>JADNRY010000009.1:0-600000 GCA_015501585.1 Rhodocollybia butyracea | reverse complement strand
CTGGCCCTTCACCACCGAAGAAATTTTACCTGTCTTGAAAAGGTAGAACTCCAAAACAGCGTTCTCCCGGTGACACCCGCAATTCAAGATGTGTTCTAAATTTTCTGGTCTTTTAACGTTGGGCCTGCAGCTGCGATATGGGGTTCCAGTAACTGTCCAGTCCCTAGTCGAACCGTCTTCGTCATTTTCCTTCGTAGTTCTTTGGTGAGAGTGTTGGAGACACCGCACGTTCCCGGCCTCAGTCATTAGAATATGAAGAGATAGCGAGTAACAAATACTGGCGCACTCAGGAACAAAATTGTCGACATTCCTCATGAGGCGCCGGTATTCTTTCGGGACAGTAGTCTGCTTGAAGCGCCACTCAACGAGAGCTTGTCTTGCGGCCTCTAGATAGGGAGACACATCAGTAGCTGGCTAGCAATGGTCAACTATAAGCATACCTCTCATAGCGGGGTCCCTTGCGTTTTCAAGGTCTTTCTCCCCTGTTGGCTCTGTTTAGTTTTCATGACACCCGGGGACAACACCAGAAACAACTCACGTTCTCTACGCGTTTCTGTCTCTTCCTTTTCCTTCTTCTGCTTTCTCTTTGGCGCTGTCTTGGCCTCCGGCTCAGTAGCTGTTTTTGGAACGACATCGATCTGATTATAGGTATGCCCGGTGGACCCCATCAATGTCGATCCATACGAGCCGTCCTCGATTTTCACTACCAAATCCCATCAGCAGTGTTATAGTTAATGCATGAAAGCCAACTTACATAAACCGCCGAAGAGGCTATCGCGGTTGACTTGGCCCATAGCACCAAAATTGGATTCACCCACTCTGTGCGCTAATCGGAGCAGGTAAATATCCACTTCTTTGATGACCAGACTAAGGCTCACCACAGGTAGTATCGCCACTTCCACCTCCTTTGTGCGCTAACAGGGAAAGCATTAATCAATGACTAATACTGACTAGACCATGGGACTCACTCTCGACCGTGCTGTTATCTTTCGCATCATTCCAAGGCAAGGCTGGGCGTTCCATCCCAAACGATGGCTCAAGCGGCTTATGCCTCCAGTCCAACAACATCCCGCGGCTCACAGGCTGATCGAGACCAGCTCTGGTTCCGAAGCCGGCGTCAACCTGCTTCATAAAAGCATTGAACGTGGTGCGCACGTAGTCGACAGTGTTATTCGTGTTCGCCGGGACAGGTTCAACCAAGTTCGAGACCTCGACAGTAACTGCTATTGTCCCATTAGTTGACTAGCACATAGCTCTGACAGCTTAATACACGTACTGTCCTCTCCTGTGGTAATTTTAGCCATTCCAGTATCCACGGGCATCTCATTGGCAGGCCTTTGAGCTTCATCTAAGGTGATGGAAGACTCCGTCCCCGTCTCTCCCCTTTCAACGCCATCCTGCGTAGAGTAACCGAAAGCCGGACGCAAGTGTTCGGAAGAGTTACTTGTGTTCGTCAAGCCTTGCTCATTCAAATTGGGGACCTCTCCTTCCATACTGATATCAGCAGGAGTGAGTGGACCGACTTTGACTTCGACGCTACCTGCTAATTGTCTTATTAGTTGACTACAGTTTGAAAGTTTGTTCATGTACCGTCCTCTAATGAAGCGATTTTAGTTGGCCCAACATCCGCCTTATGGCTGTCAACTTCAGTGCCATCTTGGGCAGTGTGAGCTTCAGTCGTTGTATGGTCTACATCAATATGGGAAGGAGTGGCTGGACCGGGTTCAACTTTCTCGCTTTCATGGGACACCTGTTGCCCATTGTAGATACTACCTGCTAATTGTCTTATTCAGTCGACGAATGCACAGTTCTGACGGCCTGCTTCACGTACCGTCTACAATGCTATGGTTTAGCACCTCACTGCCAGATCCTCCAGAGTCATTATGAATGCCGAGTACCTTGGCTGCAGTATCACCTTTTTCGACGTTGTCTTGGGTACCAGAAGCTTCGTCGACGTCCATAGCCTCGCCATCTCTGGGAACGTCGACCATGGCTGTACCTTCGCCTTCATTCTCGTCTGTGCTAGTTGAGAAAACATTCGTTTCGTTAGAAAACCACACACCACCGACAGAAGTCAACGGGGAGCACTCTATTGAGAAATCTTCAGGGGTTTGAACTTTAAAGCACTTCAGCAACTATGGACTGACCTTTTACAGTGTTATTGTTGAGTGCTGCTCTTGCCGCCAGGAGTTCACTTTCAATTTTGACAAGATTGCGTTCCAGAGTAGCCAATCCTGATCTACGGGTTGAAGCCTTTCTGGCTTCGACTTTTACCCGTTGGGCATCCCTCTTTTTCTCCAGTTCTTGGATAACTGCCGAATCATCGACACTCAGCAAATGTCAGCTACGCGGTCCAGAAATGCTGCACTTACGAATTTCTGGTTCAACTTCAACTTTCTGAATCTTCGTTCTGCGTGGAGGCATGACAACTGGCTATGTACAGCGAAATAATGCTGCGACAAGTTTTTATTCTATAACGCGAATTTTCGCTGTCACGCAATCCATTATTCATGTTTTTTTTGACTAAATCGAGTTGTTTCTTTTACGCATTGAAAGGATCTTGCTCAGCCCGATTTGGACCACATTCAGGATCCGCTCCAGGCCAGCTTACTTGTGCTGTTACCTCCCTGCCACGATGCAAACAAGTCACCAACTGATCCATTTTTCCCTGCTTTCTCTCTCTCTCTCTCTCAGAATGTCATCTGCGACCTCCGAGACATCCAAGCTGAAAAGCTCCAAACACAGACGCTACTATCAACAGTGAGTCTTTCTGCTTCGTTCTAACGTCTTTCTTTCTTGAATCTTCCTTTGCTGAACAGACATTTGGAACATCGCCGTGCGCAGTCCCGCCAATACCAGCAGGAGAAGAGGGACCGAGACAACTTCTGCAAAGTCTATGGGATTCCTAACGAAAAAAGTCCCCCGCCTCGAAAGCGGAGGACCATACACACTAGCGGCGGTTCTTTGGAGCCTTGTCGGGTGGATGAAGGAGTACAGGTGGATTCGCTGTCACCAACTCTCGGGTCGTACCATCGCTTGACCGACCTACGAGTCCGGTTTGATGAATGGGGTGACGGCGGTGTTGATCATTGGAAGGACTATCAAATAGTGTACCCGCCATTGCAAACCCATTTGCAACACGGAGCTCATCTTGCGATAGAGTGTTACCAGCTATCCGATGAGTTCCTACCCAACAATCCGCTGGATCTTGTCATGTTCTACAGAACCATCGTCAACATGGCGTACTCAATTGGCCGTCTTCGTGCTCAAATCGTCTTTGAGTGCTCACCCGAGGGTATGCGCTGTACGATTACGCAACCCAACATCACTTCTCCTCTTTCTACATTTGACGACGAGCGGCTGGATTGTCACACTGAGGAGTTCTACCAGAAGAAGTTCTTACCGCTGCATAATAAGTCCAAGCGGTTTATCTCAAAGTCCTCGAGAGTTGGTATGGAGGACGGGCCTCCGCCTCGTACAATTGGAGAGGAAAAACTCCAGGAGCGCATCTCATCGGGCCATTTAATGTTCCGACAGTGGTGGTTCCTGCTAGATAAGGCAGGTAACGTCTTTCGTGATGAAGAGTTCACTCGTATTATGTTTAAAGAAGCTTCGTGTAGTGTGTATCTCTTGGGAGAAGTTGTTAGTAGGTTGGAGGCAGCTGTCATGGCTATTTAATAGTATAGACACTGAATTCTCAATAAATGTATATATTTTCCTGCTGTAAACTAATCGGTGACCGTGAATTGGCGACTGTGAGTGGATGACTGAATTGGCGACGGTGAATTTAGGTTGGCGACGTGAATTGGCGACGGTTGGCGACGGTTGGCGACGAAAATTAGCGACGGTGAGTTTTGGTTGGCGACGTGAATTGGCGACGGTTGGCGACGAAAATTAGCAACGTGAAAGCAAGTTGGTGGAGTAGTCGGCGATAGCAAGGCAGCACAAGAAGCTGCCTCCACCAAACAATTCCTCCCTCATATGGTATCGATGGGAGGAATTAGGACTCGATATATAATTAGAAATTGCCCATAAGTACAATGGCTCGATATGCATATATGGACGATATACGATCTTTTTCTTTTAGCTCCATATTTCGGTATTTCTATAAAATATTTGGATTTCAAATCAAGGAGTTTATGAAAATCTAATCCAAGGCAGGTTGGCCTCGCGCAAGAGGAAGAGGACGGGAGGTGTATTATTATCTACTGTCCCCTCATACTTGGAACGCATGAGTGGACAGTAGTACATCGCTAGGCATGTTAGACACATGCGATTAGGGAACATCGCTCGCTAGGAATGTTAGCTACGCTACATGTCATTAGGGAACATAAATGCGAGTATCGAACTTCGCTTGGAACGCAAGAGTGGACAGTGCATCGCTAGGCATGTTAGCCACATGCGATTAGGGAGTATTGCTCGCTAGTGATGTTAGCCACATGCAAGTGTCGAACATCGCTAGGAATGTCCTGTAACGGAACATCTTCCCTTTGCATCTCCCAATGCAGGTATCTCCGAACTTCGATGGGACAACCACATCTCAGTTTTTGACTCGGAGCTCCCAGAAGTAAGTATATGGAATGCCTCCAGTAAGTGAAGTCCTTTCACTTGGGGAGCCCAAATCAATGGAACCAGCCCATCCCAGTTTTCAACTCGAAACTCAAACTAACCTCCAGGTAAACAGGAGTGAGACTCAAAGTAGCGAAAGATTTTCGAAAGCTTCCATGACGCTAGCTAGTTCTTTCAGTGTAAGCATCTTTATTGAATATACGAGGCCTAAGATATAACAATAGTGGCACTAGCCACCAGCCACCAGCTTGTTAACTGACTTGCCCACATACATATAGTACGAGCCACTGCTCAAGATTGGTCAAACTAATTCTGTGGATAACACATAAGCACGCGGACCCTAACCAACATGAGAAGTAAACAGACTGTTACACATTGCTCATCAACATTGAAGATAGTGTTTTTGAAGCGACGATCGTGGATGAGCTTGATTACACAATCCACAAGGAGAAGATCTGGACCTCGTCTATAAACAAAAACAAGAGCGAGAAAAGCGGGGGGCTTTACGCACCAAGATCATTACCCATGTCGGTGACTCGCATCGCCAAAATCTCTGGCACTTCGTTGTCATCACAGACCTTCCCCATTATTTCCACATACTTTGTTTGTGGCTTGATAATCAGGAATTATTGGTGTCAACGCAACAAGGAAAGAAGAGAAAGCACTGACCTCACGATTGGCGGCGAGCATATGTACTATGACTTCCGATCTGTCGCTTGCAATCACAGTCATCTGGCCTGCATTTTTCGTGGCAATCCGACATGGCAATGTAACGAAAAGTCCTATAAACAAAGGCAGCAGCGATCCATTGACTCTCGGGCTCAAACCTTCGTATTCTTTGATCGGCGCATGGATACTGGATTGGCTGACGGTGGGATTCATGGTACTTGAAGAGCAAAACACAATTTTAATGCAGTCAGTTCAAAAATATATCACGTTGAGGAGGTGCAAACGAAATGAGGTTCCGACCCTGTTCAGCCCCTCAATAACAGAATCGAGCTCGCAGTTGATATCATGCACTTGGATAAAAGGGAATATTGAGCGCAATATCGCAACACATCAGAAGCAACATACCTAATTGGTTCATGGTCCAGAAGTTGCAACCGTTCTTCGAATCACTCAAGGCCGATCTGCATCTGGTGGGTCAAAAAAATTCAAATCGCTGGATCTTACGAAGGGCCGCGTTCCAAAAGGAGTAGCTACTATTAGAAAGGATTCGATAATAATTCGACTACTACATATGTCATTGGATCGCCTAAAAGACGGGATTTCCGAGTAGTCCTTGGTGACCATCCTGACCGTCGGTGAAGGGTGAAAGGATAGGGTGAAAGATAGTACGGAAACCAAAGGATCGCCTAGAATACGCAATTTCCGAGTAGTCCCTGGTGAGCGACCTAATCGGGCTGTCTGTGTGAAGGATAGGAAGATAGATCGGAAAGAAAGGTATTGCGCCGAAAAGTAGGGTCTTCAAGCTGGTACGTGTGGCGTTGGCGTGGCTAATGACTATGTCATTTACCGAGCTCCTTGCTTTATTCTAGCACAATATTTTTGGCAGGCCGCTTCCCTTGCAGATAGATTGCTACGACATAATGATATGACCATTAGGAAGATAGGAAGATGGTAAGGGAAGGTCAAGAATAGATCCGAAGGACTGTCAAGTCCTAGAAACAAATGAAATATGTCCGACTGGTCGTTGGCGGAGGGTCGCGCGATGAAAATAGGGTCTCCGAGCGGATACATACAAATCGCCGATAGGCCAACACAGTCAATGATTGCTTCTTGCTGCCCCCCATGCAGCATCGTCATCAAGAAGCTTCACCGTTGTACAGATGACCCACAATCTGTTTTCCAGTGAACGCGGAGCCTTCAAAGCTTCAGCTTTGGGCGAGTAGTGTCCTGTAGTGTCACTGACTGAATAGAATGAGACAGACTGGTTCAAATGGGGGTAAGCGGCATAGAATCAACATCATACAGCAAATATCTTACGTTTCCCCAGTCCTCTCTAATGTTGATATCGCGGCTAGGTCCCTCCTCCCTACGAGACGTCCAGTGCCAAATTGATTCAAATATCATGAAACAACCCACGCCTTGTCACGGAGAGTCTAGAAACAGACAACAGCCAAGTTTTCCACCAACCAAGGGCTGTCGTGCTCGTGTTCGGCATTCCTGACATTCAGGTGAGTCAGACTCGGACACCGAATCTAGTGTGAGACTGCAGCTGCAGGGCTCTGAAGGGCCATGAAATGGTTGTATCGTAGGTGCTGTGTTTAGCTCCATCCTTTTTTGAACAGGCGAAAAAAAAACCATATTCTTTCCAATTTACGACGAAATGTACTAATGCGGGTCCAACGCCCATACATACAACAAAAGTGGACCAAGCCCATTTCTGCGGAGCAGGAAGATCATACAAACTGCCTGCTCGGAGAGGTAAGAAAAGAAGATGAGGGAAAGAAGGAAAGCAATACCATCAATGCCTTGTGACTTGAAACATTGATCGGGACGTCGGGCTAAATGCTTGCCGAAAGATGATAAGATCAGAATTTACCGATAAAGCCGAAAATGGTAAGAAATGAATGAATTAGTGCGGAGCAGGCTACATCAAGGGCTACATGGTAAATAATAAAAATCGCTGGTAGACCAAAATGGTAAGTAACTACTACAAGCCAAGTCTCTTTGTATGATGAGATGATTGACGTGAGCGGTTCGCAGTCAAGTTAGACAAGAGAAAACTCGAGACTACTGCAAAATGTAATGAAGCAATACTGACCTATCGGTGAGTGTGCTGGATCAAGCATAATAAAGCTGAGAACACTCACCTGATTGATGAGATATTTATATGGAAAAAATGCTCAGACACGTCTCAGGTCGTGGGCTGAAAACTCCGGAGTCTGTTTATGAGCTCGTCTTTTTCACGCGTCTCCTTCTCCAGTCGATCTTTTTCGATTCGGAGCTCATCGTTATCCTCTTGAACTCTTTTGAGTGTTGCTTCGGTGCGTTGCAACGTAGCGGTAAGTTTCTGAGCACCCTCGCGACCGGAACGCTGCAAAATCTCAAACATTGTGGTTGCGGACCCATGCAAATCATCCAGCGAGGCCAGTGTACGCTCGGCTTCTAGCCGTTGAGATGTATAATGCGAGAACTGTTCATGTGAGTTTGGGTGGAGAGCAGCTAGGTAGAGCCAACACCCAGTCTCGGCGCTAATCCGCTCACACTAGAAAAGCAGAGCTCAGTACTGATTCAACAAATGAGATGGAAAGATGTACACGTCGGATGATAGTTGCTATCCGCCTGCGGTAGGCTCTAGTGGATTCTGCCGAGCGTTCCAAAGCCGGAGGTAATGGTTGTTCGCGTACCACACCTGAAATTGGCAATTAGTGTGATTCAACGTGTTCAAATGAAGATACAAACGCCATTCCTTCTGGCCTTTTCCTGCCCCATCAACAAAGCCGAAGATAGGGCTATGTTCAGAAGCCCGGAGTCTGCCAGCACTGCGAGAACGCGGAAAAGGGCTGTCGTCACTTCCTCCAGGAGTGACGGATGTGCTACTTGACAAGGTCAAGAGCTCGGGGTCAATCAAAGAATTCTGGAAAGAGATCGAGAAAAATTATTATCCATCCATATGCCATGCAAGTGCAATTTACCGCTAAAGTAAAAGGTGACTGTGTGAACAGATTGTTTGACTCAGAGCTCCCAGGGAGGAACGGCGGAGGAGACTGCCGACGAGAAGGAGTCGAAGGAACAGAATAGACCGAGTCGCGTTGAGCAAGCTGGGGGTGCAGAATGGCACTTTGTTGTGCAGTCGACAGCATATTTGATGGAGCAGGCTGGGAAGGGCCGCTTCCTTCAACAGAGACTCCAGGGAATGCTAAAGCCTGAGAAATTTGAAACTTAGAAACGTCGTCAAGAACACCGAAGTGCGAGAACTTACAGGAGACTGGTTAGCTCCGGCAAGCGTGGTACTTTGCGAAAAATACTCAGATCCTGAGGGGCCTGAACTTGAAGACCCGGACGCTCCGTGGAGGTTAGAGGGACCAACAGGGTAAAGCGACGCGCCTTGCTCTTGGATAGAGAACGGAGGTGGACCAGTGTCTGGTAATGCGGTTCCAGCATTAGGGACAGGAGAACTGATTGAAGCGCTGGGATTTCTTTGTTGGTCAAGAAGTAGCTGTAGAACGGTGGCGGGAACGGTATCATTAGGAATGGTGATACCAGCAGCGGTCACCGACTTGCACTAACGCAAATCCAGTATCAGCGCGTAGTCATTGGACAGAGCTAACAAATATACCAAGTCTTTGTATGCCTTGGAATGGACGCATTGCAACGCCGTACACAAAGGGCGGTCAGGACATTTAAGGCACTGTCGTGGCCGTCTACTCTGTTTCTGTTTGGGTTCGGGGGCAGTGGCAGTGGTAGAACCCTTAGAGGGACTCTTTGAGACGCTCTTCGAGGCGCTCTTCTTGCGTTTGGTGGGCGTTTTTTGAGATTTCTTTCGGGGTGAGGTGGTCATAGTGGGGAGACAAATGAAAAAAAATGAAACCATAAGTTTTTATACTGGCGGTAGCATAATGCGGACAGTATATTTGTGCCGGTGACTGATCCGTAACTACAAAGGAGGAGCAAAAAAATGCCGGGGTGCTGATTGCTCGCTGTGGTGAGACGTGTCGTCGGGTTTGCGTTTACCGATCCGGCGTAGCTGTGCAATGCACCGTCGCGGTGAACCAAATGATGAAATTTTGGTGATTCCGTCACTTGGGAGGAAGGCCATCGAAGTTGGTCAAGTCATTCAGCATCCCTCTCGCTTCAAAGCCAAAATAACGCCGGTCATCAGCCCTCAGAAAAAAGATCGTCTGCCAACAGCAAGACAGGTGACGAGGAAAGTTGCTTCCACAAGTGGTTCCTCAAAACGGAGAAGAACAGAAAACTTCGAAACAGATGGGCTGATTGGACAAGAGCAGGAAGGGTTGGCCGATAACGAGGATGCACTAATGCAAGGAATGGATGACCTCGCTACGAGTTGGATTACTTTAGAAGAGGATTTAGCGAGCTATTTCGATGCTGTTCAGTCGGGATGTGTAGGATTCGTAGCACTTCATGGAAAATTATTTGTGGTGGAAGGATGGAATAGGTCCAAAGAGCAAGGAACCGTCAGTCTTGTTATTATGAAAATGTGTCCATCCCGGCTGATCTAGCTTTATAGAACCAATGGTTCCACTTCGAAGCAACCGATGTCGCTGGGTCAGAGGAAACATTGGTATGCCGATGTCCATTAGGGGAGCTTGAGTGTTTCCACAAACGGTTTTACAAATCGCATGGTGGAGCACTCCTCCAAATAGCGGTTACATTGGAAGGTGAGACAGCTACACCATTTGATAAAGTCACTGAAATCATAGTTATGCCTAGGCCCGTGCCCTCAAGTGATACTTTTTGCTAAGGAAAGACTCGGAATTGACGGTGTGCGTGCCGTCCATTGTTTTTCCGTTGCAAAAGCAAAAAGCTGTGTTGGGATGTCCAACCGAACCGTAGTTATCCACGAAGGATCTGACATGGGGGATGGAACTTGGCGTTGCTCAAAACGCGAAGGCGAAAATTGTGTTCATATTTTGGCAGCTAGAAGGTACATGCGGAAGGAGCAAAACGTCGATAGTGATGACGAGGGTGAACTTGAAGGAAATGAGCATGTTCATAACGGTACCAACGGAATAGATATATGTAAGTCGTGTCCAGTGGAGCATGGCTTGCGATGATGCTGAGAAATGCTTTCTAGCAACACAGAAACAAACTTCCCAACGCGAAATGCGTGCAGTTTCCCATCTGCCGGTGCTTGTGCCTCGATGGGCGAGTCTTCCAAATGACAAGAGGGCGTATGACCAGCCAGCACCATTAACCTCAGCTCCAGGAGTACTCAAGTGCGAACAGAGTGCTTCGTGCGCATGTATTGACGGAAAACGAGCCTACTATGACCCCTTGCAAGCAACCACTGTGCGAGAGTGTACGGTGTACACACTCATGGAGCCGTATCAGACCACAATTGAACTACAAGTCTGTCCTCGGTGTCCACCGGAAAGTAGACGTTATATTGGTCCTGACCTTCGCACAAGGGGAATATTCAACTACAATAACTCTGCGCTTTTCAGCCACCAGCTGCTGAATGAATATATCAGCGCGTTCACAAGCTCCGAGACTCCCATCGAACCATGGGTGCAGCAAACTGCGAGAAGATATGAAGATGTAAAGGCAGGAAACGCCTTCGTGGGAGGAGGGCTCTTTCGGGCAGCATGGTTTGCCTATGTTCGACTGATGAGCTTGGAGAACGACAAATGCTGCCCGAGGTGCGGAGACCACCCAGAGAGCGTAATTTGGGATGGGGTTTCGATCGCATTTGGTAGGAAACATGTAAACACAGGTTTACAGCCGCCGACGGTCTCATCTCCAGACGCGCCACGAAGAAGTAGTAAGTCAGCGCCGGGACAGCAATGGCTACACAATGGGAAAAGGCGTAAGGAGCTGCGTGACTGGCTACACAACGGTGGGCTAAAGACTGCAGTCCCCGCAAGGGCAGAGGAAGAAGGAGGACCACGAGCCAAGGAGGAAGAAAAAGAGCTTAAGGCAGCGATACAACGGGTGCAGGCATTCCCCGAATTGGAGAAGTGGTTGAGTGAGCAAGACGTGCATCTGGGTAATATATTCAAGAAGAGATTGGGATGGGATGCTGTTGGAGAGGATAAAAAATGGCGTCCACAACGGGAGTATCAGACACTTTTCGAAATTGTGAGTGTGAAGAAACGGTGAAAGCGCAAGCTACTGATCGCTAGGCCTCTCCTCTAGTTATGTGCCGAGGAGTCTGCAATGCAAACGCTAAATAGGGTGGGATGCAAATCACTAAGGACCTTTGTCAGGCATCCGGTGAAAGAAAATGCGCGTGGGCTTGCTTGTATTCCGATGTTATTCAAAATCCTAGAACGAGAGCAGTACGAAAAGGGTATATACTCCAAGGAAACATTGGGTTTATGTAACTGGATCTACAAACGCGGAACCGATGTACTAGGAACGATCCTAGCCACAAATACCGAACCGCTGCCCCAGATTAGCGCTGCTGGGTTTGATAAGGAAGGTTCCTTCTCTGAGATTCGAGAATGGGAGAGGGTGAGTGAAATGGTGGCGAGGAATTATTCATAACTCACTAGTCCCAGACTGGATGTTATTACAGTCTTCCCAAGATCCGTGAGCGTCCTCGATATCCCGGATTTCCGCACGACGGTAAGGCAGATGCGAAAAAAGAACAAATCGGCTGTCGGAAGTATTACGATGAATACTCACAAAAGCGACTCACAGGCGGGATAATGGCTTGCTGGTGTACACATAGCATCTGCTATGGATTCCACTGTATCCCATTGGGTGAAGGTAGAAACGATGTGTTCTCAGCCTTGATAACACGGTGGCCAAAAGCACCGACGCGTGTTGTGTATGATTACGCCTGTGCATTGGGCCCATACTGTTGGAACCGAGAACCTGAGTTCTTCGCCGAAACACAGTTTGTGGTTGATGGTTTTCACTCAACAGGACACTCCAAGTGCTCATCGTCAGCTTTCTTGAAGACATATGCGGACGTGAATCCAACGCTAGCAGGAATAAATTCCAGTGCAGCCGAATGCGGAAACAGTGGACTCGGTAGAATTCGGAAATCGGTGAGTTATATGGGTCAAGCGCGAGCAATTCTTTATTGCTGGGTCTTCATTTCTATCTGGAACCGAATTCGAATAAGGAAGATGAAGGAAAGAGAGGCAGGACTGGGAAACACGCCTACCAAGTTTTTATAGTTATTCAATGTATACGCTTCCCACCTCCTCCCGAACCTTCCGGGACCATCAGTTATCGTTCCTACCCGCGATCAAGTTGACCGACAGCAAACTTCTGCTGTCTGAAAGGGATTTCTGGATACACTAAGCTGACCGACAGCAGACTTCTGCTGTCTGCAAGGGAATTGCTGAGGATATCTGAATAGCGGAGAATTGCTGGACGGACCAGGTCGATCGACAGCAAACCTCTGCTGTCTGCATGTAATCCAGCCAGCAGGAGATTTCTGGATACGGTAGGCTGACCGGCAGCAAACTTCTGCTGTCTGCATGGGAATTGCTGAGGATATCTGAATAGGTGCGTCGCCGTTGGTCGAAATACCATATAGAGTTGTCGAGGCCACGAGAGCGGACGTAACTGGAGCAAAGAACCAGTGTATCCAGATAGATGGGACAGATACCCAATCTAAAGGCACGGAGGGCACACCTCTGCGCGAGAAAGAGACAAGGAAGTAAGCGCCCGTTTAACAGCGCTTAACCTAGTCCGGGAGATAAGATTCCCTGAGATAAGACTCATTGAGCTATTATTCAGAAAGCAGAGGTTTGCTGGGTATATCCCACTGATCTACCGCAAATATCTGCAGCCTGTATCTATAATCCATCTAGCAAGGGATTGCAGGCTGGCTGACAGCGGAGGTTGGTTCGACGGCATGCCTCTGCTGTCTTAATCAAATAATCTTATCTACTCCCGTTAACAACATTGTTAAGCGCTGTGAAACGGGCGCTTACTTCCTTGTCTCTTTCTCGCGCAGAGGTGTGCCCTCCGTGCCTTTAGATTGGGTATCTGTCCCATCGATCTGGATACACTGGCTCTTTGCTCCAGTTACGTCCGCTCCTGTGACCTCCGACAGCTATATATAGTATTTCGACCAACGGCGACGCACCTATACAGATATCCTCAGCAATTCCCATGCAGACAGCAGAAGTTTGCTGCCGGTCAGCCTAGTGTATCCAGAAATCTCCTGCTGGTTGGATTCTACATGCAGATAGCAGAGGATTGCTGTCGATCGACCTGGTCGGTCCAGCAATTCTCCGCTGGGTACATTTGAATATACAGCAGACGTTTGCGGTCGACCACTTGATTTGTCCCACTGCTGACTAGTTTTTATAATTATATCCAGATACTGGAGATGCTACCTGAGGCCGGGTCCATGATCTACTCTATCCCCATACACTACTAGGTAGGTGTTTATGTTGGCTTGGCTACTGGATAGTATTCTAACTCTGAACATGCTGTCGGCGAGCATCCTCGTGTATCCAGCAATCCTCTGCCGACTGCGTCTTATTTTCAGACAGCAGAGGCTTGCTAGATGGATTCTATATCCAGACAGCAGAGGTTTGCGATCGACTGGCGGGATATACCCAGCAAACTTCTGCTGTCTGAATATAGAACCCAGCCAGCAGTTGCTGTCACCCACAGACAGCAGAGGTTTGCGGTTGACCAGCGGGATATACCCAGCAAACTTCTGCTGTCTGAATATAGAACCCAGCCAGCAGAGGTTTGCGGTCGACCAGCCTAGTCTATCCAGCAATCCCCTGCTGACTGCCATCCACGAAAGGCTTGCCGACTGTGTAAAACGGCAATCCCTCGCTGTTCAAATATATTGGGCGCAGCAATATTGTGCTGAACATTCTGCCTCTTAAAACGTCGTGCTGTCAGTTCCAAAATCGAAATTGAGGGTGTAGGTCAGAATACGGGCAAAGTATGACACTTTAGGACATATAAACGTTCGCGATAACTTCAAGGTCCAGAAGCTCCTCCTCAATCTCCCCCAGTGCCTTCACACGAAAGTCCAAGTATGCAAGGGAGTCCTTTATTTCCTCCATCTCCCTTTTCATTTCACATAGCCTTTCCCTCAACTCCTTTCGCTCCCTTGTTGTCGTCGCTTTCTCAATTTGTAGATCAGCTTTCCTGTTCGTGATTTGTTGTCCGGTGAAGCTTGGGAGCTTTTTCCCCTGATTTTCTGCGTTCTTGGAACACATATACACTGAAATAAAGAGATTAATCAGCTCGAAATTCTTTCATTCAGCTACCATGGCAAAACTAACACTGTCCACTCGCCCAAACAGTTGTAGAAAGTCCATCCATGGACTTATCCCTGTTGATGCTGCCTTCCCAGCTGATTTCCGCTTCTTCCAAGTCTGCTCGTATCCCAAGGAGCATTTCTTGCCTCCTTCGCTTACTTCCGTCTACTTGTGCTCCTTCCTTGTGATCCATTTCTGAAAACACATTGTGAATTTCCAGTATCATCGCTACATAGAATTCACGCACCTGTGTACCCAAGAACAAGTATGAAAAATTGCAAGTAAGGGACTGAAAAGCGAGCCGTAAATCCTCCCCTGGCTAGGTTTGATTTCCCATAGCAACCCGCTGCTGTCTGAAATTAAATTCCAGCCAGCAAGGGTTTGCTGTAAATACATACATCCAGCAATCCTGCTCTAGCTGGATTTGGATACGAATCGTGATAAGTTAGCACATCCAGCATTTTTCTGCCAACTTAGCAGAGGTATGCTGCTACATGCAGAAGCACATCCAGCATTTCTCCGCTGGCTGTATTTTAAATTCAGACAGCAGAGATTTCCTGTTGGCGCCGAAGAACATCCAGCATTTTTCTGCTAGCTTGGATTTTGTAGTCAGTAAAGGTTTGCTATTCGGCGCGGAAGCACATCCAGCATAGGTACATCCAGAAATTCTCCGCTGGTTAAATTTTACAGCGAGCGTTTGCTGTCGGCTGGGATGGTACGCACAGCAATTCTTCGCTGGCTGGACTCCACAGCAAGTGTTTGCTGTCGGCTAGGAAGGTACATCCAGCAATTTTCCGCTGGTTGGATTTTACAGCGAGCGTTTGCTGTCGGCTGGGATGGTACGCCCAGCAATTCTCCGCTGGCTGGAGTTCGCAGCAAGCGTTTGCTGTCAGCGAGGAAGGTACATCCAGCAATTCTCCGCTGGCTGTATTTCACAGCGAGCATTTGCTGTCGGCTAGGTAGCAACAATCCGCTGGTTAAATTGAATCCAGATAGCGAGAGTTTGCCGCCAATACCTAGCAATCCTCTGCTGGTTAAGTTTTGACTCCAGATAGTGAGAGTTTGCCGTCCATACCCAGCAATCCTCTGCCGGTAAAATTTTAAATCCAGATACCCAGTCCCTGCCATGTCTTAACGGTCTTAGCTGCCCACAGTCGTCTCTATTCAGTATATATCGCTTTGGCCATGTACGTAACTGCGCGCTCGTCTGTTGATAATATTAATCATAATTAATTTCAAATGGACAGCAATACTCCGCTGGCCGTTTTAGAGTGCAGACAGCGGCAAGGATAGCAGAGATCTGCTGTTGGCTTGGGTCCACAGACTCGTTTCCACAGACTTGCAGCAAGAACTTGCCGCGTCTCATGAATATTCCAGCAGACATATGCTATTCTGTCAGCTTTATCTACATTGTTTGCCCTAAGTATGTGTAACGTTACTTTAAGAGAGTAAGGAACGCAGGCGGGACCCGAGCTGATGGTCAGCCGACCCTCATATTTACGTGCGTTGTACACTGTTTGGTCTGGTTCTCGCAAAGTCTATATCTGCTTTGGAGACTAGCTAGATAGGCTAATTTAAATATACAAGAACCTACAAAAACCCTCCTAAATATGCTCTAGGGATACATCAATTCAGGTGAGGCCATGGGAATGGCACTTGAATAGGTATGAAACAATCCTCCCATCCAAGACCCCAATGAAACGATATACAGCATCGGTGTGACTATACATAGTAGTAGTATTTTATTGTACAGTTTCTACCTTGAAAGAAACAATGGAAAATCGTGCTCGCTGTCTTTCGATGGGAACATCGGGGATGTTCAATAGTATTGACTGAGTGCTGATGCGGCATGATTCAAAGGAGTTCCTGATTTCGCAACGAATCTTGAGGCACATAGAAGGAAGGTGAACTGAAAACACATAGCGCGCCATATAAAAGCAGTTTTCATCAGATTTTCATCCGACCTGGATCATCTGATAGATATTAGACGCAAACGAAGTATGGAAGCATGGACGAACTGATTAACTAATTATACCAAACATCATGCTGGCATTGGTGCGAGTGGCGCTGCGGCTGAGATATTATTTTATCCTGGTTAAGTATTTGTTTAAGTTGGGGACGGCCGTATAAGTGACTGATCAGGTGAGTGTATGATGTCACGCGTTGCCAAAGCTTTGACCCGTACCGGCTCCTACCGGCTGTTCGTAGAGGGCGAAAAGCCGTGTACTTCATAATTTAGTAGGACTAGCGCCACCAGACTGCAGGTGCCGTGCATTACTCGGCTTGCATCTAGTAGCTGGAACGTTGACAGCTTTCGCCCACGGGATGTGATGTATTGCGGGGCTCCTATTTATCCGGGATTCGTCGATCATGACCCGGAGTACTTGAGTTATACTTAAAGCTAAAAGCCTGAGTCTGTGATTACCTGTTTTTTTCCCTCTTCCACGTCCTGCACTATGGCTCCCCGAATCTACAAGTCCCCTTATCCCGACAGGCCTATCGTTCAGCATTCACTTTACGCTCATCTCTTTCCTGAAAATGCAAAGCACCCAGCTCATCTTCCCGCTTATGTTGATGCAGCCAGTGGCGCGACGCTCATTCGTAGCCAAGTCGAAGACCTTGCACTAAGATTTGCGCAGGGCGTTATCACGAAGAAGAGCGCCAAGAGAGGTGACACCTTGATGTTATTTTCTCCAAACTCGCTATGTTGGCCGGTCGTTGTATTTGGCGGTACGTCATAGGTTTCCAAATATTGACCGTAACTTGAAAGTTTTCCAGCTCTTGCCGCCGGGTTACGAATCACATTTGCCAACGTCTCCTACACTCCCGATGAATTAAAGCATCAATACACTGACTCACATGCCTACCTGATATGCACTACTCGCGGCAATTTGAAGCCAGTCATCAAAATGCTACAAGCCGTCGCCCCATCAGTCGCAGAAGCAGAGCGAAGGGTCATTATTTTACCAGACGACTTTAACTGGATTCCAGACGCTCCCAGGACTAAAGCGATGAAGCCAATTCCTCGTCTGACAGCGTTGGACGAGCTCTTGGGACTTGGAAAACTTGAGAGGGTAGAAAGGTTTGATGGTGTCGATGCAGAACAAGAGACTGCATTCTTATGCTATAGTTCCGGAACCACTGGAAATCCCAAAGGCGTCCAAACCACACACCAGAATCTCACCACCGTCCTTGATATAGTCTATGTTGGCTTCCCTGTTATTACGCCCAAAGATGACCGTATGCTCGCAGTACTTCCGTTCTATCACATATATGGACTAGTCAAACTTTTGCTCTACCCCTTCATGTGTGGTGTTACCACAATCGTTATGGAACACTTCGATCCAATCAAGTTTTGCCAGTCGGTGGAGAGGTACAAGGCTACCATTTCTCTTATCGTACCACCAGTGCTGGTCATAATGGCCCGACATGACTGTGTCAAACAGTACGACATGTCTAGTCTTCGGGTACTATTCTCCGGTGCAGCACCACTGGGTGGAGACCTAGTGAAAGCTGTGAAGAAGAGGCTTCGTCCCACGAATGAGCCATCCTTGCATATCGTTCAAGGATATGGCCTTACCGAGACGAGCCCTACAACGCATTTGCAACATTTGAAGGATGAATCCAGGTTTGGCTGCATTGGAGACTTGCTTCCCAACCTAGAAGTGAGATTGGTGGTAGATGATCGCGATGGTATGGCGAAAACGGATGATGAAGTAGTGGATGCAAAGGAGGGTGAACCCGGCGAGATCTGGATTCGCGGACCGAGTATCATGAAGGTTTGTACTTTTGTCTTTTCTTATCCTTGTTGTCTTTCCAGTCTTCCATCCAGAGCTAAACGACCTTTAGGGCTATTTGAACAATCCAACAGCAAACTCGAATTCCTTTTATCCTTATTCATCCCCGCCTCCTTCCAAATACGTTCCAGGCTCTCTATGGTTCAAAACTGGCGATGTTGGCTTGGTAGATCGGGACGGATATTTTTGGATCGTTGACCGAAAGAAAGAGCTTATCAAGTACAAGGGTTTCCAAGTACCACCGGCAGAGCTTGAAAGCGTGTTACTGGCTCATCCTAACATTGCTGACGCCGCTGTTATCAGTGTCGAGAGTGCGAGGGAAAGCACAGAGCTCCCGAGAGCATATATTGTTCCGGCGGACCCGCCATCTGATCCAGTGACCTTTGGTAGGGAAGTGCAGGCATGGATTAAAACCAAAGTGGCGAGACATAAGTTTTTAAGAGGAGGCGTAATTGTCGTAGAGGTGATTCCAAAGAGTGCATCGGGGAAGATCTTGAGGAGACATTTGAAGAACCAGGCATTGAAGGAGCTGGGTGGAAAGGATCCAGCAGAAGATATGGATGCAGATAAAGCACGTTCAAAGTTGTAAAGCTTGAGCGTCTATTTCACTTTGCTCGTACTTTTGTGTTAGACGACTGAATAGTAATACACTGGTCAACTAAGTAGTTTACCGGACTGAGGTAGACCTGCAGAGGATGACTAGTATAGTACCGGACTGAGGTAGACGCTCATGTGAAACGCTACCAGTGACCACTAACTAGCAAGATGTCTCCTCGAATCTACACTTCGCCGTACCCTTCGTTTCCTCTGGAATCTCGTTCAATCTTCACCCATCTTCTTTCTGTTGACCCAAGTAACTCCAAAGTCGGAGGTTTCCCAGCTCAAGGCAAGGCTTTTATAGATGCTGCTTCAGGAAACACAATAACTCGCGCTGAGCTTCGGTCTCTGGCTCTCAGATTTGGTTATGGATTAAGACATGATTCAAGAATAAAAGCAAAACGCGGAGATACTGTTATGCTATATTGTCCCAACTCACTTGCATATCCTGTGCTTCTATTCGGAGGTAAGGATCTACGCTTTTTAGACCACGTTCTTTCCTAAAACCTCAGTAAAGCAATCGCAGCCGGTTTACGGTGTACACTGGCAAATAATGCGTATACTGCACGCGAGTTAGAGCACCAGTATCTCGACAGTGGCGCATACATGGTCATCACTGATAACCTTGACGCCACCCTGAAAATGCTCGAAGGGCTGGGACTCACACATGCAGATGCCGAGAAGCGAGTCATACTCTTGACGAACAGTTTTGTGTGGGCAGGCGGGGCGGCAGCCTCTGAAAGCGAGAATGTTCAAGGGTCAATTACTTTCGAGCAACTCCTGGGGTTGGGCGAGTTGTCTCAAGAGGAAAAGTTTGATGAAGACGCAGCGCAGGAGACCGTCCTATTGTGCTACAGCTCTGGTACAACTGGACAACCAAAGGTTCGGTCTAGAACTACTACCCTCTATGGTCGAATTGACGCCGAATTTTCTCTAATATTAGGGCGTAGAGGTTCGTATACTTGCTACGTAATTGGATGCACTGACCAACTTCTATTAGACCACTCACCAGAACCTTACCACAGCGATGCAGGCGATTAATATGGTTCTTGGGTACGATCCTGGTGATAGACTCTTGATATTCCTTCCATTTTACCACATCTACGGTAAGTTTATTCACCGTCTGTTCGGCGGGCTAAGAAGTGACTTTGGCAACTGTACTAGGTGTCGTATGTGGTCTTCTATTCCCAATGTTCTGCAACACTACGACTATAGTGATGCCCCGATTCGATCCAACTGCGTTTTGCTCAAACGTCGAAAAGTATCGCATAACTAGCGTGCTGATTGTTCCTCCTGTTATGCTAGCTATAGCTCGCCATCCAGGTACGATTTACTTTTGGTGGTCTCAACTTCTCATCTTTCCTCCCATTCGATACAGTAATCGACAAATATAACCTTTCTTCGATTAAGTTGCTGTTCTCTAGCGCTGCACCTCTTTCTCCGTTACTTGTTCAAGAGGTCAGTCTTGTTTCAATCGAGGAAGGGTCGATGCTCATGTACGGAATTGTATCTAGGGATCGAAACGTCTTCTCGCAAAGAGGAAGTCAAGTCAAGCTCTATATATCACTGAAGGTTGGTTTTATCTCGTACTTACACCTCGTACAATCCAAGCTCAATTCTTCCAATTGTGCCAAGGATACGGGATGAGTGAAACGTCACCTGCTTCTCATATTCTACCTTCGGATTATTGCGTAACTAAGATGGGCAGTATTGGATTACTACTTCCCAACTATCAAGCTCGCATAGTGGAAGATGATTCTGGTGAATCAGTGGTTGATGCCGAGGAAGGCAAGCCTGGGGAGTTGTGGGTGAGAGGGCCCACTGTCATGAAGGTGAGCTTACTAGTCTGGTCAAAGATTTTAATGATTGAGCTTCTCTCGCAAAAAGGGTTATCTGAACAATCCGACGGCGAACAAGAGCTCTCTTACGTCTGACCGCTGGTATAAAACAGGTGATATATGTGTGAGGGACCGTGAGGGGTTCTATTACATTGTGGATAGGAAAAAGGAACTGATAAAGTACAAGGTTCGTTATCGCACCTAGAATTTTTCCGTCTAGCTCATCTGCTATAGGGCTTCCAAGGCATGCAGCCGTCGAATTCATACGAGTGAGATGGGCTTACTCTTGTTTTGATACAGTCCCTCCAGCCGAACTTGAGAGAATGCTTATCTCGCACCCGGAAATCGCTGATGCAGCAGTTATTGGAGTGTACAGTGAAGAAGACGCAACAGAGCTTCCGCGGTACGTATGACTGTAAAGTTTATCCACTAATAACTTATTTTTCTTCTTTCCTCAGAGCTTACGTCGTCCATAAAGAACCAGCCAAGTTATCAGCAGTTGATATTCGCAAGGGATTTGAGAAATCCGTGGCGATGTGGATGGAGTCAAAGGTGGCGAAACATAAATATCTTCGAGGAGGTGAGCCGTTATTGTAGCATTTCTCTCAGACTGTAGGCGTTGTTTCTCTTACCTACTACTATCACTTTTCACAGGTGTGGTCGTGATAAACGAAATCCCAAGAAGGTCAGATTTCTTTCTTTGCTGGTACTACGCTGGCTCAATGGCCTTTCTTCAGCGCGGCGGGGAAAATTCTTCGACGCGAACTCCGCGAACTGGCCAAGAAGGAATCGAAACTGGTACAGAGTAAACTGTAGAGCGTTACACTGTTCTAGTCAACCAGTTTCTTTCTATTCTCGAATTAACTACAAAACCAGTGTTGTTCACAGGTTGATGTTTATCTCGTACTTTATTAGACTAGTTAGTAGTAGCGTAGACTTGCGTTTTATGACTGGAAATTTATTCTCTCGGAGCGGGATACATGGAAACACAATTGCAAAAGATTAGCTTCAAGAGTAGCAACAGATATTCTAAAGTGTACGGAACTACCGACCCGTCGTCCTTCCACAGATTACAGGAAACACGACAGCGGGTACTGAGACGTCCAGTTATTCAGAGCACGGCCTGACACTCAAACGACCGCCTGGAAGACTTGTACAAGTCTCAACAGTCATGAGCAACATGGGGAAGATTATGGCCGAGCTGCCGCACAAAGGAAAAAAGGGTAAAAACGGGTCTTTTATAGTTTCGGGTAAACCCTAACCCCAATTTGCCCATCTGTTGAGGGCAGGCTTCTCCCTCACCACCCAAACAGGTACCCTTGCCTATTCCGCTGAAACCCAGTGTTAATGGCTGCATATGAATTGATCTAGTAACCGACTTACTTCTCCGCATGCCACCAAGTCAAAATCCACATTGAACACTCGCCGAAATCAAGATAACGCATGGCATTTGATAGTATCGGGCCATGGTCCGTGTGGACTTAAAAGCCAAGGGCTTTTGAACTACCGCAACAATGTCTCTCTATCTCTGTGTTGACTGCGGTGGCTCTAAAACCTCGGCCGTTATTTCTGATGCCTCTGGCAAAATTGTCGGACGAGCTTATGGCGGACCGTCCAACGTTGCCTACCTGACTGTTGCCTCATTCATCGAAGTTATCCGGGGAACTGTGGGAGAGGCACTCAAGACTTGCTCAGAACCAGCCTCGGTAGAACTTGTGCCTCTGCCTCCTCCAGAAAACCTCCGTTTCGCCGCTGCGTGGTTTGGCATATCCGGCGCAGATTCGCCGTCGATTATCGAGTCTGTCGTTACTCCTCTTACATCGCTACTTGGGATTCCAAAGGGCCCGAGATTGTCGGTTGCGAACGATGCGCATCTGTTGGCTGCACCAATACGGATGCATGCCGATGTTTCTTCCGCAGTCACCGTCATCGGAGGTACTGGCTCGATTGTTGTTTCGTTCAAAGAAAGAGAAGACGGCGAACTCCAGGAATTGGGTCGCGTCGGTGGCTGGGGATGGATTTTAGGCGATGAAGGTGGGGGATACAGTGTTGGGAGAGAGGCCGTGCGTCAGGTTTTGGCTGAACAGGATCGCCACTCGGTCATGGCGAATCCACCTCCAGAGGGTGCTCTAAGGGGTTTATTGAAAAAGTACTTCAATATCAAAGACGTTATGGAGTTGTTGACTGAAGTCTACATACCCGACCCTTCTCCTTCCGCCGTTGCTCCTGACCGTGGTGCTCACGCTTATATGGCTCGCGAAAAACGGCTGTCTTCGCTTTCTCCATTGGTCTTCACTGCTGCTTTCGAGGCCCACGATCCGCTTGCATTGAATGTACTACGGACATGTGCCAGGGACCTCGCGGACCAAATCTGTATCGTCGTTGGCGATGCCACGGAGGAAACACCCGGGCTTGTGGATGCTTCGGAGAGCGTGATCTGTTTCGGAGGCTCATTGGTCGGATTGGATGTGTATCGAAAATTGGTGCTGGATGAGCTCGCATCGAAAGGACATGTTTTCAAACATGTCGAATTTGTGGATGACTGTGCGAAGGTCGGGGCGGCTGGCTTGCGGCTCAAGTATACGAACTAGATGATACATTTACTTATACTGTGATTATCTTGCTCTCTTATATGTGCGACATTTTTTCTTCGGGACAACCAAGATATATTATATATTGAAAACTAGATACATATTGTGCAAGATAAGAGTCGAAATATAAATCCCATTTCCACATTTACCAAGAATTAGGTCGTATTTTCGCCACGGCGTTGGCAACGTTCTCGTGGAATGCATCCGGACCCAGCAACTTAACTATCCCTGCCCTCTCAAAGTTTTTCAAGGTTTCTGCGTGGAGATGGGTAATGAAAATCCCGACACCACGACTCTGTAACGGGAATGAGAACATGTGCAGCCAATCGAAGAAGAAAAAACATACTCGGTACTCCTCTATAAGTTCGTAGAATATCTGACAAGCGCTATACAAGAATCATCAGCTCAATGCAAGAGTGGATCTTTTCTGGCAATATACCTAGCATCACAGTGATCCATGTCCGCCATGTGGAATACTAGCACAGCTGCCTGTGTTCGACGAGGATCTTCTGAAGGATGGCTCTTATCCACACCGTATAGTTCCAAACGCCTTAATCGTTCTGAAGGAAGCGACCAGTATTGAATAGAAGATTCGACGTATAAAGAATGAAATAGCATACCTTTGAGCTGTGCAGCGTTTGCTATATAGACAAGAGAGTGAATATCGAAGCAAGAATCGAAGATCGCGACGCAAACCCACCGAAGTCCAAACTCTCCCGTATCCGTATGATCAACGCTCCGGAAACATCCTCTTCAGCCTCTGGATTCTCGTTGATAGGTTTCCAGCGATCTGTACCGGGGATACGACCCTGAGGAAAGATAAGTAGGACGATGCACAGGGAACATTTCTACTCACCAATATCGACATCCTCGTTTTTGATGACCGGTGTACGACAAGCAGAAGTGATATGATCAAGCTGACAACAATCCCAACCTCAACGTTCCAGACGATTGAAAGAACAAAGGTCAGAGTAACTAGAAGAAGATCCATCCACGCGCCCATTCTGTACAACACAAGAGCCGTTCAATACTGGGGTGATGGTGATACGCAGGGTACTCACTTCCAGTAGTAAATCAAATCATGAGGGGTCTCTTGTAAAAGCGAGAATACAACCAGTGTGATTCTATACCGTTCGGGTTAGGAACAACAGGATCAGATAAAAAACCGGAACGGAACTCACATCGATGCCAGGACACATTTTGGTAGATAATAAAGCCATGGTAGCAAGAAAAATGTTGCCAATAGAACGACGGCAGAGCACACTAAGGATGCCATCTGTGTGACTCCTCCTACGTCGCCATTGATTCGTGTTCTAGTGAACGTAGGGGATTTTGAGCTACCTCGTTAAAGAAGATCCACCAAGTTTTTTACCTTGTAATAGATCCAAAAGCGGGCAGGGTTCCGGGTATCAGGGACGCGCCGATATTCGAAGCTCCAAGAGCTACAAGCTCACGATTTGGACTAATGGAGTAGCCAAAACGAGCCGCTGCTTGCTTTGCGGCAACCATGCTGTCCAGGTAGCCCACTACGGCGCTCACACTAGAAACGAAGGCATGTAGATGAGGTGAACAAATGGTCAGACGATATGAGAGATGTACTCACACCGCGGTAGATGTTGTGCGATGGAGATATTTCATGTTGGACGGACGGAAAGGGAACTGGAAGAAAGTGCCTGTCGTGATGACTTTGACACTTCCGAGAATATCGACGTTTTTGTCGTCCCAGTGAAATTCAGCTGATAAAACTGTGGGACAATTAAGCTTTAGTATTTTTCGAACAGCACCCAGACTTACTCGTTGAAACAACCACGACCAACAAAACCTCTGGTAGTCGATATATAAACCAGTACTGTTTGAACATTCCTTTAAACATTCGTACAGCAACCAAGGTCCCAAGAGCAACAAAGCTAATGATGGTGGTAGTGGGATTGCTCTTCGTGAACGCATTTTCAATCAGGAACAGTAGCTTTTCGACGGTAGTAGAAGGATGGACAATATGTTCCAAAGGAACAAGTCCCAACATCGGTATAAGCTGTTCGCTTCAAAAAATATCGTTAGACAGATGGCACGGTAAGATGAAAATAACCGGACTGACATCAAGATAATGACAGCCATAGCGGCGATGAAACCACGGAGGAGTGCTCGACTGAGGATAACGTCTAGAAATCCCAGTCGAAGGAACCCAAACATAAAAGAAAGCAGCCCTATTTGAATTGTAATGGTAGTCGCAACAGCCAGACCAACTGCATCTCCTTCTGCATTGTGTGGGTCATCCAAGTCACGTCTAATGTCATCCACAGCTTGACCGAGCAGTAAACTAAGGGCTGCCTCCGGAGCAACGTTCATATGCCGTGAAGTCCCAAGGAAGGCGTATATGATGCCTGGGATTGAAGCAGAAAACTAGGTAGAACATTAGAGATAAACTTTGAGCTGATAAAGTGACACGCACCAAGCCAGTGACCGGGCTCAATTTCGCCAATGAAGAGGCATAACTGACAGACTGTGGTATCAACATGCTCGCTACAGTGACTCCAGCTAGCAGGTCACCACCTAGCCTATTGCAGACAGAGATGTGAGCGGAATAGCTCTTCTATAGCTTTGAAACAAGCTTACGATGAAGTAGAATATTTGGGGATCCATCCGAATGAAGGTATATAGTATTGAATCTTCTTCTTCAACTTCTTCCTGCCCGAAGCTTTGTTCATTGCATTTAAATTTGATGAAGATATTTCGCGAGCAAGAAAGAGCTGACCTTTGTTATTACTGGAGGTAGAACCATACTGTGAATCCCTGCTGACGCCTCCAAGGTGTTCAATATCAGTTTCCAGCAACGGTCCATGTTCGCTGCGAGGTGTCATCACTCCTTCTGCACCCACTATTGAGCTGGTAGCAGAGACGGTCCTTAAATGGGGGGGCCGGTGGCGATCTTCGGAAGGGACATAATTAGCCATTATGGAGTACGAAGAGACCAATCGGTTTCCGTTCACTGCTGTAAATTGCAATCACGTGCAGATCAGATGTCGAGCGGACTTCGGAGTCCGGACACCGATCCTGCAGCCTTGAACTTGAGTAGAATATTCATGATGATGTTGAACCGGATACACAACCATATGTCGCGATGGGAGCAGGTATATAAGATGCTTTGCGTGTAGACTGAGCTATAGTAGGAGAATCGGATGCTCGGAACGATTCTCCCACGAATTACTTACCTCAATTTCAGATGTGTAGGCGCTAGTAGTCTTAAGATAAGATAAGATAGGTAGCACCCGGCGTCTATTCAGCTTATTCTCAACCTCTGCTCAGTGCTCATCATATCGCATCTTCTTGTCCTCTCTCCACTTATTCCTGGACTCGTACATCAGACTGCTGACGTCGATATGATGTTTCAGCCTGGCTTACCCGCGCGCGGCAGTGATAATTCTTTCACCTGTTTTCCTCCTCAGGCTTCGCCCTCCCACCCTCAGCCAAGTCCCAGGTAAATTATAAGTTTGTACGATTTTCTTTACATTGAAAGCCGTCACTTCAGTGTGAAACTACGGCGTGCGATGCCAAGGCAATGTCATATACAAGGCCATTACTTGCCTTGGTTTCACTCGTAAGCCGGTATGATGTTCGGAAACAGCGACAGCCAACCGGGACTGCTACGGAGTATTGGGCTATAGTAAAGCTAGTAAGCTCAGGATCAGAAGAGCCTCTTCAAAGGTCCTCTCCCTCACCATTACAACAGTTTGTACTCTGAGGGCATGGCTACTAAGTAACTGAAACTTGGATTTCTTTCTCATGGTTATTACTACAAGCGTGCCTTGGTTAGAATTGAACAGCGCTTTCACACACACGTTTTGAACCTCGGGAGGAGAACTATGGGCAGTGGATACCCGGATACCTATCTAAGCATCTCTGATACTTGCATTATTGGATTCCCGCCGATATATTTGGCGAATAACGGAAAGGCACACAATATATCCTCAACACAAAAGAATGCTACTTAAAGAGACATACACGAACCATGGGTCCTCAAACTGCCTGGTGCGTTCTCACTTCCCTTCGCATTCCAGATTTTGAAGCCGGTCTTCGAAATTTCGGATTATCATCTCTTTATTGAATTCCTACACATCCACTACTTACTATGCTCTTCACTTCCACGAGAATCTTCGCCATCGTGTCCGCGGTCGCGTTCTTGATAACCACTCATGCGCTGCCATTGAAAGACAAGTCTGGTCAGACACTGCTTGCAGGATATACTATTACAAGCAACCAATACCCTGGCCTACCCATGTCTGCAGAAAAGTACATACTTTTTGCTCCGGGTTTGACGGACTCCAAGTGAGTATCGTCTCATCGTGCCTATAGGGAACGATCTCGCTAACTGAATTTATTTTGTGCTCTTAGAGGCAAGGCAGAGGTTCGAATATGCTGGATGCCACGGTACCATAATACATACTGACCTCGTCAATTATCCAATCTAGTTCCCCACATGCACCATCCCATTGACTGAGTTTGATGAAATTATAAAGAGTGCTTTCAAGGTGTGCACTTGCATTGAATGCCAGGGTTATTACACAAACTGACATCACATACTTATAGTATATCACACCGTCTGGTAGTTTGCTTAAGGAGAAAAAACCTAAGGCCCTAGCGTCTATAGCTAAATCCAAGGAAAAGCAGAGGAATACCATCATTGTTATTGGTGAGGAGGAACCTTTCAAAGGCTCACACCCCGACAACTTCATGTTCGTCCCAAGGACCGTGGTGGAATCGAAGCTTCAAAAAAGCTCCTTTGATGTATGATGGCGGGCCGTAAATTAGTAGTTGTATATGGTCTTCGATTGGGTTGTAATACAAGATAAATGGGGTGCATTCTTTTAATGCGGATCCCCATCGTTTACCTTTTTCTACAATGAGCCGCGTCAAGCACCGCAGCCACTGGGTCCCTTTTCGAACAGATGAGCACGTTAACATTAACGGATGACACGACAAAGTTGACAAGCTTAACGTGCTACACCTCTCAAGTTCCAGGCTGAATCGACGGCGTGACTGAATCCTATGGACCAATATTCGTACACATACTTGGAATATGGGATACCACATCGAAAGAGTTGAATTTTCCTGCATGGGCAAGCAGCGTAGAGCTGCCATATTGGAATATCAAAAGACGCGGGATAAATTCTGCTTTAATGAGTCCATGAACTGCTTATGCGTAGCATGAGGCTTGCAACTAAAAGATCACCAATATTCCCCGGCTCGAGCCAACATACTCAATGTATCTCTTTATGCCTTCCATCCGAATGCCCGCACAGGCGAACCATCACAATCCTTCAAAGTCAGCGGAACGATACTGACCATCGTGGCTCCTTCCTCTTGCTGTAATTCTGCCAATGCTTTCAAATTGGTCAAATTCTCTACAATAAGCCCGCCAGTCCCCAAAATAACTTCATGAACACCATAGCCTTCGTCACCATCGATCTGGTCCGGACTGAGAGTGTCAAGACCAATTACCTTGACTCCGGTCAAGAGAATTTGTTCGGCAGCATGCTTATCAAGATATGGATAATCCATATAAGCAGGAGTAGCCCAATACGCTGACCAGCCGGTGTACAAGAGGAGAATTACCCCTTCTTTCATTCTCTCCTTATACTTGGCCAAATCAGAGTCCCAAGATATCTTTGTTTCTGGCTTTTTGTAGGTCAGATCCACGACCAATGCTGGACGAGCAACCAGCATATCCAGCGCAATTTGATCGATAGTGGTACCATTGGCAATGAAATGAGATGGAGCATCAATATGTGTTCCAGTGTGAGTACCAAGAGATAGAGAATTTACGGCGTAGCCGTCTTGAGGGATAGTAGTGACGGGACAGCACGCTAACAGGGGATCTCCAGGATAGATCGACATCTTGTCTGGATCGAGGGTATGAGTGAGGTCGATTATGGATAGAGATTCCATCAGGATGATGAACGATTAATCGATTAAGCTTGAAGTTAAGTACTTGACAATGGCGACGAGGGAATCCTCGCTTTGACCGTTCGGGCCGGAGACTGCGGCAGACATGCTACATTTGTCAGCGCTTTCTCGGCATCAATTGTATCCCCACAACTCTACCCATACGCAGCCACTTTACACTTCCATTCCTTCCTCACCGCTCTCAATCCATTGGTGTTAAATCCACGACGTTATATAATGTCCTCATCACAGTCCAAACAACAGCAAGGCCAGCCGCGACACCCGGCTTTCACGCATTGGCCCACAATCAAGATTTTCATGCCGCCCCAAGGTCAGTCATAGTTCTCAATCTATGCATCTACCGTACTAACCTGCATTTTCAGGCCGGTTCTCACCCTCTGCAGACGAATGGTGCTTTACATACTGCAATCAATCCGTAACTGGACGAATCCACGGCACCCCGCCCGAATGTTCCACAATCTGTATCCGCAAAGTTTTTCCACACGAGGTACAGAATATACTATCTTTTAAACGACATTCGAACGTCCAGATGGAGAAAGACAAAGACGGAAACATGAAAGCCAAGTACCCATTGCCGCTTGAGGGCCAGGCAGCGCACGTTCCAAGGATTCTGGGGGGGAAGAAGGTGGCCACAGCTAATGTTGAAGACTCGTCACCAGAGAAGAAACCTGTCCCTTTTCCCCCGAATCTCGACCCGAAGAATCCAGATACCCGCTTCTGGAACACAGGCTATTATCTCTTCTCTTCCTCGAATGTTTACGGAACCCTAGAACACCTTTCCAGTATGCATCTCGACGTTTCAAAGCTAGCCGCAAGGCAAACGAGGCGGGAGAAAACGAAGCAGGAATGGCTAGAATACCAAGATTGGCTCGAGCGTGTTGGAGGAGTTGACAATCTACCTGAGCTAGAGGAGGGAATATGGAAAGAAGGCCTGCAAGGAGAGGCAGGAGAAGAGGCGAAAAAGTACTGGGGCCATAAACAGCCTCCACGACTTCCACCGCCAAATTATCTGTATGTCTGTCGCCTATTTATTCCTGCAAACCACTGAATTTTTATAGCGACGGCTCGGCTCTCGTTCCTCTTTCTCCCGCGTCAGCCTTTCAACTATCAGAGAAGATCGACAAACTATTAGCACCTTCAAAGCGGGCCTTGGAGCTGTTCTCGCAAGACGTTTCGTCAGGGACGTTTACCAAATTCGGTCATCGGATATGGGAAAAGTCCCTCACTGACGAGCCCGCTCAGTTAGCGATGAGAAGCTGGGAGAAGCTCTGCGATGCTTGGAAGAAGGCGGGGGAGAACTCGGGTGGCGATGATGATAACAGTAGACGGCGATAGTCGGGGACGCTCTGCCTAATGTTTGCTACTGGCTTGCCAGGATCATTAGAAACATGTACGACCACCGTTCTCGCTTTATCGGCCTCAATAGGGCCATGGCATATAATAATGGCATTTTGATATATATAAGTATACTAATCTACCACTCAACTTATCACTCTATACAACCAACTCTCTAACCCATCGAAGACTCCCAAATACTGCCCAGCAATAACAAACATAACAAAGAAAAGGGGCGTAATATAAGTTGACCTGTGAAGTTTACATTAGTACCAACGCTAAACACAGTGAAAAAGAACGTACAGTGTGTTCAGACGATCCATAGTTGTCGTATTCCCTGAACCTGATGGATCATCTTCATCGGGCTGAACTAGACCCATTTCAACAGCCTTGGACTTGGTGAGCCGGTTCTTCCCAGCATTCACTGCAGTAATGTACGGAGAGGCATATTTACATAGATGTTTGTGTTCTTTCCAGTCTCTGCGGGTGTACCGATTCAAAATCACACCACAGATATCAAAAAAAAAGAAACGTACAGTTTCTGACACTCAGCCCCACAATACCCAAATTCCTTACACGAAGAACATTTCCTCAGACTCACACCTCCGTCCTCTCCCTCCTTCCTAACGCGATTCGCACATCCTCTTCGTGTACAACACACCTTCGGATCCCGACACAACCCATGTAACCATGCCACTGCCTGCCAAAGCCCGTTGTTCCATAATGGATCAGAGGCATCGGGGACTTCATCATCCCCCGATCCCCCAAACGATCTAGTAGAAGGGCTTTTACCATCTTGTTGCTGGGTCTCCATATCAACTTTGATAACGGCAGCAGCCATCTTTTGTCTCGGAAACTCGTCCCTAAGGGCGTCCATGAGGTCTGGAGGAAAGTCTCCTGACTCGACTCCGGCTTGGGCAGATTCCTTGAGGGACGTGAAGAGGAATACTAGTAGTCCTACGAAAAAAAAAAAAAAGAATTAGAGTTATTAACTAAGCAAAAGGCGAACACTTACTCGAAACACCCGGTATCTTAACCAACTCCCCCATCATACTATCCAGTGTATCAAAGAATCCGGTACGGAGCCATACCCTTGTTATAGCTGCCACTTCCGCCTCGGGTCGTTGTAAAACAAGTTTGACGGCGAGGTTTAGGATCGCGACCGCGACTTCCTTCTGCGGTTGATCTTGCGGCTGGGGTGTGGGTGAGGAGGCAGAAGATGCGGAGTGTGTCAGCTTGAATGCGTTTCCCCAGTACGCTTCAGCACTACGTAATGCGTCTCCGAAAGAGGAAGCGTCAGACTCGTTCAACTCGCGATAGCCGATGAACAAGTCATGGCAGAATGCTAGATCCTCGACTGCATAAGATGCGTGTGCTGGGTCACCTGGAGGTCCCAGTGTGAGTCGAGTCGACATGGTTTCCAGAAGAAGGGTTGGGTTAGGTTGAGACTGGGATTGTGGGTTGCTACTGAGTCCGGCGTATATTTTTGACATGAAGAAAGGAAGTGATGGTTTTGCGTTGTCCTTGAGGTATTCTGTGACGTTCTGAGAGAAAGTGAAGGAGATTAAACTTCGGAGCAGCACCATATTCGAGCGGGCTATGGCAGGAGAGTGGGCGTGGACCCAGTGGAGGGTGAGGAGGGAGAGGGTGTGGTCAGAAGGGTCAAAGATGATTCTGTGTCACGAAGTATAAGATCGGGTAGATGAAAGGTTTGGTTGGAGACTTACGAATATACAGCTGAATCGCGCATTAGTAAATTCCCTAATAGACGGGAAACGACCAAACGTTCAGGCTCATGTGAACTGTCTGGTTGAAGAGTATTTTGAGGGTCAGTCCACCACTATAAAAGCCAGTTAATGTTTAGGAAATACTAGACGCGTATTGCTCACTCGATTGATCATCTCTCGCCAATTGTCCCTCACAACATTTAACACGCGTTTATCGGTGTCCGAAAGAACACCCTCTCCGTCTGGCCCGTCACTGAATCCCAAGGCGGCAAAGTAAAGCATAACGAACGGCGGATAGAATGAGGACATTGCCTAGAGGGGGGGTATCAATAAAGGGTCACCGAGACCACTTTGTGTGTCACAGAACACTAACTCACATTCTGAGCCATATTGTCCGCCTTGAGTTCGCATACATTCCGACATAAGGCCTCGGTAGCTCCAGCATTCACAAGCCCATCCCATTCTCGTCTTCTCTCCTGCTCAGTTTCATTACTGGAACCCGAGACGATGGGCCTAGACATTGCCTCCACAACTTTCCTCACAGCATCCATTGCGAAGATAAACTCTTCTCCACTGTCGCCATAAGTATTTGACTTTGTTTCTGTGTACGTTTCACATCATTTCACTGAACCAAGTTTTGCGACACGAACCTGTAGGACTAATGCTTAGAGCAGCAACGACACGAGCAGGGTTTGTGGAGACGAGTTTGCTCCATTTTGAAGATTTGGCCGGAATGGATGACATTATACAGGGAAGTGGGTGTTAATATGCTTTGTAGATACTCCAGCAATAGATAGAGAGAGTGAGTCACTTTAAGCAAGAAATAAGAGTAACACGGCGAGTACGCGCTGCGACAACGAAGGTCGAGATGGCAAATCAGCACTTAAGCGCCCAAAGTTGCTACCCGGACCTGCCGTTCTTGCCGTACCGGGAATCGGAACGGAGGACCTGCGCATAGACTAATACTTGAGTGATCAAAAAGCGTCGGTATTTTCATAATTGAACCTCGATAGAAAGAAAAAAAACTAATCACTAGTATATCGCTTCGTTCAAAGATACTAACAGGATTTACAGCGAGCGTGTGAATGATTACCTAATCAGACCATAAAGTCAAATTTGCCGCCCAATTTTTTTCTTTCAACCTCTCGTCGTCTGAAGAATCGTCTTCGCAGCCTCCGTACAGAAAGCCAGAGCTCACCCTCTTCTTTCTTTTTTACGCTGTGGGGAAAGTCCCCGGAGATACAGAGTACCTTCACCGGTGTTCTCATCCTTCTAATGGAAAGCAACCGTCCTCCAAGTTGTGTTTTAGGCGGTACTGGGTGAGAATAGGCTGGATGGCTCTTGCTACACTCTTCAAGCTTGGTCTGGAGCGTAGCGTCCTTCCACGTTGCCGACTCTGTTTCCCTGTTTCTTCTTCTAACACGCGAAGATATGAGCGTACAAGGAGGAATATGGATATTTGTTGCTCATAGATATAGTTATACGATTGTCGACGACTTTTGGCGTCCTCAACTCAATGGGGCTCACTCTCTTTCGACGAGAACATTTTTTGGATCTATTGAATGCTTCGGTGTTCTGTCTGCATGTGGTTACTGGTATGCATAGGCTTGGGAAGTTTGACGGTACGTCTGCCTCCCTTTCCTTTTCTTTCGATGATGCTTCAATTTTTTTCAATTGAATTTCTTCATGGTGTATACCTCGACAACTGTGTCGGGGGCAGGCTCCAAACTTGACAACTCTGATTCATTATCTGCTGTCATTTGTCACGATCCTTTACTCATTTCCCTCTTCGTTGCAGGTGCTCGTATTCTGTAGAATTGACAACCGTTGTCGTACCGCACCATACCGAACAATCTATTTCGCTTCCTGTCTGCCTTCTGGCCCTGTCAAATATCTCCTACAATCAGCTTTCACACCTGAGGATATCTTACATCACTATCATCTGTTCCCATTGCCTATAGCCTTAACTTCCCCTTCCACATTTTTGTTTTCATCAACTTTTACTATGGCTCTATCGAAGCCTCGCTCATCGATTTACGCTCCACGATTTGCAGAGGTCAATGTGTAGCCAATATCGAATCGGTCTTTGACCAATCCCTATGCTTTATTTCTGACGAGCCTTGTCTCGTACTCTTTCAGAATAGCCTCCCTTGGAGCAGGGATATATCACGATAGCTTTCACCAGTAGTAGTGAATATTACATCAAGAGATCAAATTGTTGCAGGGCTTACGATGCTTCCTTAGCTCAGTCGGTAGAGCGCGAGTCTCATATCACTATGATACGAGCGATGGTGCGTCGTTCAATCTCGAGGTCGCAAGTTCGAGCCTTGCAGGGAGCACTACGGAGATGATGGCCCTTTAAGCATTATGTTGTTTTTTTGGGGGGTGAACACATGGGAGCATTGTTTAATCCTCCTCGTGTTTTTAGGCAAACCTTCACTATAGTTTTATGACAGTCATGTCTTACACTGTGTGGAAGTACTTAGTAGTATATTGCACGGCTCCGTTATCCACGTAAGTGTTGTTTATATTTTGGACTGCAACGCCACAGAACGCCACAGTTCTTTGAAGATGATGGGAACCAAGTTATACTCTGATTTTGGTGTCTTTATGTTTTTTTTTTGAGAGAGAGAGTTACGGTTGCGACGACTTCAACTCAATACATAAAAGGACAACTGACTCGGCTCTATAAAAGCATATATTCCTCAAGTTCCCTCGTTACCCCAACTCCCAATGCCACACTCAGGAAGAGACATGGACAATAATCAATGTCAACCTAAACTCAAACGTAAACGCTCAAATACAGAGGAATCTGTTCAAGATCGCGATTCGGATGATCATGGATCGTCAGACTCTGAGTCTGAATATTCAGAGTCGGATAGTGGTGACGAAGACTACCGTATGCTCTTTAATGCTCCTTTCCGAGTTCACTCATCCCCACTTATTTCAGGACCCAAGAAGCCTCTGACGCCTAAGCGACGCAAATTAGCCCAAAGCAAAAGGTCAGCCAAGGCTGGACGATCGCTCAGTATATTCAATAAGCTACCAATGGATGTGGCGCTCGAGGTATCTGTCCTGTCCTACACCTACCACCTTCAAGGCATAGTTAACCTGTGCTTGATAGATATTTTCATTCTTACCTCCGAAAACTCTTCTACTGATGGTCAGGACCAATCGTCACTTTCGCGCTCTCTTGCTGAATCCCAGCGCCGTATTTGTTTGGAGAACTTCTCGAGTGATACACGGCGTCTTGGAGCCAATCGTAGGGATGTCAGAACCGGCTTGGGCACACTTGCTCTTTGCGAAAGTTTGTCATGCGAGTAGTTCATACTTGTACGAATCATTTTGAATGCTAAACGACGTACGGATACTAGGTATGCGGTCACAACGTCGAAAAACCCAACATCATACTTCGAAAAAGGATCTGTAATTGGTGCTATAGAGAAATGTAAGTACCTCGAGCTAGGTAAGTTCATTACATACTGACCTTTCACTGCCATTCCAGTAGTTGCGCAGACCGTCGTGCCTTCGATGTGTGGGTGCCCAAGTCGGACAAACATATCAAACTCCTTCTCCCTGCTGACTCAAAGGGGAAATACTTATACAAAGAATTCAAGAAGATATACATTGAATGGAATTCGATGCGGCTTAATGGTGAGCAGGCCGAGGTGAAGAAATACGAAAAAGACAGAGCTGAATTTGTTGAAGAAATTTACAACGTGAGTACTACCGATTCCCGATTCCACATACGCGAGAATTGTGTTTGCCATCGACTAAACTCCTTCAACTAGCACCACACTAAGTATGAGCAGTGGAGCATTTCTTGGAAAACAAGGTCCAAGAAACATCGTATCTCAATCTCGGATTAGTATGTACTGTGAAGATGGAATTCTAGCAACCCTCCCAAACCTGTATGCCCAAACATAATGTGTCCTGCTGCTAGTTCCATAGTTAATGTACTGTATTCTAATGACGATTTCAGATTGAGTCGCTTTCCGTCGTGGATCATATTATCAGGGAACGTTACAAAAGTTACTACTCAACCTCCTTAGCCACTGGACATCTTGAAACTGTGAGTCTGCTACTTGGTCTGCTAGCATCAGAACACTCCACCCCTCTGGCTCAGTTATATGTTATTTTCTGAGTATTACTTGTGCCCATACAGTTACATATGTATGATTTATATCGAGATCAGAGGCCAAAGGAATATGGTACGAGCTCTATGAGTGGACCTCGATTTCGATTTCGGACTTGTACTGGTTATGAGCCCTTCCGATCGCATCCGAGCGAACGGAGAATCGTGCGCCCCAAACATCTAGACGGTCGAGAGCGTATGATTCAGTACGTGCATTTCGTTTCCCATTATCGTAGTACGAGTTGCAGATATCCTTTGCAGTTTCCCTGGACCATGTGTTCACAACATCTGACCATGTGGTTTTGTCGCGGAATCCGAACGTGACCGCAAATCTGCGTTGGCCCCGATTATGTTGGAAACAGAGGGTGCCCAAGGTACTGCCATCATCCAAGAAAAGGTTTATGGTATCATTGCTCCGTGCCTCCCAAACATTGCTGGGGTATGTTTCCAGTTGGGAGAATCCAGCGTTGATCACGCTGGAGAAGGATACAACGAAAACATACCGAACGGGATGAACGGCTGGAGCTACGTCGAGGTAAACTTTGTCGACGATGGAGATGTTGAGCATATTTCTCTTGTTCTGGTGTCCTTCCTCAACGAGGACGGCCACATTATTTGTCAAGACTTTTGATATCCTGTCAAACCTCTTCAAGGGCATGCCTGCACGTCGCTTGCCAGGCTTGTAAGACTGCTGAATGTCCTCGAGATCGGGCTCGCCCGTTTCGAAATCGAGGACAAGGTCCAACCAGCCGTCTCCAGCTACGACAACAAACGGCCGGTGGGTCGGGTCATGAATGAAGAGGAAGATGCACGGTTTCCGATAATACAGCGTAAAAAGTCCCATATTGTAATCTGCAGTACCAGTGATTTTAGCGGAAACAGGGCGGTTCCCGTTGGAGTCGTTTACGCGAACAGCCCTAATTCCCTGACCACCAGAAAAGGAGACTGCTGTTTGTGGTGGAGCTTTCCTTGCGAAGGAAGGGGTTGCGAAACCGGGAACATTCCACGCCTTGAACAATAAGTCCTGTGGGCTCCCCTCGATTTTTCCACATTTGGCCAGTATGGCATCATCTTCGACAAGCACGTCCGACGAATCCCTCTCGTACTGGTGCTCGTCCGAGATGCTCACATAGATGGCCAGGCACTTCGATGTCTTCGATCTGCAATTCAGAAGAGCCAGAAACCGTTGTCTCTGTGGTCGTGAGTTGTTGATAGGTAAGAGAGGAAGGTGGACTAATAAGCCGATATTGGTCATGGTGAACGGCCGTCGAATCTCAGACTGGAAAGGCTCATACTGGCCACTTCTTTCAAACTCATCTGGACTGATGGCGAGTATTCCACGGTAAGTGTCATGTCGTGAGTCCCAAGCAAAGATTGTCTGATCATCAGACACCTTCAAAATCTCCTCCTGTAGCCTGACAAAGGCATGCTCTCCTTCGCCATAGATTGGTGGCATGTAAACACCAAAAATGCCCATCAGTGAGTACGCCCTGTCTTCTATGCGTGTCGTCTTCCTTTTGGCAGCCCAAGACATTCTCGCCGCAATACTCATCTCTTTCGGATTGGCCTGCAACAGGACCTCTGATGGGATCCCAGTAATCTCTGTGATAATATCTTGCAGGCTCCTCTTAGTCCCAATCTTCTTCCAGTCGTTCATGAAGAAGACAACTGTTGTTGGCGCTATCAACTCCTGCAGTGTCCACCCCCTGGTAAACCACTTGCATATGCGGAAAGCGAGGTTAAAGGACCGGCTGGGAAGGTCACTTTGCACATCCGTAAGGTAGGCATAGCAGACTTGTGCTCTGCTGTAGTATCTGTACATTGAGTTGATGGCCTCTGAGAGCTCGGAACTGCTGGATTTATCAATGCAGCAAGTGTCAATCCAAATGTACTCCCAACTCTCGCTGCATGCCAGCTTGCATGCTCCCACAATCTTACTCCACCCTTTCATGTCCTTTCTCTTGGTTGGATCCTGCATATCTTGGAATGACACTTCCTCTTCTTCCCATACGTGCGAGAGGATCGCATATTTTGGTACCTGCACCTCACTCGCAAAGTAGACGAGCTCCGGGTCTTTATCAGTGGTTCGGATGAGTCGCATGATAGTCTGACACCTTTACAATGTGTGAGTTTGGTGGCGAAGACAACATTATCTTAACTGAAACCTACCGAAAGGCTTTCTGTCTGTTCAGATGGAGTCGACAGAGCAAAGCCAGCCTGTATCATTGATTGTCTAGGTAGACTTTATAAGTTTGTTCACGCAAATAGTACCATCGATATTGACAGTATCACCTGATTAGGCCGCGACAGCAAAAACGTTGGCCTATTCAGAGGAGAAGATAGCTTAATCGATTAAGGCCGGGAGAACCACCTTGACCACGTTTCTTAACCGTTTATTAGCCTCATAGAAAGAACTGTCACAGGCTAGCCTGACAACTTTACAATCCGTGAGTTTGGTAGTAACAGAGGTATCGTCTCGGGAACTGAAACTTACTGCCAGAAAGTTGGCTGTCTGTTCAAACATAAAGAGGAACTTTTTCTGCTCGGAGGCTTATAGTTCGAGTAAAGTCTGGATAGCGACTGGATAGGATAAAGGGGGGAGAATTTGGGACTCATTGAGAAATAGAGGAGTGGAACGGGATGCCTGTGACGTTCGAAAGAACAGTAGGCTGGTTTCAATGTGGCTTTTGGTCATTCGCGAGATCAAGGTCCGAAATTTGAGTTCTGGTGCAGGACCTGATTCGGCATTACTTTTGAACATGTATCTTGCGCTTGGGGAACGTACCATCATTGTGAAAGGGTGAAGAAGGCACAGAGCCGGGCGATAGACAGACTGCCAGGAAAACTGGAGCCCCTTAGACAACCTAAGTAATCGATAGCGAGAAAGAAGTTAAAAGCACCCAAAATTATCCGCCAAACGATATCACGATCTTCTTACCACTGTCAACCATCCAACCTTGACCAACTTTGACTCTCTCAACGCATAAGTACCATCTTCTATGTCTTCCGTATTTCACTTTCCCCACCAGTCCGTTTTGATACTGATATTCGCCAACTACTATTCCCGGATTTTAGTGTTGCCACAAATTCAAGTGCTCATCTATGCACATCCGACGCGTTGGGTGTCTGTGTCTTGCTTGTGGGAGACCACTTATACTTATTTCTGCGTTCCGAATCCGAATCCCAATTTAAGCGGCTTTTTTCACGGCACCGTAGCTCTCAACGACGACCGACGGGCGCTACGGCTTCGTTGATGGAATGGGATTTTGCTTTTGCTGTATCTGTGGAGCTGAAGTATTGGTGAGCTTTTCAAGATCGAGATATCGAGGAGGAAGAACTGACGTCACTATAGCCTGCAGATAGGAACCGCAGTATCGACGGCCGATTGGCACTGCGCAACTTGGATGCGTCCAGAGTGCTATCGAAAAGCCGCATTTCGAGGATATTGTACCCGATCTTAACGGTCATCGATGCTCTACAGTCTCAATCAACATGTCAAGCTAGTTCAGCAACGACTGAGGTCGTTCTGATGCGCCAAGGCCTGTTGAGCACTAAACGTCGAATTCAGAGAGACAGAGACTAAACCTCAGTTTTTACAGAAATGAACGTGGAGTGTGTAACGAGTTTTGTGAATACAGTTTCAATGAGAAAGGGAAAAGCAGGGGACGAAAAGATGTGTATTGGTGCACAGAGTAGGATGACAACATGTTAAAGCGTGTGTGGAATGTAAAAACATAGACAGCGAGCTGAACGTTGATCCTGCAGAGTAACGTGGATGGGAATAAAGCGAGAAAGATAAGCTGAGGTAGATCAGTTGCGGTGGAGGAAACAATGAAAACCAGGACATACGATTATCGTTCATTCTAACCAGTACCAATGAGGGATTGTATCTGCTCTAGCAGCTTGGACCGCCTTCAACTGCTCAGAACCGACCTCCTTGAACATCGCCGCGCGATCCTTGGTGTCCGCCAGTACAACGCACGGTTGAGTACCAAGCGTTGTTGTTGTTCTCACGAATTCGAGCCTGCATGGATAAACAGAACGGACTCTATCGGTAACAATCATCGCTGCGCTGCCCCAGTAGTTCACATTAAGATAATCCTCTTCTTCTTCTTCCTGAGGATCGTCTGGCTCCCTGTCCCAGTATGACGGCTCCTTCTTCAAAAAAATCGGTGGCGAGCACGATACCATAAACTTGCCGTGGAGGGCGACCCATAAGTATTTGTCGAGAACAGGAATGGTTGTAGAAAGCTTGAGGTGTGGGTGAGTGGGTGAAGAAAAGGCAGTCAACAATGTTGAAGTGGATGAAGAGCAGATGTGAAGAGTGAGAGATCTTCATCCGCTTAGTCAGCTCTTGTTGACCGCATCCGCCGTATAGTATGCTCTCAGCGGCAAGCTCTAGGCCGTGACGGCGAGAACGATGTCCTCAGATGAGACAGATTAATTAATTATGGCCAGGAGAACCAACAAAACTGACCCTTCATTCCTTTGTGTGTCGGTAATGTCCAGGGGTCGGCCACTCCTCCCCTGCTGCAAGCATACGATGTCGCGGTTATGCACTTTTGCATCAAACGCTGCGTGTTTTGCCTTTTCCCCAAAAAATCACCTCCTCGTCCTTTGATTTGAAACCGTTAAAGGAGGTCACAGTTATTTAAGAATGAAGGATGAGAGTCTCGTAAGCCAGAATTCACGAGTGAAGAAAAATCGAAGCACCACACTTGAAAGCTTGACGCCACGCATCTCCAACAATCAATGATCACGCCGCCGTGTCTCATCAAGAAAGACTCAGAGGATAAATCATTCATATACAGTAGCCTTGTGCAGATATCAATGTTTTAGCTCTACATACATACCCTGTTCAGAACCAGGGCTTTGACACCTTAACAACTAGCCCGCCTGAGCAGAGCCCAGACAGTCTGTCCATCAACGTTATGCAAGTCTGTGGAGAGGAGATACCAAATCGGCCTTGTTCCAAGGGAAGCAATCGCATGGATGACTTGTCATCTTCCAGAGACGGTCGACGGGATTCGAGGAACAACACCAGATCATCTATAGGAATGGTCCCAGCGTAGAAAATGAGCTCAAGCCGAGTAAGTTTGGGCATTACATCTGCACTTATGAGACCTTGGAAGAAATGGGCTGTTAGAGCGCGTGATTTTTCATCCAACAAGCAAGTCTCTTCGAAAGCGAAAAACGTGAGAGCCGGTAACTTTGTGAGTATCTTCAAGAGATTCTGGTCCGAGATATAGTGACCACTGAATACAAGGTGACTGAGCTTCATCAAAGACGTCTCAGACCGAGCAAACATGGATAAAATGCCCTCTACAGGAAACAGCACGTGGTACCATTCATTTGTTTTGATGCGGCTTGAGATAATCTGCCCGACCAGTGCGCTGGTCGATGAAGACCAGCTTTTCGACATTCGGAAGTGTGAGGTATGCAAAGAGCTCCCCATGCGCATCATAGCATTCACTGGCATCATCTATCTGGGTGACTGATAGAGCTTTCAAATAAGAAGTGACTGTAGTGGGACCATAGTTTATGTATGGAGTGTACATGGTGAAGACTTGCGCGTTGCAGTCCGATGAAGCGTTCTCGAGATAGTTTGCGACCGTGTCAGGAAACACCCAAGTAAGGGTAATTTCATCGAATTCACTGGAACCAAAGTGTCCGGAATAGGAAAACCTTTCCATCCCAACCTTTCGTAGAAGAGGAGCATAAAATCTTGGACACTGAGGGTCAGCCCGCTTATCATTTCGAGGTAGATATCGCATTTCGAGTTCTTGGAGTAGTGGAAAACTAGAGGGAAACATGGTATGATCAAGTTCCCTTGATCCTGGAAGCTGTAAGACCGCACTCTTCCATCTAGGTGCATGCTGAGAAAGTTTGGTAAGAACTGGGAGGGCACTGTGTGGTTTAAACAAGTCTTCGTAACTGTCCTCGTCGCTGTCCTTATTGTATTCCTCATAACCATCCTCTGCCCAGCTAACAGTCTGCTCGGAAAATAAGACACAAATATCCAGTAGAGCGTCTTTCGCTAACTCTATCCGACGATCGAGCAAGGCTTCTAGGGACGGCCCATCTGAGAAAGACGCAACCCGGACATAAATTTTGCTCCACAAAGAGGGTATGGCAAGCGCAATTGCCCGCCAAAGTTTGTTGACACGAGCGATGTAATTGGTGTTGATTCGTGAGCGACCGTAGTACTTCTTGAATCCTGCAACAGTGGTCGTGTAGCTGTAGAATAGCAAAATCTTCCAAAGAAGCTCGTTCGGTAAACGATCTATTAGCAAACACCACCAACTTGAAGAGGGCACGCTGCTACCACCGTTTTTTCTGTCATTCATGTTGTATATTGCCGATGTGGCAACTCCAGAGATTAGGTAGCCGGATCAGTATGTACATATGTCCGTGTCCTTACTCATCGTATTAGCAATAGTATACAGTATGTACTGTGGGATTTCTGTTAGGGAATCCGATGAGTGTCCAATCAGGCGATCAGTCCTGGGATCCAACACAAGTAGTTAGTGCGGTTGAACAAGGTATTAGATACCTCGCAAACGCATGAGTACTATGGTACTACATGCAAGCTTATATACTGTACATACTGTATAGTATTGCTAATACAATGAGTAAGTACACGGACATATGAACATACCGATCCGGCTAACTAATCTCCGGAGTTGCCACATCGGCAATATACAACATGTACAGTATATAAGCTTGCATGTAGTACCGTAGTACTCATGCGTTTGCGAGGTATCTAATACCTTGTTCAACCGCACTAACTACTTGTGTTGGATCCCAGGACTGACCGCCTGATTGGACACTCATTGGATTCCCTAGCAGAAATCCCCCAATTCGCCTGTAAAATGAAGGAAGATGCGGAGGGTCTTCAGAAAGATCTTTAACAAGGCATGGGTAGTCCAGACATTTACTTGATAGTTGGTTGCAACTCGCGCGACTAAATCCTGGTCTGACGGTCAAGGTCTAAGAAGAGTTCAGATGACAAATCTGTCACACGCTGAGGTCTGTTTGCTGTTCTGCCTCTGTGCAAGGCTTGTAAGAAAAGCTTGAAGCATTTTTCTGCCTGCAAAGTGCATCGAGGTAGCTGAAAACCGTCCCATGACGCACTCATAATTTTAGTGTTCGAAAACCATGCATTAACATTCTGCGACTAGAACTACCACCGCTCGTGGCTAAGTTTGTATTCGACATGTTAAACATATACGCAGGAACGGAAGCGTGGGTACCATGGGTAGAGCTCTATAATGTCACAAGAGGGAGGAGGCACTATGGCTTGATTCTCGCGCGCGTAAATGTGTACGGTAACAAAAATCCAATATTGCCATAAGTACTTACGTCCTATTTAAGAGCATTGAAGACAGGTCCGATACATAACACCATTACCAACCTTACATTCAGGCGTGTCTATTAACGCAGTTGCGAGTTCTCAGCTGTTCAGGGATTCTACTGCGAACACAACATGAACGGTGGGGATGGATGCCTGGCACGGCATGCGCATCTCCAGGCGCGATATGTAACTACAACCAACGAACCAACGAACCATCAATTCCCGAAAGATTCTCTTGCCTACCTTTTGCGGAACTTCCCAAAGCTGGAACTTGATTTAGCAGAGATAACATGCGGCAAATCCCAAGAATTTTTAGGAGAAAGCAGAGCCGTTCGCGAGTTATTTGCCTCTCCTCAGCAATTGCTTATGAGGAGTAGGCATATTTAAAAACGCAAAACTTCTTTTATGCGCTCGCCGTTCACCGGTAAATTGAATATCTCAGGCTTGAAGTGGTAAACAGGACACACCATCCTCACCGCATAGATCCACTTTCACTGACAGACAGCGTATATTTGAGTTTTTTGTAAATAAAAAAAACATCATGATCCCGCTTCTGAAAAAAGAATAGCATCTGTGAATATCAAAATTACAACAAGAACTGAGGACTCGGGCTCACCCCCTCACTGATTAACACAATCCGCAATCTTCGAAGCCTCAACCCTGCAGATAGTTGGGGGAGGGCATACTGCATCCAATACAAATTCGTTTTGCACATTGCATATAACACTGTAAGGCCCCGTTCTGTTACTTTGATACGAGATCATTTGATGCGACATTGAGGCAAAATGGGCGCAAAATCTAGGGCTTGTCACATTGATCTCGCATATTTTGGCAGGGAAATCGTTCTCACACCTTGTCGTATCAAAGTTACAGAACGGGGCCTAAGAGTTTCCATTTGCGACACTAGATACGGCTCCGCACAGTACGTCCCCTATAAATAATTAATTAATTATGAATTGTAGAACCAGGAGAGGTCACTGGTAAAGTAATTCACACTTACCAGGTCCGAATTCAGATCCAAAAGAGGTGCATGAGTCGCCCGGGACTACACCTTGAGCGGCCGTGGTAACAGCAAGGACGGAGAACAGAAGAGCAATGAGAGGATGTTTGTATTGCATATTTCAATAATTCTGCACAAGCGCCGACGATGTGAAGGTAAAAAAAGCCTAGTAAGACGGTAAGCAGATACTTGGTACCAATGCTTCGATGGTACTAACGCTGCTGCTTTTACTGACTTTATATACCTCTTCGGACTCGGAGTTTCTTCCATACAATCACAAAAACCCCCAAACTGTTACATCGGCGTGGATGGATCACTTACAATATCTTCTCAAGTCATCAACTTTCATCGCGAGAGTTCTGGAGAGTAGTTGATCCTACGAACACGAGAGTTTAATTTACAACCAGACCAAGCAATAAGGCTACCCGCCGGGTGGCTGATCTGTTGAGTAATTCAGCGTTAAAATAATGGGTAGAGTGAAGGAGCAGCTCGGGGAAATCTAGGAATTATAAGTATGAGAGAGATTTCGTCCGACAGCCCGGTTGAAGTCGACAAAACAGAGATGACAGTGGGTGATACATTCCCCGCTGGTGGCACTGGCTTTGGACAAGTGGATGGTATGCCACAGATTAAATGTTGACTACCAATAGTAGGGAAGTCAGTCGGACCCAGGAGATCCCTTTTGGATCCCTGACCTTCCCTGACCAAACCCCCGTACTAAAGAATTTCTTAGCCATAACGTAGTAACCTAACTTCCGATCCGGTCTTTACGGCGGTGAAAATCCGAAGATAGCGAAAATAAATGTTCTTCGGACTCGGATTGAAAGTTTTTTTTTCTAGAATAGCCTCGAGTAAGGTGACAGAATTATTATCTCACGATTCTCTCGCTTGTCCTCCGAGTTGTGTGATATTGTAAAAGTATCTATATGCATCTCGTTTCTTTAATTTACTGACCCTTTGACTCAAGAGGCTCAAAGGTTGCTCAAAGGTTGCCTGCAGACCTAAATATCCTCATCGATAGGAACATATGACACAACTCTTGAGGACGAACGGCTTTCTTCAACTCATCAAGGAAAAAACTCCAGTTGCTAAATTATTGGAACAATGGATCTCTGAACAAGGGTCACCATAACTTGGATGGAACTTAAGTACTCCTAATTCAATCTCATTACTGGAGAAGGACGTGCTCGAGCCACCACTCGATTACATACCAGCCATCCAGGAAATTTGGATTAAACATCCTTGTGAACGCATTCATACGCAAATGTCCACATATACATCGCCACTACGCTACAACGGGAAGAGATGAATTAAGATACACATCTACATTTACAACAATCAGCTATATAGATATCCAAGCATACTTAGATAAATATAAACGAATCCCAGCACTCACAGGAGATGTGGTGCTCAAGCCTCAACGTCCCCCAGCAAATGAAACAATCCGCCTTTGCCTTTGCCAGAGTTTTTCGACACCGAGGAAGGCGTTATTGAACTTCGAGTTCCTGTCGTAGCTTCAGCTTTGCTCTTTTTTTTGGACTTCTTAGTGCGTTCCTCCCCAAACGCATCTTCTAAGCCATACAAACACGCCTCCCAGAGTTCACGGGGTATTACATTGCTGTCAGAATCGAAGTCGGGATCAGGTAGAGGACAGCTACCCGTAAGATATGCATGAAACTTCCTCCCCGAAAAAAGGTGTGCAGACGAAGACACATGATCACATAGAAGCATGACCTCGGCCAACTGGTGAACACTATCGAGGCATTGGATGGCTTGGATTGAGAGTTGGACATTACGGTCGAAGATAGGTGGGTACCCTAGATTTTGGCTCTGATCGGCGGTGTTTTTATTCGATGGATCCCAAGCAAACGACGCGAGAAAACATTGAGCCTCTTTCCTTGTCCACTTCGACGTTTGAATATCCTTGTAATTCGGATTCTCCAGTGCTCGGTCACGGAGATAACGAAGAAGCCATCGAAAAGCCAAGGCAGCGTGTAATTGGACAGGAGGGAGGGATTTGAGTTTGACGATGAGTTGGGATATACTAGATTCGGGGGAAAAAGAAGAATGTAGTGCGCAGAGCATCACTGTTAGACGCTCGTCAGGCGATTGGAGAAGAAATGGAATAGGTGTATTACGACGAAGGGGATTATGATTATTATGAGAAGGAGTATGCTTATTCGAGGTGGCGCTTTGAAGTGATTTGGGTATCATTGAAGCAATGCCGTTCAAGAGTTCCGATAATGGAGGTACAACAACATCTTCATCTACTACGCGCGTACCGCGGCGAATATATTCCGTGACGGTCTTGCTTTTAACAGGAGAGACGGTGAGACTTTCGGAAAGGGAAGTGGAGGTGGCTTCTTCATCGCTTTCGGGTTCATGCAGACGACGTAAGGCACCTTTCAAAGGGGCAAGGACATCTGCACCTTCCTCGTCCGAGTCCGATTCCACAACATCGACGAGCTCATCCTCGTCTTCTTCTTCTTCTTCATTGTCGTCCGCCGCCGGAGTCATGGCACCCGCATCTTCTGGCTCAGGTTCCTCTATAATAGCAGGGAGTCCAACCGCATCATCTAAAATTGCACAGTACCACTGACGGATTGTGCGTGTTATCTTTGACGTCGTCTCCACATCTGGATTTTCAAGGAACAACCGAGGCCAGAGTGATCCAGAGTTGATACAATTGAGAATATTTGGTGAGAGCTTCCCTTCTCTATATGTTTGTACCAATACATTCCGGACCTCAATTTCTTGTTTTGCAAGCCAGTCCAGCGCTTCATCGGGTAGTGAGTTCGAGTCATCTTCTGACTCGGCGGCCTGCTGTTCCTTAGCTTCAGCCCTCGCGGCGATGTTTCGCGAGAAGGCCACAACCATTGGGCATGAATCAGGTTCGTGCAGCGCGCAGAGCGGTGACGGCCATAAACCATCGATGGCATCCGAGTCAGATTTCGGTATTGCATACTGCAGTGTCGAATTCACAACGCTATCGATGATTTCTTCTAACTCCCCAGACCCAAATGAATCTATAGGCCGGATAAGGAGTTCCTGGACTGTTTTGGAAATGAGATCCATGACGCTCCCAACATGATGTTTGGCCTTCTTCTTTTTCTGCGGAATGAGTGTGTGGGAGATAACGGACTGCAATGTCGAGGCGACTCGGGTGATTCGTGAGGAGGAAGACATGCGGTGCTCGAAAAAAATGTGTTGAACCTGCTTCCCCACGTTTGATTGAGAACTGGAAGAGAAATCGTTCCCAACCAAAGCGCCCATGAGAGGAAGAAGTGTTATAGGAATGTCGAGATAGGAAGCGAGAGCGTCAGGACTGTGCACAGTGAAGGACAGCGTGAGATCGGATGTATTGGCGTTAACAGGAGGAATAACTCCTCGACCGAGGTTAGGATTTCTAGGAGGCTTCTTTTTTGCACTGAACTGGACCCATTCGTCATCCGGTTCCACATGTTCCTCCTGTGCAGGCACATGCCAGACCATACTATCCAATGGAATAAATCCCAAATAGCCGTCCGAATTCAAAATGGCATAGTCCGAGTCATTCGCGATCACATATGCACCGAGTCTTCCTGCCAGTTCTACAGCATACGGATCGCCTTCTTCGTCTGCGAAGTGAATATCAATATCCTCCTCGGAGGCTTGTAGTTCGAGTAAAGTGTGGATAGCGACTGGATAGGATAAAGGGGGGAGAATTCGAGACTCATTGAGAAATCGAGGAGTCGAACGGGATACCTGTGATGTTCGAAAGAACAACAGGCTGGTTTCAATGTGGCTTTTGGTCATTCGCGAGATCAAGGTCCGAAATTTGAGTTCTGGTGCAGGGCCTGATTCGGTGTTACTTTTGAACATGTATCTTGCGCTTGGGGAACGTACCATCGAATACAAATGATAACTTCATGCCAACACTTAGCCATGCCCGAGTTACAACAGTTATGAGGCGTGTAAAGTCAGGATACTCTCCACCGTATACCCAGGGCAAGGAAGACTTGTTGAAAAGCTCGAATATGAATCTGCAAGACAATCTCGTAAATACAGAGCTCCAGGAATAATCGTTGACAAGCTTACGACCATCCATCTACCACAAAATGCACCGGGTTTTCCTGCGGATGTAAAGGTAAAAGGATAGTTTTTGATAACTTCCTGTTTTCCCGAAGAAAAGTCGTCAGGCCTATCTTGCGTTAGTCAGTACGATAGGGTGAATCCTGTTTTTTCGTTGGCACGTACCGTGGACCCCCATTTTGATTTCTCAGAGTCTAAGCCAAGTCTAAGTACCAGTTGGTCCACGTCAGTGAAAAGATTAATACAGTTCTACAGTAACAATCGATCTATAATTGATCATGAGGTCAATGCTCATGAGGTTGACTCATTCAGTTCACCTTCAAAATTCAAGCTGCAAGTAATTTCAGAGAAAACGACCAGTAATAATGAGTGGGTACGACATCAAATAGTACAAGCGAGCGGGCGAATGGAAGCAGGAAAATTGAGCAGCAAAAGAATGCTTTTGGCGGCCTAGCGCGCGCTTCCTGTTACAGTCGGCGCTTGGACCCCAACTTGGCAACACGTCACCAAAAGCCAACAGGCTGAGCCGCCGTACAAATACCTAGTAGAAAGCGAGCTTTGGTCTCAGCAAGCGCCAAATCATAGACACGGACAAGACTGGCATACAAGGACTGTTTTTTGGGTGTTGCTCAACGTACGCGTAAAGACTGGCCGCCCTGCAGTGGAAATCTCTTCTAAACCGTTTATTCCCGCTCACAGCATGGTCGTTCAGTTGGCCTACATCAAGTCATTGGATGATCGTTTACCATGCTTATAACCGTTTGAGCTTCCTTGTCAAGGGGTCTTCCGAGACTCGCCACCCAGATGGTTATGGGCTCATATATGGCATGCCCGAGCCTGAGGATTTCGACAACAAGATTAGGTGTATTTCGGCTCGTCACATCTGACCTCTTTGCTTACCTCAAGATATGGAGCACCCAAAGGCAATTATAGGTTTTGGATATGACCTCGCCGTTGTGCCACTTCTTACACGCGTTATAGCTGTTGAATTGGAGTACACACAACAGAGCCAACACCATTCAGGATGATGAAAATTTAAATGATCCAGTGCCAATGATCATCTCAAAGAATCGATGTGTCTTTGTCCACTTCCCAGCCTCTGATATTTATCAACTCATTCAAGGAGGTCGGCACCCACCAACTACCCGCCAATTGGCACTATCAACATGACCTTTAGAATCCAGTGCTGATAGCATGGTGAAAAGAACGCTGTCGATCTACATCTGTTGCATTCTGTTGAAAATGGACATGGCTGGCGATCTTACGAGCATCAAGATTTCAGAAGGCTCACAATACACCTGTCGCCCAACGTGAGTATTTCCCAAGGTTTTGTCGACTTTTTTCCGGCAACTTGACCTTCGCAAGAAGTCCTATTGTAGGATCTTCGTCTTATGTAGCTCGGGGAAGTCTCCGAGCCACCGCCAATGTCGGTATGTCATCTGAAGCTGTTTTGGCGGGACCGACAATAATAGTTTCGCCACTAGTGATAGTCTGATTTATACCTCTTATTCGTCATGCTGCAATTGTCGCTCTCAGACGGAAATGCATACGTCTGGAATCACGAAACGAGGCCATTGTTTCGAGTCAAAGTGGCCATAGTGTCAACTTGGTGACTTGAAACCCATTGAAAAAGGGAATGAATAATTGTGTCGTGCTCCGACGACTAGGGATACTTAGATACTTGAATGAACCGCTCTGTCAGTTTACCAGTGAAAAACGCAAAGACCTAGTGGTGTGAGTGAAGTCTCAAATTTTAAAGTTTTTTGAATGAATACCTTGATTCAAGTACAGGAAGAAGCAAATCACTCTTGACTTGTCGATTGCTGTAGTCGGGCGCTTGTTCGAGCAAATCCGCAGCGTTTCATGCACACCATATCGGATCCAATTGTATGCTAACCTAAAAGCGTACAACAGCACTCCTCCGTCGTGTAAGTGACTCAAATCAGGCACAGACTTACACAGCTGCCTTACCTATGATACATGCGCAAGGTTTGCCTTTTACACGATTTGAAGTCTCGAGCGCGAACGACACAAACAACGTTGATTACAGTGAATATGACGAGGACTCGGGGATGATTGACTCTGCCTTACCCGTTGTCCCAAAGTTGTGCCGGGTTCAGCGATAAGTTATGACTTCAAAAATAGGTTATGAATGACCACGGGTCAGTACACATCGAGCGCGTCAACGCCGCGCCCAAGCCTCGATGCCCATTATAAATGGTGTGGAATTGTTGCTGGCTGTGCATAAAGAATTTCCTCCCGCACTGCATTAAAAATTACAATTTTTAGTTTATGAATTGGCATAAAAGGTTGAAATTTTCAACGCGTCTTCTAAGCCCCTCCACCAGTAATCGAGGTTATTTAGTCTAATAATGGCATCCTACAGCCGCCCTATCCCGCCCCCTCCAGAGGTCATTATCTATCGTCACCAAGACAAGTTAGTATATGTCAAGCCTCCGATGGATTACGATGTCAGTTGTTTCTTCGCTTCGTCTGACCTCTATCTGACAGGTCAATGCGAAATAGGAGGCCATCGACCTCGCCATACAGGAGTTCCCCACACTCAGAAATACTTCGGGTACTCTGAGTACCAGCATCGGGGAAGAAAAAGAAGCCATAGCGCTGAAGGCATTGAAAGAGCGCATAACTTTCATGACCACGATGAACGATGCACAACAAAGTGTCAGCATTTCTAAAAGTGCATGGAAACCTTGTGTGTCGCGTATGCGTCGTGCGGAGGTGGTCACTATCGTTGTTGTGGATCCTCATACTAAAGAGACACCGAAGATAGACCCCCCGCCTCAGTACCACGAAGTTCGGGAACATACAGCACACCATAAATCGCTGCAATCAACGCCTTCGTCGAGGTCCTCATCACCTCGACAGCGAACTCCTTCTGGGAGTTCAAGGCCCCCCGTCGTTCATGGTTCCAGAAATACTAATCGTTGATACGTGAAGTCGTTTATACCCGTTCATCTATGCATCCGATGCCTTGCGCAACCATTCTTGTTCTACCCACTTCTGACCTAACGGTCACTTGGATTCAGCCCTCGTTATCTCCTGCAGCGCGTTAATAATGCAAGCAAAGTTCGTGGCTCTTATATCTGTTATACAAAGATATCCACACTCTTGTTTCTTCCCGGTGGTTGTGCCCCAGCCAGCCCGATCACGAAGATACATGGGATTTACGGTTGAACGTTACAGACCACCAAGTACATATTAGGTTCTGGCTAGTAGCTAGCTAAGTTATCCATGAATATATATGATCTCTCTCAACTTGCTCAAGTGGTACGTCCCTCCAAGCTTCGTCGTGAAGCGAAGGAAACCATAGATCATCTTGTGAGTTGTAGTGTATGGAAAATGTTCCCCATGCCAATGATAAAACATTGGCTCGGTACAGAGAGCCATTTTGCAAGTTCAATTCTTCGCCGGCGGCAGGAGGGTTCTTTGCCGACTGCAGTTCAAATGACGACCTCGAATTTCGCCACAGCGCACCATCCAACCTTTCGACATGTTCAGTAGCAACGTTGAGTAAATCTGAGATACCCGATTGTAGGAGTACATGATAAAAGGTATTGTGTTGTTTGGCATTGTTGGAAAACCGTTGAATGAGATGAACGACAGCATTTTTCCTTAAATCACAAAAGTTTTTTGTGGAGTTAGGGCAGCAAAACTTGTAGAATGAATCAGCGACTGGGTTATTTAGCCTACACATGAAGTTCAATCTAATCAAAGATGTTGAAAAAATGTTAGGAATACATACAATAGCATTGACACTCGTTGAATAATCCGCGTAAAGACAGCCTGTGCATGTTCCAGTGAGGTCTGGTCCAAGTACATTCTCAAACCCTAACCTGTCTGTAGCGACAGTGGCCGATGCCGCACGAATGGATAAACGATGCAGTGATCGCAACGCTCTGAAAGAGATGGGATCCCGTAAAGAATCTGAACTGTAAGAAGGATATAAGCACGGATGAGTTCCAGTGGTCTGAACAGGGTTTTACTTGCCCAGAAAATTCTAAGAGATCTATTAACAAGTCAAACAGGGCAGCACTAGGAAATGATCTTTCCCATTTGAGCTACGAGCATCTGCAATCCACGAACTCGAACAGACTCGGGGTATAATTCTGGCCTATGGTTTTTATGAGCATCTAAAAGATTCCAAGGAAAGAAATCTTCACCTTGATAATTCCAAAAGATCTATGTACATTTCGGTCAATCCAGGAACCTTATCGCCAGCATGATGGGGAAAATGTGCTGCTATAGCGTAGAGTCGTCGATATATCATAATTTGTTCAATGCCTTTGACTGTCATTTTCCCGATCTTAAGGATAGCTTTACCAGAAAGTGAGCCGAGGCCTCTGAATGTACTCGCAGAAGAAATGGTAGAAGTGGAGTGATTTTCGGAAGAGATAGCGTTGACGCAGGGTGCACCAAGTTTCTCTGCATCGGGTAAGCTGAAGACACTACAGGAAGAGAAGACAAGGAATAGCTTGAGCTTGAACTTGAGCCAAGCCCAGTAACGTTTGAACAGCTGATTGATTCGGTCACGGTAGGATCGGACTAGCCTAGCTGTCTTTGGATCTGACAGATTGGTTCCCCCTCTTCTTTTCCATGTTTTGACTGATTATCTGATTGCCATACGCTGGTGGGCATAGTGAAGGCGGAGTATATGCTCAATGGAGGCGATGTCCCTTTGCATTACCATTCGCAGTCACGGCTGATGGTGATTTAGCGTGCACTTGGTACGGAAACACAAACAATTGAAGGACTCCACCGTGCATCTTGTAATGCCATGGTTTCTCTACCTTGTCTTCCATACACTCCCTCCCAGGATGCAAAGAGACTCAGCTCAACCTACATTTACTCCGTCAATGTTATCAGTTGATTTGGTCCTTCTGAAAATGCCACTGTCTCTTCTGCCAGTCCATTTGGGGGGCCCCTAGTCCAATACGCAGTGGAAAAGTATCAGTAAGCTTTGCATCGCCACCGCACAGTCCGTAGTAAACTCTTTCCTCATGCTCGTTCTTGGCTCTGGGTATAATTCTGGCTTATGGTTTTTGTGAGCGTCTGGAAGATTCCAAAAGATCTATGACATACGTTTTTGTCAGTCCGGGAATTTTATCGCCAGCATGATAAGGAAAATCTTATCTGTTTAATGCCTTAGACTGCTTTTTTCCCGATGTTGAGGATAGTTTTCCAGAAAGTGAGCCGAGCGCTCTGAATGAAGTACTAGCAGAAGAGACGGATGGCGATTTAGCGCGCTTGGTCAAGTGGCACTGTCACAACTTGGGACTAGCTTAGTGCTATGACATCTAAGTTTCCTCCTTATACTATATGCATAACGCCATGGTTTCTCTATCTTGTCTTCCATTCACTCTCGCCTGGCACGATGCAGAAAAGCTCAGTTCAGCTACGCCGTCAACATCATCGCTGCGTTGACTCGTTCTCCTCCGGAAATGCTACAGCCACTGCGAATGGCAGTGTAGAATGTCGTCTTATTTAGCTTTCAGTAAGGAAGGGATAACCGGCGCTGTCCTAAGTATTGAGGAACAGCGGAGTCCCGCGCCAACATGCCATGTACTGCGGATGCAACTTTGCTGGTGGAAAAGGGTGGAAAAGGTAATTAGTCGAAATATGGGAAAAGAAGGAACCACTGCAATCAGCTGTTCATGCAACGATCAATTCTGTTCTTCAAGCTGTTTCTTGTCTTCCTTTCCCGTAGTGTCTGAAGAGACCAGCCCATCCGATGCAGAGAAATTTGGTGCCTCCTACTGCTACTCCGTCAACGCTATCAGTTGACTCTTCCGAGAATTATTCCACTTCTACCGTTTCTTCTGCGACATTCAGGGGGCTTGGCTCACTTTCCGGAAAAGCTCTTCGCAATTTCGGTAAACTGACACTCAAAGGCATTGAACAAGTCATAATATTTCGACGACTCTCCACTATAGCGGCACGTTTTCCTCATCATGCTGGCGCTAAGTTTCCGGGACTGACTGAAATGTATATGGATCTTTTGGAGTTATCGAGGTCAAGACTTCTTCTTTTGAAATCTTCCTGATGCTCACGAAATAATAGGCCGGAATTATACTCCGAGTTCATTCGAATTCGTGCATTGCAGATGCTCGTAGCCCAAATTGGTTCCCGATCCGGCAAAAAGCTTGTCGAAGTTCTATCTAACTGGCCAGTGGTTGAACTTTGCCTTATAGTTCGCGATGTCACATCCAGGATGGATCCTATAAGGTTTTACAGTATTCAATCAATTTAATCCTCATACTGCTAAATGAGACTCTTGAAGGCCCTTGTACCTCCAGGATCCGGTGGTCCTTGAATATCAGAAACACATTTCTAAGGGGGAGGGACACTCCCTGGCACCCCTCATTGACTTCCTCTCTATGCTTAACTCTTCTCGCTCTCAAGCATTTCCGGAAATCTTGAGTGCTGGTGTCCATGATCTACTGCTCCATCTATATGTCTCTGATTTTCGAGACCCCATGGCTACTGCTAATAAAAGAGCCTTCATTCGGACCTCAGGCCTCTTTGCTGCTTGTAGTTCCTACTTGCTGGAAGCATGCTCCGACCATTCATCCTATGAGCACCTGGAGCGTTACCCAATTCATGGTCTATGGTCCCTCAGTCCCATGTTGTCGTTTGGAAAAATGGAGACTGACAGATGTTCCCAGCGTCGCGAGACATGGCGGCTCGTTGGACTTAGAGGGATTCAATGGCGAATCAGCTCTGCTTTTGACATGCTGATGGACTGGGAGAGATCATTTACGAGTGATTTTCTGTTTGACTTGTTGATAGATCTTGTCGAGTTTTCTGGGTAAGTACTTCATATAATTACTACTACTACCACTAATTTGAGGCTTACACTCAAATTCATACAGTTCTGCTATGCTCCCAAATGAAATCTGCTTTAGAGCTCTACGATCCCTTCATTGTCTTGCTATCCAAGATGAGGTTGTAGGCTGGGGTTTACGAATGTACTTTGATCAAACTCCACTGGACCACGCACAAGATGTCTTTTCACTGATTATTCAACGAGTCACGTCAGTTCTATTGTATGTACACCCTTACCACCTCATTGAGCCTGGATCAAACTGAACATCTCATGCATAGGCTAGATACACCTGTTGCGGCTCCATTTTACCAGTTTTGCTGCCCAGATGGTTGCCATTTGAGACAAAATGCTGCTGTTCATTTGATCCATCGGCTTACCAGCAGTGCCAGAAGGAGTACGATCCTCCATCAAGTGCTGATACGAGCAGATATTGAAGGGTTGTTAAATTCTGCTACTAAATTTGTTGAGTCTTTGGACGGCGAGCCGTGGCAACGTTGGCTGTTGTTTGGAATGGATGCTACTGATCACGCCGATGCTGTATATCGAGCTGAGGTTCTTTCATTTGCCTGGAGGGTGTTTTTTCAACATCCCTACTCAAGAGAAGTGTTCCCTTCACTTCGCCTTCAGGCTTGGGTTGATGAATTATCAGAGCAGATTGAGAGGGAAGATGCTTATTTATGGATAATCTAGCTGGATCCAATAATATGGAGACAGTTGTAAGCCAAAAAATAGGTACAAATGTAAAATCCGATAGAGACTTTAATCCGAGAATAGAAGGACCTTGAAGTACTTAACTGAAATTGATCTACTTACCATGTGGGCGACTTAACATTTTCTCGCGTATATCATCGTTCTACTCTGCTAGTATACAGAGAGATCCAGTCCAACTTGTAGCAGCGCAGCCGCTTTATTAATGCTATCAAAATAAATTATCTTTCTTCCAGAAATTACTTCTTCCGTACCAGTACATTCAGAGGGCTCCTAGAGGGATCGGCTCACTTTCCAGTAAAGCTATCCTTAATGTCGGGGTTGGACGAGTGATTTCGACGACACGCCGGTTCCTTCCTCAGCGACAAATCAGGCTTTAAATTGATCAGATTGTGGACCGAGGTGGTGATCACTGATAACGAAGGTGAGGAACAGGGTTGCAAATCATGAGGACACTTGCCTTAACTTCTCTTAACTTCTGCAGCGACATCCATGACACCTGCTCTCAACGTCCCAACATTAGAGACAGCTTATTTCAATGTCTGTACGCTTGACCTTCCGCTTTCTGCTTTGAACTTTTGGAGATTGATAATTCCACTTATACAAGGGTTACGACGCGTTCTCTTCCCTCTCCATACATGGTATCTCCACCAGCGGTCGTGCTCTAAATATGACCCGCGCAGAATCTTTCCCCGCCAACCGAACCTCCTGTATCGAAGAAGAATGTTCGACAGAGAAAGAAGGCTGGGATGCCTTGCCACTTCCTGAAGGCAAATCACATCTGGAGATAGAAATCATCGGAGAACAGCTAGGTCATGGGCGTATCAGTGCCACTTATGCTGCTCGTTTGCACCAGATATTAAATCGGCCAGGTGGTTCTCCGCTTCCTTGCTCATCTCCCGGGTTACCTCAGGAATTCTGTATCAAAGTGGCAAAGCCGCAATTTTTCCGAAGTCTCGCGCGAGAGGCGTGGTTCTATGAGCAACTTGCGGGCCTTCAGGGTTCTGTAACTCCTCGTTGTTTCGGCTTCTTCGTTGCTCCTCTGCCGGAAGGAGTATCTTGGCTGGATGCGTGGGGTGATATCGAATCATGTAAATCTGAAAGTTCTCAGGATGAAGATTCCGATGAAGATTCTGAGTCTTGTCTCCCGGACTCGTTGGATGACGAGTATCAACCTTGGCTTTTCCATGAAGATGGTCGTCAATCGAAGTCTTCGTCCCGATGGAATGACTGGCGTCAGTCGCTTGAATCACCGTTGGTTGGCGTTCTGCTCCTGGAGCTAGGGTCTCAGCTTGAGCGTAGATTCGAAAGCCCGGCATACTTCACGGAGCAAGAAAAGTATGTGTAATTTCTCAAGTTGGATTCCATTCATTAAAACCCTCTCAAGACGTGATCTAGCGGATCTATTCGATGATCTTGCATCTGTTGGGATCATTCATGCCGACTTTAAGTTCAATAACATCCTGCATGTCACTCGACCCGATGCTGTTATATGCCCTCGACACTGTCGTGTCCACCACTGGCAGTTCATTGATTTTGACCGCGCACGAAAATGGGGTAAATCGATAGCTATCGACGACGATTTCTATACAGAGTCAGAACGGAGAAATCTGAAAGATGCGCAATATTTCTGGTGTGTATAGGATAAATCTTGCAAACAATAGTGTCCTCCTCAGCGCACAAAGGACTGGAGGAGGCAGGAGTGAACATAGGAGAAAGAGGCGATGATGAAAGAAGCGAGGGTGAAAGTGAGTGAAGGAGGAGAAAACGAGTGGAGAAAGGGGAGAAGGAGATTAAGGAACGTTCACATTAAGAATAAGTACAATCGTGCATCATACATACAGCTCAGCCTTTAAACTTTTGATAGAGCGTTGCCTCACTGAGGCAATCGTCCTAGGTCCTTTCATCGCTACGACGAGGAGATGAGACCTAAGTCGGCAGGCAGGCAAAGACAGGGGTTTGAGCGAGCACACGAACAGGCCTGAACAAACTCTGAATTGAATTTGACACGAGCAAGCTAACGAGCAAGAGCACGGATACGAACAAGAATAAGAACACGAAAAGGATTAGATTGGAGTAAACCAGAAGCTCCGGTGAGCTAGTCGCTGCTAGTGGGTTCGCAATCTACGGATCCTCCGTAGATCGTATGAAGGTACGGGCCTTCCTCCGGATCCTAAATAGCGGTGGCGATACGATAGCCAACAGGTAAGGAAATGATGAAGGTCCGAGGCAAGGTCTGTCAATGCGGTGGAGCGCAGATTCAAAGCTGAATGAATCGATGGCTGAATTTTCGATAGTAATACCCGAATCGAATCCAACAAACATACTAGTAGGCTAGTTAGTGAGTAGGACGAGGACAGGAGAAGGGAAGAGGAAGAGTTAGTTGCACATGGGTTTACTGGAACGTGGTACAGGGCGCTTAACAAATTTATCTTATCAATCATCCGGCAAAGCGCCGCCGTTCCGAAGAACGTGCGTAGATTATAAAATGTTCACGTGCGTCTCTTTTGCAGTTTCTCGACGCTCGTTCGTTTGTTATCCTAATCTCGTCATTGGCATTTGGGCATTTTTAGCAGGTTGTGCTGTTTGCTATTGCTATACATATAAAACTTGAGGATAGGGTTTAGAGTCCCCTTATCTCCTCTTCTTTTCCAAACAAACAAACAACGAACGAACCAGCGAGCGAACGACTTGTTCGGTGTTGAACAATATCCTTTGACGTCGCTTGTGAAGTTGACAGGACCCGTGCCTCTCGCTTGCAGATATCGCGCGTGTTGTAGTCGTTGCTTTTTATACAGCTACGACAACGACCTCTGTGTATGGGTCGTTTTGTCCACGGTCACCGATACCCTTCGTCATCTCCATCGTCATCATCTTTGTCATCATCACTATCACCATCGTCGAGAACGTCGCCGAGAGACGCAGATGAGTCGGATGGAACTGGAACAGAAACTGAGATGAGGACGAAGGCGATGAAGAAGAACAATGGGCAGAATAAGCCCAAGAATATGGAGAAGAAGAAGAAAAAATTGCGACGAACTAGTTTATCGTCTGGATCAGCTAGTTCATCTAGCTCGAGTTCGTCTTTCAAAAAACGACGTCGTCTCTCCTCCTCCTCGTCTGATCGAGAACCGCCGTCAACGTCAGTCTCAACTTCTGGCATTGGACGAAAAGTCGCAGCGACCCTTCAATTATTCAAAGAGACAGACAAAGAACCGGAGAACGAGGATGTTCCTCATGTTGATCTGGTTGGGTTGAATGATTTGGGATTGGATTTAGTAGTGGAACACCACGCACGTTCTAGTTCAATCAGCAGTGGACACCCAGAAGTTGCCGGAGCGAAATTCGAATTTGTCAAGCGGTCAGAATGGAGAAGAGAGAGGGATAGGAAAGAAGTGAGTGTCCTGATTCATTTCTACAAGCCGATTTCTGACTTGTTGTAGACACTTTCAATAGTACGCGGTGAGGAAAACGAAGAAAAGCAACCAACGAGTATAGGTGAATGGCGGAGAGATGTGGATCGTGGGCGGAGAAGAGAACGAGAAGAAGAAGTGGAACCAGAACTACCAGAGCCAGAATCATCATCAAGTGTGCGATCTCTATCCCCATGGTCTACTGATGACGACGACGACTTTGGCTGGGAGACATCGTCTGGGAAGTCTTCGTCAACTCTCCTGCCATCTCGTTCTCCCTCACCCCCTCCTCTTCCCCACATTCACATCCCACTGCGCCCTTTCCGCAATCAAGTCGGTGGCCACAGCGCAATTTACAAATTTACTAAACGTGCAGTCTGTAAACCCCTCGTATCCCGCGAGAATCTCTTCTATGAGATGGTCGAGAGAGAAGCAAGGGGGTTACTGGGATATATCCCAAAATATCTCGGCGTTATGCTCGTTAGTTATCGGAGAGTTCCCGACATCACCAACACTCCACCTACACGTGATTGCTACTATGTGTATACCACAACGCCTGACGAGTCGTGTATACCAGAAGTCGTATTGGATAGGAATAGGCATATTGTACCAGAGTGGATGTTGAGGGGAGGAATGGGAATCGTGGAAGGAATCGTAGTACTTCACAGTCTACGACGACGACCACAGTTCCCATTCCATCTGCAGTACACCGGTTCAAGAGACAGCCTTTGCATAGAGGCACAGCGTCCAGTCCCAATCTGGGTGTAACGCCCTTGCCGAGGTACAGGTATTCACCACTCGTTTCTACAGAGATGGATGCTCCAACGCCAGCAAATTCACCGCAGATGAGTGCGGGTAAGTTTGGGGGCAGGGAAGGCGCTGAGGATCAGCCACCTACATCCCCTGTCGTACCCCCGCTGACCCTTTTCGGAGGCCGCGGTTCAACACTCGTTAATACTCGTTTGAAGGACCATGTTTTTAATAGCGTCTTGCGGAGGTTGAATGTAATGAAGGGTAGTGTCAAAGGCAGGGCAAGGAAACTTGGGTCGTCTATCGAATCCATGGAGAGGGAGAGAAAAAGTGGCGAAGATAATATTCCCAAAGCCGACCATGAGCACGCCCATCCAACCTCTCATACCCCAACACATCCAACACATCTCCGCCGCGTCCGAAGTGAAAGCATCCTAGTTTCTCCTTCCAAACGGGCTTTTGAGGACGATGTTGTACCTTTTCACACCGATGCCGATGCCGACGCTGATCCTGAGAACGATACCGATTCTGCGAGTGGGGTATTTGACATGGATGGTGTTGATACTGTCTCGCCAACGAGTACGACAAGTTCAAGTACAAGTGCAACAAGCCCAACAAGTACAACTGCCCCACCATTCCTGCTGAAGCCGAGTTCACTCCCAATTCCGACTCACCATCATGGTGGCACCCGTTCGAGGCGCACGTCAAGATCCAGGGACCGGGCCTAGAGGAGGCACAGATACAGACACATTCAGAGACTCAGAGTAAGTGGACAAGGGCGCAAACAGTGGATTCAGATTTCGACAGGCTGGATCATCAAGATCATTCAAAAGGTGAGTTGGTTTATCAGTTCTTTTATTCAACAGCTTTGGCTTTTATTCATTGTTCGGTTCCCCTTTTCCTCTTAACTCTTTTTGAGTCGTTGGTTCTATTTCTGTTCTGTATTCATGCGCAGTTTTGGTTCTTGGTTCTATTTTGCTCGCGTGCTCTTGTGTCTGCGTGCTCCTTAGCCATCGTCATTGTGACATCTAGATCGAGAGGGCATTTCCGTTTTTATATCCCTTCTTTTCCCTAGTTCTAGGGGATGTGAGAATGTGTGGACGTGGAACATATACATATTGGCGAAGCACTTCTACCTCGACACTTTTACTGCACTACCCCGATTAGTCCACAGTCTAGGCTATTTGTCAGTCCGTCACCAGTCATCAGTCGACCAACCAGTCAAGAGATGTTTGACTCCTAATTTGACTCGAATTCCAACGTGAACCTTAACTTTATCTCTTTCCTCATCTTTTTTCTTATTCTGTGCCATCTGTCCATCTTTCTCCTTACAAAGTCAAAGAACGAAGCTAATTGACTTTCATCTTTCGTATTATCCTTTATCCTTTTATAGATGTACCCTCGGAAGAATTGTCATCGTCATTTCCATCGCTGCCGCTACAGCCGTCCCTTCGGAAACGTAGTCGTTCGAGGTCGTTGGATCTAGAACATCCCCGGTTTGATACGGCTGGTAGGGCTACGGAAAGGAATGGGACCGCGAGGATGGGCCAGGGTGCGGGGATTGGGATGGGAATGTTGAGAAAGATGAGAGGGAGAGGGATGGGGATGCCTCCACTCCAGGAACCAGAGCCGTCGGATGACGATGAGAATAGAGATGGAGATAGTCTCGGGCATGGGAATAGGCTTGGACGATATGATCCCAAATTCTCGACTCGGAGACTGATTTCGACTGTGAAAGACTATTCGAAGGATAAATCCGAATCTTCCCCAAAAGATTCAGGACATTCCTCAGCAGACCAGGAAATTGACGCATCAGGTCGAGAAGGAGGTAATCTAGAAGGTGGTGACCCAGAAGCAGATGATCCAACAAACTTAATCGATCGAACAGACCCTTTCGACACCGACTCCGACGCTGAATTCTCGCACCAAAATCACTTTATACTCATGGAAGACCTCACGGGGAGACTCAAACGACCATGTGTTATGGATTTGAAAATGGGTGAGTTGAATTTTTGCTTCTCTCGCTTCTCCCTGCGTTCTTGCTGTCTGCTTCTTTTCCCCGGTCTTTCTCTTCATCTGTTCCTTCATCCGTTCCTTACTGCTTCTTCGATTCATCCTGTAATTATGTATCTCCTCAATTCCTTCTTTCGTTCGTTCGTTCCTAACCTTGTGTACTGATTTCGTGTGCATCTATGTAGGTACCCGCCAATACGGTATGGATGCCACCCCCGCAAAGAAGAAGAGCCAGAGGAAAAAATGTGATCGCACGACGAGTCGGGCGTTGGGCGTGAGGATGTGTGGAATGCAGGTTCGTTTGCGTTTTGGATTTCAGATTCTGTACTTGTCCCTTTTTATGCTTGACCCTCTTACTTGGTCCAACATGCACTCAATCCTTACTTTCTCACTCTTACTACTATTACTACCTTCTCGCGGCCGCTCCATTCCTTTTACCTTCTTCAACTAACACCTCAACTTGCACTCTTTTTCAACCAGGTCTGGAACACCCAAACCCAATCATACACCACTCAAGATAAATACTTTGGTCGTTCGATTCAACCAGAGCAGTTTCCGTCGGCGCTGGCAGCGTTTTTCTCGACTGGGACCGGCCCGGGCAGCCTCAATTCGGAATCGAAGGATGTTGGTGCTGGCACCCGCACTGATATCAAGTCCGAGCAATCTGGTGACACCTCCAATTATTCCGATTCCAAGGATGTTTCGTCCGCACATACTGAGACCGAGGCCAGCGACAGCTGTATTCCAACTTCGATTACTAAAACTCTCAACCCGTCATCGTTCATTCCATCATCCGCTTTGTCCCCATCATCGACTTCCTTCTCCCTACCTTCCCCCAACGATATCCTCTTCTACCACATCCCACCCCTCCTTCGAAAACTCTACGGCCTCGCACGCATCATTTCCCGTCTAAAAGGATATAGATTCTACGGATGTTCGTTGTTGTTCATATACGATGGCGACGAGGACATACAGAAGGGGTATCGGGAGTATGTGCTAGACGAGATGTCGAGGAAAGAGAATGGCAGTGGGACCGAACATGTCAAGGCCAGCGGGGATAAAAGGCAAACAGGAAAAGGACACAAACAAGGACTCATTGGAGGAGCTCGTCATGCTCATCCACCTTCGGCCCGTAGTGCTCGTGGAGCTGTTGACGTTCGTTTGGTTGATTTTGCACATACGACGACGGGGAGGGATTGGCTGTCTTATCCTTCCGATTTTGATACTTCCGCTTCTGCTGTCCCTTCACAGACCCAGTCCCAAGCTGTACCTCCGGCGCAACCCCAACCCGATCTCAGTACCTCCACATCCACAGCACCCACTATAACGACAACATCCTTTTCCTCCTCTACAGGATATCAAGCCGATATCGACCCCTCTACAGGCCTCATCTACGCGCGGTTCCCACCACACTATCCTGACGAACCAGATCGGGGTTTTATTTGGGGGCTGAAGAATTTATGTACTGCTCTCGAGGAGATTTGGGAGGGGGAGAGGGCAAGGAGAGAGGGGAGAAGGGATGGGAATGGTGATGGGCAAGCAGAGTTGTCCAGATTGCCTACGGAAGGAAGAGAGATATTCGACGAGATTTTTGGGGGTGGGGAGGATGATCCGGGTATGCTGTCGACATGATCGATACGTGCATGGATACGTGTTTTGCTGATTGGCAATGATTCTTTATTCGTCCGATACTCCTCTCTCTCTCTCCTTTCTCTCTGGATCGCTCTCCTTGTCTATTTTATCTGTCTATTCCTGACCCCATGTCGATTTCCTGCATTTGTTCGTTTGCTTCTTTCATAACTTACGTTACTTATCGTATGGGGCCTGAGGTCTCCTTAGTACTATCCGCTTATTATACATACAGTACTGTACAGTACGAGTACCGCGCATTTTTTAGCATACACCTGCACGACACCGATACCGATCTGATTCTCATTTTCATTTCTCGCTCTCGATGATGTTACGCCAATCACCTCACATATGCATACCTACATACTCATATCCCTTTCTCTTTTAGCTTCGATTCGCTTATGGTTTCTCAATCACCCTTATTATCGGTACATTTAGAGTTTCTTAAGTCAGTCAGCCATATACATATTTTCTTTTCCTCAATGGTATGGTACACCTGTTTCTTGAGTGAACTTGTCAAATGTTTTTGTCAAGGAAACGTACTCTCTGTAGATGATCAGAGGGCACAGGTGAGGCGCCAGAAATAAGCCCCTCCCCCCCATGATTTTCGTTGGCATCCGGCTGGGTGTCCTGATGGCGGCCATAGTGGGTTTAAATGCAGCTTTATCGAAGGACAAGATTCGGAGAGTTCAAAGATATCTGGCGAGTACGTTTGGGGAATTTTAGAGAAATGACGCGAAAGTGTCACCGCTACCTACCTGGCCCTTGGACTCATCTGCATAGATTTACTAGTTTCTGCAACTAAATTGATTCTACTGGATTTTGCAAAGGTAGGGGTTAGCCGGTCAAGATGGCACCGGTGCTTCAAGCTCTCCTCCACAACGGTCAGTCGAATCGTTAAGGTTACACTGCCCACGGATTCTTGCTCTAGACACGGCCCGCGCATTGAATTTACGCAAGGTATTGAACACGAGTTATAATAGTCGTTGTGACCTCCGTGCCTAAATCTGCCTAAAAACCTAGTATCTGCGGAAAAACCTTGCTTGTTTTTCACCTCTCCTGATCCATTCCTCTCTCTTCAAAGTACGGTCCTTGCTGAAGATCAGGCCCGCAGAGCTCCGTTTTCCCGCTCAGAGAGCTTGGCACTATGCATCCCTCTAGTATATATATCTTGTCCAGGTTGCAGTGGTGAAACAACTTCTTTCTTCAAGATGTTCACTTCAAGTTCTATCGTTGCTCTTTCCATACTCTGCTTTCTGTCCCAAGCCTCAGCTGTGCCAGCTCTACACAAGAACGCAACGTTGAACTCCCCACGAAAGATAGGCAAGAGATGCACAGGAGAGATCATTTCTCTTAGTGATGTTGCTGCTGCTGAAGAGTGTGATACCATTGTTGTAAGTGTCGCATGTAGATTATTATCGTTGAATCTTAATTTAATGGAAAGTCAACTTTCATTTTAGATCGGTGGCTTCACTGTCCCTGCTGGTGGTAAGTCGTTGTCGCCCCGTTCCCCATTTTTATTGAAAGTATATAGAAACTTTTTCACTAACCCCTCCGGATGGCGCATCCGTCTCCTTGACTGGCGAACTTACATTTGGCTTCAAGGAACTTGGTCCCATAACTCTCAATCGTTAGTCTACTAACCACTCTCTTTATAGGAATGGGCAGGTCCTCTCATGAAAATCAGTGGAAATGATATTACTTGTACGTTTAACGCTCCATCATGATTATGTTTTTCTTTAATCATTTTCATTTTGTACAGTCAATGGAGGTAACTAGGTCCTCACCACTGAGAGATTATGATTTTAAAATACAGTGTTCAGGCGGGCACGATCTTAACGGACAAGGCACTCTCTACTGGGTCAGCCAGTTGTCCGAGCCTATGATGATGTTCAAATATTAATTGCGATAATTTTTAGGACGGACTAGGTGGCAACGGAGGTGTGACGAAGCCTGCTCCTCTTCTTACTCTCAATATGGGAGGAACATTTTCCAATGTTCAAATCGTAAACTCTCCACAGCGAGCTGTCGCTATCAATGGTAACTCTTTGACCGTAAGCGGCGTTATTGTCAACAATGGTAACATTTCGTATGTTTTTAAAAAAAGAACCCCACTAAACGGCGATTTTACTAGGTGCTGGTACTGCCGCTAACAGTTTATCTGGTGGCAAACCCGCTGGCGCAAACACCGACGGTTTCGATGTCGCCGCTAACGATGTCACCAGTTTCGTGCCATTCAAAGACATTTCGCACATTTTTTGCTGATATATGCGTATGATAGTTACTGGATGCACCGTCACCAACCAGGATGACTGTCTTGCCATCGTACGCTCAAGAATTGTCATCGTAACTTTTACTCATACTAGCACGGTGTTTATAGAATAGAGGTACTTCTATCACTTTCTCCAACAATGTTTGTCAAGGTATCGGCCATGGTATCTCCATTGTGAGTATAAGGAGCTCGCGAGTTGTTTTCTCGACTCTCACGTATTTTAGGGCTCTATTTCTAGTGGCGCGACAGTTTCTGGAGTCACCATCTCTGGAAACAAGGTTACTGGAACGTAAGTCGAGAATAAATTTCGGTTGTATGACAATCCCTCAGACATTCTGGGTAGTGTTAACGGTCTTCGAATCAAGACCGACGCGACTGCTACGGGATCAATCGTCGAAAATGTCGTCTATGAGAATAATGTACTTGTAAGTGCTACCAAAGGTCTTTCCGTAAACTTCTGTGCAATATTAATATGTCCACATTCTGAATTAGACAGGGATCACTTCGTTTGGTGTTCTCATAGACCAGAGTTATCCAGCCACCCTCGGCACCCCTGGTACAGGAGTTGTTATCGAAGTGAGTGCTAAATTGATGTCTCGGTTGTACAATATGATACCATCCAACGTCTCAATAGAACGTCAACTTTGAGGGCACAAACACCGTCTCTGTTGCAAGTACTGCTAACGCTGTCGAAGTGAACTGTGGAAGCACCAAGAGCTGTACTGGGTACGTCTCAGTGAAGTGAAGCTTGTTCATAACTTATGGATTGGCTAGAACTTGGAACTGGGGTGGCCTTACTACCTCTGGTGGGAAAGGGTCGAATATCAAGAACGCACCTGTAACTGGGGGTTCAGGCTTTTAATTTCACGAGTGAAAACACGTCACTACATTTTGGGCTTTTTGTAAATTTGTATCTGTATTTGTTTATTGGTCCAAAGGTCTGCCTGTGGAACCCGATTAGCTCAACCGCTAGCGACTCTGACTTTAAGTGTCAGTATTCGAGTTCAAGCCAAAGTCTCGTTCGCATCGTCGAGGATCATGGTGCCAAGATGTGAATAAACTGAGCTATCGTTCGAAGCAGTCTTTATCTATATAAGTCTACTGGAATTCGCCGTTCGGCACAGATGAAGGAAGTGGCTGTGCTAGATGTTCTTCTCACCCATATTGCGTGCGTCGCAGCGGCTATTTACTGTTGCAGGCGGGTGTGTATACGCTATGTACTCGCTGTTTCCAGAACTAACAACTTCAACTACAGAGTAAACTTTTCTCCGCAAGCTGCTGAACATATAGCAGCTTTACCGGCTATTCCTCCTCGTCCAGAAACTCGTCGTACACCATGGCTCAGCCCTTTGGAACTAGAAACATATCTTTATCCTCTAACCGCGCTCTGCCCGTGGAAAGTTCGTCTACGCCACTACACTCCGGAACGCTGCATATATATTCCACGAGAACGAGACTCGATGCTAGGAAATGGATTGGTACTCTCGGGAAGCTATTGCTTCACGGATAAACGCGCAGCGTCAAACTTTATAAAGGAGGTTAAATATATTGCAGAGCAAGAAGGGGTAAGCAAATGGCTCAGATGGTTCAGATCTGTTACTCATACGCTCCATTAGAGCATCTACACCTTGCAGAAATGCCAGGAAATTCGCGATATCACCAAAGCTACGAAACAGCCTAATATACTAGCCAAGGAAAGATACCATCTTGTCAACATTAAAACTCTTACTCCCAAAGCTTTTATACCACAATCCATATTGGATTTGAGGCCTTCTTCGACGAAGAAGCTCTTCCCAGCAAAAGATGTTACGCGTAAAGTCTCTTCATCTTTGTTAAAATTGTCGTTTTAACCCCTTTTCGAAGCTTTCCCCAACATCCTGACCATTCCCGGTCTCACAATGCGTGACATACGCTTTTCGTTGTTCGTCGACCAACTGTTTCGCGACGAATTCCGTGCCAGAAGCGGCCTCAACTCTTTCGTCAAGAATGTAGCCCCGAAACCTGATTACCTGGATGAGGTATTCCGCTTCAATTTCTGCGAATGCTGTGGTCTACCCCATGCATTAAGATACTGTCCGCAGAGGGTATCTTATGAATATCCGCTGCCTCCTAGACCTAAAATCAAACGTGTTAGACACAAATACAAGCTATTTGCACAATAGGCACGAAGACGTTGTTTCATACAATTTGGTAACTGATATTTACCACTTCCGTATGAGGTATCTGCTCACATTCGTACGACTACCTCGAGTCCCCGAGCTCAGCCATAGCATGTGCGCAATCCTACGCCATAGCACTTGGTATTCCGTGGCCCCACCGAGGTTTTGGCGAAGACATAGGATTAGGTAGCTTTTCGTGGATATGTTACGAACGTGTTTCAGCGTATTCAGGAAGAAGGGAAACGTTTCGTGTGGGGCTTTGAGTGTCTTGACTCTTTACGAGTTCTGAATGAAATGAAGACTCGTCCTGATGATGATGTGGTGCTTGCCTTTGTCTATCTTCAGAAGCCATCGATTTGAGAGTGCTGTGGAGGGGGTCCTGAGAGGATTGTGAAAGTCATATCGGTATTTTTGAGGTACTAGACAAAAACGGCCTGCCGGATTCGATCACGTTGAAAGCACATATGTATGTGACGGGTCTCAGTCACGACAACTTGATCATTCTTGGTTCTATCAGTCATGGCGCTTTTTACGCGAGCTAGTCGTTCGGCAGCTACAACAATAAAATGGCGGTCGATATACTCACCAGTCAGCCCAACACGAGTATCACTAGCATCCTCGTCCAAGAAGTCTAAATTTCCATTGTACCGGCGATATTTGTCGAGTCAAGCAGCTCCAGTAGCTCAATACGTGTTCGTATCTTCACCTAAAGGATATTTCAAGTATTAAAATGTTAAATTCAAGATAGAACTTCGCTCCTGCCACCCACAAACATACAAAATATTCTTATCGTTAACAAAATGCGCACCCAGCCCGTCATTTTGGCTATTGATGCCTTTTTAGAGTGCGTATCTGACTTTGTGACTTATCTTTGCTTCTGCTATGTGATTTTCTACTCATTTGCTTCATATGCTTCAACAAGTACGAACTGAAATCACTTGTAGGCACGTCCACTCGACATACCCCGGTGTACGGGTATTTCACGAAGATAGAGCGGATATTCCACACGGAGCAGAGGTATGGCAAACGGCTTCGCCAACAAGACCCCCTATAGACCTCGTCGTAACTCTCGGTGGTGATGGCACAATTCTGCATGCATCGTCATTGTTCTCCTCTGGAGCCGTGCCACCGGTATTGAGTTTTTCTTTGGGAACCTTGGGTTTCCTACTGCCCTTTCGTGAGTGTGATATCTGCGTATGGGTATTGTGATGAGCTTTGGGGTGTTTATTTTAGATGCATGCAGACATAGATGATTTTGCGCGCGCCCTCGCCTCCGTCTTTTCAGGTAAAGCGACTATTCTCAACCGCATGCGTCTCGCCTGCACGTTTTATAATGCGCATGGTGGGAAGAAGGCTCAAGGCAATGGTGAGTGTCCTGCGAAACTATGTTCCATTTTGCTTTTTCACGAACCATCTATAGATTGGCAGGTCATGAACGAAGTAGCACTCCACCGGGGCTCAAGTGCGCATCTCAACACGATCGATATCTTCGTTGATGGGCAGCATTTAACTGAGGCTGTCGTGAGTAGTCCAAATTCCTCACATCTTCATTCTCTTCTAACCATACTGTATTGCAGTCGGATGGTTTAATCCTTTCCACCCCAACCGGCTCGACTGCTTACTCCCTTTCCGCCGGTGGCCCCATCGTCCACCCGTCACTCTCTGCACTTGTACTTACCCCCATCTGCCCTCGTAGTCTCTCATTTCGACCGTTAGTGTTCCCCAGTGGCAGTACGGTTAGATTGAGAGTGAGCGAGCGTTCGAGGGCCAGTGCCGGTGTGAGTATGGATGGGAGGACTGGTGTAGGCATATCAATGGATGGCGACGGGAATGGCGTTCTGGGGCCTGGAGAGAGTGTGGTGGTTCAGGCGTCGCCATTTCCCGTTCCTTGTGTCAACCGGAGCTCCATTGTGGATGAGGACAATGTTTCGGAGCCTATGTTAGACGGGCTGGCATCAGGAGAAGGCTGGAAGGGTGACTTGGGTTCGGGAGATGGCTTCACGGAAGGCGCCCGACCAGGAAAAGAAGACGATTGGGTGAGGGATATCAACAATCTATTGCAGTACAATGCTACGTTCAGGAGTAAGGCTTTGTTGAGGCACAGTAGGACGTAGGATTGAGGAAGCAAGTACGATCTATGTAAGAAAAGGTGGATGAATGTTAAATATTTTGGTTATTACAGTTGACAATTAGCTGCGGAGTGACTGGATCAACCGGATATGTGGCTCAATATCGATTCTGAATCGAAAGCATCTAAATGCACATGGGTGCTGGCTGACACGACACCAGGTGAAACGCTTTGAAACGCTTTCTGGGCATGTAAAAAACGCAATCGATAGATAATTTTGTCCTAAAAGAAAGTCGCTACAGTTTTCCAGTACCACTGCACGGGGTATTAGTACCACTATTATTAATTGCAATATCGAGAGTAGAGTTCTTCTAACTAGTGAAAGCATTGTCGCCTTTGATATTCAAGAACGAATACTGTACGCAATCAATCAGCTTGACAGGTCGCACCACCATAAAAAAGAAAACGTACTTCAGCAAGGTCTGGCTTCCTTGAGTCCGCGTAGTTGACATATACAAGGTTAGGCTACAGGACTTGGTCAGTAAGGTTCCAGTCAATGTAAACAAGAGCGCCATACCTCTGTCCAGAACGGCCTTAAACCAGCTTCTTCGAAACCCTCCCACCACTTCAAGAAGTAGTCGAACTTTTTGTTCCAAATATGAATCTCAATTTGCAACTGCCCGAACGGAAGAGGAAGGCCTTTTTCTGAAAAGGATTTTAAGATATCGGTCATGGTTTCAAACTCCCATCCTTCAATATCAATTTTGAGTATATCGATGTGTTGGTGTCCTGTTATGCCCTTGGTCAGAGCATGAACTCAAGCGTCACTAACCCACGCTTACCATTCATCTTCATCAAGGTTTCCAAAGTGTACATAGTCGGTTCGTCTCCGGTCGATACATGGTCGGTGCCAGCCAGTCCATAAGGATGGAAAATGGTTCTGTGTTTTTGCGAGTAGGGGATTTGTTTCGCGAATCCCTTGACTGAAAAATCATAACCCCAAATCTTGCAATGATTGGTATTAGCAAGTAGACCAGCTTCAAACGAGGACTCTTCGTTGATACCTAGAGCAGTAATTCAATGGCGGGAGCGATATCTTAGTCCACGTTTGCACGTACCGAAAGAGTAGATGACACAGTCTTTCTTTTCTGCTAGACGAGAAAGACCACAGACCCACTTTCCACCGTCACCGAGCACACCAATGCGGCGAACTTCATGAGGGCAGTTGAAAGCAGCAGGGAAAAAGTCCCAGACGGTGTATGGTGGCCAAGGAGGAGTATTGGGAGGAAAGCTGCGTCATAATGCATTTCAGCAATTCGAGTCAAGAGCTGGTTTAAGAAGAATAAACCCACAGATCCAGGTCACTTGGTTGAGGACCAAAGCGTTCAATTAGTCCTTCTCGCTCTTGAATAGTGTGCTGGTAGATTGCCTCTGACTGGGCTACTTTAGACGTCAGGTCTGTGTAGTCGTGTAGTGGGATGTGCAAGCTCGAAACTGGAGGCTCATAGTGTAGAGGGAGTATAAGATATAGTGCCGGTACAAGGACGAGCACTAAACAGAGGGCATAGCGTGGGTGTCGGACAAAGACGTTTATAGCTGAAACCATTGCCAACGTTGAATGAGGGCTAAGGCAGAGAAAAAGACCGTATGTTGAAGACGGAAAACAAAACAAAAGCTGAGTAAGAGGTAAGGAAGATTGAGGGAAAGTGGGTAAGAAAGTGGATGATTTCCGTGTTAAAACTTAAACTGACACATCATTGATGCTTATGCCAATGATGCAATCAAGGCCCCAATAATAAATGATGTACGGAGGAGCTGCAGATACAGGGTACAACTACCTAGCTACAGCTCCACAAATACTGACGGAAGAATTGAGGAGACGCCGGTCCAATGAGATTCTGACAAGGCTATTCTCTGCTCGGTGCTGTTCCCTGCTATCCCTCTTCGGAAAAGACTAGCCAAGGTAGCCCAACTTTGGGCGGTCCTGAAAAATCCTAGTATTGTCAGATGCTTGATTATGGGACCTGGTTCCTTGTCTAACAGCGCCCTCATCTGATTCCGGCCTATCTTTCATACCTTCTTAGCAACCCAAAATTCTGCTTCATAAATCCACCTCATCATAGCTTGTTCATCGTGAGTATACTCGCAGGAGATAGACCGCCTCTTCATACAATCCGGTTCGTCGTCATCGTTTCCGTCTGTTCCTCCAACGATAACAAACCCCACTGCACCCATCGCCTCAAATACCTCTTCCAGACTCAGCTCCAATCGTGCCTGTGCATCCGAACACCATAACAGGGGCCCTAAATTTATCCATATCCCACCGGGCTTCAACAAAGTATGGATACGCTCCAAAGTAGAAAGAATATTCACAGAAGTGTCGATGAAGAACAGTGTTACGACATAATCGTAACTGTTTGGTGTGCCAAGTTCCAACGTCAAGAAATCACCTTCTTTTAGATGTAAGCCTACTTCTGCATCCATAGCTAGGCGCGGTATAACGTCTGGAAAACGTACTCCTCTGAACAAGTCGACTATGTTCCGAGAGTGACTCCACCAATGGCCATATGGATGAACTTCGTGTTGGGAGGTAGTAGTAGTAGTCTCTGGGTCCAGCAGGAAACGAAAAGCACCATTCATATATCCTGAGAGTTCACAAGCTGTCGTATCATAGCCAAGAGTAGAAATGTCGTATGCGAGGCGACAAAGTCCCGAGCCTGGCACTAGGACGCGTTTATGAGCACGGGAAGAACTCGATAGCATGGAGAGGACAGAAAGGATAGGTTCAAAGATGACTGTACGTTCTGAGAGGCCTGCGTCGGACCAATCTCGAACAAAATGTTTTAGTACTTCTCGAATACGGGATAGACAGCGAGAATCAATGAGTGGTTCTTTATAAGTTGAACTTAACGCCAGCCACGCATCCCAAGACGCAGAAGAATCAAGTGTGTAGCTTCGTTTCATCGCCGTCACGATCCCATCGGTGACTTTGCCATTTAGTTCAATGATCTCCGTAAGCCTGTCTAGTTTTTTTGGATAGCCAATCTCATACCCAATGCGTTTATGTTTTCTACCAGAGTTGCGTAAGAGGCACGCATACGAGATAGTTCATGGAGAGAAAGTGAGCGATACTGTGAATAGGCCGCAATGGAAGTTCGGATGGAAAATGGGCCACCAGATGTGTGATCCTGGTTAATTGTGGGAGGAGAGAACAGCGACAAGAAGTCTGTCCAGATAGAGTAGAGGACATCACTACTGAAGACCGAAAGGCGAAAACCCAGAAAAAGCATAGCAGGGAAACAAACATGCAATCAGTATGTCAGGCATTAAGTTTCTTCGAGATACCAGAATGAAAGTCCGCAAAGTAAGATACAAGAGCGACTGAGAATCATGCCACGTACAAGATCGACAAAAGGCTTCGCATACCCTATGGTATATGGTTTGAAATCGGAATATTCGAAGGAAGGAGGAGGTAAGTGGAGGAGTTTTTGTTAAATAAGCGCTTATGTTTGTCGAGCGCCAGTTTTTACTCATGGTACCGTACTTCTTTCCGTACTTTTTTCCTGTCACCCGCAATGTGGTTTTTCTGGACCTGCAGCCGTACATATTCGTACCGCGGAATCGCAGAGAACTTGGCAGGAGAGGTATCTCACAATTCATGGGCCACTCATTATGCGAGTTTTGACGGCTTAAATACAGATAATCAAGTCAATCCCAAGTCAATCCTGTCGAACGAAATGTAAATGTAAAACACCAAACGAGTCAAACGACCCTACTGCGTGGAGCACGTTTTGCCACACGGGAAGCGTTGCATACCGCGGCGACGACCAGCGACTACCTTGCCACTTTACACAAAAGCTCAAGGATACTGCCGCAGGAAAGGTAGGTCGGCAGATTTCAGAAGAATAGCTCTTAATTCTGTCCCAGTTATCTCTACAAGCTTCTATGCTGAGTAACCGTGAGTGGATTCTCCGAGTCAAGAAAGAAACAAAATCCAGAGGGGGGGGGGGGGGCAAAAATAAAGCTCGCCACCCAAACACAGTCCAAACAGCGGTCAAAGCTGAAACAAATACAACGAGTTCAGTTGATGAGATCAGAGCATATTCTGCTATAGGCGCCCATAGTCAGATTTGCATTTTATTCAAAAACGTCCAGGTCTGCCCAGGTTCGCGATCCTTCCTAGCAACCGTGTTTCAAAAAAGGCTTGGAGTCTTGGACCTGGCTTGGACAAATCTGAAGAAATCTTCCGCTTTTCCGACTTATAGTCGTGCTTCAAAGTGGTTCGCATTTACTACTTACCCTCTGCTGATGGGTTTCCAAACTTGCACCTGGACCTCAAGGTCTCCTGATCCCTTGGGCCTTATCCCTGATGCTGACTTGTGCTGACGCTGCGAACCTGAGCCTTGAGGGATCCCTCATCTAACTAAATTTGGCGTAGCAAGCCTCGGGCCCCGGGGGATCTTTCATTGCAGTATTTATTCTATTGCTCCAAATCTGCTGGTTCGCATTTCAGGTCCTCGCTTATCCTCGCTTCTGCTGAAGCGCTGCCGAGCACTTGCCTAGCGCTTCTGTAGTACCTGTAGTACCTCCATTGTATACGATAACAGGTCCACACGAGCCTAGGGTCATGGCACGAACCTGCATATGTTGTTGTTTTGGACTAGGCGGCAATGATCAGCCTATACAGATGACCGTTTTATCGGTATATGCGCACCTTCCTTGTCGGCAAGTACGGCGCACGGTTCTGAATAGCCATTATCCAAAGCCTACTTATCGGATGTGGCTGGTTGCTGTGTACATACCGCCCTGTACGTATTTCAGGAACTTTAAAGCCATGCGTATATAAAGAGGATCTTCCAGGTTTCCGCCAAGTTTATCTCAATACCGATGCCCACATCCACCCTTTACCCAGAGCTAGACGTGCTCATCGTTGGAGCAGGTATATCTCGAGCTCCTCGATCTCCGTTAACGTGCTAACTTTGTGGTACAGGCTTTGCTGGCCTTTATCAACTCTACGTTCTCCGCCCACTTGGCCTTCACGTCAAAATTTTCGAAACAGCACCAGATATTGGCGGTGTATGGTACGTGAATATCCTGATTCATTGACCAATATCATCCTCATCTACTTTCCATAGGTACTGGAATAGCTATCCTGGCGCCAGAGTCGACACCCCCGGCGAATCGTACCAGTTCTCCTTACCTGCCATCTGGAAAGACTGGTTATGGACCGAGGCATACCCCTCTTCTAGCTCGATGCACAGTTACTTCCATCATGTAGACAAGATACTCGATCTGAAGAAAGACATTGAATTGAACACCCGCGTAAAATCTGCAGAGTGGAACGCAGGCGACAAAAAATGGACTATTACCACTGCAGACGGCAGAATCGTTCGTACAAAATACTTCATCATCTGCACTGGGGTCAACACAAAGCCTCATATACCCGATTACGAGGGATTAGATACCTTCAAGGGCGTTTGGCATCATACGTCTCGCTGGCCACGCGATGGGCTTGATCTGGAAGGCAAGCGGATAGCAGTCGTTGGAACGGGAGCATCAGGAGTCCAGGTGTCGCAAGAGGCTGCGGCAGTTGCTTCTAAGCTCACCGTGTTTCAACGTACTGCGAACCCATGCCTACCTATGCGACAATGTAGAATCAATACCTGTCCCCTAGAACGGGAAGAGCATAACAAGCTCAAAGAGGATTTGTACCCAATCATGTTCCGCCGAATGCTGCAGACTCCTGGAGGCCTGGTATATATGAACGTTCCGGAAACAACCTTCTCAGTCACGCCAGAGGAACGACGATTATTCTACGAAAAGCTCTACGCGCAAGGCGGCGTTGCGCTCTGGCTCTGGAATTACAGCGACGTACTGATTGACAAGGCGGCGAATGCCGAGGTATACGCTTTCTGGCGCAAAAAGACACAAGCTAGGATAAAGAACCCCAAGGTGGCAGAAAAAGTTGCACCTCTCGTCCCACCGAATGCTTTCGGTACAAAGCGAATCAGTTTGGAACGGGTATAAAACATTTCTGCGTGATATATAAATATGCTAATTGACGATTGAGGACAGGGTTACTACGAAATCTTCAATCAGGAGAATGTCGAGCTCGTGGACTTGACGGAAAACCCTATCGTACGCATCACGGAGAATGGGCTCCTCACCAAGGATGGCATAGAGCATGCAGTAGACGTATTGGTTATGGCTACTGGGTTCGATTCTGTTACAGGAAGTATAACCGCGATCGACATTAAAGGGATAGACGGCGTGACCATCCGCGAAACATGGTCCAAGGGACCGCATACCCACCTTGGTGTAGCGTCGTCAAAGTTCCCGAACATGTTCTTTACGACCGGTCCTCAATCCCCTGGTGCGTTAACTAACGGACCAACCTGTGCTGTGAGTTTCTTATCCATGTGCTGGTCTACTTGAACCTGTCCCTGATTATTATGTGAAGGAAATCCAAGGAGATTGGCTCAGGGACCTTATCAAGTACGCTGAGGCGAAACAGATACAGTATATCGAGGCTCGCCCAGAATCAGAACAAAACTGGCGTCAACTTGTTGCGGCCATCAACTCGATGACTCTCTTCGCTGAGAGCAAATCATGGTACAACGGCGCCAACATCCCGAATAAACCATTTGAACCACTGACTTTCATTGGCGGCATCCCTATGTATATGCAGAAGTGTAGCGAAGAAGCAGAGCAAGACTATAGCGGGTTTCTAATGGCTTGAACGATATTTACTATGTATTACTACTGATATATTATACAAAGTCTCATGGCTTTCATGTACGCGCTGCATTATCTGTATTGTCAGCTGCATTATCTATATTGTCAGAAACTATACAATGAGAGGAATGGTATTATGTGCAGAAGAAAAAGAAAGGATCGATTTATCACATGAAAGGATATGTACGGTGTAGAAGCAACGGTAGATTAAAGCAATTAGAGTAATAAAAGTCCACATATACAAGTAAAATTCTGACGGCAAGATACATTCAACATGACATTGAGACTTACAAGTAACAAGTGCAATGAACAATTTACACCTCACGTTCGGCCATTCCTTAGAACAACCTCACAAAATTACTTGGGAACACATGTCTCCCTGGTTGTCTCCTGTTTTCATCCAACAACACACCACTCCACCATCCATCTTCGGGAGTAGCGGTGACAGCGATAACGTCTCCAGCCTGGAAATCGAATTCTTCGTCGATGGTGGCTTGATAATCGTACAGCGCCTGGACTAAATAAAGAAAAGTACATAACGTCAGTAATGGAAGTAGAGGAAGAGAGCCGAGAAAATGCACCATAGAACAGAATTCCGGCTCCGTCTTCCGTAACCTGTCTCGTTGGAGCAGCGACCATAGCTCCACCGGGTGGCTGAGGAGACGGGCTCCTGCGTATAGCAGCAGCACCATAATGCTGATCATCTGAGAGCAACCGCTGATATCCAGACTGTTGTTGCGGCATATGCATGTTGCTGATACCACCCAAACCTCTCTGCCGCTGCTGTTGCGCTTGCTGCATCATCATCTGTTGCTGCTGCTGCTGCTGCTGAACTACCTGTCCTTGTCCCCCATAATACCCCGGACCCGTCAGCGCTCTCTCCATCTGACTATAACCTGGGCTGGCGATAGGCGAAGCCTGTTGATGCGGATACATCTGTTGTGCCTGTTGCTGAGGGGGAGGAGGAGCTTGATAATGGGATGGCGGAGGCGCATTGTAGGCGGGCTGTGGTTGTGGAGGTGGGGGAGCTTGTGTGTAGCTGGGTTGTTGGGGTTGATGATGGGTAGGTGGAGGGGCTTGGTATGGAGCGGGCGGAGGAGCGTAGGATGGCTGAGCAACAGCAGGTGCAGAGTAACTCGGGCGGCCATTGTACTGAGGCTGTTGTTGGGGCGGCGGCTGGCGATACTGAGCAGGGGGACCCTGGGGAGGTGGTGGCGGAATTTGTTGCTGCTGATAACGCTGGGCCATCTCGTCTACTGTAACACGAGCGTTGTTTGCATCCAGGGAGATACCGAGAGGGTTAGGGCTAGGCGATCGCTGTGATCCAGATGATCCCGTTCTGACGACAGTGGAACCAGGGGGCGGGCTCATGAACTGGCCTGGAGCCGGTGCGGGACTGGTTGACCGAGATATGGGTTGAGGACTGTTACTCCTAGACCCATGAGCACCAACACCAGCATGGCCAACGCTGGGTGGCCGGTCCAGATTCTGGCCACGCTGCTGCTGCTGCAGTTGGTCGTTGACGCTTGTAAAGCTTCCTTGTCGACTACGGCTGCCTGAACGACTGACTGACTTTCTCTCGCCAGGAAGGGACTGATGATAATCAGAGAGTACACCCTCAATAACCTCTCCGCCCGGTGAAATAGGTTTTTTTGGAACCATGAATGCTGCCGTTGGAGGGTTGGGTGATGAGGGACGAGATGAAGATGGGTACTGTCCTACTACCATCTCAGCAGAACTGCGATAGTCACGATGAGGAACAGAAGAGCCAGCACCAGGAGCAGCGAGTGAGTCTACGGTCCCTCTGCGAGACGGCGCACCAGTGGAGTCATTATTTTGTTGTCCTCTCCAGGTACTGTTTCGTCGAACAGAACCGACAGAAGAGACTTGATTTTGAAGTTCTTCTAACTGCTTTGCCAAAGGATCGTCAGCAGCGCTGTTGGTGCTAATGGCGCTATTGATTTTCGTGGGTGATGAAGCAGAGCTCGAGGCGGAGTAACCGAATGATCCATGTCGTTGAGGGTCATGGTTCAAATCAACTTTGTACGCGTTTCCGCCAACCTTGATGTAGGTTTCGGCGTTGGGATCGATGGGATCAGAGAAAGGATCGGGGGGAGGAGGGTTTCTGGATGATTTCTGGGTGGACCGTCTGCTGAGAGAAGAGCCCGCGTTAGACGGAGATGAAGAATGTCCATTGACTCCATTTACGCCATTTGGACCTCTGCTTGGTGACCTAACATCGGAGATGGAATTTTTCGCACTGTGCCCACCAGCTCCGCGACCTGCGACGTTCACCGGTGGTTCATCCTCCTCTTCTTCTTCTTCTGGGGCATCGACTGAGGCATGCGAAGAGGACTTGACCGCTGCGAGGAACGGACAAAGTTAGCGGGCTTAGTGCGAACAACCGAAGCAGAGGCGGCCTCTGGAGAGTTGTAAGTGAAGAATGTAGGAGGAGCGGGTATTTGTGCTCCGGTAGCGTAGTCTCTAACGAAGTTGTCCACCTCCTTCTCAGAGTCCATACCTTCGAGCGCTACACGTATCTTTTCGCATGACTAGACAGACGTTGAGATGCATTCATTGATGACGAATAACGCGTACCTCATCATCAGACACGCAAACAGTGGAGACAGCGTTTGCGTATGCCCACATGTTGTCCTTCATAAACTCCATTCTATCGTCCTCTAAGTCCTGACAGGTATCACAAAACGTCTTCCAGTCTTGCTCCCATTTAGCCGCAGTGTCTTGGAAGGCTCTGGCAAAGTTGGCGAAATCTCTCTCGTTGGTCTGGACAGTTGCTTGAGCTCTGTCAAGCTTGACCTGGATTTTCTCCAAATCTCTACCCTGCACAAGCGTGGATTGGGCAGTGTACGAGTTGATGCGCATGCAATCCTGTTCGTACTTCTCCCGTGCCTTCTTGACATACGATTCCTGGTTCTGTTTTGCTTTGAACTCTTTTTCTATCGCTGCTTGGTATATTTTCTTGTGGTGACTCTGTTTGGCGCAGAATGTAGTTGCTTGGGCCTCAAGATCGTTCTTGATTTGCTGTGCAAGGTTCAGGTGGTGGGTAGACTGTTTGTCCGTTTCGAGGCGAACAGAATCTAGACTATTCCGTAGTTCACTATTTAAAAAAAGTCAGCACACGAAAGCAACGTGTTTGAACGGGAAAAAAACTCGCCCAATTTCGTCCCGACCAAGGGTTTGCTTGGCTAATTTTCCAAGTCGTTTAGCATAGTCTTCTTCGATAAGAGCTCTTGTAGCAGATGAGCAAAAAAACATGTATAGCTTGATTCCCTTCTTACCGTTCCTTCCAAAAATTCTTGAGCTCGTCCATAGACCTCATTGCGCCTCGCATGCGAGCAAAAAGTACATCAACCCCTCCATCGCCAACGCCCCAGAAGGAATTACAAAAGTCAGTTGAACGTCCGATATTTGCTGGAGAACCAGCTCTGATATATTTCGACAACGAAGTCGTCGATGACTGCCTTCTTGCAGTCATTGTTGAATCAGATGACAGTTGACAGTTAAGTAGAAAAACGCTCGAAAGCTGTATAAGCGCCGAGTGTTTTGCTTCTTTTCATTATGCCCCTTGCAGGATCAGACACAAAATAATCTCCATACACATTGGCTATGGATTTGCAGTAATCTGCATTCGAAGTTTGGCAAGTACATAAAGCCAGGAATTCCAGAGCCCCTAGTTCTCTTCAAAGTCGACTATAACTGCCCATATTATCCAGCTCGCCACAATCTCAGTAGCGCGGTTCACCAACCTCTCCCTTGTGTTCTTTACTTCATATCTCAGGCCTTGGTCCTGAACTTGACACGTCCTCCGAGCTCAGCTGGGATATATACCTTTTCCGAAATGCCGCCAAAGCGGCAGTTTTATCACTTCCGATCCGGGCCTCTTTACAGTTTTTAAGCATACTCTTTCGCTATTGTATCAAAGTTACTCTTTATCGAAGTTGAATAATGAGAGTGAACCAATACTCTTCGTCGAATTAGCCTTTGCGGGAATCGTATGAAGGTAGTGTATAACTGCTCGCCAGAGCGGCTCATCGCTCTGAGGGCTGGAATAGAAAAAGCCAGTACTATAGATGATAGACAGAGTAAATACCTTACAAAAAGTATTCCACCTTTGGAAATGAATGGCACAAGTTGGGTATCTTTTCCAGAAAGTCAAATGGGCGTGTGAATGTAGCAGCTCTACACAAAAACTTGTTTAGTTAAGCAAACACCTCCCTAATCGGACTCCTCGTCCTGGTCTCTATCTCCTTCCCCTTTCCGCCATTCCGCTGCGGAAAAACAAATCCAGCAGTCATCGGACTCCTCCATCCCTCTTCGCCTTGATCGACAGAGCCCCTCGCATCAGGTCCACGTATAAGTCTAGCAATGGATGCAGTATGTCTATGTCCGTTCGCACCTCCTGCCATATTCTCACCAGAATCCTTCCCATTCACCTTTCTCGAAGTGGTTGGCCGAAAAGTTATATCTTCCTCCACACCCGGATGACGTTCTCCACCATCCCCTGGTTCGCTCGCAAACTCGTCTTCGGACTCAGCAAGCTCGAATTCCGCAGCGGCGTCCGCCATGAGACCTCGGGCACCACCCGCACTTCCCACGCGTCCGTTTCCAACCCTCTGACGATCTTGAGGAGCTTCAAGGTCATATATGTCGTATTTTGACCTTTGAGTGCCCATTCGATATGCAGGGAGATTTGCATTCGCTTTCGAGGAACCCGTGGAAGCAAGGAGGCTTAGGTTCGTACCCGGAGGCGATGTAGCCGCAGCAACGCTCTTCAGCTGTTCTGGAATGAAAAGGTAGAAACAGACTGTAGCAAGACATGCTCCTGCAACAACATCAATCAAATAATGATGCGTCATGTACATGGTTGCCCAGTACAGCACTCCGGCATAGGCCCACACCCATTTTGTTGTATGGGGAAAGAAATGAGAGACTGCGATGGCTTCGAGAGTTGCTGCGGCAGAGTGCAGGGACGGAAAAGCTCCAAATACCAAAGGAGAGTTTCCGAATGTTGCGGTGTAGCCGTGAGTGTGGAATAACAAATCAATTCGAATGAGTCCACCGGCGGATCCCCGAACATCATAGTTGGCTGGTGTAAGCCCGTAAATAAGCTCGTACCATGGTGCTGCGCAAGGAAATAGGATTTGTACAATGACACCAAAGAGGAACATGTATCCAAAGGCGGTGCTCCAAAAGCGTAACGCTTCTTTTGGTCGGAAAAGCCACAGGAACGCGGCAACGACGAAAGGAAGTGCGTAGTGACCTATACCATACGGGATCCAAGCAATAACGTCGAGAATTGGATGTGTGAATCTAGTGAGGATATCGGAAATATTTGCGCCATATAAAACTGTTTCGAGAGTTGGGAGTAACAGGACACTGGGATTTGGGCGATACTGTAGCGGTATAAAGCCATTCGAGTAGAACGTGAGGAGCCAAGAAAAGACGGGCGTGGCGGGAAGGAAGAACTGCGAAGTAAGAGGGACCAGCATGGCTATGGTGTATAATATTGGAATGAGAAGCTTGTACGGAAACGGAGGGGCAGTCATGATTGTAAGCCAGAATAACGCGAGGAAGAAATGGAAGATATAGATAGCGTCTGAGGGTCTCCATTGATGCTTTCGAAGTTTTGCTAGAGAATCACTAGGAGAAAGAGACTTGTCGAGACGACCGACAGCAGCAATGAACGCATTGATAACTGTATGTGCGGTTCGTTTTAATGTTGACATTTTGCCAAGGCAAGTCTAAAAAACGAAAAACTATTAGTTATTGCTAACATTTGGTACGATGCAGTTGGGTTTCCACCTCAAACTCTCAAGTTTTCGTGTCGCGGGTCGTTAAAAGGCGGTAGGTCCAGTTTCGGTAGGAGAGCCGATAGTTAGAAGGTGGTGGAAAGAAGGGAAAGCGGAAGGGAACCCCGAACTGTAAAGCGGAATTAGTCACATCCTTTAGTTTTAGCCGGTACGGCGGCATTTCTGGGCGTCTCGCTTCTTTCACTCGAGATATCATCAGTATCAGTATGTCAACTGTTCTCTCCGACAAACATGACCATATTCTCACTATACAATCCTCAAAACTGCTGGATCCTGTCGTATTCGGTGGATCGAGTTCGTAATTCCTTCCAGTAACTTCGACTTCAGCGTCTTACAGACGATTTCGACTTTGCAGATGTCTATATCTCAGACAACGAACCCAGTACCTATGCCATATATTTCAATTTGAACTTAGAGGGTCACCCTACTGTTCCTATCGCACTGTCTGCCTTGGGAATATCACCAGATTCAGAAGCTTTGCAAGGGGCAGATACTCGTCTGACTCTCCACAAAGCTCTAGGGCCTACGATTTCAAATCCTAGTTTTGAATCCTCACAAAATCCTGTGTATTTTATCTCTGTCGCCTTGTCGCCTGCTCCCAACCCGGAAGCAGAAGCAGATTTCAATGCCTGGTACGCAGAAGAGCATATCCATCTTCTCAGCCAAGTACCAGGATGGCAAGCCTGTCGACGGTTTTCCTTGGTAGATTCAACCACTCGTGGTGATTCACCTCCACGATATCTCGCTCTCCATGCATATACCCATTTGGAAGGGTTTAATACCCCCGAGTACAAAGCCGCGACAAATACGCCCTGGAGAACCAGGGTCATGGATGGTATCGTTGCCAGAGAAAGATATGCCTACCGTTTGAAGATTTGATGTTGGATGGTAGATGAGCTTTCTCTATACTGGTTGCCTACTCACCCACCCCTTTTAGGTATGATCGATTCATGTATATGTACTCCAAATTGAATTCAGTGTAGTTCATGTGAATTAAGCTCCACGAAGATTTATAGCCCTATATCCTTGATACTTGTACGCGCATAGACTTACCTTCGAGACGATTGTAAGGTCCTCATTCCTAGTTGGGCCTGCTTCTTCGTTCAACTTCTTCCTAATATCTTCTATATCGAGGATGAAGACCTTCCCTTGTTCGTGAGAGACCCTGACCTGCTTGTAGAGAGGAATATTGGCACATAATCTGTGGGACAAAGAACGCGAGGGGGAAATTGTGACCGTGTCGGACTGTATGGAAAGGATTTTTGGGAAAATGATTTGATCTGGCTGAGTCGCGTCGCTAGAGACTAGAGTAATATCTGGTTCTGGGCCCAGGATATCCATAAAATGGTCTGCACCTCCAGAAGGTGCGGCGCCTGTCTGATTAGCTCTGGTCATACCCTCTTCTTCATTAGCCTTTTGCAAAAGGATCCAAAAACAGCAACATCTCTTGAAACAACTCTGGGACCTTCCTAATACCATCATAGACCTCATCGTCTATAGAAATCAAGGATTCCACGTCCAGTATGTCCACGTTTGCTTCAGGTGGACGCGTCGGAGCAGGAGCGCTCGGCGCAATGGGAGCGGCAACAGTATCTGCCTCAGCTTGGGCTGCGGGTTTCGTGGTAGCTCCATCCCGTCATCCCGTCATCCTGCATTGTGCTCTCCAATCTCCTTATTTTTCTTCAACTTGACCTTTGCCGAGAGTTTCATGCAGCTGACAACTGTGAGTTCTTTTTGGCCTCGAATCGCGGTCAAAGAATGTGTCGTAAGGGTGGAACCTCTGCGAAAAGCCTTGGTGGGCCGTCCGTACGCGCCATAGATTAGAAGAAGCTTAAGAAATAAACATGGGCGCTTAGCGCTTAGTGCCGATCCTACATAACTTATCGATTATCCGACACTCGGGATGTCAACTGTTCTCTCCGACAAACATGACCACATTCTCACTATACAATCTTCAAAATCGCTGGATCCTGTCGCGTTCGGTGGATCGAGTTCGTAATTTCTTAGTACAAAGTAACTTCGACTTCAACGTCTTACAGACGATTTCGACTTTCCAGACATCTATACCTCAGACACTACCTATGCTATATATTTCAATTTGAACTTAGAGGGTCACCCTACTGTTCCTATCGCACTGTCTGCCTTGGGAATATCCCCAGATTCAGAAGCTTTACAAGGGGCGGATACTCGTCTGACTCTCCACAAAGCTCTGGGGCCTACGATTTCAAATCCTAGTTTTGAATCCTCACAGAATCCCGTATATTTTGTCTCTGTCGCCTTGTCGCCTGCTCCCAACCCGGAAGCAGAAGCAGATCTTAATGCCTGGTACGCAGAAGAGCATATCCATCTTCTCAGCCAAGTACCCGGATGGCAAGCCTGTCGACGGTTTTCTTTGGTAGACTCCACCACTCGTGGTGATTCACCTCCGCGATATTTTGCTCTCCATGCATGTACCCACTTGGAAGGGCTTAATACCTCTCAGTACAAAACCGTGACAAATACGCCCTGGAGAACCAGAGTCATGGGGGGTATCGTTGCCACAGAAAGATATACTTACAGTTTGAAGGCTGGATCGTAGATGGACTTTCTCTGTACCGGTCGCCCACTCACCCACCTCTTTTATTTATGAGCGATTCGTATTTCTGGCCTTGAACATGTAAATGTATTCCAAATTGAATTCAGTGTAGTTTTCCCAGAAGGAACCAGGTACGTGAATTGGGCTCTGCGAAGATTTATAGCCCCTATACATATCTTGATACTTGTACGCGCCTAGACTTACCTTCGAGACGCGAAACCATCGCCTTCGTGTCAAAGTTGAAAGGATGCGGTGAGATGACATGCCGTTAGCACACGCCGTTTACACGCAGTTGTCTGGTTACTTGAAGGCGTTTAGTAGAGAACCAGTGTACCTTCTATTTGAAAATACATTTTTCTCGAATATTCTCAAAGGGCCTCGAGGCTTTTAATCAAAACATTTTCGTTTATGGTCCACGGCCTAGGTTTTCAGCTAGCGGAGTACGCTTGCGGAGATTTACCTTATTCAGGGAAAACGTGACTGATCTTACGGGTGGCCCCATGCTCTGACTCTTTCGCCCCATACTTTGACATTCATCTTTCTTGACTGATTCTGTTCTTTTGCCATCACTGTTTCTCTATCGTCTGAGCGTGTAAAAGAGATTCTCTGAGGAATTGAGCTCGCTGCTAGGAAACGCCGGTTCATTGTGGTGATTTCTGTACGGTATTACTTTGTTCTCTTTCTGCCGAAAGCTAACTTTTTTGTGCAGCAGCAGCAAAGCTCTTGTTCTTTCTCCAATGCCAACGCTCACAACAAGCAAGACTGGTGAAGATGCGGCAAACACCGACTGGCCAATTCACTTTGAGTCAGTGTCTTGGGCATACGAGTCTCCCACTTTCAAAGCGAAATTCAAAGCTCCCTATCGACTTTCAAAGCTTTTGCAAAGCCAGGCCAATGATGATGATATTGGCGCACTGGAGAGAGATTTGGAGCTGAATAACGAGCTTGTAGGAGTTGCCGCTGCTGTTGATGTTCTCTGTGCGTACGAAGAGAATTCTGGGTTTCATTACAAGTTTGGTGGCGATCACTCTGAACCTGTGTCCGATATCTCCCGCGAAATTGACGACGACAATGTCGTCCTTTCGAGAGAGAATTGGGATGATATGACGCAGAATTTAACAGGAGATTTCTCGGAGGATGGCTCTGACTCGAGTTCCTTGGCCAGTTCATTAGTCCTTGACTCTAGTGATTGGGAAATGCCTTCGACGCCCAAGCCACCGTTCCTCAGCCCTCGCAGTCTTCACCCTCGAGATTGAGCGCATCAGCTTCCTCATTTACACCATCGCTTACGTTCTCGGCCGCCACTAAAAGTTCTCCTTCTCCTCCAGTACCCGATTTCGTCTTTCCCTCACTAAACTCATCTTATCCGAAACTCAAGATCGAGAAAGACGAGCAAGGTTTCTTCACCAATATCAAGACAGATGCAGACGAGGTTACACCCAAATCCCGTATGCACTCGTCTTCTCTTTTACCCGCCTTCCTACAGGACGATTCCCGTCGAAAGACATCTTCATCACGGACTCGCACACTCGTGGACAAGTTACGTTCGAAACAGTCTACACAGGATAGATCCGGGTACAGCCCTAGTCCAAGCCCGGTTTCGGACGGCGAAAGCTCCAAATCACGTTCGCTTTCCCGATGCTCTACTCCGCCTCCGGTATTCTTTGTTGATAATCAGGATGGTTGGATTGGTATCGACGATTCACCACCACAGGCCCATAAGTCCCACTCAAGACACCACCGGACTGAGTCTGGCCCTGTGGCCACAGAGATAGAAATGGTAGACCACAGTCCTTCGTCACCGCTGTCACAGACGGGAACATCGTCGTCATCATCCACATCTTCTTCAGACTCTTGGTCATCCATGCCTCGTACTCCCCCTGCTGCTAACAAGGACGGCTGGATCTCATTACCGTCTGCCCAGACCAAGCGTGGGAAGAAGAAAGCAGAGAAGGTGGCTTCAATGTCGGCTGCAAATGCACTAGACATCCTCACATTCCCTTCTCTGAACGATAAACCACCATCAGCATCCAGCGCCCGGCCTTCACGTTCCCGCACCCGTTCTTCGTCGGCCAAGCCCAAGTCGACAGCCCCGGTAATGTTCCCTCCGGCTCCCGCTCCCGCGCCTTACTATCCCTACCCCGCCGTCGCCATTCCCGTAGCCGTAGCATACACGATGGCGCCAATGGTCCCTTACCCAGCTATTCAGTACCACCGCACACCTCATCACGCATATCCCCATCAACCCCAGCAGCCACATACACATCCTCAACCAAGTCACCATTACCCGGCATATCATCATCATTCGCGAGCTCTTGCTGTACCACCACCAACTATGCCTGGATACGCCAGCAAGCCTCCATACATGCTACCGAATCCCTCGCCGATGATGCCTGGGGTATGGTGAACGTTGAGAACATGAATACAATCACTTTGAACGGTTTCCCTCGTCTTTCTCTCAAGCCTTTTCGTCTTCATTTTCATGTTGTATTATTTTTTTCAGCTCATCATTTTGCGACCACATACGATACGGTACGTACTTACATACTTAACATAACAATCGCTTCGTCTATGTCCATGTTTTCTTGATTCTATTTGCATTCTGACTGCCTGTCTCTCTTTCGTTATTTGCCTTTTCCTCATCGTCGTAAGAATCATATAGCATACATACATAAACAATTTCGGTTGCGTCAATTGGAGTAGATATTGCATTATTTCGTGTTCGTTCTTCAAGTTGACTGAGGAATGGGAATATTATTATATTTGTATAACTTATTGAGTGACAGACCTTTGAGCACCAGTTCCTAATGTTGAGCTGTTGGCTTGGGCCTCTCAATGCAAGCGAGGGTTTGATGGCAAGGATGATGTAGTAGTTATTGAAGTACAGCTAAGTTACCCATGAATATACATGATCTCTGTCGATCTGCTTTAATAATACACGAGCTGAAGCCTCGAGGCGAAGCACAGGGTACACCTTTTCCGAGTAGGGATGCTGAAAAAACGCCCTCCAGCCCAATGAAAGAACTTCAGCTCGATATATGGCATCGGTATGACTAGTAGCATCTAGTCCGATCGATAACCAACGTTGCCACGGTACACCGTCCAAATATTCAACAAATTTGGTGGTAGAGCTCAACAGACCTTCTATGTCCGCTTGGATAAGTACCTCACGGAGAAGACTATGTCGACTTCCGCTGTCGGTGAGCCAATGGATGAAATGAATGGCAGCGTTTCTTCTTAGTTGACCATCATCTGGACAGCAAAACTGGTAGAATGATTCGGCAAGTGATTTATCTAGTCTATACACGAGATTCCAGTTTTAATTTTTCGGACATTCGTTGAATGATTCGTGCAAAGGCATTCTGTGGATATTCTGGCGGTGTTTGATCGAAGTACATTCTCAGTCCTGTAACTGGGTCTCTGGTTGAAGCACGAATGATTAAACAATGAAGGGATCGTAGAGCTCTGAAACAAATCTCATCCGGGAGCTTATCGGAGCTGGATGTGGAATGCATGTAAGTCCGAGTCCTATTAAGAAATGCTTGCTTACCCAGAAAATTCGACGAGATCTATCAACAAATCAAACAGAGTTGTGCCAGTGAATGATTGCTCCCAATCCATCAGCAGGTCGAAAGCAGAGCTGATTCGCCACTTAATTTCCTTGAGTCCAAGGGTCCGCCACATCTCACGACGTTGAGAACTTCTGTTAATCTCCATTCCGCGCAACGACAGCATCGGCCTCAGGGACCACAGACCATGAATCGGGTGATGTTGTAACTGCTCGTGAGATGAAGGATTAGAGCATGCTTCCAGCAAGAAGGAATTACAAGCAGTAGCGAGACTGGATTTGCGAATGAAAGATGTCTTGTTACCGGAAGTGATGGGGTCCCGAAAGTCAGAGACGTATAAATGCAGCAGCAAGTCCTGAACACCAGCGCTCAGAATGACTGGAAATGTTTGCGAGCAAGAAAAAGCAAGTGCAGAAAGGAAGTCGATGAAGGGTGTTAGGGAGTGAGAGTAGTAAGTCTCCTCTTTGGAAAGGTGTTTCTGGTACTCAAAGACTACGGGATCCTGGATAGATATCTGCCTTGAAAAAGTCTCGTTTAGCAGCACGAGATTTAAATTAAAGGTTGTAAAACCTTATAGGATCTATCCTGGATGCAATGTCACGAATTATGAGGCAAAGTTCAACCACTGGCCAGTTGGATAGAACTTTGACTAGCGTCTCACTGGATCGGGAAGCAATTTGGGCTACGAGCATCTGCAGCGCACGAATTCGAATCGACTCGGGGTATAATTCAGGCCTATCATCTGAGTGAGCATTCGAAAGATTTCACTGCCATGAGAAGAAATCCTGACCTTGATAATTCCAAAAGATCCATATACATTTCAGTCAGTCCCGGAAGCTTAGCGCCAGCATGATGAGGAAAATGTGTTGCTATTGCGGAAAGTCGTCGAGATATTATGACTTGTTCGATGGCTTTGAGCGTCAGTTTCCCAACGTTAAAGATAGCTTTGCCAGAAAGTGAGCCGATCCCTGTGAATGTACTTGCAGAAGAGACCGTAGCATTTCCAGAAGCAAGCGAATCTAGTGATAACGTTGATGGAGTAACTGGGACCAAGCGGCCTAAGGGTCTTTGCATTGGCTGTTTCTTCAAATGGAGGACAAGAAAAAGCTTGTGAGCCTATGGCTGAGTGTTGAGCCAAAAGCAGTCGACGTTTCCATATCATTGACAGGTTCTGATTTGGGCCTGAGCGTATAAAACTAACTGGCGTCCCTCTCAAATCTCCAAATCCAACCTCAAATTGGACTGGAGATTATTTAATTTGGATCTCGCACAACGTCGACTTTTTGTAACCTTTCTTTATCTGGAACCAGGAAGCTGCGATATCGTCGTTCACATTCAGCCGTAATGCGTAACGTTCAAGCTTAGACCCAAGCTCTTTTGCTCAGTCTCATGACATGACCTGGCCTGATGGTTATCACCATAGGGCTATGCCCTATACAAGTTTGCACTACCTGCCTGTGAAAAAACATATAGAGTCTGCCTAGGGGAGACAAGGGCTATACATTATACTGAGAATTGACGCGGACGACCAAACTCAGGCTCGGTGCGCCCATGTTCTGCTCAGGATCACAGTGGTCAAAGTCTATGTAAGTAGGAACTTCTGGGATACGAACCCCTCATTCTCACTTGATTCCCGAGGTAAAAAATGCTTTCTTCATCTTGATTCTTGGGCAAGGTCAACGGCCGCTACAATGATGCGTGTTTCAAAGTTGCGTGAGGTTAGCCTGGTAACCAAGCCCTTTAGGAGGTTGACGTTCTTTAGACAAGAAACCCCCTAGAGGGGACAGCTTTAGGCCTAGCATCAGTGTTACAATCGTGGATTTTTTGGGATTTTCGGTGTTCCTGCTTTTGTATGTAGATTTTTCAACTTGGAGCAACTGTACTTATTGAGGGAGGAGCACGAAAAAGTGGCGCTTGATGCGATCAACGGTCAGCATCACCGCATCTCTGATGCAATCGAAGCCGGTGATCCGACCAAACGGCAGGCCACGCTAGCACGGCCTGTGGATGGTTAAAAGCAAAAGTCATTCAACTTTCTGAGCTTTGACTCTCGATCCACTGCTCCCTGCTGGTCAGGTTGCTAGCCCTCTACAAATCCTTTCGCACTGCTGGTCATGCTTTTCCTCTCTTCCTTCGTTGTTTCCTCCTTTCTCTTGGTTGCTTCCGTCCCAATTGGCAACACTGGCAGCCATAAGCCTCGCACAATTCCTGATCATCACGGAGATGTACCACTTGAAAGCCTTTGGGCCCAGTTTGCTCCGTATACTTCTGCAGCTCCTGCAAATAAAAAGTATGCGGTATCGTCTGGCTGCACAATTAACCAGGTGCGCACAATCCTTCCAATGTTATCAACCTTGATGGCTCACGATGTTTTCAGGTCAATCTTGTACGTACTTGCTTCTTGACCTTGACCACAGTTCATCACAAAGATACTTTACCTTAGGTTCAGCGTCATGGTTCAAGGTATCCGACACCGAATCAGAATAACGCTATCAAGACCGCCGTTGAAAATGTTCAGAAGGTTCTTCCTGGGGATACCGTTCCAGAATTCAAATTCCTGCATGCCTTCGACTATCCAATCAAAACCGATGACGCGGGTAATCTCACCGAAATCGGCAAGAAGGAGTTAGCGAAATCTCCTTTCTCACCCGACGATATTAAATCTGGTCTTTAGGTCGTTCGAGTCAGGCCAGCTGCAGTACTCGCGGTACAAGCATTTAATGACCGGAAAGAGTATATTTGTGCACTCCTCGAGCATCCACCGGGTTCAAAAATCGGCAGAGCAGTGGATTGAAGGTGTACAAACGGCAAAGGGATGGGCTCAAGGTACATGGCATTGCCGCGAACTCACACTTTGAACTTATTCTCTTTCTTAGGCGACAGGATTCAATCTCCCAAGATAATCGAAAAACAGGTGCACGATTTTTCACCTTCCCTTTGTCAACCCTAATGTCCAGTCCAGCCAGACGAAGAAGCTGCTGCCGTAGTCAAGACAACGTACGTTAACCCTTGGAAGAAAATATACCTCCCTCCGATCCGTGAAGCCCTCGACAAAACCCTCAAGGTTAAACTCACAAACGAAGATGTGTATGGTCTCATGTTCATGTGCCCCTTTCATACCAGCATGATACGCGAAGGAGATACCTCTTCCAAAAAACTCAGCCCATTCTGCAAGATTTTCACTGTAGACCAGTTCAAGGACTTTGCGTGGCAGGGTGCACTTGACAAGTACTACATTGGCAAGTGAGTAGCCAGCTAGTGCGACGTTGAATTCTTTTCATTAAACTACCTCTCAGATCTAAGTATCCTTCGGAGTATGAACTTTCACCCCTCGGGTACACTAAGAACCTGCGCACTCGTCTCGAAACGTCGAAGGAGTCGGATATCAAGTTTTACGCTGATTTCTCCCATGACAATGAAATGGCGGGCATCTTCAACGTGCTCGGACTGTTTCGCCAGAAAGAAGACCTTAGTCACGAGAAGCGGGACGACTCGTCGACTTACAAAGTGTCCAGGATAGTGCCGTTTGGTACACGGATGGTGGTCGAGCGGCTGACCTGTACTAGTAAGCCTTCTGGGAGCAAGGGAAAAAGGAGTGGAGGATCTATTAAGGATGATTCAAAGGAGTTTGTGCGCGTATTGGTGAATGACGATGTGCAACCATTGGAGTGGTGTCATGGAGCGAAGGATGGGTTGTGCGAAGTAAAAGAGTTTATCAAGGGTCCAAAGTAGCAAATGAGTAATTGTTTGTGAAGCTCTATCAGAGTTCGATAAGAGTGTATACTGAGATTCCTTCGTTCCACAATGTTGGTCTCTTTTTTCTCGTCAAAGCTCATTGAAATGGCAACACGCGCCCAAAAAATGGACATGATATTCGGAGCCTAGTACTGGTTATCGAGCCAGGTATTGTGCCCTCACTAATTGATAGAGAAGTAGAATGTTTTAAATGTCATTCTCCCCCCTCCCCTTGTGTTCTTATTAGGTGTTACATTCGTTCAGCCTCGTCTATCGCAGGTTCAGTCGATAAAGATAGCTGCAAGAGCAAATCGTTCAAGTTGACAGATAGATAGATGATTGGTACTCGGCTCCATAGGGAACTCGATTACTAGAGGGTCCCGCTGGGGGAACAGCTTAGCTGGCCCCGCTCAGCCACGCTATAGCGGGCTTGGCCCGCAGAGAGGATCGTAGATGTAGCGTGCTGAGGGACAATAATAATAAAGCCTCTTCCAGCATACATGGGAATCCGGAACGGCCACAAATTAATCTGCTTGGCGACGTTGATCGTGATGGGCATCTATTATCTGCTTAACGGCTGACATTGACGGTTCGTAAGGGAAGCTACAGCGGTATCACTGCTTAAGACACAGCGTCGACGGTCGCTCAGCTACCTTGTCCGACTCTCCCTCCCACTTGATAAATTCCTATGCTAGGAAATTCGGTCCAACCTGCAGCTACTCCATCAACGTTATCAGTCGACTCGTTCTCTTCTGGATATGCTACGGTCTCTTCTGCCAGTACGTTCAGGGGGATCGGCTCACTTTCTGGGAAAGCTATCTTCAACGTCGGGAAACTGACGCTCAAAGCCATCGAACAAGTCATAATATCTCGACGACTTTCCGCAATAGCAGCACATTTTCCTCATCATACTGGCGCTCAGCTTCCAGGACTGACTGAAATGTATATGGATCTTTTAGAATTATCAAGGTCAAGATTTATTCTCTTGAAATCTTTCGGATGCTCACTCAGATCAAACTATAGGCCTGGATTATACCCCGAGTCGATTAGAATTCGTGCGTTGCAGATGCTCGTAGCCCAAATTGCTTCTCGATGCAGCACGAAGCTCCTTGAAGTTCTATCCAACTGGCCATTGGTTGAACTTCAATTATTACTCTGTGATATTATATCGAGGATGGATCCTATAAGGTTGTACAATCTGTGAACTTTTCCCGCCTTTGCAGTGCTAAATGAGACTCTTGAAGGCAAGGATACCTCCAAGATCCAGTGGTCCTTGAGTACCAGAAGTACCTCTCCAGATGGGAGGCTCACTCTCTGATACCTTTTCTTGACTTCCTCTCTGCGCTTACCTCTTTACACTCGCAAATATTTCCCGACATTCTGAAGGCCGGTGTTCAAGACTTGCTTCTTCACTTATACGTCTCCGATTTTCGAGACCCTATGGCTGCCCGCCACAAAACATCTTTGATTGGAAAATCAAGCCTTGCTGCTGCTTGTAATTCGTTCTTGCTTGAAGTATGCTCTGATCCCTCAGCACGTGAAGAGTTTGAGCATCATCCAATTCACGGTTTGTGGCCTCCAAGGCCGATGCTGTTGTTTGGTCAGAATGAAGTTGACAGATGTTCCCAACGTCGTCAGATGTGGCAGAGCCTTGGACTTAAAGAAATTCAGTGGCGCATCAGCTCTGCTTTTGACATGCTAATGGATTGGGAAGGGTCATTCACTGGCCCTTTTCTGTTTGACTTGTTAATAGACCTTCTTGAGTTTTCGGGGTAAGTCATGACTGCTTAGGGATATTGGAACACTTTTGAATTTTTTATACAGTTCTGCTGGGCTGCCGGACGCAATCTCTTTCAGAGCACTGCGATCCCTTCATTGTTTATCTGTTCGTGCAAGGTCAGCTAAAGACCAGGTTGGAGAATGGATTCGAGGTTTGAGAATGTATTTCGACCAAACTCCACTGGATTATGCGCAAGATGTGTTTTCGCGGATTATTCAACAAATGTTACGGCTCTCGTATGTCTTCCAGACTCTTTACATGTCGATCAATTCATACTGAGAAACTCGTGCACATCAGGTTACAAGACCCAGCCGCAGATTCATTTTACAAGTTCTGTTGCCCCGTTCCACGGTCGCTTGTCACTTAAGGGAAAATCTCAATGGTGTTATGCATCTCATCCACCGGTTTTCCCTTAATGCCAAAGAAAATGAAGCCCTCTATCAGGTACTCATACAAGCCGATATTGCAGGGTTGCTTAGTTCCGCTAGTGCAGCTATCGAACTTCCAGATGGTAGTACATTACAAGACTGGCCATCCTATGAACTACTTTTGGAAAAACAACCTTCGGTACCCGCTAGCGAGGAGCTGAACGATATAACCGAAACATCTGGAGACCCCTCTACAATGCGAATCCTCACCTTGAACTTCGTGTCTAATCCTGCTATGTGTCGAGATGAAGTTCTATCAACGGCATGGGAGTTGTTTTTTCAACCTAATTCAACGGTGAGAGTAGTGCTCCCTTCGTTTCGTGACCATGAGAACACGGTACCAGAGCAGAGTGATAGAGATTATGTGTATTGGTGGATAAACTAGCTAGATGGAACTCAGAGCCAAATTCATCGTTGACATTCAGAGCAGTGGTGGTGGTGGTGGTGGTGGTGATCATGGTGCGATCGACGTGATCCCACTTAGAAACAGTCGGGGCCCCAGTTACACGTATCGCCCTAAAGACACGCGTGGGATGCACAGTCTCTGCAATGCTGTGATCAGCACGAAAGCGCCGTCGGACAAACACGAAGACTACACACGAATGAGGAGACATATATTTCAAGTTTCTTCTCTCGAAATCTTTCGGATGCTCACTCACTGGATTAATTCATACTGAGAAACTCGTGGTAGACGCGAATCGCGATGCGTTGTAGCTGTTCCACCATTCTTTCCTATGCTTTTCTCGCTCTTCACTGTTCAGTGCTCTGTTTAGTCTAGCTTGGCTGTCTGGCATTGGTGAGTGGACATTGGCTTTGATGTTGTCTAAACAGAGATATTTCAAGTCTCGCTGTCTATTCTCGAATGAGAGTAAGTTACATTGAATCACCCTCTTCTCATCAAAATCGGAGGATACCCATGCCAACGCTCCATATACTCTTCTAGCAGGCGCAACAAAGCCTTACTTAAATGGTGATAATTCGGGGGATTTGTTACGCATTGCAAAATGCAAAGGCCCCAGGCTCAAGAGGCTCAAGAGGTCCGTTACGCGTTACTAGTACCGTTACGGTAATGTCTAGTAGTACTCATGTTGGAAAACAGAGAGCCATAGAGCACAAAATTGGGTAACTTTTCAAGCCCAGGATCCGCCGTGCTAGCAACTAGAGATAATGACATCCAGTTCAAGCCCAGAAATCGTCTTCCGATGAATCTCTAGATAAACCACCCTTGGTTTAACCTGGTAGAAATGGAAAAACTTGCCTCCACTGGATTGATTTTTTTCCAACTGTGACTTGACGAGTCACGATGCTAGTACCGCAGATTAGTCCCACTAATTCCGGACTTGTTATCGGTGTCCACACTTACTTACCATGTAATTTCTACATGACTAGTACAAAAAGGCCAGGGCCCAGGGAGGACTCGGACTTGGGGAACTTTAATGGGAAGAGTAAGGACAGAATAAATATGAAGTATACTTCGTTAAATTACTATCCCTTGAATCCCGAGTACTTAGTACTTAAGGTTTTAGGTTATATTGAGATATACCCAGTGGGCTAAAATACTAGAACTGTACGGAAAAGAACCCTCAATGAACAAAGGATAACGGTCTTATCATATCCAACTTGTAATGCACAGCCCCGCCAGTGTAGAAACTCCCATTCCAATGAGAATTCCAACATTAAACTTGATATAGGGCGTACCACCATTTTTCTGCTGAGATGGACTTTGAGTAGGTGTGGCCTCAGCCAGAGCCCCAGTGATTACGGAGCCGGTAGTTGTGAGCGTTCCGAGAATGGCGTCTTCGAAGACACACTCTCCACTGATGGAATTGGTGTAATGGCACTCGTTAACTTGAGTATCTTGACCAACGACCATTGATTGGACAAAACCTGAAGCCGACGCAACGATGGTTCCTATAGGTTATTTCAATTGCAGAGAAAGAGCGTTGAGTAAAGAGTGTAGCACAGACCAGATAATGTATTTGCAATCGTGATTATTGATGTGTGAGTCACATCGGAGTCGGTTATGACCTGCCCAACGACTTCACTGAATTCATACGTCGTTACTCCAGAAGCCGTACCAATTGGCACGACTGAGATAGTACTGATTTCACCCGGCTCGGTGGGGGTTCCAATGGGGTCTGAGCCGAAGGCAGCATATGTGAATTCGTTAGATGCGGCCAAGCTCCCTAGCCGCGATAAAGTTCGTGAACCAAGTTTTAGCAGGATGAGAGAGCGAGGCCCTACCGTGGATGCTCCACAAAATTAAGATTGAAAAGGTAATTAAAGGTTGGTTGAACATGATACGAGGTCGACTCGGAAGGTAGTAGGGCAAAAGGAGTAGGATGAGATAGGGAAGGAGTAGTACGAGAAGAAGAAGAACAATGTCAGAAGAGGAAGTCAAGGAAGGACGACAGCTTGGTGCGTCTTATAAGCCATATGCATAAGTGCCAGACCAAATCAAGCAGCAGCGGAATAAAAACAGCAACAGTGTCGGTGTCTACCCTAACGACCACAATAACTCGATTGGATCCAAGTTGATGTTCAGCGCCAGCGCCCACAGAAGATATGTATTTGAACGGCTGTACTTGTTGATGATCTCGGACGGTCCTCGTATATGCAAGGGTATAGGTGCGAAAAGCGAAGGAATATATATGTATAACTGGCAGGGGGTTGAACTTTGAGTTTGGATTCTGCACTTTGGATTGACTTTGGAAGTAAAAAGTGCGAAAGTTGGGGAGAGGATGGAAATCATGGAAGGTGGAAGGCAGAGAGCGGATTCGATGCCAGGCTTGAGCCTGTCCTTACTGAGTACTGAGCGCTGATGGATTGAAGTGGGCCTTGCGTATTTTGTTCGAATGCCGCCAGGTAGAGGAGAGACCGGAACCGAGGTTGAAGCGCAAGGGCGGATATCAGAAACCAGGGATACAAGACTGAGACTCGGAGTACTCAGTATTAAGTAGACTCGAGCCAGCACTTTGATGAAGCTCGATCAAAGATGCTGCCGACAACGGCAGCAGGCAGTCCTTTGAAACGTGACATGCATCCTACCAGTGTTGAACAACCTCCCTCAACTACAGCGCATGCACCGAAACTTTCGATATTTATCGATCATGTTTTTCAGGCCTCAGCCTTTTGAGAGATCACTGGATACATACGCAACTGGTAGTCTCAGAGCTTGCTTCTCCAACTCTTTTGAACTATCTCAGAATAGAATATCGGATTACACCGCATTGCCGAACGAATGTCCGTCTGACTATGAAGTAAAAGTTGGAAGAAGCAGCAGGACTCTGATATATCTCGGATATCCTTGCAGGGGGCGGATGACGGATCCTGGCGACTGATGCACGTCTTGTTTCTCTCAACGCTTCTGATCCAAGCAAATATCACATGTCGTCAAGACTGGTCATCATATCAACAGACAGAAACTTGTCTACAGTATCCTTTGTCTCGACGGCGCGCTGTCTGATGTATCAAGTCCGCTGGACTCTACGGCTCGATGACCTAGAATCTCCTTACTCGGACTTCAAAGCTTTATCGGTCACCACCGAGGTACCTTACTATCGACATGCTGTGTGCACAGACCAACCCACTGCCGCTGGATTTCACCTTCAATCCTGGTCCCTGCTATCAAGAGTCATCACCCGCCTACTCATGAGGTTTCGCCCCTGCCCCGAGTCGACATCAATCAACACCTTTTTCCTGCAGGAAGCATGTATCTTGTCTATTTACTTTCACCTGGCCTGTCAGATACAAGCTGATATTGCAGATTTACTCACTCCGCTGGTACCGCTTTCAGATGGCAGTACATTGCAAGTCTGGCCATCCTACGAGCTGCTTTTGTAAAAATAACCTTTCGTAAACAGCAAGGAGCTGAACGATATAACCGAAGCATCTGGAGACTTCCCTACAATGAGAGCCTTCACCTTGAACTTCGTGCCTAATCCTGCTACGTGTCTTCATCGACGGCATGGGAGTCGTTCCTTCAACTTAATTCAACAGTGAGAGTCGTGCTCCCTTCGTGACCATAAGACTTGGGGTACCACGGTACTAGAGCAGAGTGATAGAGATCATGTGTATCGGTGGATAAACTAGCTAGACGGAATTCAAAGCCAAATTGTTGACCTTCGGCAGTGGTGGTGGTGGTGGTAGTGGTTGGCCAGCGTGGTCCCACTTAGGAATAGTCCCAACTACACGTATCGCCCCAAATACTCGCATGGGATGCGCAGTCTCTGCGACGCTATGATCAGCACGAGATCGTCGTCGCAAAAACAGAAACTACACACGAACGAGTAATACTGACATGTTTCTACTTCGTGGAGACTGGATGAGAAAGAATTAATCGATGACATTGACGGAGCGACTCCAGGTTGCACCAGTGCATTTATCAGGCGAGCCATTTTGTTCTCTAGCCCCCTCCACCCTCATCCGCTTCCAATTCTCGTTTTGGCTGGTCAGCCTTCCTTTATCGTAAATATTGAATCATAAGGGGGGCCAGGATTGGCCATAACAATGTAGCATAATTGGGAAAGGTGAGATGGGAGGATAGAGGTGTACGTACTGGGAGTCGATGTACACTTGCGGAGTGATTCCGTATAGTACTCGCGGTACCGGCATTTAATGACCGGAACGAGTGTATTTGTGCACTCCTCGAGCATCGACCGGGTTAAACGATCGGCAGAGGAGTGGATTGAAGGTGTACAAACGGCAAAGAGATGGGTTCAAGGTACATGACATGCTGGGAACTCACACTTTAAACTTATTCTCTCTTTCTTAGGCGACAGTATATGATCTCCCATGATAATCGAAAAACAGGTGCACGATTTTCATCTTCCCTTTGTCAACCCTAATGTCCAGTCCAATCAGACGAAAAAGCTGCTACCATAGTAAAAGAAACCTATGTCAAGCCTCGGAAGAAAATATACCTCCTTCGGATCCGTGGAGCCCTCGAGACAACCCTCAACAGAGGATGATGTGTTTGTTCTCATGTTCATGTGCCCTTTTCATACCAGCATGAACTTCTGGCCATGGCCAGCATACATAGGGAATTAGGAACGGTCAATTTTTTCACAAGTCAGTTTGTTTGGGTGGACGTTCATCATGATGGGCATATTATCTGCCTGTTATCTGCTTACGACGGCTGTCCCATGATGGAAGCTGTAGCGGTATCATTCCGTTATTATTAGGTCACATCGTCGCTCTATGTTGTCCGACTCTCCCACTTATAACTTCCAATGCTAGGAAATTCGGTCCAACCTGCAGCTAATCTATCAGCGTTATCAGTCGACTCGTTCTCTTCTGGGAATGCCACGGTCTCTTCTGCCAGTACGTTCAGGGGAATCGGCTCGCTTTCTGGAAAGGCTATTTTCAACGTCGGAAAACTGACGCTCAAAGCCATAGAACAAGTCATAATATCTCGACGACTGACCACAATAGCAGCACATTTTCCTCATCATGCCGGCGGTAAGCTCCCGGGACTGACTGAAATGTATATGGATCTTTTGGAATTATCAAGGTCAAAATTTCTTTTCTTGAAATCTTTCAGATGCTCACTGAGATCATACTATAGGCCTGAATTATACCCAGAGTCCATTCGAATTCGCGCGTTGCAGATGCTCGTAGCTCAAATTGCTTCTCGACGCAGCAGGAAGCTCCTGAAGTTCTATCCAACTGGCCATTGGTTGAACTTCAATTATTACTCTGTGATATTATATCCAGGATGGATCCCATAAGGTTGTGCAATCTGTAAATTCCCGCCTTTGCAATGCTAAGTGGGACTCTTGAAGACAAGGATACCTCCAAGATCCAGTGGTCCTTGAGTACCAGAAGTACCTCTCCAGATGGGAGACTCAGTCTCTGATACCTTTTCTTGACTTCCTCTCCGCACTTACCTCTTTACATTCGCGAATGTCTTCCGACATTCTGAAGGCCGGTGTTCAGGACTTGCTTCTTCATTTATACGTCTCCGATTTTCGAGACCCTTTGGTTGCCCATCACAAGGCATCTTTGATTCGAAAATCAAGCCTTGATGCTGCTTGTAACTCGTTCCTGCTTGAAGTATGCTCTGATCCCTCGGCACGTAGGCAGCTCGAGCATCATCCGGTTCACAGTTTGTGGCCTCTAAGGCCGATGTTGTTGTTTAGCCAAAAGGAAGCTGACAGATGTTCTCAACGACGTCAGATGTGGCAGAGCCTTGGACTTAAAGAAATTCAGTGGCGAATCAGCTCTGCTTTTGACATGCTAATGGATTGGGAGAGATCATTCACTGATCCTTTTTTGTTTGACTTGTTGATAGACCTTCTTGAATTTTCGGGGTAAGTCTTGCTGTTTAGGGCTATTGAGACTCTTTTGAATATTTTATACAGTTCTGCTGGGTTGCCAGATGCAATCTCTTTCAGACCACTGCGATCCCTTCATCGTTTATCTGCTCGTCTAAGATCAGCTAGTGACCAGGCCGGAGAATGGAATCGAGGTTTGAAATTGTATTTCGACCAAACACCACTGGACTATGCACAAGATGTGTTTTCGCGGATTATTCAGCAAATGTTGCGGCTCTCGTATGTCTTTACATGTCGATTAATTCATACTGAGAAACTCGTGCACATTAGGTTACAAGACCCAGCCGCAGATTCATTCTACAAGTTCTGCTGCCCCCATTCCACTGCCGCCTGTCACTTAAGGGAAAATCTCAACGGTGTTATGCATCTCATCCGACGGTTTTCCCTCAGTGCCAAAAAGGCTGAGACCTTCTATCAGGTACTCATACAAGCCGATATTGCAGGTTTGCTCAGTTCCGCTGGTGCAGCTATCGAATTTCCAGATGGTAGTACATTACAAGATTGGCCATCCTATGAACTGCTTTTGGAACCTTCAGTACCCAACGAGTCGGAGCTGAACGATACAATCGAAACATCTGGAGACCTCCCTGCCATAAGACACCTCACTTTGAACTTTGTGTCTAATCCTGCTATGTGTCAAACTTCATCGATGACACAGTGGAAGTTGTTCTTTCGACCTAATTCAACAGTGGAAGTAGTATTTCCTTACTTTCGTGAACATGATTCGGAGACTTGGATAGAGCAGAGTGATAGAGATCATGTGTATTGGTGGATAAACTAGCTCTCTCAGACGGAACTCAAAACCAAATTCATTGTTGACATTCGGAGCAGTGAGTAATATTGAGACGTATTTTTGCTTCGTGGAATAGGCACTGGAAGAGAAGGAGTTAATCGATAACGTAGACGGAGCGACTGCAGGTTGCACCAGTATTTTTTATCAGGCGGGTCATTCTTTTTTTATCCTGTTCTCTCGTCCCCTCCACCGCTCCCAATTCTCGTTTCGGCTGGTCAGCCTTCCTTTATCGTGAATATTGATTCATAGGAAGCCAGGATTGTCGGAGCATGACTGAGAAAGGTGAGATGAGAGGATAGAGGTGTACAAATTGGGAGATGATGTAGACTTGCGGAGTGATTCCGTGTAACACTAGGTGCTGGCAGCAGCCTGGTTACATCCTCTAAACATGACCCTTAAATGAACAATGCCCATTCAGTCATCAGTCATCAGTGAGGCAGTCGAATAAATATCGATTTGATACTCTACAAGTGACAATCTGGTCTACGAAATCACGATAGCCCAATCCTCAGTAACAATGACTTTTGGATCCTTGATATGAAGCACACTCGAAGTACCTTCCTTCTTGTCCGATGCCGGCACGCCAGGGATGTACTCCCAGTAAAGCTCAGCACCATTCTCAACCTTGACGCTTTTCGGCTTGTTACTCAACCCCAAGACAACAACTTTCTCCACCCTCACTTCTTCAATCTCTTTCACAAATGCGTTCTTTGGGTTATACGTTTCAAGCATTACTCCATCAACCGTTTGTGAGGGGTTCGCTGAGGCTAGGTCTTTACTCGAAATACGGGTGGTTTTTGCTGAAGGCTCGGCAACGAATTCGCGCCACACAAGTTCACCCTGTTGATGAGAGTAAGTAACTCCATCGTCCAAGTAGAGTTCACCGCGGGCGGTTCCAGATTTGCTGAGGGCTACACGGAGAGTGAAGGGGTCGTGTTTCATAAGTGGGGAGGAACGACGAGGGCGTTCGCGGGTGGGGAGGATGGAGCCTCCGCGAATGAAGACGGGGATTTGGTGCAGCTCCGCGCGGACGGTAACGTAGTTACCTTGGCTGGAACCACGATAGGCGTAATGGGTGAAATAGTCATAGTAAACCTGCAGAGCATATCACATTAGAGCAAGTACATCACGCATGCAGTGACTAACCTGATCATCAGGCAAGTAAACTGTTGTTTCGGTTATCTCTTTCTCGGTGATAGGTTTGACCAAGATTCCGGAAGAACCAATGAAGAATTGGTCATCGATGGCGAAACCAACTGGGTCCTTGGGGAACATCACATAATGAGGTCTAGCACATTATTAGCGACCACTCTGGTAGGAAAACATAAGATACGTACCTCACGATAGGCAAACCGGTGACAGAGTTCTCTCTGAAGGCCGTGTACCAAATCGGTAACATTGTGTACCTCAAACGCAGAATGTCTCGGACAATGCTTTTGTAGGGCTCCTCCAACAAGAAAGGTTCGCGTCGTTTGGTATCAATGTGTGCATGTGCACGGAAGAATGGAGAGAAAATTCCGACTTGATACCAACGTATCAACATTTCAGGCTCAGGATTTCCGAAGAAACCACCGACATCAGCTATATGAAGGTAAGTTATAGATGGAGAGCTGAGAAGATATCACTCACCTCCAGCAAATGTCATTCCTGCGATCCCATTAGCCAAAACCATCTTTATGCCGACAGCCATATGCTCCCAGGTACCAAGGTTGTCGCCAGTCCACATAGCGCTGATGCGTTGAGATCCAGCGTAGAATGAACGGGTAAGGACAAATGGGCGCTTAGGAACATCCCCTCGAAAACGAATAGCTTGGGCCGTGTTATCATGCTACAATGAAACCTCAGCGTGATTCTTTTTTCAAACTTCAGTCAAAGGGGAACGTACGAAAAGCATTCCATTAATGTTGTGAACGTCTCGATGTTCCCAGCCGCCATAGTGGATGCTGTCCTTGGGCATGGTGATTTCGGGACCGTTAAAGATGGATGGCTAGATCCAGAAATAAGTGTTACGGGATTATGAAAGATAACTGCGACGAGGCTTACCTCGTTCATGTCATTCCAAATGTGGATGTCCTCAGTACTTTGAGTCCACGAAAAGCCAGTGTCAATCTTGTTCGTCTTGAATTTGGAAATCCACCAATCCCAGCTTGCAGGATTGAAGTGATCGATCCAAGAACTGCTACCGGACCAGCACCATCCTTCATATTCACCCTCACCACTCTTAGGCTTGACAAGGATATCCATGTCAGAAGCTTCTTTGTAGATCGGATAGCTGTCGGTTCGCTTGAGATGAGGGTCGACGATGACGACCATCTGTAGAAGATTAGTGATGAAAACTTGGAGAACATAATTTATTCAATGTAGGAGGTTTACCTTACGACCTATGGCAGCCACATCATCAGTCATCTTAACGGGATCGGGAAATGTCTTGGAATCCCAGATAAAGTACTTGTGGTCCTCGGCGTATTCGATGTCCAACCAAAACACGTCGACAGGCATGTCTTCCTCGTCAAATCTCCTTTGCACCGTCCTGACATCGTCTGAACTGACATAGTTCCAGCGACATTGGTGATAACCCAGACTCCAGTGAGGAGGCAGTGCAGTAGTTCCAGTCAGTCGAGCATATTGTGTAAAGATCTGTTCGGGTGTTGGACCAGGTAAAAGGAAAACATCCATGATACCAGACTCGGAGATCCAGTGTGTGTGAGTAGATTTTTTGGTGGGATAGGAGATATCGATCCAAGTCTCGGACCCTACAGCGTTGAATACACCGACGGTCGAGTCTGCAGAGTGAGCATGCATTACCGGAATAGAACCATAGAGCGACATGGATGAAGAAGCGAGGTATTCAAACACGTCAGCATTGTAGAGGCGGTAAGGATCAGAGTATGGAGCATCGTCTCCGGTGGTGCTCGGGAGTGAAAGGTTGGTAGCATGCTGGGGAATACCGTATACATTTCCGTGGTTGGGGAAAGAGATATCAAGTGAAAGGGATTCCGGTCCTGGAAGTGATTTAATGAGCTTATCATAGCATTCGACGCTACGACGTACCTTTTGGCTTCGAGTCAGTCCAAGAAGAAAACGTTTCTTCCCACCAATCATCTTCAGATTCTCCTTCAAACCAGGCTCGAACATTCTCGACTTGGAGAACCTCTTGGCCTTCCCCGCTGCTGTCTGAGGCGACCTCCTCAGAGGTTTCCTTTACCGTCTTGGAACGGAAATGTTCCATGTGAAGTAAGCCTCTTCCATTCAAGACTATCTGCTCCTTTCCGTTTCGAAGCAAAGTTACGCGAAGAGGATCATACGAAACGACAATTTGTATATTTTTCTTCTCTCCGTATACCGCTCGCAAGTCTTTCTTTCCTGCTGTCCAGGATATTGTCTTGCTCATTTTCGGTTCCGCAACGAGGGCCCACTCTGCAGCTTCGTTGTAACGCTTTCTGAGGCCGTCTACCTCATCCATTATAACGCGAACGACTCCGTCGTCATGGATTCTGAGCTCCAAACCAAACTTTATATCTGGATAGAGGGAGGACTTGACCGAAGCTTTGACAGTGGCTTCATCGGGAGAAATACTGACAGAAGAAGGGTCAAGAGAATATGGTGATTTCCATGAAGCCTGGGCTTCTTGGGCGCGTGCGGAAAGAGCACGTCCTCGACGACAGAAACCAGATTTGGAACAAGTCTTGAAATCGTTAGCTTTGAGGGCTAAAGCATCCGGAAAAGCCAGCAGCGCAGCAAGTACGCCAAAAATTACCCCCGAACGCATTTGAGGCGCGAACTTGAGGGTTCAAAATCAAGACACGTCTGGGCGCTTAGTGACTGATTTATATTGGCGCTGATACTTATTTGTTCTCACTTCCACGTAAGTACTATATAGGATTAAATTAATGTGCAAGAAGCAGGAGAAAATTCAAAACAGCTTCAAACTACACAGAGATCCATAGAAGGGCCCATCCAAATCATCTGAACTTGTCGATACCGACGCAGGAGAGTCACGTTCCAAGAACTCTTTCAACATTGTCCCAAGATCTTTCAGAGTGGTAGTCTCTTCGCACTTCTGGGTGGCATGCAGTCTGACTATCAATGCGTCAACATCGAGCTAGGAATCTTATCAGACTAGTACACGGGAAAATCAAGCAGGGAACGCCTCAACGCACCCCCTTCAAGCGTGACGAAGATGCTGAGTCTTTACTGTGCTTTCCTCTCTCATGCTGGGCCGAAGCATTACTGTTGAACTTTGCCTCAACAACTTTGCAATTCAACTCTTCGGCCTCGGGGCTCATGCACACTGGGGATATCTGAAAGTCGGAGAACATCATCTCACACTCGATCAGCGCGGTATCGCAAGGGCAAAGTCCCTAGAAAACAAAAGTTAATCAGGATTATTCATCGTTAAACGAGGTTTATTTACTATCATGTCGATCGGTGGGCTTAGTGGCGACGCTTGGTGAAAATTTAAGAGAAAGGCTCTGGAGTCTAGGTTTGACTTTTCGAGAGGGGTCTTTAAATACTTTTTCTTCAAAAGACAAAGCGAGAAGGTCATTCTGAATTCCTTTGTTCACCTGCTTCATCGATCAATTTTGAACTTCGAGACAAAGAACGGGCCACGTTCCATCAATTCCCTTTTTAACCCTCCTTTGATAGCGCCTAGAGGCTTCGAGATCAATGAAGTATTTCCTGAGTGAGAGCCGAGGTGGTACCAGTTGCTAAATCCCTTTAGAAAACATACACAGAAGCGAAGTGGTTGATTAGCCCACTGTTAAGTCTGGCTCGTAATCTCTGGATGCACTGGCTTGACGGGGTTGGCCGGTCCAACGATAATGAGGAAGAGCCTTACGAGAGCCTTACGAGGACAACGGGCAGTGTCCCACGAGGGAAAGCAAGAGTCTTCTTCACCAGCTGCAAATATCACCCCTTCGAGACTGGCTATTCTCTCGCGGAGCCCCATTGTAGAGTGCAGCAGAGTACAATACTACTATCAAATCATCTCATTGTCCCCACCAGAGAGTCAGACACAAAGAGAACCTTCACATTTTCATCTGGAACCCATAGATATCAAACTAATAGCTCGAAGTGGATCTCAGAGGCACCAAGTCCCGAGTCAGTATTATGCTGACACTCGACTACATATACAGGGAGTAAACTAGAGCTAATGCCTTAGCTTTCCGAATCGGCGGTTTCCTTCTCCAACTGTTGCTGCTAGGAGGGGTACTTATACTGAAATTTTAGGGCGGACAGCGGAGTCACGCCCTTCATGCATGTAAGTACTTCTTACTCGTTGAAAAACCTCCGCTGGATTGAACGTTTGATTATTTTGATCAGATTCTACCGAGCAACTACCGGACAAACTGGCACCGACATATTTACTAACCGCCGGGCAAACGTAGGGCTCTAACCCAGAAACCTTCGCGTCAACAATAAAATTCTCACTCCGGGTCTCTGACTAAACATCAGCTTGAAATTTCAACCAATATTCCAAGTGTATTACGTTTCCAAATATGGAACAAAACTATCGCTTTGACTTCGCTCTGTTAATTTTGATTCATTTATCAGAGTCACTACCAGAGCCGTAAAGCGCGAGGCTATCGTAAAAGGCAAAGCCAGTACCAAAATGTCTGATCTTTGGCTTAAGATCAGAACGAGAGGTTCGATTTCCTGCATTCGACTATGTAGAGCACAGCTCTGCTATCTAGTTTGTATCTACCAGTGATTGATTATAGTACACATACTCGTAAGCCAGTAATGGTCCATGTCCAAGTCCATGAGGATCCAGCCCCAAGAAAGAGTCTGCGAAATAGCCGCTAAGATACAAAAATAGTACAAAAATGGTCCGTGTCCATAGTCCGAGAATGAAGCGAAGAAAAATAAAACAAGACAGCGAGACGGTAAAATGTGTCCAATATCTATATCACCGTCCATTCGAGTAAAATATACTCGAAAGCGACAAACAATGTGTTCGATATCTATGTATATCCTTGCAACGTCCGAAGAAGAAAATAAATACAAATATGTGGACGTGAAGAATCCGCAGGCTGAAAATCAAAAGAAATAGAAACGCACCGCGTTCAAATCGCAAGATTGGGTATACACTCCTTGAATAATTCGACAAACCTCGGCTGATACTGCAACTTTGAATTAAACTTCCACACCGCAACCCTCCGCAACCCCCACCTCGGATACCTCCTCTTCTCCATAACCTCAAAAAAAGCCTCAACCTGAGCTGTATCCTGACTCCTTGTATTACGGGACTTGTATCCAGTCCACGTATACGCTGCAGGTGAATGAGAGTGCGGTACCGCATTGTTGATCCTCAGATCCAGCTCTTTCAACTCGGGTAACAGCTCCGCAAGTAGGTCGATTAGCTCTGGGCTCAGCGTCACTGGACCCATCCGTAGCACGGTCAATTTGGACGTTACTCGTGACCCGTCGTAGAATGAAAGTTCTTTCATGACAGTAGCAACTTGATCGAACGTCATATGGCGGCCTGATAGATCGAGGGAGGTGATGATATGGGAAAAGTGGCGTACGAGGAGGTATACGCTGTAGGTGTTGATTCCAGAGGAGAGTTTAAGGGAACGGAGGCTCGGGATGACATTTGGATGGGATAGGACGAAGGATCTGATCCAATCTTGGAAGGAGGTTTCCCAGGCCAAACCGTCGTCGGCAAAATGTGTTTTGAGGGTAAGTGAATGGAGGGAGGGGCAGTTGGTGTGCATCCACTTTGCGAGTGAGGAAGGGTCACCGAGGTGAGGTGATGGAGTGGGAACAGATAGGGTGAATTCATGCAGGGAAGGGAACCGATCGAGAGACTGAAAGAGTGGTGCACAGTCGAGTGCATATGTGGATGAGAAGGAAAAACTCTGAAGAGTACTCTGATGACGATTGAGGAAGGAGATCAATGAGGTGAACTGAATCTCATCCTGCGCAACTTCCTCGTTCGAAAGTTTGCCGAAATCGCGTCTAATCGAGATGTTCAATTCTTGGAGTTGAGGTAGTCGTTCCTCAAAGGACAACAGTAGCCCCAGCTTCGGGAGGGAGGCTTCTAAAAAAAGTTTCTGTACTCGAATACTTCCAAGCATCGGTGCTCGTAGGATATCGATGGGAACATCATCCACAAATGGTAGTTCAAACCATGCGAGATGGTACTCGGTAAGATTTGATAAAGAGCTAAAGGTACATTCGAGGGACGAAAGAGGATCAGGAAGTGATGCTGTTCCGGAAGAGCCGTCGGCGTCTGAAGGCAAGAGTTCTTGAATGAAATACGGGCGTATTCCGTATTCGTAAGACGCGCACGCAATCGCGAACCAATGGAACCCTGTTCAAAGCGGATTATTGAGAGACGTGTGTACTTGAGGAAACACTGACTGCAATCGCTCCAATAGATTCCACATACTTGCACCTGCCCTGAAAAAACCGACTTCTTTGTATCGTTGGGCCATTTCTGCACAGAAGAACGCTCTGTTCACGCTCATTAGGTTCTTCAACATGTGCGGAGGAATGAACTGAGCGACGAGGAGCCATAGTTCTATCGGAATGTGTGGGACTGGCATAATGGCGGTAGGGAAAGTTCAGGGGGTGTCAATGAGCTCATCCTGGCACTTTAAAAGCATTTTCTGTCCGGGAAAAGATGGCCTATGGATGACTCTGGCGCTCCGAGTGAACACCCCCGTCTTCATCGATATCAAGAATCTTTGGTGAAAACGGAGGGCCTGAATTAGTTCCGGTCTAGAAAGACCGCACAGTTTCCATGGAAAACGAAAAACTTCAAAAGGTTCAGATCGATTTGAAGTGTTGACGTGTAAGCTTAGCATTGAGAAATTGGACAAGTATGGCCGTCGTGGTGAGAATAAGCGCCGACTTCATAACTTGCTCCTCGGCTTCAATGTGGTTAGTCTTTCTTTCCAAGCGCTCTCGCGATTTCTCTATCTCTGGAATTGAGAAATATCCAGACTCCTCATTATGCTTTTTCTGTTTCCTCTTTAGATTCACGTACCGACCCATACTTGCACTTTTAGTAAACACGTTCTCAACGCCCAAGTCTCCATTCGCGCGCCATGTTGTCAGCAATGGTTCGACTGCGCAGAATGTCACGCTGAAAAAGAAACACACAAACTGGCAAAGACGACAGAGATGGCTTTCATGTGTAAAAAATGTAAAAAGGCTTTTCGGAAGGATATGACAGCGTATGAAGAGAGTGATGAGTTTTGTCCGCATTGTGATAATCGTTATGTGGGTTTTTTCCCCTGGACGGGTAGATCGTGGACTGACAGGATGTATAGGTTATAGATGCGAAAACACCACATGCTGTTGTAGGCGTTGAGGGCGAAGATGCGCGGATAGATTCTCGGTACGCCCATTGCCATCGCTGCTAAGCTATACTTATCTTGACTTTGGGACAGGATGCTCAAGGACGACCGTGTAAAATCAAAGAACAACCAATCTGTCTTCACTATGGATCCCGACGAAGAAGCTGCTCTCTTAGATTTCTAGTCACGACTACAACTCTTCCATCTTGTAAATGTCATAGGGAACTTCATCGTATGGATGTACCTTTTGCTCTCTTCAACGTCGAAGCAAATCATCCAACACGTTATACACGAACCTTTTGAAGCTCCTGGATAGCGTTCTTCAGCTGTACTTTCTGGCCTTGATCATTGACTAGCAGCTCAACCCGATCTTCTTCAACAAATTCCAACTGTCCTAGCGTTCCGATCGCCGGTTGAGCATCTGCTGTAGGCTTGAACTGGCCTATATAGTTGTTGTGAATCCGCTTCAAAGCACGTAGTATTACCTAGCTAACCCGTTCCCCTTGTTATAAACGCACACTGCTCATAGTTTCCTATTTTTCCTAACTCCTGGGGATATTTAGTGAAAAGATGGTCCAGTATAGTACTCGTACTCGTTGTTGGTGTAAAGAATACAAGTTTATATTTCTGAACAGCAGCCATTGAGAGTGAGAAAGAAATTCAATGCGTCTAGCGGCTAATTTGTGCTTTGACGTGTACGTCTTCGGTGGACAAGAAAGTTACTTCTCACCATCTGCCACCACCAACACAATGAATCTATCGCTATACAGCATCAACGCTTTCCTCATCCTCGACTCCGAAGGTCACCGCGTCCTAGCAAAATACTATCGACCCAAAAGCCATCCAAACGGAGAATCCAAAGAACTCTTAACGCTGAAAGAGCAAAAAGCTTTCGAAAAGGGTTTATGGCAGAAAACTAAAAAGGCTGGAGGTACGTAGTATGCTGCAATAAAGCATCCCTGTATACTGATTCTAGGCAACGAACAGGCGACATTATTCTCTACGATGGCCATCTAGCAGTATATAAACACTCTCTCGACATAATCCTCTACTTTATCGCCAGCCCGCTTGAAAACGAGCTCATGCTCTCGACAGCTCTGAATTCGCTCATCGACGCACAATCTCTGTTACTCCGCAACCAACTAGAAAAACGCGGAGTTTTGGAGAATTTGGACGTTGTGCTGTTGTGTTTGGATGAGACTGTGGATGATGGGTGAGTTTGAGTGGATACGTGTCTTCAAGAAACTCATTTTGAGCTATCTGCTAGGATTATCCTTGACACAGACGCTACTGCTATCGCGTCTCGAGTTAGCCGGTCGCGTCCTGATACAACGGATATCACAATTAATGAGCAGACGATAATTAGCGCGTATCAGACTGTGAAGGACAGAGTGGCGCAGAGGATAAGAGAGCTGTAAGATGCTAGACTAGCAGGAGCATTCTAATATTCGCTCTGTACGTTTACTGTACACATTACTTTCTTCATTTCTCCTCAATTCGGAATTGCTTACCGGTCTTCCGATTCCACTATTGTTGTAAGTATGGACTCTTGGTTCCTTCCTCATCGGGATCTGTCAGACTTTTTTAGGGAAGGTCTACCGTTTAGCTGAAGTCGGTCCGCAAGAGATGACACTAAGGAATTCATGATCGTCTATCGATAAGTACTGAATGAGTTGAGCCACAATTCTGTGAGTCGCCCACTAAATGTGTTATTGAAATGGAGAAAGTACAGGATAGTCGGAATTACAGGTATGTACAGTTGAATACGCAGTAATGATACAAGTGACGAATGAATGATGGATGGACATGGCAAGGTGTGTGTGTGTGCTGCTGTTGAGTGGCATATGGTCACCCAAGGCCGAGATAGAACGAAGTGGAGGAATAAAATGAGGTAAACTCTGGTTTACCCTGTCTGCCTCCCGGTTATTGTGTTATTCGATTCTCGCGGAATTACGGGGAACACAAAGCTGTGGCCAACAGACGTGATGAACAGAATATTAATCATTGCCTAGTTGAGCTGGAGCAGCATGTCAGCTTCGGGGCCAAAGATCGCATAAACGGACAAAAAAATCACCTCTCATAGGCTTTTCCCGAATGGTAACGGTAATGGCCCATTCTTCCACTTCCAGGCGGCAAAAGTTATTGCGGCCATGGATACTGAGAACAAGCCCAGGACGGCAAAGACTCTAGCTTTGGCTACTTCACTTCCATCCCAAACGTCTGCTGACGTGAATGTGTTTGGGTCCTCGTAGATTTGGATGGTAGCTCGCATCTTCATTGATGACAGGGGAGGATAAGAATATGCGGTTTGGGTAGGGTGGTAGGGTTTTAAGGTGATCTGATTCGCTGATGAGCGATGTCTGAGTCTGAGAGTGGCTAAGTTGTTGGACAAGGTGTCGGAGGCGACAAAACTCGAGGTGTATTAGAGATTGACAATAGATAATTGGCCCTTTTATCAAGTTTCGTTTTCTATTCAACGTGGTTGATCCGGATCGGAAAGATGGTATCAATCTGGAAGGTTTGGGACTAGTTGGGGACTAGTTGGATTTGTCGGAGACCGGATATCGCTCTGTACACGGTAACGGTTGCGTGTGACTGCTTGTTCAGAGCAAGAAGAGAAGATGCTCAAGCGCTCGTCTTCATGATTTGCGTCTACAGCAGATATCACATGACCACACTTAGTAGTTTACCTTGATGTACCTCGGACCCTACCTCGGAATTACGCTGTACACACAGCGACGTGAGTCCCATCCTAATCGCATCATAAGCTATCCAACTAATTTTTAATCTCACTTTTGCACAGCGTTGCCATGTCGAGTCCAACTCTCCGTTCACGTCTCTTTCGCAGTGGCACCTTCCCGACATTGACAGAGAGACTGCAATTTGAGCACGAAGATACTTTATCCGAACTCGAGGCTCCAAGGTACGTACTGGAAATTTACAAGTACCGATGTATGGAAGTAGCCGGCAATGAACAGAGCAGCCCACTGGAGTAAAAAAGGCCGGAGGGGAAGATCAACCGATACTGATATTGATTGATAGAAGGTGGCAATTTGGAACGACTGAGTTCTGGATTTCCAAGAAGTTGTGAGAAGGTGAGTGAGCTCGGGTACCCGGAGGCGGAAAGAATCCGAAAGATTATCCAAAAGTAGAAGACAACAAGCGCTCAATTTTGACGTCTTGACCACGACTGGCAGTCGCTTTTCACATCGTGCGCGTATTCTCGTGCGAGGTACAAACAAGTCTCGGTGGCTGGAACTAGGCGTTTCTCTTGGGCTCGATTCAACTCACTTACTCGGAACGAAATTAATCAAAGCAAGTCAAAGCAGCTGTACAGATCCACAGTCCTTTTCCAGAGAGCGCTCTTGCTACTCCACGTATCTATCCTCGCATCTAAGGTATATTCGGATCGTTATCCAAGTCTCGTCGCAAGCCTGGGTTAGATCGGCTTGGACTTTACAGAACTTACCACTGAATCGATCAACCCTTGGCCTCCCGAGACCCAACCCTTGGAGGATCCCTGATTATGCCTCTGACTAGTTATGACTCCGTTGCCGATTCGTATAGCCGTCCCTACGAAATGACCAGCCGCCAGCAGAGCCCTTGTCGATATAATACATCCCCTTTTTGTTTCAGAATCTTCAGAGTAGAATGTTCCCAAGGAGATCTTGGTGTGTTCGACGGGCATTGCTATGAGCACTAGCAAACCCCCTGCTTATAAGGACTCGTAGCATCGCTACACGTCCGCAGACCCGTGGAGTGCACACTGCAAAGGATGTTCCCGCAGGAATGGCAGGCACGTCTCAACTGAAGGCCGTTACGCTTTCCCAGAACTTACCGGTCTACGACCTCGATGGTTTCTTGGTAACGGCGAGGAGATTGTTTTCGTTCCCGTTGAGAACAGTCACTATCACATTTGAATAGTTCGAACCCACGAAGAACTGTGTATATAAGTCGTTCAATGGGAACGAAATCTGTCTCTTCAATGGAGAGCCTGATGCCGATGTCCAGTGGTAGCGATTGCATACATGGACCCAGGGGACTCAACAAACGGACAGACCTATCATGACTTCTTTGCTACTTCTGCTTGGGATGCCTCGGATGCGTGTATATCCTCTTCGAGTGCAGGGCCAAGAATTTCATTGTGTTTGAAGCTACAAAATACCATCATTATCATATGCAATCTTTTTTGCACGTGTCTATGTTCTGTGCCATGACGTCTACCGAGCAAGGACGCTGGTTGTGGAGATGAAGACCCGCAGTGATTATAGATCGTGCCCGACTGAAAACTATATCGAGACACCGCTACCGGTACGCGCTTCCGAGCACCTACATGCGGCTTTCTACGAGATACTTGCAACTTTCTTCCGTCATCCGTATCTGTTTCAACTAAACGAATGTATTTTGACGTTGAGTTGTGCTGCGCAGAACTGGACCCTCAAGGCTACAAGCTTCGTGGCTATTCAATGCCTTAGATAACTACTGGCCATCCGTGAGTCTCAAGTCAAGTCTCGAACAAAGGCTGCTTACCGTGTACTCCCCTTTTCAAGAAAAGTGCGAACGCTAAAAACATACAAGCCTTTTCGAAGCTTGTTCGTTGATCATTTTCTGAAATCATGAGGCATAGGTGATTATATATGTCGGATATTTCGGCCTGTTCACTATATGCGTGCTGATCAAGACAACCACAATCCAAGTAAGTCCCTGTCCTCAATGAAATCCTCTCTCACGTCGTATGAGCCTCGGAGGTCTCTTCGGAAAATGCCCTGGATAAGGTTAAACTTGTAATTGAGTCTCAGGTTCTACCCATGCAAGATAGGTAACCATCCATCAATCCGACTTTTTCAAAACTCCTCCAATCATCTCGTTGGAATACGTCGATTCCCTCAGAGCTTGTCCGTTGCGATCAGGAACATCGTTGCTGCCGCTCTTCATCTCGAGGCCTCATTCTAGCTTTCTGTGACAATTCCGACCATGCGAAAACAGTCTGGCCTTGGGCTTTCGACGCTTGAAATTATATGTAAGTAATAGGTTTAGCCCTAGCCCTTGGAGATGCTTGCCCTTGATTAGCCTTTTGCGGCACCACCGTGAAATCTTCGTGGAAGCCTCTTCGATGAAGCTATTGAATACTGTACCCTTTCATTTTCGGCTAACTACCTTCCAAAGCTTCATATGTCCGAGTGTCAGAGGAGACAAATAATGAACGAGGAAGAAAGTGTCGCGGGTTGTGTACTTTTCCTCGTGGGTGTCGGTTGGCATCGGTACGTAAAACTTAGAGAAACATGCTCCTAATTTGGAGAAACATGAGCCCTTGTACGAGTACAGGTTTAGAAATCAGGTTAGCATCTTTAATCGCAGTTTCAAAGAACCCTGAAAATTGGAGTAGACAGGATAATAATCCGATAATTTCGATTAATACGTATCGGGTGACAGGAACAGGCCCGGCTTAGTCCACGTTGGAGAAGGTATTTCAAGGGATTTTGCAGCAGATGGAGCAATACGTCGCAGCTCTTCAAAACCTAATACATGTCCGCCTCGTAAGTTTCGCCTCGGTACTCACTCTAAACACGGATTAACGAGCAAGTTTTCCTTAGATCCTTCAGAGAAGGGACATCCGCTGGTACTTTCAAAGTGAACGAAGCCGGCCGTGAAACCCCCCAAAGAGAACGAGATCCTGGTTCAATCAGCGTCGTAGACGAAGTGGTACGCTTTGCAATGGTTTCTGGATAACGTTTAGCCTTACTTTTTACGCACCAGCCACGTCTATGGCAAGAAGGCGATCCTTACAGGTTTTCGCCCAAACGGCGGGGAGACCCGTGGGAGGAAAGCATGAAACGCGTGGACCAGTACGACGATGAAATGTGTCGAGCGTGGAAGGAGGATATTGATACGCTCTTAGTTTTTGTGAGTAACTTAATTTGATGTTGTCCTGCCGGCTGACAACCTTAGGCGGGGTTGTTCTCTTCGGTTGTCACTGGCTTTGTAGCCCAAAGCTATCCGTGGCTAGCTCCGAATGATCAAGTCATTCAACAGAACGCAGTTCAGCGAAACTCACAGATAACTGCTCAGACCAATTCAGCGTCTGCCTCTGCCATCAGGATCAACGCAGTCTGGTTTCTGAGCCTCATACTCGCCTTATCTACAGTGCTACTCGGTATTCTATGTAAACAGTGGCTTCGGGAGCATAGACGTGATACACCTACCTCTTCCTCGAAAGAACTATTGGAGCTGCGACAACTCCGTTTCGAGAGTCTAGAAAAATGGGGTGTTCCGGCGCTCCTCGCTTCACTTCCATTGATGCTGCAAATCGCATTAGTCCTTTTCTTTTATGGACTGTTGGATCTCTTATGGTCTCTCAATTTCATAGTCGCTGCAATTTGCACAGTCGCCACAGTCATCAGCGTATCAATTCCATTCCTCACCACCATCCTTCCCGCCTATTATCTTCTTAGATTCCCGTCCATGATCTACAAAGATGAAGTCCTTCTCTGTCCACACAAGTCTCCCCAAGCCTGGCTCTTTTACAGGTTAATCGCACTCTTTACTTGGAGCGGGAAACATCGCTTCGAAGACTGGGCATCGAGTGACTTGTACTTGCTTCGAAACCACACTCCCAATCGCCTCCATCATACCTTCCTCTTACGAGGTCTTCGGTGGATGGTCAAAACGTTTTGTGACAGTACTGTGATGGCAAACCACATATTCCATTGCTTTCAGAACCTCTCCGTTGATGTGGCGGCATTCGCCATAGGCAAGCCAGAAGAGCTCTCGCAAGATGCGATCTATTACCATTTTTTCCGGAACTCATCTTGGGACCCTGACATCGGCAAATTCCTAGCGGAGCTGTTCCTGAGACAGATCAACTCTCCCTCTCGTACTGATAAAGGAGTTGGAGATGCACTTGTCTCGTTTTGGAACTTGGCGGTGGTAGATTTTGTTGGAGATGGTCATGGTATGTTTCCTCAAACCGCATTGATCCTTTATTGATCTGTACAGGAGAGACCCCTCAAGTACATCTTGAATTTCTACGCCAGGCAATTGCAAGCATCAAAAGCTATTGCGCCGATAATCGTATTACTCTTCTCGACATGAACCCTCTCATGGTCGCCTGTAAAGAGCTCTGGAGACACTCTGATCTGGCTATACGACAGCAGTCTATCGGTATATTCGACGAATTTGGAGCTTGGATCTCTCGGACGAGCGAAGAGCTCCAGCGAGAGTTCGTCCCCAGCTTTGCTTCGTCGATTACGGAAATCATCTGCTCTGAGGATGAACGAGCGCCAAATTCAGCGCTCATTCTTTCGGAGAGAGGCCGTGCTTTTATTAGGTACCTGGATTGGCACCTTGTTGCTCATGAGATCGATATGGATCGGTACTCTCTTCAGGAGATGCCTATGTCCTGGCACGAATGTAAGATGAAAGTAATGAGGGTCTCAGGAATTTCAGCAGACTTTTTTGATACACCTAGCTTTGACTCGCATGCGATGCCCGTGCACACGAATACCGTCAGCGGTTCATTGTGTGCTAGTGATACCCATACAGTAGCATAAAGTAGCATAAAATCAGTGTATGTTTCCTTATAATACGTACTATACTATCATAGAGAGCAAAGCTTTAGTCCAAGTCCACCGATACTCTGGCTCTTCCACGGGTAACGGGGCCACGATGAGAATCTAACCCGAAAACAATGAACGAAAGTAATGACATATGTCGTGTGCAAACATGAGATTATTGGGTAAAAACATAATTGTAAGCACATACCTCGAGACTGTTCCAACTGTTGAATGACCTTTGTTACACGTACTGTATCTGCTTTAGCAGCTTCTGCAGCTTTTTGGACTTTTGAGGCGGCTCTATGGTGATTCTGAAGGATCAAGCGAGTGATGTTAATTTTCTCTTCGAGCAAACGTTGCTCAGCGGCCTGAAGACGTTCTTGAGCTTGAGAGATCTGCAACAAGTAGTATGCGTCTTCTTGGGATACATCAGTGGTTTCCTAGTATAGAGCTACAGGTAAGCACACATACTCCACCGATTATCCAGTTACCTACCAATATTTCTTGTATGTCACTCTTGATTAATTCGTCTGGAGTCATCTGTGAGCGGAGAAAGAAACGAGCTGGAGAGTTCATGAGTTATTTCAGGATTGCAGGAGTTGAAAGAAGTACATACGGTCCATGGAGTGCAGGTACAAGCAATAAAAAATTAACAATGAAACCAAGTGGCCTGGTGGTAAGGACGACCCTCATGGTCCAAATTTCCAAGCATAGCCGTGATGGCAGACTTGCCGTCTGGCTTCCGGCTGGTGGGAATACGTGAGCTGTACCGCCGCGGTCAGAGCCCAAACTCGAGGTGAAAGGAAAGGTATAAGAAGCGAGTGCATTATATAGACTATGCTAATATCACCGTCTTCCACTATTTTAGACAGACGAGAAATTGTAAAAAATAAACCTATTCTTAGGACCGGCAGATCAGGGACATCACGGCGGGCCTGGGAAGGAAGGACCATAAACGGGCGCCTAATATCCTCAGCTGCAACCACGATCACACGGAGCAAGGTTTTCAGTTGAGCCTATGAGCCTCACAAGTGCTCGGCGAATTTCGATTCAGGTAACTACAGGCCCCCTTGTTACTCGCAATCTGCAGTTCAGATCCTTGTACGCAACATGCTGGCTCTAAATGCCATGTTCACCTTCGTCGTCGTCAATTGGCTCAGCTTTCACTTTAACTGGAGCAATAACATTGCAGCCTCATCGTCACCGAAATTCTGTTTACAACAGTGCACCCTGAATGCCCTTATCAATTGTCTTGACGTGTTCACTGTTCCACCAGACTTCTACAACGAGTCTACCTATGCTGCAGCTCAACCAAGAGACGAAGAGAACGCGGCTTGGATGTCTGTCATCACTGCTATGTTGAATACAAATACAGCCGACTGCACTGATGTTGCTCTTCCCTCTCCATTGAAAAATATCTACGCCGTCACTTTATTCACTGATTTGGATACCAAAAAAGCTTTCTGTGTCTTCTCGGAGACAACTGCGTTAAGTAATAATACTTTTGCGAAAGGATGGGGTACAATGGTTGTACCTGCTTCAACCAAAGATATCTCTCGTCATATCCATCTCTCAGCTCCACATCCTCAGGCTGATATGCATACCCCTCAACAAGCTGGAGCGATGTTTACGCTTTCAGGAGCACATAGCTTGCTTATATCCGGAAGATTTCGTTCAGCTTATTCCTCACCAACAAATTGTACGCTTTCGGTGAATTCGAAAACAGTCTTTTACAAAACAGACCCTGCGCATGATGTGGTGTGTATAGTATACTCGCTAATGCACTATCTGAGCCTGCTAATCTATGCTCTCAGGACGAACCTTTCCATAGTGCTAATCGAATCATTCGAGAGTGGCAGAATGCAAATGGTGGATGTCCCTCAGAGACTTGTGCGTACGTGCAGATCCACGGTAAAGCTGCTTCAACCTGTAGAGAGAGTACCATTTTTGTCTCAAGTGGTCTTGGTAGGTCCAGTAGTTTTCTTCCTTCCCTTTAATCTGACTATTACCAGGTACCTCCGAATCGTCCCTGGCCTGGTACCGAAATCGCACACTCGACATCCCTGCTCGTAGGCTGCGCGATGAAGCGAAGGTCTTGTTCCCCACTTGGAATGTCTCCCTTCCATCAGATGATTCTTCATGTGGTTTGACTGCCACAACGAATGTATTTGGTCGATTACTCAATGGCGTTGCACATGCTAGTGTGTGTACAACGGAGGCTACTTCGGGCGGGGCCACGGGCGAGTTCATACATATTGAACAGGCTATTGTTTCTAGGGTCAGCGATGCTTATGAGCAATGGGGCGAGGTGCTTCGGAGGACGTTTAGGACTGAATGTGCTGAGGGAATGGTGGAAGATTATGCGAGAGGACTTTGCATATAAAAGTATTTACGCTTTGAGAAGCACAGACTCGTTATGTATGAACAACCGGAAAGCCAACAAGTGATTTGGAATCGTAATCTCTGCTTAATCTTAATCTGTCTGTCTACTATATGATATAGAGGAGCCTCACTCGCACGTGCGGGTCAAGATAGTAATCGGTTTTCGCTGTTTCAAAGACAAACATTTCCTGCCAAACTATTCCACGCCCGTTCTGTCATTCCTCCATCCTTCCTCCATCCTTCCCTTGACGGGTGTAAGCCCGAATGTCTCCCAAAACTCCCTCGAGTCCAATGCTCTACCAAGGGTCTCGTTGCTTCTCGGGAGAGCTCTGACGCCAGTTTCACGCATGAGTTGTTGGACCCAGGCGGCTTGAGGACCACGGTCTTCAATGTCTGGATTGCTAGCAGATGCTGCGTTGCTGTTTATATCTGCTAGGGCTGGAGCAGAAGGCCCAGAACCCCAAGCGGAAGCTAAATCCCACCAATCGTATACGCGTCCGTCAGTCAAGAGCCATCGCTGGCCGTTTGCCTTTGAAAAGTTACTGTGGACAGCGAGAATCGCTCGGGCGAGGTCGATGCCGTGAATCATATGTATACTTCCCTGTACAAAGTTAATGACGATAGGATTATATTGAGTTGAACGCACTTTTCCTTCAAGAATCTCCTTCGTTGGGGCAACCTTGCCAACCCATTTCTTCATGCTCCGATCTCCTCCATAGAGTCCAGCAAGATTAAGCACAGTTGTCGGAATCGCAGGAGCTAAAGCTAATAGCTCGTCCTCTGCATCTACGCGGTCGCCATGGTTGTACTGACTGTGTCGGTCATACCATCTGTTTGCAGCTGGTTTTGGAGGTTGTTGAGAAGTCTGAATTGGAGTTACAGTTTTACGAGGTTTGACTTCCTGCAAATGTCTACGAGTGAGAAGAATCAAACTTCAATCATTGAAGTCGTACGAACACCCCAAATCGACGTAGCTCCAAGCTGCACAAACGCCGCTTTCAATCCTTCATCTTCCCTGCTTTTTGTATACAGCCTAACAAGCTTGTCTGAAGCCCCAGGAACCGTTATCGGAAAGGTAATCAGCACCGTTTTCGCGTCGGGGAGAAGTTTGAATTTCTCAAGTTCTTCCTCATCCGAGTTATTTTGGTCAAAACTGAACATAATCGTGTCGTTAGTACCAGAGCGAGTTGTCGCAGCATATGAGATATGTTGAGAGCGACAGAGGGGAATAAGAAATGTGGACGTCCAGCCAGCACCGAGAATGAGGACGTTGATGGTCATTGCTGATAAAAGGTTGCAAAATAGGATGGTCATTCCAATGCGGGGAATCGAACCCCGGGCTGCTGTGTTTTTGATAAAGTCAGATGAAAGACAGCAATGTTAGCCACTACACCACATTGGAAGTTCTAATAGATCTCATACTTATAGCACTTGACTCTTCCGAATAGTAGTTTTCTATGCACGTACCTATTAGTACATGAGGCACTCTTTGTGACTGGAGCCACACCTCGTGCGCCCCCACATATCAGCATGTCAACCTCTAATTCAGACACGACGGAAACTGACACTAGAAACACCGATACCAAAGCTCCAATGTGTCGAGGTGAGCGTAGAAAGACCCAGCTTAGCTCTGATACTGGATATCGCGTGTAGTGACCGACTGTCAACTTCCCGTCGATATTGTCTTCGTCTCCAAGGACAAAGTTCGCCTAGGTATGCACAAAAAGAATCTCGAAGACTTTGGCGACGGGTTCCCGCCTCCGGACTGTGAATCTACTGAGGATGTACCCCCAGTCAAAACCTACAATGAGAATCTCTGCATAGATCTGAGGAAATCGATGAATTTCTGAAAAAAACTGATAAAATAACACATGCTAGAACTAGATTTCTTTTCGCCTGGCTTTCGTGCTTTCAAATCAAAGTTTTTTCAATCTAGTCGTCTTTACAAGTCTACGGACAGCCGAATCGCCTTCCAGCACTCTTCAGTCTCGTTTCTAACCACTTGGAGTTTTCTTTTCAAAATAGACAAGTCCAAGAGCCCGATAAATTCCGATATTCGGAAGCGAGCGGGTTTAGTGCCACGTACATCGTCCTGTTCCTTCGTCCACAACCACGATGATCCCGCCATCATACGACGTCGACCAAGCCACATACTAAACGCCTTTTCTATTCTTTTCGGCTCACAACCAAAGCAAATCGTCGAACTGGACTAGGGATAATATTGATATACCAGACCAACATTTCTTTAAGGGCGGTTTACAGTGAGTATTTTTTTCGCCTTACCTGCCGCCATCTACCCCTCTTTCAGCTATATCGAATACATCACTTGCTCTTTCAGAACACAATCGCGTCTTCATACCACTTCACAACTTCAGCGATACTTGTATGGTCTGACAATGCTACTGTGTATTAATTTGGATGCTTGAAGTTCTGGCTGGCTTGTGGTGCGTTCTTTTTCATTGCTATCATCTCCTTATCTGAATTAGCCTTAGTTTTATTGTTGTGGTTGCAAGCCTATCGTGGCCATCTCAACTTGACAACTACTGTGTGAGTTCCTTACGACTTCTTAGTGTAAACATGCTGATATTATGTCTGTATTCAGTGATGTCCAGCAACTGCGCATACAACCAATCCGCGAAAGGTGGTTCAATAGGGCTGGGTTGTACGTGTTCGTTTAGTTTATGTGACGCTCTACTAATTTCAGCATGACTGTCTCTAGATATTCGCTACACTACCGACGTGCGCCGCCTGTATCCACAATGCCGTCGTTTAACTTTCTGTTCTGCTACCACCATGTCTCCGCTATCCGCTATGCCACCAGCACGGTTCCACTGCTCTGCCAACGCTATAGGAGTACACAGCCAGTGTACAAGAAGTGGAGCGAATAGAGGGAGGCGGGAGCGTATAGAGGGAGGCGGGAGCGTATAGAGGGAGGTGAGAGCGTATAGAGGGAGGTGAGAGCGTATAGAGGGAGGTGAGAGCGTATAGAGGGAGGCGGGAGGGAGGCAGGATCTGTAGTTTCACGTCGTTTAACAGAAATTCACAGATACTGGCTGTAATTGTCGTAGTGTATAGATCTATTCCAGAAGTTATCAGATGAAACGCAGAAAAAACGACAATTAGATGCGAATTTTGGCAGGCATCTGCGTGATTACAGATTACTCAGATTTTCTCAGATTTTCTCGTTGTAGGTATTGACTGGGATGTACCCCTTGAAGAGGACGGGGTTGTTCTTGAGCTGCTTTTCCAGTTGATGCACAAGCAACCTCAGCCTGACCTGCGCACTGTCCCTTTTGATGCGTTGACGGGCTTGACGGAGGCTGCTCATAAATACATCGTTCACCATGCTTCCATGGCATGCAATCTTGCACTTGAGTGAGTATCTATAATAACGAAGCGTTCTCTCTACCAGAAACTCATATGATGATATCGGGACAACTCAGACACCATATCCCAAACAAACCATTCAAAGTTTTGAATCTAGCCAAGAGGTACGGATGGTCTGGATTGGAGAAGCAAGCATTCGAGTAAGTTTCAGCGACTGGGAACAAACATTGTGATAAGTACTGACGATCCTTACAGAACGGTTACGCTCAAGTGCCGACCAATTGCAATATTCGCATACGGTATTTCCGTCGACGATGCAGAGCTCTGTAGTGAATTCTTGCAGAAATCCATGCATGCGGACGCAGAAGTCTTCTTTGCTGCCTTGCAATATCATGAATGTCATCCTATCTTGGCGAACAGTGCTCTCGCGACTTGGGTATGTGCTATATCATGTTTACTCTTCCCGAAAGCGATGCTACCTTTGAATACCTTTGAACCAGGCACGACTGCAAAAACGCGTTCAAGCGAAGCTGCTGACTGTTCTGAACACTCCGCCTTCACTCATACACAAGGGTGGATTTCAGTACTGCGATGAATGGGAAGAATTTTTCGATATCGTCAAGGCGCATGTAGACAGTCATACATCATATGCAGCCTTCCAGGACATTGTTAACACAGAGAAGTATCGAGTTAGGAATTGTAGTTACTGTGAAAGGGTGATATCAACTTGGGACAGTCGGATGGAGGCAGCAGCAGCGACTGATCTCCAGACATACAAATCGTTGAAATATGCTTAAGCAGGTTTCTGAGTATGTACTTAGCAGTCTGGTAGACTAACCACATCGTTTTCTGAATTGGATTTGGTTGGCTATTGACCAGGGACCAGACGAGTGGCAGTACGGGGCGATGATGGGTAAGAGATATCTTTTCTTCGATGGTTTTGTATATTGGATGAGAATAATGTTCCATGCGACATTCAATGTTCAATAATCATAAAATCCCTTACCACTCTTCTTCCCTAACCAACCAGCATCGACCATCCTTCCTAGGAGAATACTCGGACGATACTTGGAATCACGAGTGCCCTCGTAAAGCGTTTCTTGTATTGCAAGACAGGTATCGAGGCCAATGCTGCAGATAGTAGGTTATTAAGATTGAGTGACGTCAGGAGAGAGAACTCACAAATCAGCTGAAGTGGACGGAAAGAGAGAAAGCAGAGTGGTAAGCGTGGTAAGCGCGGATACCTATTCGGTTGATTACACGAAAGCCTTACCAAGCTGCAACGGACCCATAGGATGTCCCATCCCAAGTCGGAGGGTCTTGTCAATATCGTCTCGTGTTGCAGTTCCCTGGATAGAAACGCGTTATTAGAAGTAGAGGGGTGGTATTATTATGACGTACCGATTCTAAACACATGATAGCCTGGAGAAAAGAGAAACAAGTGAGTTCGTCAGAAGCGAACTCGAAAGGTACTCACTTCGTTGAGGAATGGCATAAGCAATGCGTTTGAGACGAATCCGGGTACGTCTTTCGACGTTGTTACCTCTACAATAAGTAGCACATTAGTTCGATTACGGATTGAAACAGGCAAGCTCACGCACCCTTTCCACAAGCAGCTGCAAATGCCTTGGCGCGTTCAAGTGTAGCCTCTGATGTCTGCAATCCGGGTATCACTTCACATAGTTTCTAGTGGTTCCCGTGAGCAGATGTTCGATCGTGGTGGTTGGTTACACTCACCATTACCGGCACTGGGTTGAAGAAATGCACGCCAACGACTCTCCCAGCACAACTCTTTCCTTCCTCGCTAGCTCTGCTTACATTTTTACCTAGTCCATCCACGGCTGCTCCGGCCAACTTGGTAATCGAGATACTACTGGTATTGCTCGCCAACACTGCATCGTTCGACAGATTCCGAGCCAATGCACGGAATATTCCTTCCTTGATAGACACCCTCTCTGAAGCTGCTTCAATTACCATCTCCGTCCCACGTTCACCCAACTCGCGTGCCCAGTCATATTCATCTTTAGCAGATGATGAGTTTATAGAGATAATTCGTTCTCTAGTAGCTTTCGCATCTTCTTCGCTTATTCTTCCTTTCGACACATCCTTGGCGAGGAGCTTGTCCATGAATTCAAGACCTTTGGTGATTTGGGCTGGATTCTGGTCATAAAGAAGAACTTTGGGAATTCGGGCGCGTAGAGAGGCAACGAGAGCGATGCCGATGCCCATTTGGCCTGCACCAATGACGGAAATAGTACGTGGAAGGGCCATGGCTTGATTCCGAAGATAGCTCAGTTCTGGCTCAAGCCTCAGTTCAAAGTCTTCCAGTGACACGTGAATATCGCGACCTGATTAGATAAGCTAATTGAACTGTCACTAGATCCGAAGCAGACCAAGTGGTGGATGCGTATCAAATTTCAATGCCATGCCATGAACAATGGTACACTCGTCAACGAGGTAAGCGGATGAAGAGACATTTCGTTTTCTCCGACATCATTGACTCGCCAGTTAGTACTTTAGCTTTCAAGGATACTTAATCAGTAGAAGATAGACTGCCGGCCCCAGCTCATCGACTGACGGTCTGGCGCAGAAGTTTATGTGCGGACTTCATTATACGCGTAAAAAGATAGAGCTGTATGTTTATACTACTGATGTAGATAATAAAGGGGATTTTTCTGGGTTTCGCTCAGCGGGCGTGGTTGGACAGCTCAAAATGCGCGACGGAACAGGATGGAGTGATCTGACTGAGTAGTTTCCGGTTGTTCTATGAGTGTGTTTTACAGGAGGGTGAGTTGGTAGAACGCGAAACACCCCGAATATGTATGGAAGCCGGATAATGTTCTCATGTTATCGGCTGGCCTTCTCGTCAATTTTATTCCTACCTGCAGAGTATGGGCCACTTCGCAACCTCTCATGGAATAATCTACTTGAACCATAGCTGAGTTCAAGTTTGATCCCTTTACCGTTTTCGGAATGTGATATTTGACGCTTTGACCTATCTCACGAGCCGGTCCGGTAACCGTATCAAGCATTAACCCAAGATAATCTACTAATATATGCAACATAGGTCAACAGAGTTTAGCTTCATTCAACATAAGCTGTGCACGCTTCAGATCCTCCTCTATTGTACCTGCAATTCGAGTTGGCCAGAGCCAATATTTGTTGGCAGCCTTACGGAAGAGCGATAGTTGTTCCCCTGTTGGTCTTTCGTATCTACTGACCTCTTTCCCATCTCCCAAAAGTCGAAGTTCTGGTGAGTTAAACTCGTAGCAATCGCCCATTTCATGAGCCCATCGCATGATCTCATTTCCGTAAGGTTGACGAATAGCATTGTATATCTCTAGGGCGCGATGAATATTGAAGGCGGTGCAAGTCGAATTCGCGATGATTTTACCAAGGATATAGGCATCCTTAAAAAATCATGAGCTTATGTTTGGGGATAGCGATGTGGGGCGGTACGTACCTCTATCGCGGTGGTAGCACCAGCACCAATGTGAGGTGACATGCTGGAATGACGATTAGAGATATGATTTGATAGGTGCATATCACACAAGCTGCACCAACGCCGCAAACAAGTCTCCGTACCTATGAGCTGCATCCCCAAGTAGTGCAATCCGACGAGATACGTATGTCTCCAAGGGATTCAAGTCCAGGATAGGCCAAAGTGTGGGATCCTCCATTACCTATGCCAGGATACCCACTTATTTGAAAATAAGCTCTCTGTCCTTGAACGAATCATTCACCTTAAGTAAGACAATGGCCTCTTCTTCCCACTCTGGATATGTGGCAAGTATAGCTTCATGTGAAACACGATTATCTCTGGTAGAGGAGGACCCTGGATAGGATATGACTGGGGAACCACTTCGTGAATCAGAGAAAAATGCAACAACATTCACAATCTTCCCGTTGTTGATTGGGTAGGCGACAATATGCTAAACAGTTCATTTAGATTCATCTCAAACGAATAGGTGTCAAAAAAACTTGCTTTTCCCTTGCCACAATACTGTAAGTGGGGCAGGATGAGCCATTTCAAAAAATTTCAAACATCAAATACACATACAATGGTTGATGAGTGAAGAGCTCTGTGATCTGGGTATAGCGCGGCCAGCTTTTCCTTTGGTATGAGCCCCCGAAAAGCACTTTGCCCAGTATATAAAATATCTTTTCGCAGATAATCTGTACCAAGGGATTCTGGCTGTACACCCGGGCCTCGAAGGATTGTCTGGCGGACCACAGATTTAAGTCCATCTGCACCAATAACAAAGTCGTAGGAGCCGACGGCGCCGTTCAGAAATTGCAACTCAACAGAGTCTTCAGATTCTTTACATGAAATGAGACGATGTCCGAAGTGCACGCGACATTGAGAAGGTAGAATTGCGAGAAGAAAGTCTAGAAGTTGTTGTCGGTGTAGGTTTGTCGCACTGCCGTCTGTGAAAGGTCTCTCAGTAGCGTGTCGCACATTGTATGAGGTATGATAGCTACCAGCTATGTATAAATCGTGAAAAGGTACACCTCCTTTCTGGTCAGAAACACGAAAAGACCATGCTGGACCTGATTCTGCGTAGATGTCAGACTTATTCGTTGAATGCTTCTCGATCGGGCGGAATAACCTTTGCATGGACTTTCTCCTTTCAACGCTTCTGACATTTCTTCTTTCCAGCCTAGCGCCCGAAACACACTCCACGTCCGAGGCCAAGTGACTATCCCCGCCCCAATTGCAACGAACTTGGCTGCTGCCTCGAACAGGTCAATTTCGATATTCTGGCAGTCTCTCAGTGATGCGGCACAGCTTAGGGCCCCGATTCCCCCACCGCTAGACGACACCAGAAGAAGTGAACAGCTGATTAATAGTCAGTTTACATTTGAGCTTACACGATGGCAACACGAATGTTTCTGTTAGTGATTGAATGCATTGAGTATAATGAAGAATAAAGGGGAGAAAGGGCTAAAAAATACAACTTTGTTCAGAAGATACATACCAGTTTATATACATAACGAGCGTCGAAGCTGGCTTGGGATAGGCTTGGGATGCTTTGCAGGTAGTGCCGTAGGTTATACGGGCTTTCATCGTCATCAGGTAACAGGGTAATACTATAAACGGGCTTGAAGCTCTCAAGGGTCGCCTACTAAGACAGGGGAATATTGAGTGACTTGGTATAGCGGTACCTCGGAAGGCTAATTTTTCTCCTATCGTGCTTCCCTGATAAGGCTCCACAAGCATCGAGAAAGCAGCAAGAAGTACAGCGGTTACGTCGAAAATCCCAAAACCGCAATAGAGACGAGTTGATTCGTACGCGCACTGTAACGGAGAAGGATCTCGCTTGTGAAAGCTAAAGTTCTGTCCGCGGCCGAGGGTGTCCGGATCACCTTGATAAATTTCCTCGATATCCGGGGTAAGTATTGGCGTTGAATGTTGAACATTGAACCTGATTCTCAATATGAAGCGAGGGACTGGCTGCCAGGAATTGAGTGATTTACATATCCAGTTGAGCAGTATGATATAGGCTGACACGAGATTGCTACAGTAAACCCACTTTTAGTCACAATCTTCATCCATATGGAAGTCAAGAACCTCGCGGAATCTATTGATCATAGTTTCACTAAGCTGCTGGCGCCTATATGCTAAGCGTAACGCACGCAAGCAGACTTTTCCACGACCAGCCACAGATGCGGTTCGAGTTTCTACCATGTCCGCAATAAAGCTCTCTGAGCCTTTAGGAATAACTTCGTAGTCCACCAAATACAACGACTCGAGGTTTGGGACAAGTGGAAGTCTGTCACCAGGAAGAGCAAGCGCATACATCAGCGATTGGGTATTGAGGTTGCAGTCACAGAGCTTCAGGTGTTCGAGAGCAGGGAACTCGGCAATAACGGAAAGGATCTCCTCGGTAGACATTAGACGTACACGAATCAGCTCGAAGGTCGACAAGGAGGAGGAGGAACGAGCTTGCAGGTTAATGAGGTGTGTGGAGAGGTCAGACGGGTCATCTCCACTATATATGCTGTGATCAATACGGAATGTGTCCAGAGAAGGGACAGTTATAAGTTGGATAAAGCGCGACTCGCTGGGGTCATCCCATTGTTCCAATGAAAGTATCCTAAGCGTAGGGAAAGTCATGGGAAGGAGTTCTGCCAGTGGGCCGCGTAACCAGCCAACACAAAGGAGTCTGCATTCGACTAGGGCACTACAGCTCTTCAATAGATCCAGGTAGGAACGAGGGTCTACGGGGTAGTGACGAAATTCGAGGTGAATAGAGTGCAGCTGATTGACAGGAATAGGAAGTGTATCGAGAAGAATTGACACAGGATTTTCCTTGATACATGCCTCACCTCCAAGCCTGAGTTTTACATCGTTCAACAGTGGGGCGTTGATGAATGTCGTAAAGCGGCGGCAAGCAAATTTTTTGACCCAGTATCCCCGGATATCATCGATATCGAGATCCAACTTCTTCAGTGCTGGAAAAGGACATTCCCCGAGAGCGAGGAAAGCGCCCTGCTGCGACGTGAGAGCTCGAAATGGGAAAGTCAATGTTAATGATTGCAAACGACTGCAGAATGGAACCAGGTTATCTAGCAGATTTTTGAGATGAAGGGGATCTTCCACACATCCTTGTCCAACGGAAACGTTCAGAGGAAGGGTTCCACTGCGCGAAAGCCAATCAACCATCATCTCGCCGTGTTCCATAAAGCTTTTGAATCCTCGACTATTCAACAATTCGAGCCCAGTCCATAGTTTAGATGTTCCGTGTGCTACCCGTCTCCAAGCCAGACAGACATGCGTGAGTAGAAGCCGTAGTCTTGCATCTCTAGAGTTGCCAACGTATTCGTAGAAGATTTCAGACAAAATTTCAAAGGGGAGAAGGCGGATTGGTGCTAGAATATTGTGTATTGCGGCGAGTTCCTTTCGTTTGGATTTGAGCTGATGATTTAGCTTCGCGATTTGAGTCTTTATACATGCTGCCTCTTTCTCGATTGTGTCTATTCGTTCTTTCAGGAAAGAAGTATCGTCGGGAGCCAGTCGAAAAGGAATTTCTTCAATGCGGGACTGAAGCAGATACCGCGCCATAGTCAGTCGATCTAGGGAAGAGTAAATTTGTTCTGGTAAGTGAAGTGGAAGTTGGAGTTTAACGTGGATGAGCGCCTACAAGCGCAAACCACAAACTAGCGCCCTTTTATTCGGAATTGACAAATTTCACAATACAATTTTACAGATGGTTATCTCTTGTATACGGTCCTATCCTGTCCTATCTCTTTAGGTCAGGATATTGATTCAGTCAAATACATCCGTCGCGAAACGTCCTTCCAACAGCAAGTTCAGCTCCTCCTCAGCATTCACTTGACTCAGATTGGGACGAAGAGATCGTAGGATTTCCACTGATTGGGCTCTTATCGCCTTCGCGATTTGACTTGATCCGCAGACAAAAGACTATGAGATAGAGGAATTAGGAAAGGTATTGAATCAAGTGCAGTAGTGACCTACCTGTGCTTTGTCCTTAAAAGCATCCAAAACATCCTGTCTATCATCCCATAAACGACTAAGGAGTCCCGCGCATGTTAGTGGAGAAGCGCGCGGAGTGAACGAATACTCACTCTTGAATGTACTTGCAGCCTCCGGAATGGTCCGGAAACCTAGAGAAGGCCGGACGAACATCCACCACACCAAGTTTCGACCACTCCGCGAGGTCGGTGGTAGAATAAAGGTAGTCTGCCTCGGGATCGCGGCATCCAAAGAAAAGTATGATTTTTCCAACCTTCCGACCCGACTCTTTTTGGAAGGCTCGTTCCTAAGCTGAGCGTAAGCAAGGGGTTTGTAATAATAAGTGTAATGGAGGACTGACCTGTATGAAGCCGCGGATTGGCGCCAAACCAGATCCAGCACAGTATGCAATCAATGGAATCTCGGGGTCTTCCGGGGGATGGAAAGCAGCAGCGGAGGCGCGGACGGACATCTGTACTCGGTCTCCTGCGACTAGATTCGATAGATAATTCGACGCAACACCCAGGAAACCCTGCTCCTTTCCAGTCAAGGATTTTTCCTCGAGAACGCTGACGGTTAGAGTGACATGCTGGGCGTTCCACAGCGGGGAAGATGAGATGGAGTATTGTCTGACTCGCATGGGCGGAAGCATGTGGAGGTACGTGCCAATATCCAATTTGACTTTGTTGGGGTGTTGCTCGAGTAGGTCCAATACACTGATTCGACGCGCCAGCACAGTACTCTGATAAGAGTCCTTCAATTTTGTAAGCTGTTCACGGACAGCTTCGTCGCTGGAAGCTTCAATCATGACACGAAGATCTTGAGTGGTGGCTGGTTGTGAAAGCTCGACATATCCACTAAGTATTTCGGCGAGCGACACGGATTTGTCCAACGGGAGGAATGTAGGAGCAACGGAAGATATCGTCACCTATTCCAAATAGGGTTATTACTGGACATCATTCATATGGAATCCTACTCACAGTTTGCTCGTTTGAGAAGCCAAAGTGGGCAAGCACTCTATGGACATCCCGGGGTGGGTTTTGGGGCAAACTAGAAAAATATGAATGAAAATGCTTTCAAGCAACAATAGAGACTTACATAGCAAGATAGTCGCCCACACGATACGTTGAATCTTCAGGTAGCTCAAACTCAAGATGCCTCTTGACGGGATGTCCAGGCTTAGTCAGAACACGGTTCTCAATAACTCTTCCCAAACCAGCATCGGTTTGGCGCAGCGCGGCCGGCCGAGTTGTTCCAGGGTCTACAATCTTAACCGCGAAGCCAGAAGTTGGAGATTCTGAGCGTACGGTAGAGTATGCCTGAAAAAGAGTTCAATCCACAAAATAAAAATATCCGATCATATACGAAATCTTACCTTGGTCAACGTCGTCCATAAATCAATGGTAAACTGATCGAAAATCTCAAAAAAGTTCCCTTGGCTGCTGTCTCCAACACCTCGAGGAGCAAGCCGTTCTCCGCCCCTCTTTTCAAAAGATTCGTCGATCAGCGCAGGAATCCGCTGATACGTCGTGGTCCAGTCACTGTTACCGCAGCCGAAAACAGCGTAACGAACACCTTTGAGATCGTCGGCTTTCAGCGACGACAGCCAGTCAACAAACCGAGCGGCATTGTCGGCGGGTTGACCTGTCCATATAGATAAATATTAGACGATGATGGCTACTGGTGAGACGTACCTTCGTATGAAGCAGTAACGATGACAACTGGACCATCGGTAGGAAGCTGGCCTGTGGCCGAATCTAGACTGCCGAGTGTAGGCGCAAATCCTGCATTGGCAGCGTTAGTTTAAAACATGACGATGGGACCAGGAATGACCATACCATAGTTCGGAGCGTCGTTCGTAATTCTCTGAGCAAACGCTTCCGATGTTCCTGTGTTCGATCCGTACAAGATATACATAGGGCATCTTGCTCCGGCAACAGCAGTGGGCTTAGTTGAGGTCGGCGTGGTTGAGGCAGATATAACCTGCTTGGGAAGGGCTGATGTAGCGCGGAGTTGCGGGGCACGAGTACGAAGCTTGGCGCGAATGAAAAGGTCCTTCGGTTTGACAGTAAGTGCTTGTTTGAGTTCTAGGTTGTATGCCGGATCCACAAAGGAAAGGTCGAATTTCTGCAAGATTGAAGCCATGACGAGACTGACTTCTTGGAGCGCAAAAGGCCGGCCGATGCATCCCCTCAGTCCAAATCCAAACTACTCAAACGTTCAGCATTGATCTCCAACATTCAGATAGAAAGACATACTGGTTGCCAGGAGTGAGGCTAAGAAGAAGATTAATCGTTCAGAATGTCCTGACGAGCACAAAAGACTCACGGGAAGCGCTTCGAATTTTCCATCCATCATTCTTTCAGGACGAAAACTGTGCGCCTTTAGTGAATAGATTATGAGCACCGTCAGCGGAAATGAATGCTGCTGTCCACATACATCTTCTCCCCAGACCTTTGGATCCTTCTGGAAGACCCATGCATTCAATACCAGAGGCTGTCCAGCCTTGACGAAGTATTTATTGGCAAGCACAGTGTCTTCTCTGGGCGTCACGCCTCTCATAGGCGCAGTGGGGGTAAGACGGAGCGTTTCTCGGATAACCGCTGTCTTACCGTCAGCTAAACTTCCTTCAACTGATAAAGGTGAATACGTACCTGTGAGATAATGCATCTTGCTCAGGTCCTGGTATTGAACAGGTTGTCCACCAAGAACCTCGTCGATTTCATTCTGAAGCTTTCGCATAGTTTCGGGGTTTTTGATGAGGTAATAGGTCATAAAACTCATGAGGCCTAGATAGATTGACGATGAAAAGACATTAATATAACATCCGATACTTCTGCGTACCTGAAGAAGTTTCATGACCTTTGCATCGGAAATGGGTTGTTAGATGAAGAAGAAACGTCGTAAGATAAGACAATTACCTGCGATCAAGAAAGTGAGAAGCTGCAATCCAATCTGTTAGTCCTCGGACAGCAGACGATAAAGTATTACGTGCATTTTTCACAATCGCGTCGTCTGGTAATCCTTGCCCCGTTTTGTGGTCCTTCGAATAAAGCATGGTGTTGAGCAGATCCTTCTTTTCTATGGGGTTATCCCTTCGTTCTTGGAGAACTACAGGATGCCGAAAATTGAAGGAGAAGACACAAGTGAGGGGCCGGGATACTTACTACGAGTGGCGATATCAGTCATGAATTGCGAGTCCGCCTCCCATTTAGTGGTGGCTCCGCTCATCAAAGCTTGTACGAAACTCGGACGAGCAGAGCGAGCGAAACATTCTTTCAAAAAGTCTGTCATGGCAGCAGCGAAGGGAGGTTGATTTTCCTATGTGCAGCCATCGGTAAATCAAGGATAAAACTGCAAGAATAAAACATACAGTATAAAACGAATTCAATCTGTACCAAGATGGAATGAGTATTTGTCATTCGGTGACGGAATCTACTCACCGGTAGGACATGGCACACAATGCGAGGGTATCGAGTGCTACTCGAGTAAGGTCATCGGAAGGATCGATGATATGGTCAGGCCCGAAACTGTTCAGAAACGCATGAGGAAATTGGAGGCCCAATATATAGATACAAACATACCGTTCCCACTAAGAAGAGAGGTTAAGAACTAGAAAGGTATATCAAGTGTTCACGCGCTTTGAGGAGAAGCTGGTCACAGATATCGCGCATATCTTCCATCATGTCCCGAATAGAGGCAGTGTTGAAGGCAGGCATCAGAAGACGATCTAGCCTGCGATGTTAGCTGCAAAAAAATAAAAGATCAAGTGAAACACACGGGCGATTTCCCAGTTGGGTTCATGTTCATGAGCCTGTTTTCGACGAGTTACAACATGCTTGTAGCTGGAGAGATCTGGCTTACGGTGAACAAGGCGTCACCCACGAGATATCTAACTTCGTCCAAGGCTGCTCCGACAATTTTTACGAATTTCGCATCGTTTGAAACTTGATTAGCGAGTTCTTGAGAATTCAGGAATATCGTTTTTCGGCCTATTCAAGTATTAATGAACGGAGATGTTTCTGGATGTTCGATGTTGCTCACCGAGGATATTGAGTAGATAGATTTCACCATACTAGAAGATGTCAGCTCGATCGTAATTTTCAGAAAGTGAATCGTAACACCTGCTGAGCCAAAAGCGAAAATCCTTGGATGGGTAATTCTTTATCGAGCTGGGTGACATTGCCAATGAATGGTAAGGAAGGCGGTTGAGGTATTTGGGAAGTCATTGTGAGTGACCGTACTAACTCCTAGACTTCCTTTTTATAGCGTCTCGGTCTCGCCTCAATTCGGGTCTGAGACACGCGTTCCATCATCCGCCGGCGAAGGTCGTAGCAGATTGCAAAGTACAACCGAAGCATCCGAAGCAATCACGCTAAGAGTAAGTAGTAACTAGTAAAACAACTATACAATGTAATACGCGTCCATCGTGTGGCCGGTACGGGTATCATCAGATACCGTGTGCCGGTAAGCATGCTCGACACTGGCCAACAGTTAGGCCACAGATTCATATGTCGCGTACAAAAGAGTAACCCCGTGCAAGAGTTTTAACCGTCGGATAGCGTCGGATGCATGATTTAGTACTGACTTACCCCGAAGTTCGAACCACTTCAAATATGTCTTCGAAAGGAACATTACTGTATATCTTCTTCCTTTCTTACCTCCCATTTCTCAGCAAGCTCAAGTTTCGTGAGTGCTCGCACTATATATATACTGCGGGATTGGATTGGAAAAGGATCACTGATCTCAATATCGTCTCCCTCGTCTTCCTCCTTGCCTTCGTCTCCTGCCACCGGAAAAGGAGTTCTGGGCATTAGTGTCGGCTCCGGTGACAGCACTCGTCTACCTGGTGATGCGCCTGGAATGATAAGCTCTGTGCGGAGCTGGAGCTGTGTGAGCAGGTTCGCGTTTGCTTCAAGGTGATAACGGGGGATCTGTCGGGCTTCTCAAACATATCGGACATTTTGGTTGTCCTTCCGAATCTATCCCGGCATCTGGAGTCAATTCACATCCTCCCCCCATAGAGAAAAGCGCTTATAACACCCTAGATCGCCAAACCGATGATGAGAGGGACCATCGACGTGTTTGGTTACGCCATGAAAAAGCAGAGTCTTGATGATTCGCTCGCCAGGCGAAAGCAGAGGAAGCTCACCTCGATCTAAGGTAATAGGGAATCCAATGGAATGGTGTAGACGGCGCGGACCCTCCTCTTGTGTCAACTGGATTTACCACGCACTGATACTGATGAACTCTCTTCGTTACGATTTCATCTTGTTCCTTTTTTAAATAGTTTTAGCCTTGAAGGAAGGCTTGGTAGCTTAATTTTCAGTTATCATCTCAGATTACTTGCTGAATTTTGCTACTAACCGATCACATTCAGCAAGTCTCCTTTGGTGGTGTTTTCGATCGCCTTCAGATTTTTTTCTGTTCTGGGCCTGGATGCCCAGCTTCCTACTATTCCGTTTTTCATCCATTGTAGCCAACCGTGACAATGAGGGCGTAGAAACAACAGTGACATTCTATGAATATATGGCACCGATACACCATCTACGTGTACAGATAGTAAACAAGTAATATGTCCATACAAGGATCAAAACTTATGAGGAATTATTGGTGCTCGCTTGAAGTAGTCCGCAAAAATAGAAATGTAATCGTGCGCTAAAAGAAACTCTGCCTTCTCCAGCTCACTAACGGTGGCATGGCGGTCGGGGGCCAAATACTGTACTGCTTGCTCAAGTGTCGAAGACGGCCCATACCCAAAACCCCAGCCTCGCATGATACGGTAAAGGTTGTAGATCGCTTCCTGACGCGTGGCAAGGATCGGTGAACCAAAACCCATACTTCCTTTCATAGGACCCGGGATGGCGAGGAGTTTTTTAAGGCGCTGAGCCCGATTGCCTGCAGCCAGATCGTCGATAAGCTCTCCTTCCTCCTCGTCTCCCTCTGTTACCGGCTTGCTTGGGATCGAACAGAAAGCGGTCGGCCACAATGAGTTCAGTCTTAAATGAAATCCGGATGATTTCGTCCAAAATCTCCGTGCAGATGGCATTAGGAATGTCGCCAGGGAACTGCTGACCTTTCCACATAGGGACGACGTCTTTTAGATTTGTCAGGCTGTCTAGAAATTGCAACAGTTGGCGTCAACCCGTGAAAAAAAAGGATTTTAGAGCATACTGGGGCGGACGTTCCAGTTTGGCTTGTAATCAAAGTCTTCGATTAAAGCCTGCCGGGCTTTCGAAGCACGTGTACCCTCCTTCGACCCCAAATACTCCCAAGATTTTTCGCCAGTCGTCGGGAGAGATGAAGGAAGCTGTGAGTCCAATGCGAAAAAGTCGATAGTGAAGTAGATTGCGGAGCTTCAAATACATATGTAGGAATGCCTGACGGGTAACATCCGACACGTTGGCAAGCATAGCGGGATCGGGCAACGGATAGCCCCTAGACACACCATCTCGAGGCGGCTGCTCATGGTCAAAGTGTTGTCCCACCTCTCTGCTAGCCCGCACCCAAGCCGGAATTTCAGGTGGTAGCACCAATGAATTGACTGGTTCAAACTTGTTTCGAGATTTCATGGGTTGAGCCGACTTGGACTTGTGCTTTTTGGGCCTGGAGTCTAGATAAAACGCTTAACTCAACAAGAATAAGAATAAAAAATTGTTCTGCACACATGGCGTAGGGCGGGACCTAGATGAGGCAAGTGAAGAACCAAGAGGATCTGGGTTGGTAGATGAAGCATTGACAACGGAAGAAGGACCTGGGATTGAGGGGAGCGCGGAATCGAAAGCGGGAGGAAATGCGACCTTGCTACAGTAGTCAGCCATGAGCTGGTAATACTGGCAAGGACGAAGACTGCCCGAGTAGATTGTGGGATGAGAAGGGCAGTCATCTTCAAATGATACGACTTTAGAAACAACAACATACAACCGGCGGAGGGGCTTCTCGTCAGAGTGTCAGTGGGCTACCTTGATTTCGGGTGGAACGGGAAGATTCCGACCAAACCAGACTGGAATGCCCACCTAACAATAGTTTCGTTAGTTTAGTTCATGGCCCATTATAGGAATGCTCACTCGGAGGCAATTCTCAGCAACTGTTGGTTGGTCAGTGATGGTACCGATGACTGACCGAAGTGGCCCACTCCTGGCCTCGGGTTTACCCCAAAAAGGAGCTACCTCCAGCATCCAAGTGATAAACGCGTCCATTTGCAGCACATTGCGTTGACATATGCACCAAATCATGAGACTTTCTGTGTAAGTTGCCGCAGCAGAAGACAATTGCGCGAGCAAAGAGCGGATCCGACCCATATAAGCCTTGATTTTGGGGTGAGATCGAAGGGAAGAAGGTGACGATGGTGTGGGTGCTGGTGTTGAGACGAGGTACGAGGACGTTGACTCGGAATTTGTGGAAGACGAAGGTCTGGAGTCGTTGATCCTCAGAAAGACAGTAGTACAAGCATGGTCTAGTGCGTCCAGCCACATTTGCGCGAAGCGGCCTAGAGGAACAGCAGCTAGCTTGAAACCATCTAGTGGCTCAAAATCTACCTCGGAGGGTACTTGCCAAAAAACCGAGAGGATATCACCGAGGTTTGGTTGGCGAATTAGAGCGAGATAAGCGGTCGGCATGTTAAAAAATTGGGGATTCAAATTTGGGTCGTGCTCGCCGAGATTTAGGTCTCTTCGAAGACGGACATCTTGAATACCCCATACTGGCTCCGGGATGGCGTCGGAATTGGGCGATGTTAGGTAGATATTGATTTCGGGATACACACGCCCAACTATGCCGTTATAGCACTCCATTGCGGTGGCCTCTGGCAACTGTAATCAGTGATAGTAGGACGTAGGCATGAGACTTACCGTTGCGATGAGAAACTGAAACTGAAACGCGTAGATAAAGATGCCCAACAGCGTAAAGCCAATAGAAGTTGAATAGACGTAAAAATCCAACACAGTCGAAATTTTGTTGAATGAAAATAATCTAGAATTGGGTCGCCACGCGTTGAAGCCCGTTTCTGTCTCAAAGACAGAAACCGGGAAGCAGCTGGGGGGCTGAAGATGGAAAAAACGTAAAGTTGAGATGTGGTCTGTGGCATGTGCGTAGGTCTTCTATGGGCGTCTATGTGTTGTGACGTTCATGCCAGAGTAACGCATCACGTGACCTCTTTAATTAGGAGGACTTGACTGGTCGAAGTCTTCGTACCACTACCGGAATCTAGCTGCCCTAAACCTTATCGCTCTCAAAACTTACTCTACATTTCGGATTGTCTCGAGTGTATCAACTACTCTCTTCCCATGCTTGCTTTGCCAGCCGTTAAGGATCTTCTGCACTCTGCACCGTCTCCATTGTCACCATGCTTTCCCCATCCCATATCACGGATTGGGAGAAAGTCATTACTACTACGGCATCTCTCTCGATCCTCCCGAGCTCTTGTATCGCTCAGATATTCAAACAAACCCCTTCCCCGTTCCTCAGGGCAGATTCGCTCATCTTCCTCCCAAAACCGTTCATGGAGTATTAGGAACACGACTCAACGCCGTCTGGGATCTTGTTGCTCCCCAGATCCGCGACCTCTTGAAGTCTCACAACATTCACTACTCGGCTATCACGACAGCACGTTTCAGCACCCGCGACGAAGATGGAAACGATAAACTCGGGCCTATTGTCATTTGGGTTGCTACTCACCCTTCTACTACCACTACCGAGGACGCGCACAATGTTTCCCCTGCAATTATCTCTCTTCTCGAGGCTAACGGAGTCGAGGGAGCCATAACTGAATGGTATGAAGGAACCGTGAAGAAACTGTCGGGTCCACCGCTACAGCCCGTTGACCCAAAAGCCGACGCCACCTACTACCATCGTCGTCTAATCACCGCTGCCCTCGGTATGCCTATCACCACAAGGGAAATGGCGGCGAATGATACTCAGGGGAGCGTCGCTTTTTTCTTTCATGAGAACAAGTACAAGAACGGCGATATCAGCAACAGAGTCTTGGCGGTTAGCAACTGCCATGTGCTCCGCAACAGCACCAACATCGATTACGAGCATAAGGGTGCTGGCTCATCTCCCCCTATTGTTCAGCTTGCCGGACACCGTCGGTTCCAGCGCGCCATTGACGAGCTCAAGGCCTCCATCGATCACCTCGAAGCTAGTGTTATACACCTGACTTCGGATATTGCGAAGATGGAGCAAGAGCTGGAAGCTATGCCTCCCAGCAAAGTGAACAACGCTCAAATGACTCTGAAGAACAACAAGGCTGAGCTGACCAAAGTGAAGAATGATATCAGCGTGCTAGAGGCCTTCGACAAGGAGCTCAACAGCCAGTGGGGCGATATCGAGCGTCGAAACATAGGTCACGTCGACTGGGCCCCCAAAATCTCCGTTGGTGCCAACAATGACGGCTATATCCTTGACATTGGTACTTTCGAGCTTAACGAGGCACGGTTCAAGCCCAACTTTGCTGGTAACATCGTTGACTTGGGTTCGTTTTGCCTCATCTTTCTCATTTCTCATAATTACCTTGTCTAACAAAAGAGCCTTCAGGAACCAAATTCACTGTTGGGGAACTCATCGACAAATTCTACGCACGCAATAAAACTAGAACAACCTTCAAATACCCCTACCAAGGCCTACTCCGAATCAACGGTTGCGTGACGCGCGAGCTCCTGGCCAATCCCGACTGTTTGGATAGCAACAATCAGCCCTGTCTTATCGTGATGAAGGACGGCAATACGACTGATCTAACAGTAGGACGATACTCCGGCACAGAGGCTTACCTTTGCGATGAGCGCGGCGTGGAGTCCATTGAGCTCGCAATATATAACTACGACAAAGATTCTGGCTCTTTCTCCGCCAAGGGCGACTCAGGCTCGCTCATCTTCGATGGCTTGGGTAAAATGGTTGGTATTCTCCACTCCGGCATGCCGAAAGGCACAAGTAACCATGTCACCTTTGCCACCCCCGCCTGGTATGCCATCGAGCAACTCAAAGTCAAGTACCCATACGCCGACCTCAATCGCTAGGCATTCTAAAGGCGCACACTCTGTATGCTATTTAATCAATAAAGCTTCGAACACTAGCAACTAATATAATTAATATTCGACCTGGGAACTCAAACGAGCAATGTCTCGAAGTGGTGGTATTTATCTTCAAAAAAGAGCTTTATTTCTTTGATTACAGCACATATTCACTGATTACACAAGAAGTATCCAGAAAATTACGAACTAAAGGGCTGAACCGAAATTAAACCAACATTACCCAGTGTCTGGGTACGATACACCACAGTGGATCCACGAGAAACCCAGTCGCATATGTCCTCAGACGGCAGATGACATCTCTCTTTGCCATCCAAGTCCATAACCCAGCCATCCTTAATGAAAACATCGGAAAGCCGTAATTCAGGTTCTAAGTGTGAGTCGTCTTCTGACCTCAAATCCATCTCAACATCGAATGCACCGGCAGTGGATCGAATGTACCGGCTGTCTAGCGTGAACGCCAGACTCCGCGGGATATCTTGAAGATCCAGTCGCGAGCTTTTGATGCTCACGGAATAGCTGGAGGAAATACTGTAAAGCACGACAGCACGGTCCTGTCCACGGCCCTGTCCGCTTACAGCAAGTAAATCTCCTTCTTGAGAAAAAGCAATCGACATTGTCCTTCCAAAATCAATATTGGCACTCGATTCTATTCTTCCAACAGATGTCCAAGTTCCAGTTTCCCATATTTGCGCGTGTGCACGGAGGTCGCCATCTTTCGAGATGCACAAGAACAACGAGGAGTTTCCTGAAAACGTACAGGGAGATAGAAAACGGCTTCCGCGGTCGCATGTCAGAATTGGAGAAGCGAAGTCGCTATCAAGGTCAGCTGGATGGGTCGCTCTGATGTAGATCCTTTCATTGGAGACCGAGGCAATCAGCTTACCGTCCTGACTGAACGCAACACATACCACTGCACTACGATGGCTTTCTCGCTGCCAATTCTGAAGTACACGGGTCATTCTAGAATTCCAAATTGAAACACTCCCGTTATTGGACCCCGTAGCGATCCGCCCATTGGACGATATGGCTAAAGCCGTAACGGGCATTTGAGACGACGAAGGAAACTTCATATCTCGCATATCAAAAAGTACCGTTTTGGAATCTAGCGAAGTGTGCGCGCAATGAAGGTATCGTCCGTTTCCTGAGAATACGACTGAAGATATAATTTGAGATTTATCGTTTTCAAGGGTCATTGATGGTGAGTCCACCGTTGACTTTGAGGTTTTCCAAACCCACAAAAAGGACACCCCGCCAGCTGCAAGGTATCGTGCCTTCGGGCTGAGAACCAGCGAGGTGATGGGATGAGAAATATCGAGAACGATGGAAGGAGAGATTTTGGACATATCGCCTTGGGAAAGTAGGCGTTTGTAAAGGGCTATACCAGTCTTTCCTCCGATAGCCAATGTGTCACCTTCGGGGGAAAAGGTAGCGCACAGAGGTTTATCACGAAATTCCAATACGCTTGTTCCCGATCGGCCAGTCAGCTTACGGAGATGCAGATTAACTAGGATATGATGCGGCGAAAGAGCAAGCAACCTCTCCCGGGGATGGCCTCGTCGTATTGGGAAAGAAAGGATTGACGTTGCCCAGCTTCCAATATTCCAGACCTCCACCTTGAAGGCTGACGAGACCGCGGCTACTGACCCATCGGAAGACAGTGCAAGTACGGGTGGCGATACGTGCTCTTGCTCTAGTAGCAGCTCCCCCGCCTTCTTCGATTCAATATTCCAAACCCCCACCTCTGTAAGGCCGGACTTAAGTGTTTGAGTAACTAGAACTTGATCTTTACCTACGAACAAAGCGTCGACGTAGGAGCATAAGCCTGACTTGTCCTCCAAAAATGTTTCATAGATGTCTTTGTTGCTGCTCGCAATTTCTATGCGTCCACTTCTAACTAAAGCACAGCGAGTAGCATCTTGAGATAACTTGATTACTCGAGACTCGTTTTCAACATGACCATTTGCAAGGGAAATTAACTGTCTGCGATGGCAAGAAACTTCATCTACCGTGACGCTATTTTCGATGCTATGGTGCATGTGGGCTAGACGCCTGCCGGGGTGTGTAAGGGGGAGAAGGAAAGTACGGTAGACTTGAGCTGATGACAATTGCAAGGCTGCTTTAGACAGCTGGAACGAGCTGTACACATCCGACACTATCGAGCGAAGAGATTGATGAGCCTCTGAGTCTGAGGTACAATGTTTCTGGCACGGCATACGTGAGACGTCGTATTACGAGAAGGATAAAACCTCACCTTCACCCAACTCAAAATGATCTGTAGTGTTGAGTGAAGAAATCTCACGTCAGTGATTTCGACTAGTGCTTCGAGCCAATGAAGTAGATGAGCGCGAAAGAACTCTAGCAAGAGACTCGTAAGCTCCACCCAGTCCTCGCCGCGAGCCGCCATTCCGACGCTTTTCAGATGCTTAGGCCAATAGCGACATGCATACTGTAATGTCCGATTCGGTGACCTTTTAAGCTCGGTATTGTCCTCGAACATGTTTCGCCGTAGAGGAGCCTTCAGCATATGGAGAAAGAGATGCCGAGTGATGTAAAGGTGCATGCAATCCTGAGATGATGGTCCAGAATTGTTGTCAGTTTTCGCGGCTTGGCCAGATTTCACATACTCTTGGAAGGACGAGTGAGTGATGGAAACCATATCATCTTCGACAATATCAAGGATATTTATAGGAAAGCCTTCAAAAAAAATTCGAAGCTGGCCAACGGGAACTTCCAGGAGGACCGATAAGCCCTCTAATCCGAGAGAATTTCTTCCAAACGCCACTATTACCAAAGCTGCCCTATATCGGTTTGTATCACGGCCAATACCAGGCCGATCGCCGAGGTTAATCTTCTTCAACGCACTGTCGATAAAAGACTGGTAAAAACCATCCATTCCACATGAAAGAAGGCGTCTGAATTCCCCAGTCAAGTCGTCCGGCCTGAGTTGGATCCCACTACATGCAGCCAGCATCAGAAAGAATGAGGAGCAGCCCGCATCCTCGAAAATCTCCATCAACGAGATTACAGTTTTTCGGTGGAACCGCTGTTGAGATAGCTGGGTGAATAATACAGAGCGAAGATCGCGACCAAGTTCCTCTGGGTCGACGTCCTGGTCGAGTGAAAAGCTGCGACAGACTTTCCGGTCATTGAAACGTTCTCTAATCTTTACGAAGATTTCGGAATCAGAACGACAACAGATGAGGACCTTTAATGAGGATACTTTATGCGCTTTCTCAAGCAGAACTTCAACTACTTTGATCGCTTCCTCGATGTCTCTACATTCGTCTATTGCATCAATCACGAGAAGAACCTTCTCAGTTTCATCGAGTTGGTGTAGAGGACCATGTATAAAGTGCTTGAACTGTTCTACCACGGAATTGTATGAAACCTGGTGATTGATCGCATACTCCAGAAAAGAGTAGACATCGTTTCGATAAGCAAGCTGAGCTGCGAGCGTTGGAAAAATATGTTTAGGATTACTAGTGTTTTCTTGCAGACTTGAGCAGAAGAATCCAGCGAAGCGAATATCACGATCAGAGTCCTCGACAATGTTCTTGAGGATAGAAACTGCGACCGCCGTTTTCCCCGACCCTTGGTTTCCGTGGAGGAAAAAGATTGGGGGCTCCAATTCGCTCTCGCCGATGACCCAGTCCAGGATACACCGGAGGACCTTGACCCTCGTGCCACCTTGACACGAGGCCTTGCAGTAATAACAGTCTCTTGCCTCCGGAGCTTTGAGTAAAGTGTCGTTTAGCCCTAGAAACGAACCTTTTATTTTACCACGAAAGACTGCTATCACCAGTACTCACGCTTGAACCGACTTGCCTAGACATCAATGGACTTGAAATTAGATTTCAAAATAAATATCAGAAAGTTGAATGCCCATACATCTATTTCAGGTTGTAGTATCTGAAATTTAGAACCAAACGTCAACTCGGGAGTCAGGAAAAAAGTATGAAAGAAACCTTACGCGACTGAGATAACGCGAAATATCCTGGGATGTACGAATAAGTATTTCAGGGGTTTGTTCAGGAAGATAGTGTAGCACACCTGAACTCCCTCTCCCGTCGCATAGAGTAGTTCCATCTGCACATAATGATCACCGATGCCCTGATTACCACCAGTAAATTTAGCATACCTTCATGCTGCCAAACAAGCTATTTTAATCGTCTTTGCATTTGGACCCGCAACCAAAAATTTCCAGGGTTTTGTACCCTTATTTAAGTTGATTAGCTCTGCTTTGATATCCTCTGTATCTCTGAGCAAGTTCAGCGGAACGGTTATACTAGTGAGAAATGTACGAACACGTTGGTAAGCAGCTCGGCGATGTTTTCAGGTAAATCTAGCTTATCCTTGAAACGTTCAACGAATTTTCGTAACACTTCGAGATTTTCACGTAAATCCGCGATATCTTTGTCATTTTCGTCGAATTTCTGAAAGTTTAGTATGTATCAGGGATAAGATGAAGAATATACCAACAACAGTACCTCGTATTGCTCGAATAAAGCAAGAAGCCCACCAACAATCGTTGTCATACCCGCGAAAGGTACTTTGTCGGCAACCGAATCCAGTAGCGTTAGTGCAAACTTAGCAACAGCTACGATGCGTTGAGTAGTGTGCCGCTCTGCTGAAGGTGGCGAGGATTGAGCATGTTCTGCTATGGAATCGGGGACACGGCTACTGCCCACAACGCCTACTGGACTTTTATTAAATACGTAGGACCAAATGAGAACTTTTATCCACCTTGCACAGTAGCAGCAGGTTTAGGCATCATCCGGGGACTCGAACTTCGTCTGAAGAACGAAGCAACTGTTTTAGCGAGATGCATATAGCCAGGCATCATAGATGTTGGGGGGTATAAAGCTATAGGACGTTCCAGAGCCTTTATAGTACTGGCGCCGACTCGGTCTGCTGAACGAAGGATCTTTCTTGCGGTGTAGGGATTGAATGGTACAAAAGAAGGGAGCATAGATAGGGATTGGTATTGAAAAAGGATAAAGGAAGCTATGAAAAAGACACATATGAAGCTTCTGAAACGTCGTCGCGTCGTCGTTTGGGTTCCTTGAGGTAAAATAAGAAGCGCTCGATCGAGCTCCGCCCTTGTTCTTTGTGCTTTTCGTCGGAAAATATTCTGCATCGAGACAAGAGCGAATATACCTTGTACTTTATAGACTATTATTGCTGAAGATTCAAGAACGCTGCGCAGTTTCGAAAATATCCAAATCTTGAAGTCCCAAAACCTTAGTATCCGAGCAAGCCTGACAGCTATGTGGCTACCGATTTCTCTTTAGAAGTGTAAATCCAAGTGGGAAGAAACGTGTATGCAGGGTATGCAGCTAGAGGGAGTGAATTATGTATTCGGCGGAAGAATAGACGCCTGTTATTCGATGGGTGATAGCAAAATATTACATTTTGCCATGCTTGTTTGGTAAGAAGCTCTACAACGTCACTGGTACAGTATGTGACTAGTTTTGTATCATTGAGTAGCTGGTCGATATTTGAAGAGGTCAAAGCTGGGGCTACTGTCCCGTTTTGGTAGTTGACGCAAGCCAAATGTTTTTACAAGCATATCGATCCCAAAACTGTTTTATGCACATTTTTCTACGCGTAGCGTATGAGGTATTATAACAAATAGGATATCAAACCAAGATCAGGTACAGACAAAACCACATTTAAAGTAAAAGAACATGCAGTACCGACAGGAGGAACAGGGAAACTGTCAGGTAAATAGAAGGCTCAGTGGGATGTGATGTGAGATAGGGAGCTGGAGAAACAAGAAGATAGTATATAAGTATAGTAACCCGTACACAAGTCAGATAGAAAGATGAGAAAAAAGATAAAATCAAAACAGTAGGGGCATGTACAGTTAAAAAAGTCCGTCGTGGAATAAGGTGGTCTTGATTGAATCTTGATGGTGGTACGAACATATGCAGAGTGTAGGATACATAAAGACAGTGAGTTAGGAATATCTAGTAAGGGCGTCATATGTGTGTGCTGCGTATGGTGAAATGAGTATGCATTGGGGAAAAAGTCGTTAGGTTATGCATTTTGAGTACGAAAGATAGATGCTATGTGTGAGTGCAGGAAAGCCAGGGAGGTAATGCGATATTTAGATAAATGGAACAGGATCATATTGAGGCAGATTTAGAGAACGATAACTATCGGAAGATGTCAGCTTAAGTCAGTACATAAAAAGGGAAACAGCACAGAACCTTGAAACTGACACATCACCGAATCAGCTTCCCATAATCCAACTGGCTGTCACGCTCTCGCTCACTCGACTCCTTCTTCGGGAACGCGTTCCAGAACCGGAGGGTCTCATCACCTGCACCAGTAACGATAGTCTCGCCATCTGGACTCATGGCCAGATATAGCACTCGGTTAGTGTGCCCCGTTAATGAAGCGACCATGTTCAGCGCTGGATACTTCCATATGCATATCTGGTTTTGGGCAGTAGTGGATGAGAAACCGTGCGTCGAGACAAGTTCATGCGATGTTAGTGACCATATAAGGTTGCAAACCTAAGAAAATGTTATAAGAATGGTCGTCGTGACGGAGAACCGTAACTCACCTGGCTTCCGGTGTCAAGCTCGTTGAGCATAGTCCCTGTACTAGTATTCCAGAACCGTATATGCTTATCTTGGGTTCCACCCCCTGTAGCAAGAACACCCGTCACATGTGGGTCCCAAGCCAACGCCTTAACCGCCGCTGTGTGCTCATGGAACTTCCAGAGTGGTATGTCACCAGGTCCAGTTTCATCGATATTTGAAACTCCTTGTACTGGTCTTCCCGCATTCGGGAGACCCGCTGCCGCACGCTTGGAACCACGCAAGTCCCATATACAGACTTTGTTGTCATTACCTCCACTAGCGAGGTTTGCAGACGAAGCACCTCCATCACCACTCCATTTCAGACCACAAACCTCCTGTTTGTGTCCCTGACAACGTTTGAACGGACGAGTATCGTGGTCACGTACGTCCCGATGATGAACCATTCTATCGCGAGAACCCGAGGAAAGGATGTGGGAATTCCAAGCGATGGCACCGATACGTTGACTGTGCGCCTGTGGATACGTACGTTGGAGCTGGAGGGTCGAAGCATCATAAACATGCAGTGTCCCTGAAAGGGTCCCAACTGCGAGAGTGGAGCCCTACGAGATATTAGAAATTACCTTGTGTAAACATACGCAATGGTAACTCACTTTTTGTACCCACGAAACGGAACTAATGGTGTCTTGAGACTCTCCCAAGTCACAAAGTTTCGAGACGGCAGCGTTATGAGCTGTCCAGAGATATACACATGATCCGAGTCCAACACCCAACACATTCGTACTTGACCAGTCGACAAGGTTGAGATAGAAATCTTCTGCGAGTTCGGGAGCGTCAAGAACACGATAAGGTGTTTTACAAACACTCCGCAGTTGCCGTCTCGGACTTTCTAGCAGCTGACGACTCTGGGCGCGGACTGGGCTCATTGAATAGGCCTCGTCTGTTGGGGTATCTAGTCGCCGAGAAGGAGTACTTGGGTTGGAGTGAGAAGGTGAGCTGTAGGCGAACAGACGACGCCGTGTAGGAGTAGAAGGAGGAACAGCAGATGTCGAGGCAACAGGTTGTCGTGTAGGCGAAGATGGTCGATGAGGTGATGGTGGAGTGACTTCCGTGTGTAAAATAGCAGAAAACAGAGCATTGGCTTGTTCTAACGCAAGATGAGAGAGTGTGTCTTTCTGGTTTAAAGAAATTACCTTTCAGTGCGTCAGATTCTGAGGGTATAATCCTGTTCTTCTTCGAGGGCGTAGTAGGTTCTTGTTCCATTAAATGATACGATGTCCGCATATCTCCTGCATCTCTCAATGGTACAAATCTGTCTCCATAGTCTCTCGCAACTCGAGGCAGATCTACTGGAGAATCCGGGCCGCCGCTACTGTCGCTGCTTGTTGTCGGCCGCGAATCTAGCGAGGGAGTCGAAGACAGCGCGGGAGACACGCCAAAGATCGGGTTTATCTTTGGGCCTTTCTTTCGTGGTGTATCCTCGTCGTTTTCCTGTTGTGAAGCGCGCAGACGTTTGCCAAAAGGCGAGTTTTTCATCCCGGACATTGTGGCGGCGTTGGGGGAGTATCTGCAATATTATCGTGGAGAGTTAGTGGATGTCGAGCAGGGAATAGTTTTTATAGTCGAGATTGGGGCCAGAGGGGAAGCATAGAGAATTTGCCGATGGAGGTTTAAAGGCAAGTCGCGTTATAGCGAATTTCCCACCATTTCCAACGTTGAAGCGTCACGTGAACATCAGGACAAAAGTACGATGTTGGTGACTCTGAGCACTCATGAATTAAAAGGTGAATGAACCACAAGCTGACTCTGAATGCATGTACAATTTACAGAGTGCTGTTACTGGAAATGGACGTTCTGCCACCGGACGGTGCTCATCAATCCAAAGAGAATAAGGCAGTGAAAAGCTGGAGCAGTGCCGACTCGTTGTGGGTAGCACACTGTAGCACCATGTCACACTTCTATGCAGGGCGTCGGGTAAGAACGAGGACAGGAACCAAAGTATATACTTGATCACAGAGGAACCCATTTGTAAGGCAAGAAAGATAGTATATTTATATTGATACATGTCCGATAGTGCGAGTAAACAAACGTTCAGTAAAGCTCAGACGTTCGGCCTTGATCAAAAGCTCGATCCCTCTTGAACCTCCTCTTCCTCCTGTCCAATAATCGAAACTCTTAACGAGGACTCGGGTCCAATACCGGCCTTGCCCACCGTATCATCATTATTACAGTCATAAAAGTGTGTTTCAGGCTCCCCATCAGGTTCTTCGCTCGGAATCTCGACGATTAGTTGCAAGCGCGCGCTGGGATTTAAACATGATAAACTATCCACGAGCCAAAGAAAAGGTGAAAGAGACCCACGAGCTGGGATCGATCTCAAAGCTTTTGCATGCACCCGCAAGCACTTTTCGAATGGTGTGCTTTTTACGCATCATAAACTCTGCTTGATCGCCTTCCCCGGGACCAAATATTTGAATCCTAAATCGAGGGTCGGTCTCGGCGGATTGAGTAGACTGTTGTGTAGATGCATTTGGGTCCTGTGTCATGATCATCGTGGGTGGGTTCTCTGTGATAGCATCGATGCGAGCGAGTAACGAGTCTGAGAGTTTAGTAAGATTCATGGACAAATCGAACATATCGAAGTCAAAAACCTCTGTTTCCCCTTGGACGGGCAGTGGAACTTCCGGGGCTTGAAGGACCAGTAGAGGACGTATAAGTTTCTGATGGGTTCTTCGGGAGGGTGATCTTCTCCTTTTTGACCGTTGGTAAACCTTCTTCAGCAGTTTTTGATTCGAGGCGTTTATTAGTGGCCTTTGCGACTTTGGGTGCTACTCATGACTCAGTCATTGCGCAAGCGTAGTCGTCGGCTACTCACAACCAGTTACATCGTTCTTGAACTTTCTCATAGGAGGCAGCTCTTCCCACTCATCCGATTCATGATTCAAAGCTATCGGACGTTTCACTTTCGGCTCGAGTGGGGGCGTTGGAGGAGTGTTTACATCCACATGGCGTCTGACTTTCGCCGAGATTTTGTCCTTGGAACTCGAGGAAGCTGCCTTCTTGGGAGAAGCTGATTCGACGGGAATACCTTCGTTGAACAAATCATGAGGATCGGCTAGTTCAGTTCTGTAGCTGGGGCCTGGAGAAGCGGGTTTGAATGTAGAAGAGCTAGAAGGTTGAGCAGAGGAAGAGGACAGTGTCTCCGAACTACGAGAAACCACGGAAGGGTTGGCCTTGGTTTGAGGCAAATTTTCCGGCATTGAGACAGTTTCATGAGACGTATTCGAAGGAGCGGGAGACTGAGGTGTCTCAATTACTTTTCCCTTTCCTTTGCCTTTCCCCTCATCTGCAGTTTCCGGGGATTGTTCTGATAAAGTGATGAGGCGTGTGTAGATAGAAAGGTCAGTGTACTTACCCTCAGTGACAGATTCTGGTTCGACCAAAACTTCGATTTCGTTCAGGTAATCTTTCATTAAATAATATGCCCCTTCGTCGATCTCTATCTGGTCCTCAGACGGATTGCTCGTCGGAGCCCGAGATTGGAAGATTGGCACACTTTCCTGGGGAATGTTGAATTTACGCCGTACAACACGTACCATATCCTATCAAAGTATCCTTCAGCGGCTTGCGTATAATGAAGTTTGTATTGTGACCTACCGGGTAATTCTCAGGCGTAGCCATAAATTTTCTCTTCTTCCCCAAAGTGAAAATTATAACTGGAACATTTTTATCATCTGCGGGACTTCTGTCAGTAGACGATTGCAGGTGCATTTTTCAACTGTGCAAGCCTGTGACAAACAAACGCTGAACGGAAAAGGAACAAAAGTCAGCGTGACCACTACTGTCACATATCACGTGGCTGTAAATGACATCTCCGGTTGCAGAACTTCACTAAACTACAACATTCTCAAGTATTTCTTGCTCAAAATGCCCGCGAAGCCTTACAACTATGCAACTATCTCATCTCCTCTTTGCGAAACCTTTTCTTTTACTCAGTCTATGTCTGAATGCACGCGTAAACGAAAACGTCAATCCGAAAATGACGACGACAGTCAAGATTTTGACCCTTCAGGCTCAAAGCGCGACGACAACAACAAGACTAGGAGAATTAATCCATTTAGTAAGCTTTTTGTCCTTGACAGGTTTCTTTGCACTGAGCGTTTTCCCAGAGCTTGCTGAACGTTTACCCGACGGTCTAGTGGAGGAGATGGAAACTTTCATCAAGCCTGGAGCGATTATGCCTAACTTTGAGATTCGTAAAGAACTACAGATACGATATCAGGTCGATAGAAGACACCTTTACGACTACTTTCATTCTCGTGGTTTGTTTATCCCTGCCAGTATGTCATACATCCTCGACAACAGGAAATATTTCTAGGTCTTCGCGTAGCCAAGGAGGATCGTCACAGCAATCTAACCAGAAGTAGAATTGCAAAGAAGGCTCAAACCGGAGTCAAGGTACAGTCACTGAAAAAAACTTTCGGCCGTTACTCAACGCCTGGTAGGAGAACGCGAACCCAAAGGTGTACAAACCGATCAAGCTTCCTCCAGCACAACGGTCCACGACAAAATACTTACCGAAGAGTGTCAAGAAACTCATACTGGCTCCTGTCATCGATGATTCTGTTCCTTCTGGCTCAAACTCTAGCGCATATAACCAAGAACAAGACGCGGCATCTGTTTCTCGTGCTGAACACAGGTTTGTAACCGACGCAGCTCTTAACGATCGTCAATCGGTAGCGGCTCTAAACATATCCTCGGCGGATGTCGATACAGCCATCGATGCAGCCACTCAAGTCGCGGACTCACCCATCGCTTTCTATGAAGACTCTCACTTTAGCTCTGGTCGTTCCACTCCTGCTCTCGTTAGCGACTCTGCCTCTTCTTCTTGTAGATCACCCTCACCTGAAGAGCTTGTATATCCTGAAGAAGAACCGTTTTCTCCTGCCGAATTTGCTGCCGAGTTCCTCAATCTCCCTGAGGATACAGAGAGTTCAAGCTCTTCGTTCATGGACTCCATCGTGGACTTCTCTTCTACGCCTTCCATGATAGGCAATCTCATGTCTTCTTCGGATAGGAAGAGCATGTACAACCAAATTGACACGACCATTGTGTCGACTGGCTATACTCTTCCGTTGGACTTCCCCGCTCTCTCATTGGAGAAAACGAATTTTGAAACCCTTTTCCCGTCTACTACTGTTCCATCATTTGTATTACCACCTACCTTCGAATCGCGCCCCGAATTCAACCTGGGTATGCTCCTAAGCTCCACGAGCACGAAATCCGAGTGCATGGACTCTGTGGTGTCTACTGCTTTAGGACCCTCCCCGCTCACTGACTCCTGTGTTCCACCTGCAGAACCGTCCTACGCTACACGAGTCTTCACACCGAGTGATTTTGTCACGACGGGTGTTCAACAACACGCTGCCCCGGTCCCAGTCTCACAAGTCTATCTACTCACGACATTTCCTCATATGGGATCCTTCCACCCCGGACAGAGTCCATTAGGCATGTTTACTATGGGAGGAGGTTTCTAAGGTAATACCTTTGTTTCTCGTTTTACTTTCGCTTTGTCGCTCACGACGCCTTCGTAGAAAACACGCACAGGCTTTTATCGATCTAGCATTTAGCTCGTTTTACTGCTCGTTTTACTACATCACTCGTTTCTTGATTTTGTTTAGCTTGGTTTCGGCACATCACTCGTTTTCGGATACACAACAAACACGCAGATCTCAATATCTTTCATCCAATAATCGTCAGTGGCACCCTCTTTCACAGTTTATGTATCGCACATGTAGCATCCAATTTTCCCTGGCTCCGCCTCCTTTTCTCGTCCATCCTTTTGTAGACTAGTATGTACTACTTCAATATTCACTCTCCGCCATACATAGTGTAACCTTATTCATTGTTCCCCATCCTCAAGCGCTCCCTCTCTCCGATTTTGTTCTTTTCATCGTCAGTAGCATTATGTCGTTTATGTCTTTTTCTAATAAATGTGTCTTGGAATTCAGTGTTCTGCCACCTGGTACTTAGAAGAAGAGGGTCTGTTTTGCGTTATGATACTTCAATAACGGTGAGTGAAAGATACATATGCTATGGTTTCGGGAACCAAAGCTGATTTGCTGGGGCTCGGATGTCAAAGCTGTTCATATCGAACCCAAATATGGTAACATCGCCCCACAAAAAGCGTAGACTGATTCTGGAGGGATAAGTCTGGAGAGTCTACAGGAATTTTGTGCGTGTCGGATCTCACGATGGATGAATCTGGCTGAGAAGGTGTAAAAAGTGAACCTAGTGAATTCTCACCCCTGTCGAGTACATGCAAATTGCCTCGCCAACGTTTGTGAATGCGTTCCCGTCCACCATCTTCCACAACCTAAGAAAGGGGTTTATAAGTCCCAGCAGTTGGTCTTAATCACTTGATGAGATACTCAGACAGGTTGCTACAAGTCGATGTGTCTGTAAATGGAAATATTAACCACGCTTCCAGGATTTCATGCATCGTTGTGCACATCACAGCGGAATGCGCCTCCTCAAGATCGCTCGCAGGAGACAGGCTATACGAGGACACTAAACTATAGGATGAATCTAAATTATAGGATGAATCTGGATGAAAAGTTGCAACTACTACCCTTCCATTATCGCACTCCCCAGCTTTATCTTCTCCATCCCCCAGTTGACACTAGCCCATGGGCCTGAGGCCTGAGTAAAAGCGGCTATCAAGCTCTTGCACAATGTTTATGGCAATACCTGAAAATTTATGCTCATCGTGAATCTGAACCCACCTTGTCAATCTTCTGTCCTATTGTAGGTAGGCTTTCCCCTGGTCTCTACAAGAGACTTCAGTCAAGTGATGTATTTCTTCGAGATTCTCAGGGCTATCGAGGAGCAACAGATTTTGTAACACGGTGTTCTCAGCAACTTCAAGCTCATTGGGCCAAGACATAAGATGCACGTTGAGATTCAGAAATTCCTCCAAGTCACCGTCGAGTCTGCACATGGTCTTATACAGGTGGCGAAAATGAAAACAATTCAAAGAGCACCGAAGCGATGCCGGATATCGCCATTGAGGTAGGAGGGAAGGGGTGATTGATTTGAGCAAGTTCATAGCGGACTCCAATCAGTCAAAACCACGACAATCCAAAGGACGTAAACAGTCAACGTTGATTGAAGATCAGTCAGACTTTGTGGGTCCGAACCATTCGAAGAGAAACATCACACTAGCACCATGTTGACGCGATCCTCGATATTAGATATCACCTCTATGCATTTAGGGAATGTCACAGTTCCACCCAGAATAAACAAGTGATGATTATCCACCAGTAAGGGACTTTCGATTATTATTGGCCTTAGACGCAAATTTATAAAATTTTGGAAAAAACCCATTCGATGTGAGATGACATGAATCACGACCTTGTCTCCACGGCTAGAGCCTAAAGTTCTGCAAACCCGAGATTTGAGCCATTCTTGGAGAAGGGGAAAAGAATCCACTGTGGGGCCAACGCCGGCTTCTTATACAAATCTTACAACCACGTGCCATCGGAGTTTGAATCCTGGACGGATAACACCACATCGTTGAAGCAGCGGGGAGAGGATGAATGTGAGCACTTCCGGCTAATTATCCACAAGTTACTAACAAATTGCGTTGCAGAACCTGCTCAAGACCTTGTCGGAAAGCAAGGTCAAGACTTTGCCCGATGTTGACCTCAAACTATTGTTGAGCACTGTCAAGGATGGCCGTGGGGTGAGCAACCTGTTATTTGCGCCACAAACATCTAACTGTTGACCACGTATAGCGAAGAGACGATACTGCTCTGTCAAACGCCTTCTACGAGTCCCTGGAAAGTGTCCTTACAGACCTCAAAACGGTCACCCTCGTAAGTCACGCCTCATTATGATGTAACCTGCTCTCAACCGCGTCGCAAGGATAATCACGATGCAGACGCTTTCCTTAAGCCAGTTCTCAAAGCTGAAGTCGCGGATTACTATGATGGTAAGTTCAACGTCATGCGAGGTAACCAGCAAGTTCAATTTTCGCCAGTTATCTCGAATCCAATGGACTTTCAGACCATGGGCAAGAAGCTGAAGGCAAAACAATACAAGTCGAAGAAGGAATTCAAGGATGATCTAGATCTCATTTGGTCCAACTGCTCTACATATAACTCGACGGAGGTGCGTCTATTGTTCGTCCCACATCCCCGTGTACTCATACAGCGATACAGGGCCACCATCTTCCCAAAGCTGCTGCACGGCTCAAAGCAAAGGCAGAAAGACTACTTGCAAACGTTACTGACCGTAAAGAACGTACTGATCCTCACATCCCACCCGAGTTCTCTTCACCGAGCGGAATTCATCCCAAGATCAACGGCATCAACGGGCGAGCACATACTCGTTCACCTTCCGTCTCATCATCCTCTAAATCCTCCATAATCACCATCAAACCCTCATTAGCCAAGACTAAGCTTTCTCGTCGGAACGCCGCTTTCGAAGATTCTCTAGCTTTGGTCAGGACACCCGAAGGCATGTCCATGTTTCAGGACTTGGATCGCAATCTTCAAGCCGGCGCTTCTTCTGCTGCAGGCAGTCGTATACGCGAAATCATCTCGCCAGAACACGAAGATGAATATGACAGCGAATCTGCATCATTAGGCGATAAACGAAAAGTGAACGGACTCAACGATATCCGAGCTCACAAACGTGCACGATTCAGTACTCCACTCCATGTACCCGACTCACACTCTTCTGACTCCCCAGCGACCAACGACGATGAACTCACCCAAATGTGGTGGCATGCTGTTCAATCTGATGCTTTACTACCGAATGGTCTCCCCGAAATTCCCTTCCCCTCATCTTCATCCTCACACCCATTCATGAAGTCCCCACCAGCGAAGTCGATATCCCAGAGCCCGAAAAAAAAGAAGCGTCGAAAGAAGCATTTGGAACCGTACCGACCGGAGACCGGACCCAAATCAATGTTAACGCTCATGAACAATAATGTACGGACGATAAAACGTGTACGGCATACTCATGCTCGATTTTCTGCTCTTGGTCTGGCGAAAGATTCTGGTGGAGCGAACGAGGATGGTGAAGGTGCCGAGACAGCGCTCAACCCAATCGCAAGTGGCAGTGGCCTTGGTGCTGACCCAATGGATGTGGAAGAAGCGATCGATGACCGAGTCGATGAACGTCCTTGGATGGTGCCTTCCAGCCGTGGGAGGAATCTGAGTGGAATTGAGATTGGGAGTGAGAACGCTGAGAATTGTGTACGGTGGATGAACGGGAAAGTGTTAGAACATGCTGGATTCCAAGGTAAGCGTCTTTGGCTTTCTTATACGTTTATACTGCCAGCTGCGGCTCACGCGTATCGGTGTTTCATGTAAACGTTTATTTTGAAAACACGTTTCTTTGGTGTTGTTTTGTTCCTGGGCGTATTTATCTCATCGCATCGCCCTTACAGGTACTTCGAAAGCGGCATTGGACGTACTATCCGGTGTCGCATCTGAGTATCTTCTCAATGTCGGCCGGACGATCAAGTTTCTCTGTGACAAGTTTGCTAATACGATGAGTGCAGAGGTAGGCCTTCCCACTTCTTCAGCTGAATATCCACCGACCGCTTGATATAGGAAATTATCCTTCATACTCTGTTCGAAAGCGGTATTTCCGAAATCCAGGACCTTGAAAGATATGTCGCGGATGACGTGGAACGGTATGGCTCGCGTTTGGCCGATCTGGAAAAGAAACTCGTGGGAGCATATCGTGAAGTCGTGAGTATGCTTAACTCTCATGGATTGACTCACTGACGTTTCTCTGTGTAAAGACTTCTGTCGAAACCTTGGAAGACGAAGGTTTGTTTGATGACGAGGAAGAAGATGAAACTAGCGCGTTGGCTCTGTACGTGTTGCCGTTATACTGTCCTGTGTATGTACTAACCTAATATCAACAGGGGTGAATTCGCTGATACGCTCGGAGTTGATTACTTTGGTCTTCGAGAACTGGGTATTGCCGATGAATTTGGCATGCAAAGTTTGACGATTCCGAAGAGATTACTCAAAGGGAAGAAGAAGAGAGAGAATCTCCTACCTGTGTACGTATATATTTTTATTTTTGTTCCACTTGTTCTTATCTTGGAATGTAGTACGAAACCTACCGAACCTCCGCCACCTTTTCCTCCGCCTCCGCCTTTTATCCCACTTACCGCAGGACAAATACCGGAGCAGATCGGACTATTGCACAAATTTTATCAGGATCGGTTACAAACTGTTGTGCCACCGCCTTCCTTACCTGCAGTGCCAACTTTCTATCCTCCATCCCTCCCTGGACCATCTCTTGGCAACCCTTATCCTATCCCTGCTCTACCGAAACCTACAATACCTGGTCTACCCGGTCCGTCCGGACTACCAGAACTCCCACCATCTACATCTATACGCGGTATTTCTTCCTCTCTTTCAAGCCAACCGCAACCGCCGCATACGCAGCCTCAACTGGCAACGGCCCTGGCACCTCCCGAGACCATCGTACCAGACGACTCTCCTACACCGGTCCAAGCCAAGATGGGCCCACTCGGTCAAATCGTCAAGACTGGATCGTCATACCCTGCGGCAAAGAAAAAAACCAAAGCCGCTACGGCTGCTTCGACTTCCAACGTCAATCCCTCCAACAACACTTCCAACTCCAACGGCCCTCCTTCAGCAACACCCAATCCTCCTTCTGCTGGCGGAATAAACGGTATCGTCAAATCACCTGTAGAAATAGGTGCTGTTGGTGATACTGGCACCAATGGTGTTGATCCTCGACCTGGAGATCCGTCGAATGGTTCTTCACCTGGACCAAAGAAGAAAAAGGGCGCGACTGGTGTTGGGAGTGGGAATGGGAGGAAGAAACGATTGCTTGAGGCTGGAGCTGGATCAGGGCTAGCTCAGGCTCAAGCACAAGCTCATGCTCATCCGAGTCAGAATCCTAGTCAGGGGCACGGACAAGACCCCAGGCCCCCTTCGTTTCCACCTGTGGTTGCTGCTAGCGCTTGACTTGCAGTTGACTGCGTGGTGTACCTACTACCTGCTTACTACCTATTCCTCTGACACTTACTGCCTACCGTTTCTATCTACCATCGCATAGCACATACGCATACCATCCTCACGGCTTTATATTTCTCTTCTGTACTTATTCTGCATCGATTTTATTTTATTTTTGCTCGTTTGGATATTTAGCAATTTGTATCAGTATCATAGGTAGATAATCGATAGTGCTGCTCGTCGTTTTAGTTCTAATTGTTTGCCAGCGCTAGTTGTACACACGTGTGTATTGAATTGTCATCATCGATAACTCTTCCTTTTACCACCAGCTATAAACTAAACAATGTCTTACGGTGGTGTTAGTTTTTATGCCAATTGGACTTTAAAAGTGGTTTATTAACTGTTTATCAGTATGGTAGTGGTGGTTATGCGCCTCCACCCGGCGGGCCTCCTCCTGCTGGTTATGCGCCTCCTCCTCCAGCAACATACGGCTCTTCTCCTCCAGCACCGTATGGATCTTCTCCGCCAGCAACTTACGGGTCTTCCCCACCACCTGCAGCTGGATATGGTGGCTATCCTCCTCCTTCCGGTGCCCCAGGTTACCGTCCACCAATGGGTGCCCCTCCCGGCGCTGATCCTCAGTATGGATCTCCGTGATCTCCTGCGATAATAGCTGAAAACTGTACAGACTCTGGACCTGGTTTTCTACCGTAGATACTGACCATTCTGGGAGTATCAATGCCCATGAACTCGGTGAGTCGCCGGTTGAAATTTTAGGAGAACGTTGTCTCAGTTATCGTTATAGAGAGAGCGTTGATCAATGGAGACTGGACACGTATGTGTTGATGATTTTGGACGAAATTTCTGTTCTGATGAGGTTGCAGCCTTTGATTTGGATACGGTCAAGATGCTGATGTCGATTTTTGTGAGCATGATGTTTGTTTGTTTGCGTTTTACTATAGCTGTAAACAAATAAAGGACACGGACCGAAGTGGCACGATTGGTTTCAACGAGGTGCGTGACTCTATGATATCTTCCTTGGATGGTTCTTAACCACTGGTTTGGGTAGTTCGCTGGTCTATGGAAATACATCAAGGTGAAACACTGAAAATACCTAGGCACACGATCCTTGTCTGCTGACGCTGATTATACGACAGGACTGGCAAAATGTATTCAGACACTTTGACCGGGATCGTTCTGGAAGCATTGATGGCCAGGAGTTACGGGAAGCGTTGTCGCAATTCGGGTCCGTTCATATCTTCTAATCCATGATCGTCTCCGAAAACTCAGACTTTCTTCAACCCAGCTACCAATTATCCCCGCCAATCCTCGACCTAATTCAGCGCAAATATGGTCAGTTTATCTTTACTTCGATTTGTTTAATCAATCCAAAGCTCATGTGCAGACCCCCCTACCAAAGCCAGCAGTGCAGCAGTAGCGCGTATGCCTCCCCCTGGGATCACTTTCGACCGTTTCGTTCGTGCGTGTGTTGTGATCAAGCAGCTTAGCGAAGCATTTGGCCGACTCGACACTGATCGAGATGGATGGATCCAGATAAACTATGATCAGTTTATGCAGACGGTTTTGCAGCTTCCTTGAGGCGTGAAGTATTGACGCGAAACCAGCGATCGAAGTATCCGCCCGTGAAGGAAGGGAAAGCTAATATTGAACAAACACGAACTCTGTTGACTCACTGTATATGTTTATATGTAGTATCATATTTCTTTTTTGTCTATTGCGTATTTCCAGCGAGAGCACGGCATGACTTCTGATGATCCACTACTGAACACACCATCATATGTCCAAGTCTTATTTGATTCACAGAGTATCCTAGTAGTTTCTCTTAACTCTTCTGCTTCTGGCAAGTACACGTTTCAGTCTCTTCTCATCTGAACGAATTTTAGGTATTGCCACTTTCCGACGAGGCCAAGGAGAACGATAGCAACTCGTTGCCTCCATGCGACCGTTATCGACGCTACTCAGAACACTCGATGCTCTTTGCAACCTGATGGCATATCGAAATACAGCATGGATGACCCGATCTTTGCTGATCTAGGTAGTATAGAAGACTAAGTTATCACCGCAGTGGGAGGTGTCGAACTGTGTGGTCTGGTGAGCGACCAAAGGTTACAGAAGCGTCTCACGTTGGGCTAGAACTTTATCTCTGGGCTGGACCGGCGTGCCCGGTCGTGTCCATACGCCACTGTCTTTAGTTCTGAGTCAGATCTCGGTGAAACGGACTTGACTTTTCTGTAAGTCCATGCGAATTGAAACTGGAATGCAACATGTAATAGTTGGTAGTTCCTCCATATATAGGAGGTCAAAGCTGGTTATATCAATGTTTCAGCTCGCCTTCAAGCGGACCATTAAGTGATAGAACTGTGCTTCTCGGAACTGTACCTGGCATTCGCATATATTATGTCCCCATCAAGATTCAATGGTCTTAGTGCTTGATTCTCAAGGCCATACATTTATTTTCGTACCTCAGGTACTCTTGGTTTGTTGCATATACTTCGTTTGCTTCTACTGACGACCTAAACCTAAGGCACTTATTTAACGCTGCATCATCAATACGTTTCCCATCTTCACCATGCTGTACGAGTTAGTATTGACCTCCAGCGCAAAATAGAAACCAGCACCCACTCCACAAAAACTGCCGAGATTCTATCAGAGGACTTTTTTGCTCCCTACATCGGAATGTTAAATCAAGAGAACCAGGCTTTGACAGGCTTTGACCAGGCTGTATCCAGGCGTAACATGCATATACCTCGACTCTGCCTCGACTCCTTCCCACTTTTGTGTTCTTACGTTTCCTTCGACAGAGTCAGTGGTTAGGTTTAACAAAGCAAAATCCCTCAAATTTACGTTTTTCCGTTGCGATGCTCCTTAGCCTGCTACCCGGTTCCATTTCTTTATTGGATGTTTATTGCCGTCGTAGCTATCGGAGGTGTCCGATGAAAGGACGGAGAGGCATTATCTATTGATACGTGCCTAGAAAAGCGCCGAACTCTGTCGGAGGTTGGGCGGCAATCATTGCTCAATAGAAACATTTCACCCGAGTCTAACGCGAACGCCCAGCAGATTCCTATCCTGGACTATTCCTCAGTCTCTATCTAGCTTACCGGACTCCCCAATGATTCTACCTGGGGCTAGAAATCAAGCGTATATAACCTATCTGGAAAGATCAATGGATCCCAACAAATCTCAGCTGATCTCTCTCCAACCATGTCTACCACAGTGGTAAGTTCAACTTTATCAATTTGGTAGTCAAAGTATTCACGCAACTTTCGTTCAGCCCGAGCAAACCACAGTCCTTGTTATTGGTGGAGGTCCAGGAGGATCTTATGCTGCTGCTGCCTTGGTCCGCGAAGGCCACAAGGTCGTAATCCTTGAATCTGCAAAGCACCCTCGGTAGGTATTGATCTCAATCAATAGACCTGTTTCTTACTCTGTGTCAAAGGTACCACATTGGCGAGTCATTGACAGCCGCTATGAGAACCTACATCCGGTTCATTGGTCTCGAGGATGAGTTTGTGAAGCATGGTTTCAACTTGAAGGTATTACTATCACTCTCAGAATAACTCATTGTACTGATGCGATCTTGATTACAGCAAGGTGCTTTGTTCCAGCTTGTCCAAGGAATGGAAGCAAACTGTAAGTTGCCCTTCTGCCTTTGCAAGAAAATCAATCTCATCGATCAATTTCCTAGGGACCGATTTCCAAGCACGTATCCCCGACTACGAGACATGGAACGTAGTCCGTTCCGAGATGGACAACCTCATGTTCCGTCACGCTGAGAAGCAAGGTGTCATCGCTTTCGACGAAACCAAGGTCGACAGCCTTGAGTTCGAGAACAACGGAGACCCCAAGACTTCCCGCCCAATCGCCGCCAACTGGACCAACAAGGCTGGTGCAAAAGGAAGAATTGCCTTCGACTGGCTCGTCGACGCTTCCGGAAAGGCTGGTGTCATGTCCACCCAGTACCTCAAGAACCGTGTCATGCGTGAAAGTTTCAGGAACGTTGCAGTTTGGTCGTACTGGAAGGGAATCAGGGCTACTGGCCGACCATTCTCCTTCTACGCAGAAGTGCTAACTGGTATGCAAAATTATACATTCCCATTTCTTGATCTTGTGTTGATTCAATGTGTTTTAGACAAAAAGGGTTGGGCATGGTTCATCCCCCTCAACGACGGAACGACCTCGGTTGGATTCGTTACCCACCAAAATACCTCTGTGGAACGTCGGTCCAAGGTTGGCCCTGACGGAAAGAAGCCCACTATCACAGAACACTACGCGGACATGTTCCAATACGCACCACATGTTACAGAGTTCCTCAAGGAGGGAGAGATGATCCCGGGAACCACCCACAGCGCCTCCGACTACAGTTACTGGGCCTCCGGCTACTCTGGAGACCACTACCGTCTCGTTGGTGATGCTGCCAGTAAGGAACTTGCTGCGTTTTAGTTTCAAAGATTCTAATTCGAATTGAAAGACTTTGTTGACCCCTTCTTCTCCACCGGAATCCATATCTCCATGTCGGGAGGTATGGCTGCCGCCGCTACGATCTGTGCGTCCATGAGGGGCGATGTCGACGAAAAGACAGCACAAAAATGGCACGACTTGAAGGTTGGAATGCTCCATGTCCGGTCAGTTATAGTTGAATCTTGTCAGGAACTCTCGCCTTACCCGTTCTCGTTTTAGATTCTTGCTCGCTGTCATGGGCGCATACCGTCAAATGGACCTCGAACAGCAAAACTTCGACTACGCCGGAGAGCTGCTCTGCCAGGGCAAAGAGTACTTCAACCACGCTTTCATCTCTTACCGCGAACGTGCGCTATAGTCTCTTTCTTTTTGCATCGTGCTTGACTGACTAATTCTGTCCTCCCAATAGCCATCCAAGCAATGCGCAAGAACGGCGACACGACTGAAGACTGGACTGAGGAGGATGTCAACAACATGATGGACGTCTTCGCCCACTTCTTCGACTCCACCGTCGACGAGCCCGATGTTGCTGGTGTCATGAAAGACCACGGCATGTCTGCTATTTCGATCATGGCTCCAGTCCTTGGAGACAAGAAAATCAACGAGATGTCCGGAGGCAACATGAAAGTCCACAATGTGTTGAAGAAGTACGACGCAAGGCGGCTGTTTGGCCCGGAAGTCGAGATCGACTCGCTGAAACGCCAGGCACTCTTTGGATACATTGTCAACCTCGAGCGCGGGAAGCTTGGATTGGTGAAGCCCAGCGGGAAGGATATGGTCATAGAGCTCAAGTCTGAGCCTTGTACTACTTGCCACTCGGATATTTGCCATTGCGGTCATTGATTAGCGGGTTGTGATATTGTAGATATAGACGGACTGTTCAAGTTGTAATATAATTCATCGCATGTAAACAAATACAAGGATTTTGCAACTCTCAATATGGGGGGAAAACCTAATAAGCGCTCGGGGATTGGCTCCTATCTTTCGTTCGGCATCTTAATAACTCGTAAAGCCTTTTGAGGCTCTGGGATTTTGATTCTCGTCAAAGACCGGCGGGATTCGGATGCTCAGGTGATTTTATCATGGTCATCTTTGGGCAGGGTCGCGTAGGGTCTCGTCCCTTTTACAATGTCCAATTTTTGAATGTACTGAACATCTACTCATCTACTCATTGACTTGGACGATACCGTCAGATATAGTACTTACTGAATCTGTCGCGTCGGAATGTGGAGATAAGTAAAACCTCCTCTCACCGATGCGTTCAGAAATTAAGACTCAGCGGCCAAGCGCCCACAGGTGGGCATCCACTGTTAGTAGGCTAAATATGAATATCAAGATATCCCAATTATGCTACAGTCAGTGCCGCCCTTTCCCCTGTCCCTTGTACTATATTTTTCATGATGTCGTAAAGGCTTCACGCAATGTCGAAAATCGGCAGTCCCACTACGATTAGATCACTGTAAGCTCACCAGATATTGCGATAATTCCCGGTGCGATCTTGCTGGAATTTTTCGTATATCCCGTACGTACTTCTGAACGTCGGAGGCGGAGGAGTATTAATGTAGTAAAGGGACGGATGAAAGTGTTCTCACTCTGCCCATGAGATCCGGTCGCCCGCCTTCGGCGCCTCAATCCAGGTTTTGGGGTGATATCTGAGGCCTGAGCTCAGTGCGTCGTCGTTGTTGGTTGTACGCTGTTCGAATAAGCTTTTGATACTATATCCGTTGACCGGGCATCGAAGCTGGTAACTTGCTGGTAAGATTTGCTCGGGGTACTTGGAGGCAGGTGTACGGCAACATTGTAAATGTTGTACTTTGCACCTGATGTATTTTTACAAGGTCGCTTCCTTGTTGGACAAGCATTACCGGATCTGATACAAACTAACACCCAGAAACGGCAACTTTACTGATCACGTAAGCGGAACTGAGCGTTCTGATGTCCGAATTCCATCCATCTTACTTCCCAGCAGTTTCCTTATATACTTCCTAAAGAACAATAAGCCCCCTTCAACTCTTTTGTTCTCCTCCTGTCAGCATTTTTCTTTTGTCCAACCGCTTTCGTAGAACAAAAAGAAATGCCAGCTTCACGATCATGGGCTCGGAGAAAATCGTCACTCGGCTTGGGTTAGTTTCTATTTTCCTTTTCTCTTTACTTCCAGCTCCAGCAGCTCATATCGTGCCACAGTTTCGATACCGCCCGCGAAAGCAGGCATTTATGGTGTTCAGCCCGCAGAACTCAACCGCCTGACTTTTTGTCCCAACGTTACCCCAACATCGTTCAAAACCGAAGCAGACGCTGAAGACATGTACGACGACTCTCCAGCAGACGATTCGTCTGCTACACTTTTTCCCCCTTCTTCTACTCCGGCTCCTCCGCCGCGCCGACGACGTGCGCCACCGGGCAAGCGTCGCTCATTAGGTTACATTCCTCGTCCACCAAATGCGTTCATGCTCTTCAGAGCCGATTTCGTCAAGCAGAAGCACGTTCCAAATAGCATCGAGACCAACCACAGCTCTCTCAGCAAAATCATCGGTACGTGGCGATGTGTGTTCTCTAAATAACACTCATCTGATGTATATCTCTAGGCTCTTGCTGGCGCTCTCTTCCTGTTGATGAAAAGGCAGTCTGGGAGAAGAGAGCCAAGGTCGAAAAGGCCGAGCACAAGCGCAAGTATCCTGAGTATCGTTTCCGTCCCGTACACAACAAGAAGAAACAGGGTGCTGAGGCTGGCCCGGCGACCAAAAATAACAAGAAGATGAAAATGGATCCTCCGCCGCTTCCTTCTGTTGAAGCTATGCGCACAGAGCGTGAGGGTTTCATTGCGCAATGCCTCTTGGATGGATTAAAGGGTGAAGCTCTAAAGGCACAGGTGAGCCAGTGGGATGAAATCCATGGCTGGGTCGAAGGCCCAGAGGGCATGGCTGCTCTTGAAGCTCGAGCGGCGACGCCCAAGGATATGTTTGCGGCGCCCCAAATTCGTTATCCGCCACGTCGCTCATCTTCTGTGCCTCTCCCCAATGATTTCATGTCATTCCAGGGCGGGTATCAGCCACAGCAGTATTTCTCACACTACTCTGATGCTAGTACCTCTTTCCCACATGCTCTTGAGTCATCCCATGGTCTTTCTATGGACCTAGCGGGTTACTCGGTTCCACCATCTTCTTTCCCCATGCTCCCGCCGATGAACAACGCCCTTCGGCCGCCATCTCCATCCCCAACTAACTTTGATGTCGGTTCCATTTCACGTCAGCAGAGAATGGTTATCGGAGGAAGGAGAGCATCGAGCGCTCAAGCGTTTGTCAATTACGGACGTCCAGATGATTCATGGCCGATTCCCAACTCGACTTGGCCTGAGATGGGCGACTGGGCTGGAGCAAACTGGCAGACAGGCTATACGGGAACAGGTACCTCTCCATCGAGCACGGCCTCTTCCCTTCCTCAACCTGTGGAGACGGACGAGCTCCCTGAAGCCGACACAAGCTTATTCCAGCCCGGATTCGCCTTTGGCGCCAGCTCCTTTTCGACGCAATCCGCGCATCCCAGCCTTCGCCGTTTGAGACGCAGCAGCAATGCAATCCCTTCGAGGGATACAGCATGGAACAGCACACCGACTTCCAGCTCGTGCAGCAGTTCCTTCACGAGCAGCAGAATCACGTTCACAACACCCACCCTCTATCGCTTGCCCCTCTCGATACCCACTCTTATTCTCCACTCGACACTTCCCCGTTGTCTACCTCCTCTGCTCAGTCTTACTCTCCTTCGTACTCTGGGTCCCCTGCGCCTTCAGATAAAGAGAGGGAACTTCCGTTGCATGCGCCAAAACCCGTGCACCCAACTTCTATCGTCGAGGATGGGGACTTGGTATACTCTCATGATCAGTCAATATCTCCGACGCAGCAGCCCATGGAGGACATTCAGATGGACTCTCACAGCTCGATGCTATCGGCCCCCATCGATTCAGCCACAGCTTTCACTGAGCTCTGGAAGGGTCTGTCCTCTAGCGGCTCGTTCGCTGCCGCTATGGGATTCCCCGTGGACGCTCCTAACCACGGCGATGAGTTCGTTTACCAGCACAACGAAGAGGAGCACGATGAGTTCCAGCAGATCCTAAGGGCTCAGCATGACCAGCTTGCTTCGGAATCTCTATAGGCCTGCTCCTTTCCACTGATGCGTCTAGATGATGGCATGCTTACCCGTTCTCGATTATACAAGTACACTCTATTTTAATTTCTCATGTTTCTTCTCTGTGACTCACCCTACGACTCACTCACGCGTTTTACTTGCTTTGGTCTCTTTGCTTTCCAGAACTCTCGGTATCTATCTGTAGCTTTATCACATCATCTCTCCTCTGGCTGCCGCCCCTCCCAACTCTTGTTTGAGTAGGACTGGTCGACCACTCCTGCATGTATCAATTAATGTTATTTGTCTTTTATTGTAGCCATAAGTATCATTACGTCTGATCATGATTAATTATTTATTGCTTGTTCTCTTTCTATATAAACTTGTGCCACTAATAGTTTCTTGTCTACGTTTGAACTTTTGAATCTTTGGTGATTAGTGTACGCGGAGTGATTTCACAATCTACGCTCCACCAATCAAGTCTCTTTAAGCTTCAATGGCGCCTCATTGGATCTAGAGAATATCTCCACCTTCATGTCAATATTGAGCGTTGGTCATTTGAACACCTTCCGGACTCTTGCCTATCTCAGGTATCTAGATTCTACGTCTCGGAATTTGAATGGGTGGCCTTATATTTCGACTGTACCTTTCTCTGCCCCAACTAATATTACTTATAGTACTTATCATGAGCCAGTGTGATCTGTATGTATGCACTTTATCTGTGCGCAATCCAATTCTTTGTCAAGGTCATCACCAGCCTTTCAGGCCTTTCATTCGAATTCACCTAAAATCAACTTATCAAGCAAACATCATGCAGAGACATCTTGGAGCAAGCGAAGGGCATCGCCTACCGGATTGTGAGGCTCGGATACCTATCATTCAAGGACCCTCCTTCCACCTCAGATAACGAGGTAATCTATTAATACCAGGCGTATCTTGGGCCTGAGTAACTTCTTGCTCGAACCTATTCTTGCTCGCACCCATTCTTGCTCGCACCCCAGTAAGAGGGATGCCAATGCTCTCGAAGTACTCCGGATATTCTTTGAATAGAAGAAGCTCCAAGAGACATATTGTCGTGGCCGCGCAGAAAATTGCACTCATCGTTCTTGAATACTTCATATTTTGTTTGGAGTCATCAGCGAGGATGAAGTCTTTTGACCGAAAGAACCTTCAACGTAAAGTCTCTGGGGTTCACGTATAACTGCGAAGAAGTTTAAGTAATTTACATACCACCTGAACAAATAATTTACTACTAAGTACAAGGACATTTAGAAGAAATGCCGTGGATGTCCGCCGGTACACGATCCATGGTTGACACCCAATTCTTGAAATGGAAAAAAATGTACAAATTAAATAAAACAAAGAAAAAAGAATGTAAGTATAAGCTGCTCGCAGCATCTGGAGCAATTTACATCTTCGCGACTCTCCTTCGAATCATCATTGTGGCTTGCATGGGCACCACAGAGATGACATCGATGGAAATATTCGGAGGTCGTACCTTCCACGGCTGCACTTCGTAATTGAGCAACAAGTGAGCAAGCATCATCTTGATATTGTTGGAGGCGAAGAAGCGACCAGGACTGCAGAAAAAAGGTCAACTGCGAAAGAAGCCTTACGAGTGGCGAAGGGAAATCACCATCCATGAATACCGTGGCCGAATGGTAACCACCGTTCCGAGGTCGTGACAAAATCTTCATTCACCGGGGGTTTGTCACCAATTAATCCAGCCAAGTACTGCTCTCTGGGTCTCGAAAAGCGAAACAGGTCGAATTTCAGCGGGTTCTCGTAAAATTCTTCATCAAAATGAATCCCGTCCATTGCGACTCCGATTGTTACGTTCTCAGGGACCCATGTACCGTCGGGGAGAGTCATTCCACCAGGGACTTTGACCTTTCTGGCCATAGCAGTGCCGCCGATGCCTGACATGCGAGCACTCTCTCGGATAGCACTGTCCAGACGATACAACTTTGAAATAGCTTGCTTTGTCCAGACCCCATTATGTTCACGGAGAACAACGGAAGCCTCTTCGCGCAGGGCTTCCACGAGCTCTTCGGCATTAGGAGCGCTGTGAATATCCAGCAAAGTGTTTGTTGCTGTAATTGTGGTAGTGGTGATGGAAGCAAAGTTGAGGAGGAGGATTCCGTATGCAAGCTCTGCAGGCGAGGTCTCAATTGATGTGTTCCTTTTGAGAGCCTCACGAACCATCCAAGTAACAACATCATCCTAGGTCTTATGTCAGAAATCATCAGAAAAAGCTATATTAATGGACCCACAGGCTCCTCAAATGAAAAGTTCGGGTCATCCCGCTTGCGAACTATATCATCAAACCGCTGCTGAACAAGAGGTCGAAGATACTTCATCGCAATTCCAGAGTGGTAGCGGTTGGGGATTGTGGCAAACCAGGACGCAACTCTGAATGAGGTATATAATTATAGTAATAGAAACATACACAAAGGAACGGACAACGCACGGCTTCAAGGCTTTAGGGAACATGTGGAGAATGTAACTGCTGATTGAAACATCCTTCGCGAATTTGACGCTTGCCATTATAAAGTCCATGTTCGAGCCTATAGCGAATTGGATTAGCCAGGCTTCATGCTTTAACCAACCTGAAGAAACTCCTCATACCCAACTCTTTTCCGACAAAGATACGGTTGGCAGAACTCCCCACACTCTTGATGAAGCTGTTGTATATATTGACCTTTCTCCACTGACCATCGGTACCAAAAATACTTTGCATAGAAAGGTCGATCTCTTCAAATATCTCGTTGTTGAATTGGCCTATGGAGCGCGTCAGCTCCTTCCTGATCAGTACACCAAGAAGATCGCTGTGGAGAATTTCTGGATGTCCGACAGTATACTTGAATTGTACTAGTAGATATGCGGCGGGCTTCGTGTAAGCGTAAGGATCAGAAAAAAGACTACTACTGGTACTTGCCATTGTCGAACGTGCATTCTTTGGCACTAAGAATGTTTTCTGGGATATTCGCAATCCACGGAGTCATGCTTGGAGGTATAATAATCTGTGGACCTCTAGTCCAGGCAGGAACAACATAGATCAAACCAAGTTTCGAATACTAAACAATGTCACGATATTAGTAGTAAGGGGCTGGACAGACTCTCGGGGATTACATACCTTCCGATATCCGGCCTTGAAATGCTGAACAGAGTTTACCAGACCTCTGTAGTTGGAGCGAACAGACGAGAATATCTCATTCTTGTTCCTCCCAACCCAGGGGAAAGCATTGGGGATCACACTATGATCCCGAGTAGCCTTCTGAGTTTGTACACTGAAAAAAAATATGAGCAGTAAGATTGAGAGGCCAACGAGGCCAACGAGTGGAAGCGGCGACATAGTGCTAGGAAAGGAGGGGTAGTCCAGCATGTCAAATTAATTGAAGAGTTAGCAGGAAGCTGCTTCTTATATGGACTCTTCCACTACATACCCGATATAGGCCCCCCGGCCACCAACCGTTTGTAGGAGTCATACTGCCATTATCTCCGCTTCCATCGGACGGAAGCTCACTAGCACTTTGGACATAATTCGGATACTCTCTGAAATATTGAATTTTGGGTTGCATGAAATGGAGAAACTGAATTTGTTTTTCCATTTCAGAGGTACGTACTAACCGAAATGAAATACTTCGGATGTCATCTGAAATGATATCCAAAGTGTTGAGGGTACATGTTACCTTCTTGCTTGCTGTTTCTCAACAGATTATCAGACTCAAGCTCTACTGTCTCTGATCCTTCCGCTGCTGAAACTGAACCCAAATCCGAAAACAAACTGAACCTGAACCCGAAATTTGCCTATCCGAAAGCACAGCAAACTCAATATCAATGGTATTCTGGATTCGGTTTGATAACTACCCCTATTCCCAACGGTGGCTTTTACTTAGGAAACATAGATCAAACCACGTTTCGAATACTAAACAATGTCACGATATTACTAGTAGTAAGTAAGGGGCTGGACAGACTCTCGGGTATTACATACCCTCTGATATCCGGCCTTGAAATGCTGAACGGAGTTTACCAGACCTCTGTAGACGTAGTTGGAGCAAACGGACGCGAATATCTCATTCTTGTTCCTCCCAATCCAGGGGAGAGCATTGGGATCGCACTATGATCCCGAGTGGCTACTAATCGTTTGTAGGAGCCAGACATCTGTGAATACGATAGTCCTCGGGAGAAGCTATGTAAAGTTCACTTCATAAAATCTCAGTATACAAGGTATAAAGTGCCTTCGAAGTTATCGATATTATGTAACACGATATTAACATTTGCCAGGAATGAGTTATGGTTTAATTTCAGAAGGCAGTGAGCACCTAGTAAACGCTCTGCATTATCCTTTTTTGTCGACGGTAACCAGTGGCGGTAACTGGGGCACTACGTTTCACCGACTGCGTAGAGTTTTGTTGAAGAATAACTATGTCGGAGTCCATTTCATGAGGCAAAAACAAAGTGCCAGATCTATAATTTCAGCAGCATCCGACGCCGCAATGAATGAAATGAGTGGGTGACTTGGGAGATAGGGGTATCCAAGGGCGGAGATGCCTCTGTATCAGCGCAGTTCAAATGTTAAAATATTCGTTCGAACAATGAGACTCCTCTTGAACCAATCAGTTATATTGAGCCGCACTGCTTCAATAACACGATATATCTAGATTTTCCGGAATCCGAATACATCGTCGCATCTTGCTTTTGTGCTAAAGGTGTGGATGTACTGCGGATGTGCGGTACCGAGCTTGCGGGACGAGAAAGTGAATGCTTGAAGTGCATTTTTGACACCGAATCAACAGAATTGAAATGTGTTTTTGAACCTACGGTACTAAGAAATAGCAAATTCTACCAAGAGATAAACAACGGCGGGTTGGTTGACAAGGAAGGAAGGAATAAGAGATAGGTCCCACTTTGTCTCCACAAGGCAAACCTCTTGACACTAACGAGGAGGACGAGGAGATACAGTTAGGAACATGTCCGTGGAGGTGGAAGAATTATAGGGGCAGTTAATTCAAATTAATTAATTAATTAATTAATTTTAGCTGGACCTGTAAATCCATAAGATAGATCACTCCTTTCTCTCTTTTTCCTTCTTGAAAAACTTGAATTCTCAATACTCTCCGGGACATCGGCCAAGCCCCGTCGAAACCTTATGTCAGCTTATCTCTATTAGGAAGTGGCTATGTAACTTTCACGTCACGTTAGTAGCATTACTCATCTATTACTACGACTAAGCTCAAGAGTCAAAGCCCAGATATGCGGAAGCTCAGAGTCGGGGACTTTGCCGTGCAACGCACAGCGTTAACGATCTATTACTACGACTCCGGCTGCTCAAGCCTCAGCGCTCCGTACTCAATGCGCACCCAGATGGCTCAAATAAACAGTGCGGCATTTCGATGGACTATTTTACTGAAAAAGAGCACCAAGCGCTAAGGCGTTTGTCAATTACGGACTTCCGGATGATTCGTGGCCGATTCAAACTCGACTTGGCCTGTGGGCTGGAGCAAACTGGCAGACGGGCTATACAGGAACAGGTACCTCTCCATCGAGCACGGCCTCTTCCCTTCCTCAGCCTGTGGAGGTGGACGAGCTCCCTGAAGCCGACACAAGCTTATTCCAGCCCGGATTCGCCTTTGGCGCCAGCCCCTTTTCTACGCAATCCGCGCATCCCCAGCCTTCGCCGTTTGAGACGCCACAGCAATGCAATCCCTTCGAAAGATACAGCATGGAACAGCACACCGACTTCCAGCTCGTGCAGCAGTTCCTTCACGAGCAGCAGAATCATGTTCATCACGCCCACCCTCTATCGCTTGCCCCTCTCGACACCCACTCTTATTCTCCGCTAGACACCTCCCCGTTGTCTACATCCTGTGCTCAGTCATACTCTCCTTCGTATTCTGGGTCCCCCGCGCCTTCGGAGAAAGAGAGGGAACTTCCGTTGCATGCGCCAAAACCCGTGCACCCAACTTCTATCGTCGAGGATGGGGACTTGGTATACTCTCATGATCATCCCTTATCTCCATCCCAGCAGCCCATGGAGGACAACCAGATGGACTCTCATAGTTCGATGCTATCGGCCCCCATCGATTCAGCCACAGCTTTTACTGAGCTCTGGAAGGGTCTGTCCTCCAGCGGCTCTTTCGCTGCCGCTATGGAGTTCCCCGTGGACGCTCCTAACCACGCCGACGAGTTTGTTTACCAGCACAACAAAGAGGAGCACGATGAGTTCCAGCAGATCCTAAGGGCTCAGCATGACCAGCTTGCTTCGGAATCTCTATAGGCCTGCTTATGCGTCTAGATGATGGCATGCTTACCCGTTCTCGATTATACAAGTACACTCTGTTTTAATTTCTCGTGTTCTCGGTGACTCTCCTACGACCCACTCACGCGTTTTACTTTCTTTGTGATTAATTATTTATTGCTGATTCTCTTTCTATATTAACTTGTGCCACTACTAATAGTTTACGTCTGGATCTTTGGTGATTAGTGTAGGTGGAGTGGTTTCACAGTGCACTATGTGCCCGTGTCGCTCCACCAGTCAACGAGTCCTCAAGCTTCAATGCCGCCACAGATCTAGAGAGTATCCCCACCTTCAACTTATCACGTCAATCCTGAGCGTTGTCGGACATTTCGAACCCCTTCCGGACTCTTGCATATCTTAGACTCTATGTACGCCTTCAGTGCGGCAATTTGAATGAGTGGCCTTCTATTTATTTGGACTGTACCTTTCTCTGCCTCAACTAGTATCATGCCTCAATGGAGTACTCTAATCTGCATGTATGCACTTTATCTATCTCTGCGCAATCTAATTTTGCAATCTAATTCTATGTCAAGGTCGTAGCCAGTTTTCAGGCCTTTCTTATCAAGCAAACATCATGCAGAATCATCTTGGAGGCGAAGGGCATCGCCTACCGGCGGGCTGACAGTTGTGAGGCTCGGATACCTATTCATTCAAAGAGATAGCGGCTTAATCTATCATTACTACTAGGTGTATCTTCCTGAGTAACTTCTTGCGAGCACCCCAGCAAAAGGGAGGCCAATGCTCTCGAAGTACTTCGGATAGAAAAAGCTCCAAGAGGGTCGATGCCAGTCATATTGGCGAGGCCATGGAAAATATAGAAAATCGCACTCCTCGTTGTTAAGTACTACTACATATTTTCTTCGGAGTTTTTCCACATTATCAGGATGTAGTCTTTTGGCCGAAATAGCCTTCAAATACGATTAATTTGCATACTACCCGAGTACAATAATTTACTACTAAGTACAAGTGATACCTAGACATTTCTTCTAATGTCTAGGCTGGTCAAAGCAAAACGATGTACGAATCAAAACAAGGAAAAAATGATGACAAATTGAAACCAAGGAAAAGAATGTATAAGCTGCACGCAGCATCCGGAGCAATCTACTTACGCCTTCGCGACTCTCCTTCGAACCATCATTGTGGCTTGCATGGGCACCACAGAGATGACATCGATGGAGATATTCGGAGGTCGTACCTTCCACGGCTGCACTTCGTAATTAAGCAGTAAGTGAGCAAGCATCATCTTGAGGTTGTTGGAGGCGAAGAAGCGACCAGGACTGTAGAAAAAAAGGTCAGCTGCGAAAGGAACCTTATGCATGGCAAAGGGCAATCACCATCCATGAATTCCGTGGCCGAATGGTAACCACCGTTCTGAAGTCGTGACAAAATCTTCATTCACCGGAGGTTTGTCGCCAGCTAATCCAGCCAGGTACTGCTCTCTGGGTCTCGAAAAGCGGAACGGGTCGAATTTCAGTGGGTTCTCGTACGATTCTTCATCAAAATGAATCCCGTCCATTGCGACTCCGATTGTTACGTTCTCAGGGACCCATGTACCGTCGGGGAGAGTCATTCCACCAGGGACTTTGACCTTTCTGGCCATAGCAGTGCCGCCGATGCCTGACATCCTAGCACTCTCTCGAATAGCACTGTCTAGACGATATAACTTTGAAATAGCCTGCTTTGTCCAAACCCCATTATGTTCACGAAGAACAACGGAAGCTTCTTCGCGTAGGGCTTCCACAAGCTCTTCAGCATTATGAGCGCTATGAATATCCAGCAAAGAGTTTGTTGCTGTGATCGTGGTAGTAGTGATGGCGGCAAAGTTGAGGAGGACGATTCCATATGCAAGCGCTTCAGCCGAGGTCTCAATTAGTGTGTTCCTTTTGAGAGCCTCACGAACCATCCAAGTAACAAAATCATCCTAGGTCTCATGTCAGAAACCATCAGAAAAAGCTATATTAATGGACCCACTGGCTCCTCAAATGAAAAGTTCGGGTCATCCCGCTTGCGAACCATATCATCGAATCGCTGTTGAACGAGAGGCCGAATATACTTCATCGCAATTCCAGAGTGGTAGCGGTTGGGGATTGTGGCGAACCAGGACGCGAGTCTAAATAGGGTATACAATTGTAGTGACGGAAACGCACGGTACAATGAAACGACAACGTACGGCTTCAAGGCTTTAGGGAACATGTGGATGATATAACTGCTGATTGAAACATCCTTCGCAAACTTGACGCTTGCCATTATGAAGTCCATGTTCGACCCTATAGCGAACTAGATTAGCCAGGCTAACCAACCCGAAGAAACTCCTCGTACCCAGTTCCTTTCCCACAAAGATACGGTTGGCAGAACTCCCCACTGTCTGAATGAAGCTGTCGTATATACCGACCTTTCTCCATTGACCATCCGTACCAAAAATACTTTGCATAGAAAAGTCGATCTCTTCGAATATCTCGTCATTGAACTGGCCTATCGAGCGCGTCAACTCCCTCCTAATCAGTACACCAATAAGGTCGCTGTGGAGAATTTCTGGGTGCCCGACAGTATACTTGAATTGTACTAGATATGCATGGGGCTTCACTTAAGCGTAAGGATAAGAAAAAAGACTACTGGTACTTGCCATTGTCGAATGTGCATTCTTTGGCACTAAGAATATTCTCTGGGATGTTCGCAATCCACGAAGTCATGCTTGGAGGTATTATAATCTGTGGACCTCTAGTCCACGCAGGAACGACATAGATCAAACCAAGTTTCGAATACTAACCAATGCCACGATACGAGTTGTAAGTAGAGCGATGGACAGACTCTCGGGGATTACATACCTTCTGGTATCCGGCCTTGAAAAGCTGAACAGAGTTTACCAGACCTCTGTAATTGGAGCGAACAGATGAGAATATCTCATTCTTGTCCCTCCCAATCCAAGGAAGAGCATTGGGGATCACACTATGATCCCGAGTTGCCTTCTGAGTTTGTACAATGAAAAAAAATATGAAATTGAGCAGTAAGGTTGAGAAGCCAACGAGTCCAACGAGTGGAAGCGGCGACAGAAGGGAAAGGTAGTCCAGCATGTCAAATTGCTTGAACAGCTAGCAGGAAACCACTTCTTATATGGACTCTTCCACTACATCAGTACCCGATTTAGGCTTCCTGGCTACTAACCGTTTGTAGGAGTCAGACATCTCTACAATATACTTGTGAGCACGATAAGTCTTCGGGAGGGGCCGTACAAAGCCTACCCATAAAGTCTAAGTATAGGAAATCTACAAGGTGTATCGGGTAGTTCCAATTTCCGTTGATATTCTTTGATAGTGCCTTTGAAGTTATCGATGTTGATATCTGTCAAGAATGAGGAGTTGTGACTTGATTATTTTGTCAGAAAGCAGTGAGCACACTGAGCACCTAAACACTCTGTTGGATACTTCAGTGACTTTTATTGATGGTAACTGGCAGCAACTGGGGCACGACTCGAACGTTTTACTGCGTAGGGTTTTGTTGATGCAAAAAAGAACAAACAGTTGCAGTTCCTTTCATGAGGTAAAAAAAAATCTACTAATTTCCGTGGTATCCGACTGTGCAACAAGTGAAATGAGTAGATGGATGACTCGGGGAGATAGGTAGAAGGCGGGTATCCAATGGCACTCTATATCAGCGCAGTGGTAGCGCGGACTCCAGTTAGTTGTTTCTCAATGGGTCCTTCTCTGTTCAACTATGGCCAGCCAAAGAAATTGAACCGATAACACGGTACATCTCTAGATTATCCGGAATCCGGATACATCGCCGCATCTTGCTTTTATGTAGAGGGTGTGTATGTACTGCGGATGTGCAGTACCGGTAGGAGCCCTCACTGCGGTGACTCGGCTTGCGGGGCGAGAGAGTGAATGCTTGAAGTGCAGTTTTGAACCCGAATCAACAGAAAGATGTGATTTTGAACTCATGGTAAGGAGTTGCAAACTCTACAAAAAGATAGACAACGACAGCTTGGTTGACAAGGAGGTTTCATGTTTGCGCGCTCGGAAGAGGTGAAGTGGCTATAGGCGCAGGCTAGTAGAGTTGCCAGCGCGATGAACAGTCAAGTTCCCGAAATTTTACCGAAGCTAGGCCAATGATGGAAATCATGGTCGTTAACAAAGAAGTTGACCAACAAAAGGCATGGAAGGAATGAAGGAAGAGTACATAACCGGCACGGCCCGCTGAGGCGGGTACTTGTCGTTTGTCGTAATAAATTGGCCCATATCATGTTCATCACAATCTCAGCACTCTTTGTCAATCTCGCGACTTTACTACTACTACTAGTACAACATGGACCCGCTGAAGCCGTGGACGCTGGTTGCAGCTGCTATTGCTATTTACGCCCTCAAGAAATATCTCGAATTGCGATTGCTACTACAATCGATACAGTACGTTTCTTGATTCGTCGAATTGGGTTCATTCGAAGGTTTCATGCACCTCGTAGATATCATCCTGGTAACAGGCTTCTGCTACCAATAAATACTCTCGTCACAATGATTCTTCCGCGTATCCCTGCTTTTACAAGAGGTATCACGCGAACTTGGACAGACAAATATGAACGTACTTCTCTACTTTTGCGTTCAGTTCAACTTGAGATACTGATAAGGTCTTAGCATACGCAAAATGTGGTTGGGATGTTATTGCGGATGTATGTACTGATAGTGTATATCTTGGATACTTCGAGTTGAACTAAGCCCACTGGCCTAGGTATCGATATTACCCTCACCCTCAACCACTCTATTCTTGGCAGATCCTGTTGCCATCAAGGTCTGTTGTGACTGTTCCGTATATTGCTTTTCACCCAAGCTCATATCTCATAGGAAGTCTTTACATCTCGAGCCCGGTTTCCAAAACCTACCAAGACATATAAAACAATATCCTTTTTTGGAGACAACATCATCGCGTCAGAGGGGGAGGAGTGGAAGAGATACAGGGTACATATATCTCATTATGAAGTTCATTAATTCTGACCTCGTTTCCTTATATCAGAAAGTGGCAGCGCCCGCTTTCAATGATGTACGTGCTAGTCCTCGTCTCCATACATTTGCTAACTTGAAAGAGTCTGAATAGCGAAACAGCCAGCTCATCTGGGATGAGACTGCCAGAATCATGCTTGACCTGTTCGAGAACGTTTGGGGCTCTCAAGATTCTGTTACGGTGGATCATGCCGTAGATATCACTGTTCCGGTAGACGATGCTTGCACTCTCCACTAAAGTCCTGCCTTCGTGGACACTCACGTATCCATCAGATTGCATTGTTCGTTATCGGTGCTGCCGGTGAATATGAATATCAAATGTCCTACAGGCCCAGAACTAATGATACGACACGTAGCTTTTGGGAATCGTATATCTTGGAAAGATGATGACAGCGTACCGCCAGGCCATCAACTCTCGTTCAAAGACGCCATTCATGAAGTATCCATGGGCACTCTCACTAAAACCATTGTTCCGAAATGGGCCATGGGCTGGAATAGTTATACTCGAAAAGTACGACTTGCATTTGATGAGCTAGACGTGCGTCGCTATTCTCTGTATTACGCGTTTTCTCTCAGTCATCATTTTACAGGCTCACATGCTTGAAATGATTGGCAAGAGAAGGAGTTCAGAGAAGAAAGAAGATCGATATGATTTATTGAGCAATCTACTCGATGCTAGTTCTGACGATACGACATTTACGGACCGAGATTTGACTGGGAACATTTTCATATTTCTCATAGCCGGACACGAAGTATGTTCTGAACTTTTTTACAAGACATTGTACTGCTCACACTTCCATGCCTTAGACTACTGCGCATGCCCTTTGTTTTGCTCTTGCACTGCTTGCATTGCATCCAACGGAGCAGGAGACTCTCTTTCAACACATCAATTCGGTATTATCGGATGGCAGAATACCTGTGGGCTTTGGATGGCGATTCTTACTCATACTAAACTAAAAAATTCTAGACATATCAAGAAATGCCCCTGTTCACCCATACTATGGCGTGAGGTTCCCAAATCTTCCTAGATTTCTTCACTGATACAAGGCATTAGTGTATTATACGAGACGCTGCGGATGTTCCCTTCAGTCAGTAGAAGTCTCTCTATCCCGGGGCCCATTGTTTATCTAATGGCTGGCAGGTGAACGCGATACCCAAGTACAGCGCCGAGGACACTACTTTGACTATCAGCAACGCCGCTGGAGAAAAACGCACACTTCCTGTTCCCAAAGGCTCTGTTCTTGTCCTGAATGCAGTCGGATTGCATTATAACCGTACATTTTCTTGTTTTAATATCGGCATTTGGTGGTCTCACATATCCTTTTTGTAGCGCACTATTGGAAAGATCCGGAGACGTTTCAGCCTACTCGCTTCTTGGGAAACTGGCCCAGAGATGCCTTTCTGCCTTTTAGCTCTGGTATGAATGTTTGAGTATCTACCCCAATTCCGTATACTATGTGCATCCCCTTAGGTCCGCGTGCGTGCCTTGGTCGCAAATTTTTCGAAACCGAGGCCGTTGCTATCCTTACCCTCCTAGTGTCAAGGTACAAGATTGAAGTCAAAGACGAGCCGCAGTTTGCTAGGGAGACCTTTGAAGAGAGGAAGGCCCGCGTACTTGCTTCCAACCCTGGAATCACAATGACGTACGTTCTGTGAGCTCATCAGTTCGCCCGACTCTGACTTTCAACCCCGAGTAGACCGATACGCGTACCACTGGTTTTCAAACGTCGGTAAAGAAAAGGTTCGTTGAGCGTCTTGAATTATCGACGCGTTAAACACGTTCTTTGCCATGCCTCAATTTTGTAAGAGATATATAAATAAAGTTAAAGTTATTTCCTTATCATGAGTAATTTTTTATTATCTTCAGTCCCATTTTGTTCAGAGCAGCACAAAAAATATTCAGAAAATTAATCAATTTACACCACCACCACCACGAAGTGCGTGAGCTATATGCGAAAGGAACTCCACCCGCAAAAAAGCTGTAAGTACCATGCCTAAATAAGCGCCCAGGGAGCGCGAATTTCTCTTCAGTTCCAATTCAGAAACTCCAAGATTTGCCAGTTTCGTTATTGAACCCAACAAGGTTCCAGCTCGAAGGTGACAAGTCTTGTAATACTAATACGTAGAATGGAGAAACTGCGTTAAAAACCGCAGTATATCTGGCGATCGCGAGACCAGCGACATCTACTCACTTTATTCCTTCCTAGTTGTAGATCCGACGGCCATTAAGCAGATACAGCAAGGAGAGAGAAAGGAAATATTCGATACAGCAGTGACTACAGCAGTGACGGCAAGAGGACTAGGTTATGTAGTACTTTCCAATTAAATCTCTGGGCCACTCCAAAGGATCCCAACGCAAACACAGAGAGTGCAAAAGAGAATTTATAATAAAACACGAAAACAGAAAAAGTAGATAGGTAGAGACAAGGTGCAGATGTCGTAGCCTCGTGATTTAGTTTTGGTTCCACAAAAATTTGAATCGGGGACACTTTGTTAAGCAGCGTACCCAATGCCCAAAAGAGGTTGTTTGGGTGAAAATGGAAGAAACGAATCACAAGCAAATGAGTCTTTGATCTTTGAGTTGGTTCGTGAGTGAGAGACAGTAAGGACGGAGAGACGACAATTGAGTAAGATATGAAAGAGGAAAGCATAATTAGATCAAGTGAGAGGACAGGGGTGGTGAATAGTTGGACAACAAAGTAAAGAGTAGCCCCTTCCTCCACCGACACATTCAGTACATCACTTTGAGATCAAAAAGAAAGAAAAAATAAAGAGAAGAATAGTACGAATAAACACACAAGGAAATTTTAAGAAGGAACTATGAGCCGAAGAACAAGTTGAATAAAGAAACAACAACCAATAGCCCAATGGGACTGCCCTTGTCGACTGTCGAAGCTTCTCCAGGTGCAGGAAGCGCTTGTAAAGCCAGAGAAGGTAAAGTCTGAACCAATCCTGAGCTAAACTTCGTCCATCACTCATTGGTGGTGAGTGATTCATGAGAAATTATTCCTTGACGTGATGTATCGCGAATAGAGCAGAGTGTGAGACGATTGCAGATTAAAGAAGCAGAATCGGGAAGCGAGAACATGAGGAAGCGAGCGATTAATGCACAGTGACGGGTATCCAAAAGAGTGTGGTGCTGATAAATTACACGGTTGGGTTGAATAATTGAATGAGAAGTGGCGAACGCAAAAAGCTACGTTCGTCTGTCAAGGGTAGGGACAAAACTAGTCGCCTACGCACGCAAGTTAATGCGTAAATAGACGACGACAGTACCCTTGGGCAGTGCTCGGCTCACTTAGGCAGGAGCAGACACCTCTCCACCGTCAACATGCATATGCTGCGTCTCCTCTGGTGCAGCGACAACAACGCCCGCGGCAACCAAGGCTTCTTCATCAGCTGCTTGTTGCACCATTGCGTCCGTCAGCTCGACATCAAATGCAGCGCCTTCGAGAGCGCTGACAGGCTCTCCACCATTGGCTCCGTTTCCTGAAGCCATCCTCCTACCCCAGAACCACCTTGTGGGCCTGAACGAGGCGGGTTTGCACAACGATCTTTGCCGTGCGCTATCCGGAGATTAGCATACTCAGGCTTGTTCTTGACACCGTCAATGGCCTTGATTGCGTTGGAGATGTTGGTAAAGTTTACAAAGGCACAGTTCCTATTAGATGAAATCAATCAGATTTTGCTAGCTATCAAGGCGGGTCACGTACTTTTCCTTCAAAAAGTTGACTAGCTCGATATCCCCGTATTCTCCAAAGTCCCTCTTCAGCCTATCCTCGGTGAACGTTTCAAAGTCCTCGATGTTTCCAATATACACATTCCTTGTCGCGCCAGCATGTACGGCCAAAGCGAGTGTAGGCGGTAAAGGACCCGAGTTCTTTCCCCAGCCGATCTTTAGGCGACGGTTGTTGAGTGTCATACCCTGATATGATGCAACTTGGAAGAAAGTAAACGCGGCAGCTGGGTCAATAAAAGTGACAAACTGAGAAAAAATGTAAGATAGACGAATAGACAGGAGAAAATAAACATACAGCGATGTGCTTATCCTGCATGTATCTGACACTCTGAAGTACTCCGCCGCGTATGGCATTGCACAAATCTTCGGTTGAAGTCTCCGGGTGAATGTTTCCGAGGTAGACGGTTCTATTAATACCTTGCATGCCACCACCCATTCCCATACCGCCCATTCCCATAGCCGAGGCTGTAGCCATGGCTTGTTGAAGAGCGTCTGCAGCACCGAATGGCGTATATGGAGTGAACGGCGACGAGACACCATTGACACCCTGGTTGTTCGGATGCGCTGACTGGGGGGAGACAGCAGCGACAGCGGCGGCCTGGGATTGTGCCACTAGTGATTGGGCAGCTGCCGCTTGAGCCTGTTGCGCTGCCGCCTGTTGGGACTTTGGAATGTATGCACAACGGTCCTTGCCGTAGTTGACCCGTTTGCCTGCCCATGCAGGTTCCGTAGGTAGAGTATTGACAACCTAGAAATCGAATAAGTCAGCTGCAACAACGACAAAAAAACGCCAAAATATACCTTGTTTGCAACTGAAATGCTCAAGAAGTGGACAAATCCAATGTTCTTATCACGAACAATCTTGACCTGGTCGATAAGCCCAAAACGACTCAGATCGTCCCTCAGCTGCTCTTCTGTCGTATTTTCCTCTAAACCACCGAGGTAGACATTCCTACTTGCGTTACTCTGGCTAATAGCTAACCCAACCTGGGCAGGCACGGGACTTGGCTTTCCCCAGCCAATTTTGAGTTCTTGTCCGTGGAGAGTCAGTTTTTTGATGGTGGCATCGGCATGGAACGCGGCTGCTGTAGCTCCATCGAGGAAGGATAAGAATACACAGGATTTCTCTGGGAGAACCCGGATAGACTCGAGAGGGCCAAAATGAACGAGATTAAGCAGCTCGTCGACAGAGGCTGTGGATGGAAGGTTCCCAACATAGACGGTGCGTCCGGTGGTGTTGTTAGACGCAGAAAGAGCAGCGGAGAGCGCTACAGGTGAGTAAGCGCTCTGAGGTCCGCCGGGGTTGTTCTGAGGGATACTAAGCGAAGGAAGTCGCTGCTAAACAACCAAAAATCAGCGTCGCGCGACTAGAAAAACTTTGTGTGCGCTCACTTGAGGAAAACCCATTTGACCGTTGTAGAAACCGCCCATCATGTTCATGCCGGGCATACCCATTCCAAGCATGTTGTATGAACCAAAGCCATAGGGAGTAGCGCTGTTTGGGCTGGGCTGCTGGCCGGAGAAATTTGCGGTATTAGGGCTCATTTGTGGGTTCATTTGAGAGCCGTTAGTCTGAGTATTGATAGTCAACGAAGGTGTGGAATACAGTGGACTGTTAGCCAATGGTGAAGAGGCATAACCCGACTGAGAAATAGAGGCCTGAGGCCCATAACCGTAGTTGGCAAAGGCATCTCTGTTGGATGCAGCATTCGAATTTTGCTGAGGAAAAGTGGGGGACCAACGGGCCTTTTTCGCATCTGGGCCTCCAACGGGATCCATGGACCTCTGGAATGCAAAAAGGAGTCTGTATACCGAGGAGGAAAAGGGAAAAAAGACGAAAAAATACCTTCATCATGTCGAGATCAAAGCCGTAAGAAGGGTACTGAGAAACAAAAGCTGTCTGGGATTCGTCCATCGTAGCGATAAAGAGAGAAACGGACAAGGAGGGACGAGGTAAAGACGGAAAGGCAGAAAGTCAGAAAAAAGCAAAGGCAATTTTTAGGGAGTGTGGTGAGGGCTGCAGGTAAAAGAGTGTGGAGGTGAAAAGACACGCACAAGAAGAAAAGTGCGAATAAAATATCCAGGAAAACGAACAAAACGTCCTACTGGTAAAGTAAAAGAAATGTCACCAGTACAACTTTTTTTTCCCACTGTGCCGGATCTGACGGGCAGGATCAAATGAAATAGATCTCCGGTTCATGATGGTTCATATAAATGTCTTTTTGCTCCAGTAAAAAAAGCATATGAGCAGATAATTGCTAACACAGCACTAGTAATTATTATACGATCTCAACGCCCCCAAACTTTCTCCTGGTCGTCTTCCTTCGCGGCAAATTCGACACATGGGGCTGCAAAGGCCCTTTTGTCCCTACAGCTGCAGACGCAGGAGTCCAAAATGTGTTACTAGCTGATGCAGACGACCCAAACAGCCCGGAAGTCGCAGGTCTCCCATCGTTCGAGCTTGGCACATGGCTACTCTTGATGTTGAATACAGCCGCGGCTGCCGTGGCCGCCTGAACCTTTTCATGCACCGAAGGCGAGTCGTGTGCTCCGGAATAGACTTGATACCCGAATTGCTGTGGAGAAGGCATTACGAGTGGCATGCCTAGTTTGACACCTCGGCGACGATGGAGAAGGGTTTGACTGGCTGTTATCTCGAGAGGTGACGGAGCTGGTTCGTAGGGGAAGGGAATAGAGTTCAACGCGATCGCGGACATGATGATGAACTACATTCAGGTCGGTCAAAAGTCACTATTAAGGACCAATTTCTGAGACTTGCCTGAGTAGGTATGAAAGCGGTGGGTTGGCGTGAAAAGCTCGTGAACAATCGTCAAAGTTCGTGAAGAATCACCTGTAGTGAGATACACAAAGATGCAGGACCAGCCTGTAACAGTTTCTGTGTAGCTGGAGGATCTGCCTATTCGTTTTGCTCTTTATATATCATGGAAGCGCTGCCTTAACGTAACTGTATTTGTTCGGAACACCATCAATGATCTGTTGCCCAGGCGGTAGGAGGTGGTACAGTAGGGATATCAAAGGAATGACCGAGGTCCCATTTATTGAGGAAACCTTTGCGGTCCAAATTGATCATCAACTACGCCAAGGGAGTCGAGGTCAGTGTGCAGACTGTAAGCACAGCGATAACTCCTGGAATCTCTTGAGCGTGCGGAGTAAGTTTGGGCCTAGCGTAGAGCATAGCCAGGGGGAAACTCTGGAATTAGGGGGAGCTTCACCAACAGCCCCAACTCGAGATTACTTGATCAAGTTTTTTGTTTCGTCTAACATGGACCCACAAGTATTTCAGACGATTCGGAAATATTTCATGTACACTTCTGACAGAGTGTCCTAAAAAGGGTTTCCGTTGGAAGCACTTGTGCTTGGCACCTCGACAAGTACTCACTTTGAAAACGTCCGATCAGAGTTGCAGGAGTGTGAAAGAGGTGAGGCTATACCGTATACTACCATATACCAGCGTATCCCAGCAGATCCCAGCGTATCCCTCAAGGTCTCCCATGTAGTGCAGGGTCTTCAGCACTAAGCGCCGCTTACAATACGCGGGCAGACTAGGCTACTGGGGTCCTGGAACAGGTTTCAGCTAGCTTGCAGGGATGAGGTCGACGGTATTGAAAAAAGTTACTGAAAGATCGCGAAGGGCAAGACCGGGACAATAATACAAGGATGCTTAACCCCTGTTCCCTTTGATGTTTCAGTGGTTGATGTGATTTCTTCGTTCGGTTAAGGCTTCGATAGCCTCCAATCTGTTTTGTGAACTTGACCCAAGTCGGAAAATGGAGAGGTTCATCAGCTTAGACAACGCCTCGAGTTTTCGTCTTCGTTCAAAGAATTAGAACTTTGAATCTGAACTCGTACGTCTACAGTTGAAGTTCTGACAAATGATTGCAGTGGCAAGACAAGTGGAATAACAAAAACTCTGTCGGTAAGCGTGCAGTTGTAACCGTTGGAGCGTACTCTGGAATGATGGTATACGGCGGGATCCAAGGTGCAAACTGACTGACTTGCCAGTATCTTGATAAAATTCGATGATTGTGGTGAATTGTGGTGGATGAGCGAAATTGATTCCCTGAGCCTATGGGACCCCTAGAGTTGAAACGCTGATCAACTGATCTTCCAATTTTTCGCTCTGCCAAGAAGGGTTTGGAAGTCCATACGAGGTTGAGCTTGAAGACAGACTGAGATGGTGGTGAGCGACAAAAGGTTGGACTTGTGGCGCCAGCGCTTGTGAGAGTATACAATGACGTCAAACTTTGAGTTTAACCTGGACCATGACTTCCACCCTTCCACCACTCATCCAAGCGATATCTGGCTCTATTGGCAGTGCCTGCGCTAATACACTTACCTACCCTCTAGATCTGGTTACAACTAGAGTCCAATTGTCCTCGCCAGAGACAGGTAAAGGAAAGGAAAAAGCATTCGACTCTTCAGCGAAGACTCTAGCCATTCATGAACTCAGAGCTATTCGGATATTGCGCACCATTGTCCATTCACATGGCATTGGAGCGCTTTACGATGGAATTTTGACCGATACAGCGAGTACGTTGGTGTCAAAGTAGGGCTTTTCATCTTCTAGTGTAATGGCGTCATCTTGACCGGTTGTTCCCCTATAGTTTCTTATACTTCTATATCTACTCTTTCCTTCGAAAGTTTGCCATCCGGTATCTTACTGGACTCCGATCATCTAATATTTCCTCGTCCACCTCAAAGTCTTCACCATCGAAACCTATTCCTTCTGTTAAATTGACCATATTGCAGGATCTCGCCCTTGGATTTCTATCCGGTGTTGCATCACGGGCAGTCTCGATGCCACTCTCTATTATTACACTCAGATTGCAAACAGAAAGAGAGAACGAAGAAATCAATGACGAGAATGAGAATAGAAACGATAAGCTAGCGCGAGCGGTGAGAAAGATATACCAAGAACAAGGGCTGAGCGGATTCTGGCGCGGTATGCTATTGCATCAATTGACCCTATCCTTATTAATAGATGTTACGCTCTAGGTTTCAACACAACAATTCTCCTATCTCTCAATCCTTCCATAACACTCGCTTTTTTCCAACTGTTTCGACGCATCTTGACGCTGTCCCGGCCGCGTCTACCAGTGCAGGGAAAACCCGCCGTCCTTGATCCAACGCCAATAGAGGCGTTTTTCAGCGGGGCAGTCTCAAGCTCAATCGGTAAACCCTTCCACTCACTTTTCGTATCGAGCTAATCTATAGTTTCCTCCCTTGTAGCCGCAACACTTTTATACCCTCTCATACTCTCCAAGACACGTCTGCAAGCCTCCCGATCTTCGTCCAATATATCAAATGCCCCTCCGACTTTGAGGACCGTTATGCTCGATGCGTATCGTGGGCGGTATCCTCACGGAGCATCAAACAAATCCAGTATAACCGGGATTAAAGGATTGTATCAAGGGCTTGAGATGCAAATACTGAAAGGGTTCTTCAATCAAGGAGTTACGTTTCTAGTCAAAGGACGGTAAGTAAATAAATGTTTAATCATCTTTCCGCATCGCAGATCTGAAGACTGTTTATCAGAATTGAACAACTCATCGTTCAAGCATATATGCGGCACAAGCTGGGAGCTGGAGTGCCGCTACCAATGCCTGTGTTTATGCCCATGGAGTCGGATGACCCGAATTTGTCGTTTGGGAAGTGGAATATCATAGAACATGTTGGGAGGAGATATCTCTAGGTGTGGTTATATCAACAATCTTAGAGTGTCTTCGCCCGTTGAGTGCGAAGATTGGTCTAGGTCGCTTCATTTTGTAAGGGTATTTAAATATTTATAGCCTAGCTGTCTTTTGCGAAAAGAATATACTTATACACGCTCGCATATAGAACTATAAATGCCATTTCTGGTTTCACGCAGATAAACCAAGAGACTGGAGGCGGAAATCATAGCATATACTTGAGGTAACTTCGAGGCAGGATGAATCGAACTCCAAGGACGCTGAAGCGAACTCCCGTTCCGTCTACAGGGCTCTTCAGAACCATAGAGAGGCAATGGGCCCTTAGTAAGTAGACTTGAGCATATCATGAGATGCTCCTCCGTGCGCAATAAATCGATTCTACTCCAATGAGTCCGTTGACGTGTGCTTAAACCGAGAGTTTTTAGCAAAAAAGGCGACCGTTGGGCATTCCGAGATTAGAGCGAGGCGTGAAGAGGCCACCAAGCGTACCAAGCGTACAAGAAATACAAGATACAAGTAGTTATCAAGATGCAACAGAACGATTATGCGAGACGTATGTAAGAAGGAAGCGGGGAAAAGAATGCAAGGTTCTGGATGAGACACAAACGAAGAGCGATACAAACTGGCAGAGCGACGAGTAACAAAGTGAGTCTAATACAATGCAGGAGTCCAAGATTATTATAAGTTATCAACTTGGCGGACCAACGAGTACCAAAATGATGAAGCTCGGTCATCTCCTCGCTGTACTAGCTGATTAAGTATGAAGTAGGAGAATAAAGTTTCTGCAGAAAGGAAGGAAAAGGAAGTGCGACAGGAAAAGACGTCGTTGTTGTGAGGAATGGCGGGTGCAAAAGGAAAAGGCACAGGACTCACCCAACGATTAGACTAACACAATAGAAAAGCAGCCACAGGAAAGTCACGGAAGTTACTGCTGCATCAACCCACTCAGCCAATCGTGCATGTTGTTCCGTACCGAGTCTTGAAACAGTGACCGTGCCTGCATTATAACGCTCCACCCTTCTCGCTCAGTGATGTGATAGACCGGAGTCCATGCCGACATGTAACCATGATCCACCCTCTGTTTTTTGATTAAGGACGTGCGGTTGAAAGGATAAGAATTTTCCGTTTGCATGATATTGGGGATTTGAGTGATATCTTCATCGAAATCCGCGTCCGTACGAGCAGTTAGAGACTCGAAGGCTGCCGTGCTCCAACCATCAACGCTCTCAGCAACATAAGTCTGACTCGCATCTCCTATTCCGAAAGCGAAAAAACCTCCCACAGCCGCGAATAGTGTACGTTCGGGGAATAAATCGATTTTGTCGCCAATCAAGGTTTTGTCGATCAGCGACTGGAGTAGGCTTTGTTCGATGACCTGGGAAACGGCGATGGAAAACGCGGCTCTCAGTTGATAGAAACCTGCGGCGTTTCGCGGCCAACCAGCGACTGTGTGCTGTCTCGATAAAGCTTTCTTCAGTTCGCCAAACAAGAATCGCCAAGTGCTAAAGTATTGAAAGGATTGAGCTACTTAGAATCCGACAGATCTGTTACTCACAATAATCCGCCATTGGCTAGAGCTAAGTTGGCCAGCAGCCCTGCAATATCTATGGTTGTTTCTCCTTGGGTTGCAGCGGGGGATTTGGTCGAGTCGTTGGTTACGCCGTCCGGGGATAAGCAGATAAAATGTCCATGACTGAAGATCAATCGATCACCGACGGATTGTCGTCGCTTTCGTAGACAAACTGGAAAACGGTTTTCCAAACATTCGACCAGGGGGCTTCGAGATTCATTGGGTTCTCGATCAAACTTTCGGCAAGCCTTATCTTGGTCTGTATCCTAAGCCAATGAGATTCAAGAAGCTGTGGGTTGATCTGTCAGAGATAGGTATCAATGATTAGCACTCGGATAGCCAAGTATGTACTGTAGTTAAAACTTGTACCGAGGACATTTGCACGGTCTTGAAGAGTACGTCCTGTGAAGAGACTAAATATATGTATCTTTAAAATATACAAAAGGAGTGAAACGAACTTGTGAGAGCTTAGGGACGGTGTATATGGCCATGAATGTGGCAAGGTCCCTGTTGTTAACGTTGAAGCTCAAGAGCGGAAGTTCGGTCTACGTAAGCTGGGCGGTAACGATAAATCAAAATCGTTCTCTTCAAATTGTTGAACCATGCAGTAAGTCTCTTTTATGTTTCTAGGTACTGCAAGACCTCAGTTCACTCTTAAGGCTTCCTGTTAGCTCTCCAGAACCTATGAAGAATCTACCTTCTTTCATGCTTCCCGAATTTCTGTGAGTTTTGAGTCACGCAGAATCTATGTCTATAGATGTCTATCATGTTGACGCAGCTAACTTTCCAATTCTAGGCCTGATGATCTCCTCGAACCTCCACCGCCGCCTCCTGATATCGATTCACCCGAGTGCCTGCTTTATGGCTTTTTCATCGATGAGGCGTTTTGTCCCGCAGGTGAAAACCCCAGCGGTTATCCGCCATTAACACGCCTCCAGTATCTCCACCAGATGTTTATGGAATTTTTGAGCGACTACAAGATAATGGAACACTGTGATGTTTTTTGGGGACGTGATGGGAATCCGTGTATGGCGTGTTTTGCATATGTAGACTCAACGGGGAGGGTGGTTGTTACGCCTTATGGGCGCCGTGTTCCTGCGAAGAAGTGGCTGATGAAACTACTCAAGGAAAATTTCAATGTTGACCGGGAGCCAATGTGGATGAACGTGATGAAGCAGAAAATTTGTACGATTTAGAATGAATGTATCTAAGTAGTTACGGTTGGTTCTCACGCTGGACAAAAAAATCTAACATGCGCTGGATCTGAGTCTGTTCAAATCACTGTGGTTATTTGAACAAATCTTCGCACAACATGCTTGACTGACTGGAACTACTGCACTACCTCCTGGCTGTGAGCTCAGAGTCAGTGTCCTGCGGTAACGATCACGTTGTTCTCTTGGTTCTCTTCCACCATGCAGTGAGTTTCTTCTATGTTTGTCTTAGTACCCGAAGACCTCATTACACTCTTATGGCTTCCTGTCTACCCTCCCGAGCTTATGAAGGATCTGCCTTCTTTCATATCTCCTCCCAAATGGCTGTGAGTTCCGAGTCACGCAGAATCTATGTCGGCGCAGCTTATGTTCTATCTCTTCAATTCTAGGCCTGACGATCTCCTTGAATCTCCACCACAACCACTCGATGCCCAACCACCTGCGAAGCTGTTCTATGGCTTTCTCATTGATGAGGGGTTTCGTGACTTCGTCCCGAGATGAAGCAAAACCCAGCGCTTATGCACCTGACACGCGCCTCCAGTATCTCACCGATGTGTTCATAGAATTTTTGAGCAAGCACAGTATGATGGAGCATTGTGATATTTATTGAGGACACGATGGGTATCCGAATCTAGCGTGCTTTGCATATGTAGACAAAACGCGGACGGTTGTTACGCCTTATGGGCGCCGTGTTCCTTCCCGGGGTGGCTGAAGACTCGTCTCCTCAAGGAAAATTTCAATGTTGATAGGGAGCCAACATGGATGAACCTGGGGAAGTAGGAAGTTTTGTACGCTTTAGAATGTCTCATGAATGTAGCTGTTTATGTTTGGTTCTTGCATTACTAACTCGGTCGGCCCTCAATGTGACATGCAATTTCTCCCCTTTTCTAAAATACATAACTTCCTCGCAAAAACCTCCTTTGCACCACCCTGACATCATCTGAACTGGCATAGTTCGAACGACATTGGTGATAGCCCAGACTCCTCCAGTGAGGAGGTAGTGCACTAGTTCCAATCAGTCAGACTCAGACACTCAGCCATTTTTACCAGAAAATGCCAGAACGCTTTTCAACGTTTACGTCCAGGTACTAATCTCCATTTCGGTCTCACCTCAACTGATCGCATCGGTCAATTTCTATGTACTAGTGAGCTCTGCTCAAGCTCACGGCCACGGCATTCGAAAATCCGAGCAGGGCCCTGATGCAGACCTGGACGACTCAAGGACAACTGCTGTCTGGGCCTCCCGCAGGTAGTAGTGTTGCCCACAACCACAGAGCACTCCAGAGCATCCCAAAGCTCCAACGTTGCAGATGCCCCTCAAGCTTTGCCAATGCATAGTGTAGATCCGAGAGCCAGCAAGGGATGTCCAGTTTCAAGGTAGATAAGGTACTTGAGAGCCAAGTATATGGTATCCACATATAAGATGGTAACCAAGCCCTTAGGAGGTTGACGTTGTTTAGATAGAATTGCAGTAGGCAATCGTGCGTGACGGTAGCAACGGCCCGATCGGGCGCTTGTTTTGGAAACGTTCATCATTCATGACCTTCACTGCAAGGTTCCGTGCTGCCCTTGCTCAAGCCGTGGGCTTCCGTACGCTGCCTGTAACCGTTCTCCTTGTTCTCCTATACCTGGCAGCCATCCTCTCAACTCTCATAACTGACCAACTTACTTCAGTTCCCCCAACGTCTACTCTCCAGTCACACTACGGAGGCCTGAATGTCACTGAAGCCTATAAGGATCTACACGTTATCGCAGCACGTCCCCATCCATACAACTCTCATGCCAATGACTTGGTCCGAAAGTATCTCCTCCAGCGTGTCAAAACCATTCAGGACACCTACAATCATACTCCCCTTGTCATCGATGACGATGTAGTCACAAATGGAACCTGGTCCACCAGTCTTGGTCCTGGTTCTGCGACGTATTTTGAAGGGAATAATATTCTGGTCAAGATTCAGGGCACTTCTGCGCTGCCGGCTGTTTTATTTTCTGCGCATTTTGACAGTGTCTCTACCTCTACCGGAGTTACAGATGACGGAATGGGCATTGTTATTCTGCTGCAGCTCATTCGATACTTTGCGGCCCATCCCCCGCACCGCACCGTCCTTTTCAACCTAAATAATGCTGAGGAAGATGGTCTCAATGGTGCTCATGCCCTTCTAGAACATCCATGGGTCAAGGACTCTTCTAATCCAGAGTTTGTCAATCTCTTTGGGTCAACTTTTATCAATCTTGAAGGCGCTGGGAGTGGTGGGCGACCTTTATTGTTTCGCACTACCGACATTGGATCCCTCAAAAGTTGGAAGAATGCAGATTCGCCCCACGCTAATATCATCTCTTCAGAGGCATTCTCTCTTGGGATCGTTCGCAGTGGAACTGACTTTACGGTTTACACCAATGCTTTGGCCATCCAAAATCCGGCAAACTCGACTGACTTTGCTCCAATGCGAGGCTTGGATTTTGCTTTCTATCGCGGTCGAGCCAAATATCACACCAAATTCGACTCGATTCCAGATACTGAAGGCGGCAACAAGGCATTATGGGCAATGATGCAGCCATCGTGGGCTGCGGGTGTCGCTCTCGCCAATGATGATGTTACATCAATGCCAAGTGTCAACAAGCAAGCAGTATATTTTGACCGTACGTTTCCTAGATTTCCATTGAAAAGATACTGACTTGTTACCCAGTATTTAACGCCGCTTTCATTGTCTTCCCTCTCAGTTACCTCAGCACTTTCAACATTGTAGCTATTATTGTAGGACCCATCGTCCTCGTACTTTTTACCCTTTTTGAGTCCGCTCAATCTCGAGCAGCAGAGAGGCAAGTCGCGACGTTCTCGCCAAGTGCAACTGTAGAAACAGAACCGGTGGCCTCGGCTTCTCAGTTGCTTTTGGCACAAGGAGTAGACCATGCCGATTCGGAGGATGTTCAAGTAAGCTCTTCTGAGCGTGAGAGCGGTCGGACTATGCCCAAAAGTCTTCCATTTTGGTGGAAACACGGCCAATTTTGGGTAACATTGTTGTTGAGTATCGGAGCCCAAATCGCATCTGTTATCGGTTTTGCCAAGCTGAACCCTTTGTGAGTGTCCTTGCTTCAAGGCATGGAACATTCTGAAGTTAGATTTATAGGTGGTATATGGGCATCCCACTGTCCCCATTTTATCGTTGTTTACTCTCTCGATTCTCGTCCCAGGACTCATCTTGTCACCGCCGCATCTCATAACTGCCAAGCCTCGAATCAACCTACCGTTACACACATATAAGACCACTAATGTACTTGCGTGGACATCCTTCCGCACGTTGCTTATCCATAGCTACATCTTTTCGTGGCTTATTGTCTTAGTGTCTACCGTGGGCATCATACGCTTCGGACTAGGCGGGGGATTTTACATAGCCAGTATCTACAACGCCCTCCTCTGGGTTGCAGCAGTGATTTGCGGTTTCCCTGCTTGTTTTGGTGCGGCAGAAGCTCCACAGTTAGAGGTCGTCCATGATATCGGTCAGACAGGACGAGGAGACGAAGAGACCGAAGTGAATGAACGAACCCCTCTTGTCGGCCGTAAACATTTTCGAATCCTCAAAAACAAACTAAAATTGGGAGGTGACCAACTTGAAGATCAGCAGCCATATGCCCTATGGATTCTTCCCCTTCTTATCGTTGTTCCCTTCCCTTTGATCCTCATATCTCATGTTGCTCTTTTCCTGATTCCGTCGATAAATCAAACGATGGTTGACGGAAGTCCAGCTATTATGCCTTACGCAACTATATCTCTCCTTTCATTTTTGTCTTCTCTTCCGGCCATGCCATTCATTGGCGCCCGGAAAGTTCATCGATACTTGATGTGGATTCTAGGCTTGATTTGGGTGGTATGTACTGCCCTAGCGTGGGTACCTTGGTCGGGTGCTTGGGTTGGAAGCATTGAGGGATACAGCGGCGGATTGTTCCCGTTCACCGAAAACGCACCTTTCAAGATATTCTTCCAGCAAACAATAGAACTGTCGCCATCTACACAAAACTCTAGTTCGAATGCAAAAGCCGTAACCACTCTTACCGCCTCCGAACCATTCCTTCGGGATATGGTTCTTCCGTTACTTCCTTCGTACTTGAATTCGGTCGCAAGTGGGAGGAAGACCGAGTGCTCGAACGTGGCTATAGATACTAGGAAAACAGGTTTACCGCATTGCAGTTGGGAAACGTCCAACTCAGAAGTTTTTCACGATGCCTCAAGTATGATTCACGCTGCCGGTATCACTGGAGTTGCCGAATCAGCAACGAAAAGCAGCACAAATTGGAACTGGACCTCAACGACTAACCCATGGTTCAAGGCTCACGCCAAATTTATGTCTTTCGGCCAGAACTCGACCGGAGCTCGCTTCTTCATAACTGCGAACAATAGCCGCGCGTGTAGGGTGTATTTCGACCATCCCGTGGAGAAATTACGCGCCTATACTCTCAACGCGACAACAGACTTTGAGGAAGTTGAGGCTAATGCTGGATGGAGGGTTCAGCGCGGGTTTGAATCCGACACTTATGAAACGCTGCGCTTTGGAGCCGTGAATGGGGCAAAACATTTGTTGTGGATGTACAGTGGCCCAAGTCTTTAAAACGTGATCTGATAGCCTTGTCGGACATAAATCCATACTCAGGGCGTGTAGCATGCGAATGGGTTGAATACGAAAGCGGCATGGTAGGGATGGGCCTTTCGACCTCGCCTGTACCATCGTCCTCTGGAAGACGGATGTCTGGTGGGCAGATTCCCGCATTCGAAGAAGTGATAGCCTACTTACCCAAATGGGCTACGGTGAGTAAGCTGACGGATGGGTTAGTGGAGGTACAGGAAAAGTTTTTACTCCAGTGAACCTGTGTCCTTGGTTATCATCTTGCCTTGAAACTATAACCTTGTTTTATTTATTTCTTAATGTATTACTCTATTTTTTTTGGAGGTGCGTGTTTTTTTTTTCAAAAAAAAATTAGTACAGGCAACCGTACACAGGAACTGGCCCACTATACTACTTACTCTATATAACGGATATTGTTAAATTTTGTACCATAGTTAGCGTTTCGACAATAATCTTGAGATCCATTAACCGTCTTCATCGCCTATTGCATCGCAACAACGACTACATTTATTTACACAGGCGATTATGAGAGTATGAATACTTATACATAGAGATACAAATAGTGTTGAACCACTAGAAATTTTTCTGTAAATTATATGGCGAGTCAGAATAACGTCCTTGCTAATTTATGCTAAATGAAAAGAAAGTGGAGCCCCTATAGTTCCAATGCTAACAAGTCCTTTCAAATCTACAAGTCTATGGTGCCAAAGTGGTGAAAGATCAACTGACCATAAGTAACCCTCCGACGCATTGTAACGCGTCCGTCAGGTCTATAAGCGAATTTCAGGCTGCTATTGCCCAGGGGCTTTCTGCATCAGCACCACCGGCAACACAATAAACAGCGCTAAAATAACCAAAATTCCTAATCCCATCTTCACAATATTGGCCACCTCACGCGCAGAGAGCCGTGATTGCTGTGTCGACATGCTCCAAGTGGAGTCAGAGTCTGAACCGATAGAAGGTTCATACGGGTATGCGACGAGAACTCGCTCAAGCTCCGGGCCACTGTACCCCGCACTATAGCGGGATCCAGCGAGCTCGGGATCGTACTTTGAGTCGTTGGTGAAAGTAAAGCTTGAGTCTCTGGATGAGGTTGATATAAATGAAGGGCGGGGGTGACTACGCGGTGAATTAAACATGGATTCTGGATATTGTTCGTTGATTAGAGACCCAGGACGCGGAGAGATATCGGCAATCCGGTAGAGGATCATTGATGCTCGTGGTTGGCTGGAAACCGGAGGTGCAGAGGGATAAGTGCTCAACTCGTTTCCGATATTGTCAGAAGCAATACTCATAGACTGGGACGGCGGTCTACTGGCCCAGCTTTGGACTTCGGAAGTCGTGGAACACGACTCTAGAGAAACTTCAGCGGCTCCCTCTGTACTGCTGAGATAGGGTACAGGAATTTCGGAAACTGAAGATCGACAATAAGCCTTGGCTGGCACGGTCAATGAAATACTGTCAGAACGTGGAGGTTGAGCTATGGACGGTTCGCTGAGGACATGGTCGTGTTGATCAGTGTTATCCATGACTTCCTGGTGCTGTGGAACAGACATATAGGGGATAAGAAAGCAGAAAATACCGCAGTTGCAGATTTATACACGGGTGACTGAAACTGATTTCGGGATATTGCGTTGGTGGCTGGTTCGGCATTGAACAAAGACGAAGTTCACAGCATACTTTGTATGCGGGAGCCTGCTGCGGGAGGAGATATGGATTATTAACTGGTTAGCCAGCTGAATGTTTGGGTCCGGAGGGCTTCATAGTTCATGTGGGGAAGCTGTGGCTTCGGGGGAACAAGTCCGTAAACGGTATTCCAAAAACAGCGATCGATAGAGACCGGATAAGGATTGAGTCGACGGTTGCTAATCGGTCGACCGGGCCGGGTAATTGGCTCCAAGTATATATCTGACGCGTTGAAACCACGATGATGTCGAAGGCTTGAACACAAAATGAAGCCCGGAAATACTCTTTCTACACCCAACCACCATCTTCAAGGTTTTGCAGACCTGCGGTCCACAGTCCTCTCTCCAAGGTTTAATACACGGTACATCGTATCCTCCTTCATTACAGGTGCCAATTTTCGAAGCGGAGCCATAGGAGTACCGTAGGTATAGGTGCAGATACACTGGTGTTTTTGCGGAATACGGAACTTCCGTAAAAGGTTCCGACTAGGTACAACCTTCTCGCGTTCAAAAGCTAGACGTAATTGTGCCAGTTTCTCTTTTCTTTATCGCTGTTAAAGCCTTGGTAAATGCGCTTTCCTGTTCCTCCAAATTATTTGATACACGCGTCTGATTTCTTATCACTCAGACATAGTATGACGGATTATGGTGCTCCAGAGCTTGATTTCTGTGATTCTGCCTCTGCTTCTTCCTCTGCGCTCGTCATTACACCATTGTCTGGCCAGGATCTGCTGAAACGGCCCGATTCCATTGTTCCTCAAATCCAGAACGACACTCCATTCAAACTATCCACACCACAACTTCAACCTTATCGTCGTCCTAACATGTTCAAGGGCCCCATTCAGCCCCATGTCAGCAATCTTCCAAGGCGAAAACCTCGACGAAAGGCTGCGAAAGGCGTCGCTAGCAAATCACTATCGTCTGCCTCCATTCGTACCAACGCAGCTGCTTCGCCCTCTATACCACCGTCGTCTGTTCGTTCATCATCATCTAGCTCCCGCTCCAGGTCTCCCCGGCCCTACTTTATCAACAACGATTCGCCTTCAGTCGCAGGCTTCATTGCCAAGCCTGTCACGGCCACTTCCCCTTCACTTGAACTGAGTCGTGCTCATCCTTTATCGAAAGGGCATTTACAACCTCATGTCACCAATATGCCTCGGAGGCGTCCGAAACACCCTCGAACTCCCATCAGGTCGAGCATCTCGCTTGACCAACGCAGACAGCAGGAGAAGGAAGCTTGGGTAGAAGCCAGGTGTTTACAGGAAGTGGGAAAAGGATCTGGTGTTTGGGTTGCCTTTTGGGATTGGGAAAATCAGAACGACAGCGATGATAACGGAGATGGAGAGCAGCCACGGCTTGACATTTCATTTGCGGATGAACTGTTGTGCGCCGAGCGCGTTATCCGGGTCGGTCTCCGAGCACAGGAGGAAATTCCTGAAAGCGAAATCGAGGAAAATCTTCTGAGCATCCTTTTGCTTCCTCAATTGGTCCAGGGGCACGACGATGGGACTCCGCACCTGTCGGACGAGCAGCTTTTTTCTGCACGAGATTTTCTATCGCAGCTTCCTAAATCTATTTCAGAACACGCAAATTCGACAACAGCCCTCCCCTCGTCGCTTTCTTCATGCCCCGATGCTTCCTCACCATCCAAGCGCGTACTCATAAGTATCCCGAATCAGGAATACACCGCTGATGCCATTGCATTGGTGGTCCTTACCCTTTCTCTCCTAGACTTTCTACCAGCAGCTGCCGACTTCAGTATGCCTAGCTTTGGCTCACCTGCCCTTAACATGCTAGTCCGGTTGCACGACGAAGAAGACCTTGGTCTTCCCTGGCGGGGAGCGATGTCTTGCGATGGGATAGAGTGGTTGGATGATATCATTGGAAATGACGAAAGCGAGGCCAACGCTGAAGAGGTTCGGCCTTGATTCTGGACGAACTTCTTCGTTCCAATGACAAGCTTTGTAGAAGATCCTTCTAGAGCGGCCTAGAGCATATAGATATTCATGTTTTGATATTGCTTGCTTGCTTCTTCATTCGATGTTTGCATCTGCTTCATACTATGTATCATTATCTGACTTGGAAGTTGAACATGATATGCAGGACATTCGCTATACTACTATACTACTATACTACTAAGTATAGTATTTTGGATCTGGCTACGATGGTCATACCCGTGTAACGTGTAATTCGATCTGCGCTTGGAATTGAGAACGGTACTAGTAGACGCATCAATGAATTTTGGGATTTACACTGGAATCCGTGACAAAAACTCTCACCTCTTCAGGCCAAGAGCTGCCCGTAAACAGGCTCCCGTGGATGCTCGAGACTACAAAAATTGACAACGAAATTATTCGAAGAATGAATGAAGTTGATCTTCTATCTCTCAAGCTACCATATACGGCATGTCAAAGCTGTATCTAGCATTGACGTCACTCCTGGCAGAAGATGTATGATACCTGCATGAGAGCCAAGTGGCTGTGTGTTTTGTGCCATCCACACTTGATGCAATATAATTCTAATGACTCAGCTTGTCGAAACGAAGCGAGGATGAGGAGCTTCACCTGGAACAGTCTAATCGTGGGCTTTTTTGTTTTTTGTTTTTTGAATCTCCAGTATAACGCTAAATCCACCTGGAATGAACGACAGAATGATGGATATGGCGTAATAGGTCCTGGGAGGTGATAAACGCATCGGGCGGCGTGCGACCAGCGAGTATAGTATCCAGTAGGCTGATGCTCGTTAAGTATCTTCCCTATAGACTTCCTGTATTTAATTGATACCAATGGTGGGAGCACTAGTCGCTGCATAGAAGATCTCCGGCGTTTGAGAGTGCGAAGTTTAACCTCCAGGACACCTTGCCAATCGACGATGTATCTCCCAATTTGCCAGTTCCCCCTCTGAGTGCAATTTGCTGGGACTTCACCTGACACTTCGGAAACATGAATTATTGTGATTGGGTTTATGATCATAAGGCAGCGGCGCATTACGGTATCTCCAATTCTGTTCCCTGCTAGTTCGTGGTGAACAATAGGTGAGCGCAGAATTCTGTAGTGAACATAGGATTCCATTGGAAGGTGCAAAGTCGCTTCGGCCATTCCGGCGATAATTAAACGTTTTGCCCCAGATCAGTCAAGCCTCTAGACTGCTGTATTTACGGGGAGAGACCAAGTAAGTACAAAGACTCAAGAGAGTCCGGGCTGAGGTCCTCGGTCCTACACCGGATACTGTAATCTACTATACCGTTCCCCACCGAACCACCTGCTCTCCCACTCCTTCGGCTTTGCTATTGCGACGTAGGCTCCAGTAATTCGAGAACTACAGAAGTGAATATATGCGCCTGTTGATTGACTGTGCCACAGTACGTGCACGGCCAAACCTTGTATCGGCAGTATTATGGTCAAAAATACGCTCGATCGCATACATCTCATGTTCCAGAACCTAAACAAGAGATGGTTTCAAAATCATTGACGCTTACTAACTATCCTTTTTGTTTGTTTCGTGGAACGTGTCGTACTAATTGTTTGTTTTTCGCTTATATGAAAGTATCGAGGTCTTAGTTTAATGATCCCTGCATCGTAATCACAATACCACCCCCAAAATAACAATAGGAACCTATGGCAAGGATGGAAGTAAAGTTTAATTTCCACACGTTTAAACGCTGCCAGCGTCGGCCAATTCTATTGTTTCCCCGCCCTCATGCTTCACTTCACTTCAAGCATCTGCAAGTAGGTAGTGGCCAGATCAGGCACTATCGAGGGAAGTAGTATAAGAAGGGAAGAAGTTCTCGATTTTTCTCCAGACCCACTCTGCCCACTCTGCCCATAGCGTTCGAAAATATCCTCGAACACTTGCCAGTCAATTATCACTCTTATAACCGAAATGGACGCTTTCGCCGTCATCACCAATTTCTTCATCCCCGCCGTAGACGACGTTGCTCTTGATCACGATCTTCCGGTCAACGAAGAAGATGGAGGGTCCGGTGCCAACTCGTCTTGTGTCATTGCTTAATTGCATATACCCGGTTTATTTTTTTTCGTTCTTCGTACGTCCTATTTGCGTGCACGTTTCTTCACCCGCCATGACCTCTCTCTCCTCTATTTGCAGAGTATCGATATTAACCACTGCTGCGCTACAGTCACCTATGATCCTTCTACACTCGCGTAAAACCGACGATTTCCCTAATCTAGATGTTTGGTGTTACGGGATAGCACGGGACCGTTGCTTCTATCCGGTGAGGCAGGATTGTGTATGACGAAGTTTCCGAGTGGGATTATTTTATTACCTTTCGACTTTCTTACCTACGTATACGGGTTTTCACTGTGATTTTAGAATACTTACAAGTACTAGTAGTCTTATTTGACACGCCACTAGCACACTTTAGTGACTTCTAGCAGCTCAGCTGAGTACGTACTAGCCCTGAGTTAGGATCCACATCATCAATAGTATCCAATCGATGCGGTGCCAGAGCGGGGTTTGATGTCGGGCCGGCTAGTGTTTGTTGTCAGCGAAAGGTTTCAAGTCTCCGTGGCTTGATTCTTCATTTATCCTTCAATTTCTTTACTTTCCTTACCGGCCAGTACATACGTATCTGCGCCCTAATCAGCTAAAGGCAGTGACTCATGTCGCATTCACGCTTTTCTTCATTGGGAAACGGCAATGGATATGAACGGAAACGCACAAATTTGACTATAGCTCCAGAACCTCCACAAGGCGCTGGTTCCTCCTCTTTTTCAAGGCATTTGAACGCCTTTTCCTCACCAGTTGGACTTTCGATGGCAGGCTTTGGAGGCCAGCGCTCGCCTTCCCCTCCGGCGTCCGCATACTTTCCTATGCTTTCGGCCGACCCAAATGCAAGCTTACGGCCCACTGCAGATGCAGACGCCCATTTCGCTTATAGTACAACATTCAGGCGTCACCAAGCTGAAAATTCTCTGGCCTCGCCTCAGGTTATTGCCTTCGGGGCACAGAGTCTCTGGTCCAGAGTGTTGAGCACGGTGGCCGGCCAGCCTTCGGATGAATTGGAGAATGGGCGGGCATTGCCAACACCAAGACGGACTGAAAGCAATAGTACCGCATCGGAAAAGTTTGCGCACACATCTGTAGAAGTACGTTTCAAACAATCCATCCCATCCCGATACTAGATATTGAACGTTATTCAGGATACTGTCAGTTACTTCCGTACCTCTTCCGCAACTGGTCTTTTGCTGTCGGATATACCCCATCTTCTAACGCAGTACGGCTACAATGAGTTCTCTGTCTCATCACCGGAACCTCTGCTTCTCAAGTTCGCCAAAACTATCTACGAGAGTCCGCTCATTCTGCTGCTATGTGGGAGCGCAACGGTTAGTGCAATTATGGGTAATGTAGACGATGCCATTAGTATTACTGTCGCGGTCCTAATTGTCTTAACCGGTAAGCCGCTTTCGCTCTTCTGGAAGCGTCACTAACTTTTATATTTCTCAGTGGGATTTGTACAAGAACGTCGGTCAGAGAAGAGTCTAGAAGCGCTAAATAAACTGGTTCCACATCACTGTCATGTCATCCGGTATGTAGAACCGGCACCCTTGACTTAATTCCGCAAATTCACTATTCCTAGTTCTTCACAAACTCATCACATCCTTGCCAACGAACTCGTTCCAGGAGATCTTATCTCTTTTTCCACCGGTGACCGGATACCAGCAGACGTTCGTATAATATCTGCCATTGATCTGGAAATCGACGAAAGCAGTCTGACAGGCGAGACTGAAGCACGCACGAAGAGCTCGGACACATGCGATTTTGATACCTCCTCACACATGCCAGGAGTAGTCAGTGAACCCGTGGCGTTGGCCGATAGGTCATGTATAGCGTATATGGGAACACTAGTGCGGAACGGTATGCATGTTCCGCTAAATTATTTACTGTTTCTGAGACCCCACAGGCAGAGGCACAGGCATCGTTATTGCTACAGGAACCTCCACCGAATTTGGTATTATCTTCTCTATGATGCAAGATGTGGAAGAGAAGCGGACACCACTACAGCTGAGTATGGACGAACTCGCTCAGAAATTATCCATTCTTTCGTTTGTAATAATTGGAGTAATATGTTTGATTGGCGTCTGGCAAAGACGCAGTTGGTTGGATATGTTCACCATCGGTGGTGAGTGCACTCCTTGCACTCTGATTCTTCTCACACAATAGTGCGTAGTATCTCTCGCTGTGGCCGCCATCCCCGAAGGACTGCCCATCGTAACAACGGTCACCTTGGCCCTTGGTGTTCTGCGAATGGCGAAACGGAAAGCTATTGTTAAAAAGTTGCACTCTGTCGAATCGCTTGGTTCAGTTTCGGTGATATGTTCCGATAAGACAGGTACTTTGACGAAGAATGAGCAAACTGTCATCGAGGCCTATGCTGTCGATGAAGCCGTCGTACTAGATCCATTTTCGAGCAAATTTGTTAATGGTCCATGGTCACCCGCGGTAGTAAAGATGATGGACGTCGGCGCACTATGTAACAATGCTCAAGTTACCAGGAATGAAGACAACACACTGATTGTCGTCGGGCAGTCTACAGATGTCGCCTTACTCAATGTTCTCAACGTGGTTGGACTGACCGATAAGAGAGCTGTGAGTAACTCCTGTGTCTTACGGGTACTACTCACTGACATTCCCTTAGAGCTTTCGACGGATCTCTGAACGCCCGTTCAACTCTGAACAGAAATACATGGCCATTAGTGGTGTTCACGTGGATCCATCATCGACCACGGCTGGTGGACGCGAGATGTGTTATATGAAAGGCTCTATCGACGCGGTATTGGAACGATGCAAATACTATTATGTCAACGATGATTCAACGCCTACACTGGACGAAAGCATGCGAAATTCAATCTTGGGGAAGGCTCAAGCCATGGCGTCAAGAGGTCTCCGAGTCATTACCATGGCTTATGGATACGGATCAGTAGAGACTACAATTCCACCCAAAGGATCTTCTCGCGCGGTCTCACCCGCTTCTGGTAGAGGTTCGCCTTCCGGTATGGCTTCTGCCAGCATGGTTTTCGTTGGTTTCCAGGGAATGTTAGATCCTCCCAGACAAGGTGTATCTAATTCGATCGCGCATCTCCAGGAAGGTGGTGTTAAGGTTGTGATGATTACTGGAGACGCGGAACAGACGGCCATGTTCATAGCTGGAAAGCTGGGACTCAACATTGGGCCTGTACATGGACATGGTGGAAGTGCAGGTGGGCGTGGACGGACTGGCTCCGCTGGACTTGAAGGAAGCACGTACTGCTTGACCGGAAGGCCATCGATCAAATGACTACTGCCCAACTGAAGGAAAGAGTTGGGACTGTCAGTGTTTTCGCGAGGACAACTCCTAGACATAAAATGGCCATTGTAAAAGCATTTCAGAGTCGAGGGGATATTGTTGCAATGACTGGTGACGGAGGTGATCTCTTTTTGCTTTCTGCTTTCTGTCTTGACAACTAACGTCGAACGTTTCGATAGTAAACGATGCGCCGGCGCTCAAGATGGCCGATATCGGAGTATCTATGGGTAAATCTGGAACAGATGTAGCCAAGGAAGCTGCGGACGTTATTCTTGTCGACGATAACTTCAGCACAATATTATCCGCTGTAGAAGAAGGTGCGTCTTCCACCTGATTTTTTTTGAACCTAACTGACGGACCAAACTCATCTAGGAAAATCGATCTTCCATAACATTCAAAACTTCCTAGCCTTCCAATTAAGTACTGCCGCTGCCGCTCTGACACTAATCACGCTCAGCACAATGCTTGGTTTCGCAAACCCATTGAACGCAATGCAGATCCTGTTCATCAACATTTTAATGGACGGTATGTTAATTAGTTTTTTCTCCAGATATCCATTAAACTGTTGGTTGTTAGGACCTCCAAGTCAAAGTCTCGGTGTAGATCCTGTAGATCCCTCCATCATGAGCAAACCACCAAGGAAGAAGAACGCACCAATCATTACGAGGAGGTTATTATATCGAGTCGTTTTTTCTGCGTCGATGATTGTTCTTGGGACATTGTTTGTATACATGTACGCACTTTCTGATGACCGGATGTCGAAGCGCGAGCAAACTATGGTGCGTATTTATGAATATTCAGACTACTCTCAATCTTCTTCTGACTTCTATCTAGACATTTACCTCCTTCGTTTTCCTGGACCTCGTCTCCGCAATACAAAACCGAGGAATAAACTGTGGCCTAACCCAGAACAAGATGTTGGTGACAACAGTGTCTATTTCCGCGGTAACGCAACTCGCGCTGGTGTATGTTCCAGTCATGCAAAGGATATTCCAGACCGACGCGTTGAGTTCGGGTGATATGAGCATATTGATGATGCTGGCGGCGACTAGTGCGATACTCCACGAAGTTAGACGACATTGGGAGAGACGGAAAGCTGCTGCTGGAGGAGAGGAGGATGAGAGTTGGGCTGGGGTTGTACAGAACCGGGTGTGATTGACAACTATTATACAAGATCATATGGGAGTTGGAGGGAACAGGGCTTTCCGATGTACTGCTCTGTTAGCGGCAGAGATAAAAATGGGTTGGAAGTTACCCTTCGCGATGTACGTAACCACAAACTAGTAGATTAATTTATAACCAGGCCTCGAACGAGGATTATTTACTATGGAGGACGAAATATTTAGTACATATGTAAATAATCTTGTGCTTCGCTGCAATATTATCCCATTACCTGTGAGTATAATGCATGGGCATGTGCCAGATATCCTGGTGACAGTTCGTAGCTAGCTAGTCCACAACTGTTTGAAACGTGTGCCATGGGGCCACATTGCCGCAAAGCACCAAAGACAGAGATTATGCGGGAACGTCACACCGCAGTATGAGCGCGAAAAGCGTCGACGTGTCCTCTCCAGAGTGGGACTGAGAGACAGGAGATTGAATGGGGATAACTCAAAAGAGGTAGAGCAAGTTTAGTTAAGAATGGTTTCTCTCGGAACATTCGCGGTTTGTTTGCGGTGATCTAAGAATTACAAGATTCTGATTCAGGCTACTTCTAAAGGCCCGAACTTAATCACGTGATTGACGACACGACGCGTCTGGTCGCGTTTGCTTCTGTTTTATAAGCTCTTAGCTGGTATCTTCTTTCGCATAACAACGTATAACAATTTGCACAATATCTCTTGCTTAATTTGCAGTAGGTCTATAAGTCCGAATGCCCTCGGGAACTCAGGCCAAAAGACAATAGTGGAATCAAGATCACGGTGAGGCAGATATTTATTTAACTAATGAAATCTTATGTTTCTTCTCTTCCTACTACCATCATGTAGAGGATATCTCTCTCTGTTTTGGAACGAAATATCATACAGCCGGTTCAAACAGATGTGCTGAGAGAGAGAAAGACAAAAGCGGGCTAAAGGTGCGTATGCTGTCAAGCTGGAGAGACAACTGTTAGAATATTCAACTCGGCCATACAAACTGGGTTTATGGCTGAGTTGGGTATTGTACCAAACTCTAATATATGACCCTTCTTGTAGCACTACGACAGATCTTGTTAGAAATCATTACGCCAATGGCAACTTGACCATACCACCTCATCTTGTGCTATCATGCACATGGCTCTTTCATGTGTCAAGACACTCACGGCCACGGAGAATAACCGAAATCATCCATTTCTAGTTTCCTTTTCACTTCGATATTCTTATCGCGATTGAAAATCACCGGGACCGGAACCGGCCGGACCTATTAGCATGAGAATTCACTGTCAGTTGCACATGAGCGTCTCCTCCAACCCAACTACCGAACTCTCTCCAGCAATTGCTCAGCTTGCTGCTAGGTTTCTTCGACAAGCGTAGCATTTTCCTCATTCAGCGTCTGCTAGATCACCACAGAACCGCTCAATTTCGTGTATTAAGTTCTAACTCGTACAGGTTCCATAGAGGGTGAAAGGGGCGAAGAACTAATTAGGTGAGAAGCGCAGTCCCATATAACTGTAACATCATTGTGAGTTTTCCTCAAAGTACCTATCTTTACGCACCTTTTGACTTTGCTGTTGTAGAACGCAAGTTTCGTTACAAGTATACGTACAGCCTCGGAAGCAAGGCCCAAGCAAGGCCTGGTTCAATCACCCTGGCAATCCAAGGACTCCGTGCTTTTGATTTATTGGAAACTTTGATAATCAGCTCATTCCTCCAATGGCATCCGTTGATTCTTTTCAAAACAACGTTCAGGTCCGGCCTCGTTCTCACCGCGTGGGTGTCGCCAGACCACGGTCAACATACGATTCACCTTTTGCTTCATCGCCTCCAATTGTCGTAGCTCCGCTACCACCATCACTTCCTGCTCGTTCTCCCCTTAGACCGCCACCAGCGAGATCGGAGATTTCCACATCACCTACGGATTCCGTACTTAGCTCCGTTGCTTTCATTAAACTTTCCACGCCAACTTCTGCTTCTGAAGATAACTTTTCGGACCCTACCATCATGCCATTGTCATTTCAAATACGCAACAGGAGCACTCCATCCCTCAGTGGCCTTGTAGACGGACTGCCAGACAACGATGGCGAAGTACCGAAATCCCTGCCATTATGTCCTGACCTTCCGCTTACATCGTCTCCAGTGGAGGACGAAGTTGCTTCTACTTCTTCCACATCCTCCCTTGGCCAGCAACCAGCTCCGATTTTTACAAAGAGACAGCATGCTCTTCATGAGCTTTTGGCTTCTGAAAGAGCATACGCCTCAGATTTGGCTCTTGTTAGAGAGATTTACATTCCTTTGGCAATAGGTACGTTCAACTTTTTTTTCATTGTACCTATTTGTAATTAATTGTGTCGCTATAGGTCTTCCAACATTAACCAGCATCCCTATAAGCCCTCCACAATCTCAGTCTTCAGCATCATCGCGACTATCTAGTGCGTCTGACTCCTCAACAGGGTCTTTAAACGCCCCCATGTCTACCGACGACGCTAAGATCATTTTCAACAACATTGCCGAGCTAGCCTTGTTCTCGGACCTGTTCTGCGATAGTCTGCAAGATGCATTAGGGGCAGTGGTAGATGGTGGCACCGGCGAAGACTATGTGGGCGCTTTGTTTGTAAAAACGGTACGTTATTCAACATATGCTCTTTACGTTCTTTTATCTTTTCTCTCAAGATACCCGACATGGAGCGTCCATACAAGCAATATATCACTAGACAGGGTACAGCAGATGAGCATCTCCAGTCTTTACCAAAGACACCAGCGCTCGAGGCCTATTTCACTCAAACCCGAACCTATTCTACATCAGTCTCTCATGCATGGGATCTTCATTCCTTGCTCATTAAACCCGTTCAGCGACTTCTTAAATACCCTCTCCTCCTTGGCACCATCCTTGACGAAACACCTGATTCTCACCCTGATAAACAGAATCTTCGGCGCGCAAAAGCAGAAATCGAGGATTTAGCACGCGCTGTCAACGAGGAGAGGCGGCGCGCAGAGGTGGTCAAAGGCGTTTTATCGGGCGATCCCAAAAAGAAACTCAGTGCCTCTAACATCACCATTGCGGCGTCTGTCAATCTCAGTAAGATGAAGAGCTTGCGAAGAGCACAAACATCCGATAATGGGTCTATCGAGGCTGCCAGAGTGGAGCTTATGGAAGGCGAGTTGAAGAAAATTGAGACTTTCGCACAGCAGTTGGCCAAAGACGTCGTGGGTTGGAGCAAGTCGATGACAGTAGTCATGCAGAATCTCATGATTTGGGCAGTCAGCTTTGGCAAGGTTATTGGGCTTTCGGAGAACCAGGGAAGTGAGGCATTTGACGCCTTCATTGGGTTGTTACAGCAGTACCTTGGACCTCTTTGCCTTGAATTGGAAACTGTGATCAACGAGAGACTGTTGAAAGAGATAGCCCTGTTACTAGCTACTATGCAACAGCCTATGAAACTTCTCGAATCCATGAACGAGCAGGAGCCTTGCCACTATCATCTCCTCACCATGAACGTCACTGCAAAAAACCGTCCTCCTCCGGCTCTTCTCGAAGCGTCCACAAACTACCTCGCTCTCCGCGGTCAGCTCTCTAAGGAACTCCCCCGATACCTACAGCTCCTTCATCGCGGGATAGCCCTTTCCATACGCAGACTAGCTGATATTCAAACCCAGTTTTGGCAGGACGTGAGAGATCGGTGGGGCGACTTATGGGAGATGCTTCGAGTGGATGGGGAGATGAACGCTGGCGCAGATGAAACGATTGCCGTCTGGTTAGCTCGTTGGTCCGACGTGGATGAAGTTGTCAAGTCCCTCGCCATCACCAATGAACGAAAAATTTACCAGGAGCCTCTTCGCCCCGCTGTATCTCCTCCAACGCCTTCTATAACCTCAGCTTCCTCCTCGTATTACGTACCACAATCTCCTACTCAGAAGTCATTGAAGGGAAATGGGGCCGCTAGTGTGACACATATCATGCACTCTTTGGATCCGGTGCATGCCCCCGTTTCTCCTCCATTTTCTCTTTCTTCACCTCCCCCTTCCTACAAAAGTAGGGGCCGTGGTCATAGCGATGCCTCTAAACGCAGTCGAGAATCCACTGAGAGCCTGAAAACTGCTTCTACGAAATCAACGAAGAAAGAGAAAGATCAAAAAGAGAAGAAGAAGCCTAAATCACATCCTGCCCCCGACGAGGACTGGAGTGAATTACTTGGCGGGTTAAGCATAGCCGGTGGTGGCGTTCCCACTCTTCCTTTACCCCGAGCAAAGAGTATGCCCTTGTCCAAGAGCACAAAGACCACGTCTATGTCCTCCTCTTTATCGTCGTCCTCCAAACTCCCAGTGATAGATATCTCACCCATTGACGATAGCATATTTTTCCCTGAGGAAGACCGAGGGAGGAGTGATCGCAAGCAGAGCTTCAGGAGGAAACTTAGTGAGACTCTTCGCTCGAGCTCGAAACCACGGAGCAGTAGGCCTGGATCTTCGAAAGGACTCGGTTCCTCCGTAAGCTCGCCGCCTCCGTCGTCCGTCAAAGACGATCCTTCGTTCCCGGTACAGATGAGCTTGCGTCGAGATAGTTGGTCTACCGCAAAGGCCAAGTACGCATGTCGAGTGATCCATCCTTGCAAGCCCCCCGCTGTTGTTTCATATTTTAGCTTCCCATTCTTCACCCTGGTCGAGGGTGACCTCTACCAAGTTTTACAGGAAGCCGGTCATCCGAGCATTCACCCAAAACTTCCTTTATATGTTGATGACGGAGAGGACTGTCTGCTATTATGTCGAAATGAGGTAGGTGAAGTAGGATGGGCGTTAGCGAGCTTCTTGGAGCCGCTTGGAGTTCCAATGTTATGATGAATTTCCATTTCTTCACAGGTTGTTTTGTATTCTTGTTCTGTTCAAATGTGCTTGCTTGCATTTTATCACCTTGGCATTGTTTTTATACCTTGCGCTTCCACTCATCGTTGTGTTGTATGTATACGTTATCATTACTTGTCTCTTTTTGCTTTTTGTATGATTTACCATTCACCAGCTAGCTACTCATCATCCACATTGGAGACCTATTGCCACCAAATTAGCCCTACACTACTTAGAAGACCGAAATCAAATCGTGATAAAAAATTAGCTACGGTCAGTCATAGTGATTCAGGCATGATACAGCTAACCTGAATTACCTCTGAAACTTGGTTCAAGGCTGACCGACCACCAGCATATGTTAGTTCACTAGGTGTTCACTAAGACGGTTGTTCGCTAGGCTATCAGTTCAAGAATTATTATGGGACTTGATGTGATCAGGTTCCTGAGTCCCGACTTGGTCCCGACCATTGTGCTCGACAATGGGGATCCAACACCTGGGACAAGCAAGGGACAAGACCAACTTTAAGAACAGGAATGTAATCTATACATATCAAATAACACAAAATAGTCCTTAAATATCCGTGCACCTTGTGGTCATTTCTGGTTTGATATTTTTGATTTGTTCAGTGATGATTTTTTTTTTTTTTTTTTTTTTTTTTTTTTTTTTTTTTTTTTTTTTTTTTTTTTTTTTTTTTTTTTTTTTTTTTTTTTTTTTTTTTTTTTTTTTTTTTTTTTTTTTTTTTTTTTTTTTTTTTTGGATACATTGGGAGCAGGTGATGATGTAGAAGACAGTGAGTGGCACTTGAGGGCACGTAGGAGTACATAAATGATCTAATCTCCTTGTGGCTACGAAACAGCGAAACACGATTTAGCTCAAGGTGATCAAAGGAAGGTTTAACTTGGTCGTGATTCAGGTGGTGGTTTGGCAACTGGAACCACTTCCTGAATCACAATCTGAATCACCATGGATGACCGTAGCTAAAATTAATTGACTAGGTCTGCCAAATTCTTTACAACGTTTCAAGCTCTGCTTCATATACCTGCTTTAAAAACCGTCGCGTTATGCGGGTCGAGGGATGATTCTGTGTTATTCCAGTTAGGCTAGGTGCCAACCGCTGTAAGCCTGAAATTTGCCTTGTACGATATAGTCAAACCAAATCTGCATTGTTATGATACAGAGCTGTGACAGTGAAAACCAAAAATGACACAAACAGAAGTCCCATTACAATAACCAAAATGGTATGTACCCCAAAACCACACCCAAAAATCAGACTAAAGTTGATGGATAGTTCTTGGTTATCGCTCTAAAAGAGGTCCCAGCCGTGACAGGCGTAAGAGGCTCATGAGTATAAGCTTCGACGGGTTCTCCTTTGGCGTCCAAAGGCCAGAACGAGTTTCGGAGCAAATTAGTAGGATCATAGGTTTTCTTGATCTCTTTCAATCGATCCCAGTTACTTCCAAAAGTACCAATTGTGCGAGCAGGGGACTCGTGCCTTCCGAGGAACTAGAGATCCACAGGTTAGTATGGCCACTGACAAGAACCCGAGTTGTACTGACACTAGGAAAAGGACCACCAGTTTGGATTGGCTTGAGGGTTTCGGCGATCCACTAGTAAAAAAGTTGGGGTAAGTTTGAGGACATCAAAAATAGTAAGCTCATGATAGTCACATCTTCGGCAGTCGTAATGCAGCGAGGATCATTGAGGCCCATTTCCCACTGGTGCAAAGCTGCGACCGTGAACGAGGTATCACGTTGGGACTTAGGGAAACAGGAGTTCTCAAAGTCGCCGATAGCACCTCCAGCAAGTTCAAAGAGCCAAGCTGGGGTAAAAAGTTTGTTAGTATATCTGGCAGGATTCTCAGCTTCTTACTCACTGCAGCCGATTGGAGTGTTATCGAATTTCAAGACAGTTTGGTGAATGATATCATCCGGAAGCGAGTTAATCAAGCACGAGCGAATAAACCACTGTCGTCCGGCTGAAAGATATTCAGAAGATTTCTTGGATCAAAAAACGTCGACATACGTTTTCCTCGCAAAACCTGAGCGACACTGTCCTGCTGATGCAAAAAACTTTTCTCGTTTACTTCGTTCAAGAGGCACTTCTCCCCATCCCACGATGCAAGCGCAGCAAGAAATTCTTGGCCTTTCTCCCGTGCGCCTACATAACACATTTGAATGACGACGAGGGAGTCCTTGCCGGCAGGCCCAGCAGTTAGGATCAGGTTGGCGTACAGCTCACGAGGCGCATTCTTGATACAATCTCGGAAATGCTTGATCAAGGAAGCAGCACTCGCTTTGTTGAAGCGACTAAACAAATTCAATCAACTCGTCGGATTTAGAGTTTCGGGTAAGACCTACTAGATGAGATTTCCAGCGAAAACAACGGGAACAGGGTATGCTTTCGCCTTGTATCGAATAGCAATACCAAGCGAAGGGCCAGCACCTCTCACAGCCCACCATAAGTCTTTAATGTTAGGTCAGTTTTTGAGTGTTTGTGACAATAGTGGTTACGAACCGGGGTGCTCGTTCTCGTTTACGATTACAATGCGTCCGTCAGCCAATACCATTTCAACTTCGACGAGATTATCAATGCTCAGCCCGTAGAGCCTACTCAGGAAGCCAAATCCTCCCAAAAGCATGACAGCAGACCCGGTCGGGTGAGCCGCGCTGTAAAAATATGTCAGTTGGTCATCTAGTACAACAAAAAGTGGGAACGCACAGAGGAATATGATACGGAATGGCATCGTCTCCTCCAGACATGGATCTAGCTTTCAAAGGATGGCTGGCGGTGTACATGTCAACCTCTTTCTGCCTCATCCCTGCGCCAAATGTAACATAGGCATGAGGATGAATCGCTTGAGTCTGAGAAGGGATCGAATGCAAGGCAGTGGGCGCTGTGGTGACGATGCTTGACCCAGCTGAGCTGGGGCCGGGCCGGGCCGGGAGCGGATCCCCAAGAGCCAAATGTGCGCGAGGTGGAATGAAAATTATTCATACGACCACCGGTGTACCCACCGTCGTTACGGCTCTTCTCGAGATAGCCAAAAGGATCTGCATTAAAGGGTGCACCTGTATTATTACTGGTGTTGCCTGTAGGTTCGGCAGTGGTAGACACAGGCTCGGAAGAGTTTCCAGGTGTGTGGGAGGTAGCACCAGACGTAGTATTGCTTTCAGCTGCACTGTTCACACTGATGACTTCGACAGTGTTCTGCGATGAAGCTGTGCCTTCCTCGTCAAGACGTCGCCTGGTATTGGGAGGCGGCAGATCTGATGGTCCCCGAAGGAAAGTTGCAACAGTAGGAGAAGCAGCGTTATATGTTCGGAGCACCGCGTCCTCTTCTCTTCGCCGTTTTCCGGAGTGTGAAGTAGTCTCGGGGCGCTTGCCTTTGCTATTGGAAGGTGCCATGTCTCGAATGCTGGTGAACGTGCCCTCCTCATTAGAAGGCTCCAGGTCGATGTCAACAATCCTACTCAAATCGATAATGACATCGCCACCAACTGCCCAGCCAGCGGTACCGAAACCTCCAGCTTTGACGGAAGGGGAGAACGAGTGCTTCTTGCAGAAGAGAACGATCCTTTGCAACGAAAAAAATCAGCCAGGTCTATGTTTCTACCAATATTATGCCACATACTTGCTAACGTCCTCGGCGTCCAATGGGCATACAACAACCTGTCCACTCGTCACAACATTTCCGTTGAACATAATTGTATATTCAACGAAGCTGGAACGTGGTTTAGCTATCAAAAACACCAGTGAATCAAGTATAAACGTACTTGGGGTCTTCCTTGGGATAGATCTGCCCGCGGATTGAGCTACCGAGCTCATCGAGAAGCTCTTTGGTGAAGATGGGTGTTGAAAGTGAGCCCATTGTGATGAAGTTTGAAGAAAATGTTTGTTCTTTTATAGGAGAGAGAGCAATTACTTCATCGTCGGATGACAGAAAATTCTGTGGGAGTTGGAGCAAAAGTTTACAAGACAGTGAAAGACGTTGATCAAAGCTTATTACTTAACTGGGCAAAATCTCCGATTATCCGCAGGTACTAGCGCAGATCCATATACCTCCGTTTATCCACTTCTGCTGCGCTGTGGTAAATAGGAGCTCCACGTTCTCATTATCAATGAAATGATAAAAAATCTGCCTCGCATGCTTGAAGTTGAACCTTATTAGCGAAACTAAATAAAAGATGGGTACATATTCATATCTATATGTAAGAAAGCATGGCGTAGATCTATGCCACAAAAAATCGACCCAATTACCGAGAAGTTACTTTGACAAGGTGAAAGGGGATTTGACTGGGATACTTTAACACCGTAAAGACTTCCTCCTCATGCTTTCTAACCGGAGTTTGTAGATCAAGCTGGAGAGCTTCTCTTCACGGGTACCTCAATCATTAGAGCACAAGGTGCGACAAGACAGTATAGGTACGTCTTTTTTCTATGTAAAACGGTTAGACTGACACTACCACCTAATGGTAAGGTCAGTTCTTACGAAATTTTATTGTAAGAAAACAGCCAGAGATCAATAAATTCAGGTTTGAGTAGGAAGAAAGTACTGAACCAAATAATAAATCAGGAAACGGCCGGTCCACCAGGGAGCGCTGCCGGGTGTGGATTTTCTCATGACAAAGATGACGAACTTCTTGCCGATATTCATTGCTCCAATGCGTGCATTCTGGACAGGAAATGTCTTCAAATGTACTCTATCGACTCCAGCGGGTACCGTTATCGTGGAGGTTTACCAAATAATAATAAAATCGCACTTGATGTTGTAAGTGATGTCAGCGCTACTAGGACGGTGACCGGCGCTAAAGATATAGGTGGCACCAGGATACGACGTCAGTCCTACGCCACTGTATTTGCTTGGATAGTCGGTTATACTACCACTACCACTACCCGGGTTCTCTCCTGGGTTCCCTGGGAAACAAATAAATAATAATTGCACGGTGCGACTCCCCTAAACACTGGATTAATGAAAGGGACGTTACGATTTTGATTTACTTTTGGTATGTTTTTTCTAGCGTGATCATATGGGTATCACCGCCGTATGGCGTAAAAGTACTCTCGAGTATCAATACCTTCAATACCACCCTCATGCAGAATTCCAGCTCCTCAAACGCCTCACTCAAGGTACTCATTTAGAAAGCACAATAATTGATTCCGTCTTTCCATTCTAGTGGTACTAGCCAAATAGTCCTGTGCGCACGGACTGTCACTGCTCCCCCCAAAGTTAGTACGTCTCAATCAATCAAGCGCATTCGTGATTACAACCAGTTTCGCTACTTCTGGCCACCTCGAGATTTTAATAGTTGACTGCCAAGATCCTTAATACCTAAGAATACAAGATAGTCAGCAGCAGAAACGCAAATCGGAGCCCGGAAGGGCAAGACTCTATAAGTGCTGCCAAGGTGTGCGAACCTTACGCTTTGGGTTCAAGGGCGGAAAATGGAAGTACAACCGTAGAGAGAACTTCCTCGCAGAAGCTTCAATATTTCTGCGTAGGTAGCGGATTCAATTATTCCCGACTTCATCTGACAACGTTAAAAGAAAGGAACGTTGCAAAAGAGGGTCCACGAGCAAGGTTAACAGTGTACAGACGGGTCCATATGAAAAACACGAAGTGAAGCCCTCGAAAACATGGCGAACACACCCAGGCTTGCCTCGCCTCATCTCTCACCCTTCGACCCACTTCCGAATCATTTCATCCACCTTGGCAAAATCTAAAAACTGTGTTATATTATGTTGCAGCTCGTGCTTCATCTTCGCAAGATCAATCAAACCCTCAACCCCGATTCTGTTACCCTCAGCTTCAGACAAGGGTTGAGACATTGTACAAAGTTCCCTGAAAGCTGGTATCGTCCAATCCCGTAGACCATTGTGAATCTCGTATTTCTTAGCGAGCACGATACGGTCGACAGGGGTTGCAATTTTCAGAATCTCAGTCGCAGCTAAATCCTGTATGTCTTTCATTCCCAAAGTAGTCACAACTTTGAGCACCGAGTCCCACTCTTCTACACTTCTTATCTCGAGGGTGCCGTATGTTCTATAACCATAATCAATGTAAGTAGGCGAGATATATCGACTCAGGTCACGGACGAACTTTGGGTAGAAAATTGACAGTAACGACGCGAAGTCGGAAGGCCTGAAGCCACACAGATCGAGATCAACAGATGGATATGCAAAGAATCCTAGATTCCTGAAAAAGTGACGATGTACTCGGAACACCACATTGTGAACCTTGAAGAATATTGATTGAATTAAAGGTAATGAGATGACCCAGTATGTAAGAACCTACCCTGAAGTCAATGTCACCATCAGGGAAGAAAAACCTTTCATGCCGTTGTGGATACTGAGAATCAGGTGCGCCCATTGGTGTGCCGCGGCTATGGTGATCCTCGGGGTGTAAGGGATGAGTCGGTATATCAGGCGCGCTGGGGGTGTACCCAAACTCGCCATCATGACGAGGACGATCCGAACCCCGAGACCACTCAGAGTCGGAAGGAGCGGCGGGAGAGGAAATTTGCGGGCCTGGGGTGGCGGCAGAACGAATACTTGACGGCCCAAGCGGCTGGTTCAGCAAAGAGTGCGTTGAGTGTATTGAACTGCCCATGTATGGGTTCGCGCCACTCATCGGCGTTGATGTAGGCAGCGACGTCATTGGCATTGAAGGTAAAGGATTTGGTGTGTAATACCATGGCGTTGTCGTCATGTGGGACGAAGGTGTAGGGAACCCCCGAAGTCCATAAGGGCTCCATAATGGAGTCGCATTTGAAGGGTAGGATGGGAAAGTGGGGTAGGTGCTATTATATGCAGTATTAGGTGGAGGTGGGGGTGGTTGGGATGAGTTATGCGGAGGAAGTGGCTGGGTGCGCCATCTTACTCTATGGGGAGGTATTTCCGGGGTAGATGAGCTCACGCTTTCATCCGAAGAGCTGCTGTTGCGATCATCATGGGCTCCTTGAGTATGGTAACGTCCAGACTCCTGGACGCCAATTTCCTGATGATGAAACGGCAGACTCGAAATCTCATGTATTGCGGGAGTATTATTAGATGAGGGAAACGGTAATGCTGGAATCACGGTCCTGTCAGAGGAGGGCCTGTTCCCAGGTAGGGCCGTAGTATCAGGAAGCAACGCCGTGGTCGGCTCAACCACCCCTTCTTCTTCTAGCAGCTCTGCCCTCCTCGATAGAGACGTAGGTGACAGATAATTCGGACCCGGAGAAGGAAGACTAGGTCCCGGTGTTTGAACAATGGGCCTGGAGTATCCTACAGGCTCGATATTGGCATCTAAGGTAGAGCTGGTCTCCGGAACCACGTCGCTTGGGTGTCTTTCAAGCAAAGAGCTTGTAATATGGGCGCTGTTTGTACTTAAAGAGTCAAAGTCCAAGCCTGGCATTGTGGTAGCAACAAGGGCGTATGTGGGTCCTCATCGTCCTATATAAGGATCCAATGACTCACCTAACGCGCTCCCGGAAAGCTGTTGAGTCCTATATCAGAACTAATGATAGATCGATAACGAATGTTAGGAATTTATCTCTTTGATTGGCTGCTGCCTCGTTTCTGGAGATATTCCACCACCGGATAACCCGCGCGAATTCGAGACATACTGCCGTGATATCCGAGCATATCCATTCCCATGAGCTCACATAAACAGATACCACAAAAGAATCCACAACGCGTTCACCCAACAAATTACATTGCGTTCTAATTCCGCCATATCGTTGTCTGTCGTTTCGGTTCTCCAGGTTTGTCGCTCGAATGGTCGATTCAAGCGTATTCAGATTCTATACAGAATCAAGTTACACATGTACTCTCACAGCCACTGACTGATTCAAGAGGAGATATTTTCTGAAAGCTGGACAATCAACCGAGCAGGATCAGAGACCCAGATTTCGAAGGGATTGCGAAAAGCGAGGCAGGTAACCGTTGGCTCATTGGGATGGGTGAGGCAGCTGTATCTGGGGTGAACGGATAAACTCGTGTATCATATCATACAGCAAAGTGAGGCATACCCAGGGCACGAGAGGTCAATTGGTACATAGTCTTGCGTGAATTCTTCAGGTTGATGACTGAGCCGGAGGCATAGATACCAGGGGTCAGCTGGTTTCTTTACTGAGAAAAATCTGTTGGATAGTAAGCTTAGAAACATAAGGCTGTTCCTTAAACAAGGATCACCTGGCCGGTTTTCCTTCTTCCCTTCCACAAGCCAGAACGGTTTGTCCAATCAGTTGACGCCGATGGTCTTTGATTATTGTAATGGAGTTTAGAGTTTGTGAGACCCTACCACTGTGCCGTTGTGCGATTGAGCTCCTCTTTCCTGCATTGATGAGAGAAATAGGCGATGTTCTCTACAAATAGAATGAGAGACGATTCTTTCTTATCCGGGTTAACCAAGTTGCCCCCTGCCGTACCTCCATTGCTTGTGCTCCGCGGATCCACGTCTCCTACCACCCAGAAACTTTAGTAGTACCTCTCTCTCCTTCTACTTCTCCCAAGTTATCGATGCTATTCACTGTATGGTCTTTCTCATCCTGTTTGTATTTGATAGATATGTAGAGAACGCACTGCGCAGTAAAAGGTCAAAATAATGCGTTGGCAAATCAAGAGGCGATTTCTGAATCGACAGTCACACATGAACAGCCACATGGCTTTATTAGGATTATGTCGGACCTGAGCCACATGGCTTTGGCATGGGAATGATGGCGAGAATCACTGCGGCGAGGGCCGAACCTTTCTTTTACCGTAGCAAACGAAGATGGTACAGACGCAATTAATAGGTACTTTACTAGGCACTTGAAGTGCATGCTCGCTTTGGCCCCTGACTCGACATATCCTTGTTGCTCAAGTTAGGGTCAGCATCATGATCCTCCAGAAACCTGGCATACGAACGTAAAGCGCAATCGTCTGTAGATGAAGCCCACGCAAAGCCCACGTTGAAAGCAAAGTAATCAATGCGACACAGCGATCGACAGATTTGGAAACATTTTGGATATACATATGGAGATAAGTTTACATCAAACATTCGTCTACCCTAAAGGTTCGACAATAAGTACTCTCGAAATGATTTGAGGGCTCGCCCTCGCCTTGTGTGATTGGAAAGAGTTAAAGTTCAAAGTAGTAACTTGAGTAGTGACTCGGAGAACTTCTGGAACGACGGCTTCCTCATGTGTACTGAGTGAAGAGGCGCTGGTAACTTACATTATTTACATTGAAGTCTCCGAGTTTTTCTTCGATACGTTTTACTCTCTGTTACTCTTTGTAGTGACTGTAAGTTGGCGTTACATCACCTCCAGGTCTTTATGGCTGCGGAAACACTGTAATCAAAGGCCTTTGTTGATCCATCGAATCAACCATGAAAGGAGCTCAATACAATATTGATTGAATCTGCAAGAATCTAGATGCGATTCTGGCTTGAGTAACGCGCCATGCCGATGTTAGGCGTCTGAATTCCCCACTCAACCCGCTCATGAGAGTTACGCTACGTTCTTGGTCATTCTGCACTGGGATCTCTAAAACTGGTCCAATGGTGTATATTATTATACTGTTACAACGAGGCGTAAAACTTTAATAAAATCAGCTACCAGTAAGTATAGTGGCAATAATAATCATGGACGGCCATTCTCGCTTCGCCGCCATTTGATTTGAACAATACCAAAAACTACACCCCATGTATTCCACTCATTGCTACAAGCGGGAGTGATGTGTTAAGCCTAAGTGATGATAGTATGAGCATATCATAATCATCATAATATCACAAGTTCCGTAAAGAATTTCAGGGCACCAATCTCGAAATATACAAAATCAGTATATACTATAGTCTCCCCTAGGCATACTCGAGCTACGGTACAACCTACGCAAGAGGTACCTACATTAACATCCACCCTACGGCCTCTACAGACCCCTTCGTTCAGCGTGGAGGTTCCAGAGGGAGGTATGGCGCATATAATGAGGTTGTGAACGCTTCAACTTACATAATATTTTTATTTCACGTCCTTTTTGCTCTTTTCTACTAGTGATGCACTTCGGGCTGCTCCGACGTAACTTGCTGGTGCAAAGTTGATGCAAAGGCTCCTTCCAACGCTTTTAAAGTAGGAGTTACACTTTTACAGAAACACATGATCATTTACATCTACAGCTTTTAAAAACGACTCCCGTTATCTTCGTCACAACTCGATTCGGTCTAGGGTCACCTACGGACTGACCAGTAAAGCGAAAAGTAAGTTCTTGATGTGTTGTGATGGTGGAATGCTTTGCAATGTCCGTGTTTTCGTCGAAACTAACAACAGCGATGATAAGCGAGGGAGCATGGTAGGTATAATTAATTGAGATAAACATAGAAACAGCCCACGGCGTAGAGATTTGACTCAAAGGCCATCATCCTGGAAGGGCGCTGGACATGAGCGTGGGAATAGTAATTTGAAAGCAAGACTAAGAGTGGGAAAATTGCACGGGCACTTGTTATTTCGACATGAACCTGAGCGTGGGAAGAGGGATTAAAACGAGAGTAGAAAGATAGAAAGAACGTAGCAAGCTACGTCATGTTTTCAATGAGCACCCTTGCCAATCCTAATGTTCTTAATGAACAGGGAGGCAAGAAGTCCAATCCCCGCAACAGGTACACCGATGACAAACACGGTGCGTAGAGAGTGCGTGTATGCCTGTACAACACCAGGAATTAGGGACGGGGATATCTCGGTGTAGATAGCCGTCGGTGAGTCCTTTACAATGGACGCCGGAGCATCTGGTGCGTAGATGAGAAGATATTTGGAGAGTTCTGAGGCCAAAATCGGCTCGGCAATGCCGAGCCCAAGTGTACCACCAAGGAACTGACCAAAGGAGGCCATGCTCGTCGCTTGACTAAGTAGACTGGGTGCGCTCTTAAATTCGGCTCTATAGGAGGAACGTGAACAAGAAACAAAACTTGAAGGGAAGGAGAACTTAACATACTGCATTGCCAACAGCCCATTCTGCATGCCCATGCCGGTACCAATACCCGCGAGAATTTGAAAACCAATGATTTGGGCAGGTGTAGTTGACGTCTTGAGTGTAAAGAAAAGGCCAGAACCAACCGCAAGGAATAGAGGTGCGGCTACGAGGAAAGGCCAACTGTAGCTCTCAATTGGTGTCTGAAAACCAGCAAAACGAAACGCGACTTACTAGTAGCCAAACTTGCCAACAACCTGGCCAGAGCCGATGACTGTGAGCACGGCGCCAAGCATGAACGGAAGGAGGTTGATCCCCGAGTCCGTGGCTGACTTGTGCCTCACGGCCTGGTAGAATATAGGAACATACTGTGAATATTATCGTTAGAGAGATCTTATGTAGAAATATCAATACTTGCATATGAGAATAGTAGGAGAGAGAATCGAGTAAGGAAGCAATATACGACAATAGCGTATCTACATAAGCAGACCGTGTCAGTGCAAATTTTATAAGCCAAGTGTGGTAGGCTTACATTGAGCGAGACTTGAAGATCTGTGTTGGGACAAGGGCTTTATCGCCGTAGTATATCTCCCATCCGATGAACAGGATTGAGCAAACTCCCGCAAAGACAAAGGACTGAAATGATACATGCTTAGGGACTTTACTATTGATAAATCTCGAAGGGGACTAACAATGATGACGGCCTTGTCATTCCATGGCTTCGTGTTTCCACCCCATTGAAGAGCGAGTACCAGAGACGTCACTGAGGCAGCAATCAAGATAACACCAAGATAGTCAAGTTGAAGGGCTTGATGGAATAAGTCCTTGGATGAACGCTTTGTACGTTCGGATCCCAAAGGAGGCGCTGCTTTCAAGAGAAAAGTGACTGCGAACAGAGAAACACCTCCAATCGGAGGTTGATGAAAAAACACCAACGCCATGTAAGCTGAAAAATAGGTCAGTGAAACGAATGTAAAGGCAAGTGAAAGTCGTACACGATCAGTGAATGCTCCGCCGATAAGAGGCCCAATGACAGACGATAATCCAAAGACGGCACCAACCACGGCAAACAACCGTGCGCGATCTTCGAGCCTTGTAGCTTGAGACATGACTTGCATCATACCAACAACTTCGCAGTGTCAGTAGTTGCCAGACGGGTAAATGGGGGTACTGGCAGACGTACATATCCCCGCTCCCCCTACGCCAGAGACTGTCCGGCCTACTATTAACTGGTTAACGTTCTGCGCTAAGCCGCACACCAACGACCCAGTCTCGAATATAAGAATGGCGGAAATCAAGGTCCACTTTGCAGGAAATACACGTTGCAATTGGCCATAGAATAACAGGAACACGGTTTGAGTTAGCACGAACGAGGTAGATACCCATCCTTGTAAAGTAAACGCGTCAAACTCGGAAGCTATGCGCGGAAGAGCGGTGGCTGATAAAATGGTCAGCAGGCATCGAGCCAGCAAATTCAAATAGACGTACACAGAATCGTTTGGTCCAAAGCGATTAATAGAACCGACAGTAGACTTTTAAAGGTTTGGTGATTTTAGGAACGAACGGTCCAAGAATACTAGACTCACATCGCAACAAATACAACTGCCAGTTTCTTCCCAGTCACCACCGCGCTCTCGTCAGGGGCTGCCGCTAGTGTCTTTTCTGCGGGGCCGTCCTTGGTTGATGAGTGAACAGACGCCAACGTTGGATCCGGAGACTGGCGACGAGTTGCAGCCATGGGAGCTCGAGAGACAGTTATGTAAAAGCTAAGGATTTTATGGAGTATTTTACCATATAAACAACATGTATATGAACTTTGATATGAACAATGTAATCCAAGCTACTTAAGTACAGCGGGGTATTCGGAGCTGTGAAGGAGTGTACTTGACTATTTTGTGAAATTTCATATTGAGCTATCGATACAAGGAACACAGAACAGAAGCTTGATGCAAAAACAAAACAAAGGAAGAAACTTGAGGCCGCTTTTCAGTTTCCTATGTATTCATCGAATTACTTGACATAAACTTGACATGTTCCTCGACAGCAGTTTGAGTCGCAGTTGCAATCGGTTAGGCCAGCTCCTGACCTTAGGCTGGCCACATCCGCAAGACGCCGCAACTGGACCGGGGCTGTTTGACAGGTGTGGCATTACCGTCGATATTACAGAGGATGATTCAGCCTCATAGTACATGTAGGAATTTAGGAGACTTGATTCTGGTCGAATTCAGCTTGTTGGGGTCGTGAGTTGATTCTCTCTTTACTTGCCTTCCAAGTGCAAGTTATCCGAAATGTGCTTGCGTAGGGTCCCAGTTCTCATGTATGCTGAACGGACCCCGAAATACGCGTAATCTTGAAAAAGCTTGTATTCAACCCAATGTCTATCCATTGGTTTGCATCTGTTTGCTGCCGCACTTCCCCCACCTTCATGCATTGGCACGATTCATAGGACCTTCGGGCTTCATATCATTGAACGTTGGACGTCAGACTCCTGAGTTTTCTTCTTTGAGTGCACGATATTGGTGGAGTATAGCACAGTACATACTATAGTAAAACATATATATTCGGTTTGTCTCGTACCTCCTGTCAACGGATGCCAACGCGGATTGGAGCAGTGGCCCTACTCATGAATGCTGGATCTTCTATGGAATTACGCGATATTATTCACGAGTACTGGGAAGCGCGAAAAAACAGCCTTTACAGAGGGAACAATTCTAGCATCGTGGCGGAATATGACCATTAAATCCTAGTATTTTTACAGATGCTGATTTCGCACCAAGTATTATTTCATCTACGAAGAACCAGCTACCTGCTTCGTTTCCGAGACGGCTCCCTCGAACGCCCGATGCCATGTTTGACCCTGCGGAATTTGAGAGATGAAGGCGGAAAGCAAGCGGAAAGGGATGAGAATGGGAGTGAGAGAATCAGACGACAGCAGTGACAGTTCAGATGACCGTGACGGAACCTTATGCGATGATCACATGCTGCAAGCATCAACGATTCAACTCCACTTCATCATCTCCTCCACCTTCACTATCAATGCCAACTCCACTCTCTACACATCGAACTCGCCAAACTACTTCACCCGCCAGCAGACACCAACCACTGCTCATCGAAGCTACAAACGTACCCAAAATGGCAGTGCTAGCCGTGACTTTGACCAAGATCGCCAAATCATAGAACTCCAAAAGAACTTGCGATTGCCGAAGCCGAGCGCGATGCTGTAAGGGCTCATGCAGTAATTGCAGGAGTCGAGGCCGGAATGTGGAAGCACAAGTTCAACAACAAGTCCCAGAAAAAGGACTCATCAAAACGGCTTCACACGGAAGCTCGTATCTTGACTTCGACGGAAGGGAAAGAGGCGGCAGCAGAGACAGCGAGAAAGGTACAAAAGAAGAATGCAGAGACAGAAAGGCTGAAGAAGCGAAAGGAATTCGAGACCGCAGACATTCTACGCCGTGCACAACAACAACGCGATAACAGCATGTTCTCCGACACTATCCAGTCCAAAACAAAGCCCCATCTCATTGACCTTGCAGCTGCGCTTGGGCTCGAATACGAAGGTGCCTCCGTTGATGTACTTCGTGTCCGAATCAATGCACATTCTAATGAAAGCCAAAACGCGCTGGAGATGAAAATGATGACTCAAGGGCCTCACATTGTCGTCGTTCTCCGACACTTGGTCCCTCGAGCCGTCGTCTCTCGCCTATACCTGGTCCTCGTTCACCTTCACTCTTATCATCCATCCATCCCCCCTACTTCCCATCGTGGCTTGATGTTTGAAAACCCTCCACAACCATTACTATCATCTAGAGCATTACCCTTTAAAGCTTTAAACCTGACAATTTTTCATCCATCTCACCGTCAATTTCCGCCACTTCCGCCGCTTCCACCACCGCCATTCCCAGGCACGCAACTTTCGCCTCCGAGTTCTCATTCGAGTAACAACTTCAGTTTTCCTTCGTCGTCACCTAATACACACAATTATTATATACCACCTAGCTCTGCTTCTACTCTTGCTCCTCCCCGCCCCCAACCTAGACTTAGCCCTAAACCTACAGAACTTGTTTCCCTTATACAGTAAAATTTAGTACGCTATTAATTAGAGTTTCATCGCCTTGAACCGTTTTGCTTCCAGAGTGAACAATTTCTCTTCGCCAACTACTTGATGAATTTACTGTGGCTAGTCAGATGTGACAGGGTTAATCCACTATCCCGATTTTTGCTCGGTCTTTGCCCGATGAAAGCATCTCACAATAAAAAATACTTCAGAGCATTGGAGTAAGAGCTTTGGACCCCAAGGAAAACTTTGGTCGAATCAGATTTCAAAAATTCGCATCCCTTAAAAAGTTATTAACGATTTTAGATTTGGTGAAATATCCTGAACTAGTAGCATTCATCGGAGGTACTAAGTACGTACCAGTGGATGTTACAGCAGTTTCACGACGTGCGTTTAATGTTCCATTCGTATCTAGACCGTTTGATTACTTACCCTGGATGGGATGGTTTTCTTCTCTCCGAGCTTCAAATATGGTACCCATTAGGTGATTATAGCGAGCCGGTAGCACACGTCGCTTCAGTCAATATGAGCGTGGTATTGTTCCTGCTTCAAACTCCTGAGTCCCAAACCAATACAGTGAGAAAGTCATGCTATATTGGTTACTGGGCATGCACCATCCAAAACAGTATCGCTGATAGTTTGGTGCAGTGTAGTAATAGAATTACCATGACGTCGCTTTCCATGGCCACTGCCCACCAATAGCGAGAACTGCCTTTAAGATTCCTAGGTGTCAGTGGGTTACAGTCTTCGTAGTGTAGATGAAGATTTTGCTCTATGTATGACTTCTCGCAAGATACGTCGGATGATGATCCCTGAGATATTGTTGATATTATATTTCTCTGATCGAAGAATATCAATTTATGTTTCAATTTGATGACATCAAAGCGTCTCCTGCCATTCTGCTTTCGGAAGCTACATAATTGAGCAGTAGTAGTAGGAGAATGGTTCTCTGGGTTGTACTGAGTTTCTTATATCAGCAGTCATCCACATTTTCTAAAATAAAGACCTTTGATATTCTACTTGAGATAAGTACTTCCATTTTAGGGAAGCATCTCGTTGCTCTCCAATCGCGGAAAGACTCTACTGTGCAATGAAAATTGATTAGACTTCAAAAGCCGACTGATCGACTGAGTCCCTCTTCCTGCCGATGTTATGTGTTGAATTTTATTGCCACTAAGTACTGACCCCATTAAAGTTTTACACCTCGCTGTCACCATTGGACCAATTTTAGAGATTCCGCAGCAGAAGGACCAAGAATATAGCGTAACTCACGGCCAGGATGAGTAAGGAAGTCAGACGCCTAACATCGGCACGGCGCCTTACTCACAAAACGCATCTTTGATCCTTGCAGATTCCAGGTCCAAAAAGTATATATTGCGGTGTTTGCCGATAAGTATTCAATCAATATTGTCATTTCATGGTTGCTTCAATGGATCAACAAAGGCCTTCAACCAAGTACTTCAGTACTTCCGCAGCTCATAAAGTACTTGGAGGTGATGTATCGCTAATTATGACCTTACAGTCACTACAAAGAGTAGCGGTGATGTATCGAGAAAAACTCGGAGACTTCGTTCATATGTTATTAATATTTTATTACGCTTTCATCATAACATGAAGCTTTTAGTTATTACTATGTACTTTCTTTGATTTTATTACACAAGAGTCGGACCGAATCGTTGAGATATTAAAACGATATCAAAAACAATTCAGCTGTATTCGCTCATGCTAATGCAACAAGCTATGTGATAAACTAAGTGAGGATAGTATGAGCAATCATAATCATTATAATATCACAAGCTTCGTAGAGAATTTCAGAGCACCAATCTCGATATATACAAGGTGCCTACATCAACGTCCACCCTACGGCCTCTACAGAGACCCCATCGTTCGGAGTGGAGGTTCCACAGGGAGGTATAGCGCATATGATATAGCATGAGGCTGTGAACGCTTCAACTTACATATCCTGTTTTTTTCACGTCTTTTTCACTCTTTTCTATCATGTTTCAATGAGCACCCTTGGCAATCCTGATGTTCTTAATGAACAGGGAGGCGAGAAGTGCAAGCCCAGCGACAGGTACACCGATGACAAATACGGTGCGCAGAGAATGCGTGTACGCCTGTACAACACCAGGGATTAGGGACGGAGATATCTCGGTGTAGATAGCCGTCGGTGAGTCCTTTACAATGGTCGCTGGAGCATCTGGTGCGTAGATGAGAAGATATTTGGAGAGCTCCGAGGCAAAGACCGGTTCGGCAATACCAAGCCCAAGTGTACCACCGAGGAACTGACCGAAGGAGGCCATGCTCGTCGCTTGACTAAGCAGACTAGGCGCGCTCTTAAATTCGGCTCTATGGGAGGAACATGAGCAAGAAAGCGACAAAACTTCAAGGGAAGAAGAAAACATACTGCATTGCCAATAGCCCATTCTGCATGCCCATGCCGGTACCAATACCAGCGAGAATTTGAAAACCAATGATTTGGGCAGATGTGGTCGTCGTCTTAAGTGTAAAGAAAAGGCCAGAACCAACCGCAAGGAATAGAGGTGCGACTACGAGGAAAGGCCAACTGTCGCTCCCGATCAGGGTCTGAAAATAACAACAACAAAGCGAAATGCTGCTTACTAGTATCCAAACTTGCCAACAACCTGGCCAGAGCTGATGACGGTGAGCACGACGCCAAGCATGAACGGAAGGAGGTTGATCCCCGAGTCGGTGGCTGACTTATGCCTCACAGCCTGGTAGAATATGGGAACATACTGTGAATATTATCGTTAGAGAGATCTTATGTAGAAATATCAGTACTTGCATATGAGAATAGTAGGAGAGAGAATCGAGTAAGGAAGCAATATACGACAATAGCGTATCTATATGAGCAGACCGCGTCAATACAAATCTTATAAGCCAAATGTGGTAGGCTTACATTGAGCGAGACTTGAAAATCTGTGTTGGGACGAGGGCTTTATCGCCGTAGTATATCTCCCATCCAACGAACAGGATTGAGCAAACTCCCGCAAAGACAAAGGACTGGAATGATATATCATGCTTAGGGACTTTACTATTGATAAATCTCGAAGGGGACTAACAATGATAACGGCCTTGTCATTCCATGGCTTCGTGTTTCCACCCCATTGAAGAGCGAGTACTAGAGACGTCACTGCGGCAGCAATCAAGATAACACCAAGATAGTCAAGTTGAAGGACTTGGTGGAACAAGTCCTTCGATGAGCGCTTTGTGCGTTCGGATCCCAAAGGAGGCGCTGCTTTCAAGAGAAAAGTGACTGCGAACAGAGAAACACCTCCAATCGGGAGGTTGATGAAGAAACACCAGCGCCATGTAACCTGAAAAATAGGTAAATGAAACGAATGTAAAGGCAAGTGAAAGTCGTACACGATCAGTGAATGCTCCGCCAATAAGAGGCCCAATGACAGACGATAATCCAAAGACAGCACCAACCACACCAAATAACCGTGGACGATCTTCGAGCCTCGTAGCTTGAGATATGACTTGCATCATACCAACAACTTCGCAGTGTTAGTAGCTGCCAGACGGGTAAATAAAGGGACTGGCGAACGTACATATTCCTGCTGCCCCTACGCCAGAGACTGTCCGTCCTACTATTAACTGGTTAACGTTCTGCGCTACGCCGCACACCAACGACCCGGTCTCGAATATAAGAATGGCGGAAATTAAGGTCCACTTTGCAGGAAATACGCGTTGCAATTGGCCATAGAATAACAGGAACACGGTTTGAGTTAGCACGAACGAGGTAGATACCCATCCTTGTAAAGTAAACGCGTCAAACTCGGAAGCTATGCGCGGAAGAGCGGTGGCTGATAAAATTGTCAACAGGCATCAGGCCAGCAAATTGAAATAGACGTACACAGAATCGTTTGATCCAGAGCGATTAATAGAACCGACAGCAGACTTTTTGAAGGTTCAGTGTATTTGGGAACCGACGGTCCAAAAATACTAAACTTACATCGCAACAAATATAACTGCCAGTTTCTTCCCAGTCACCACCGCACTCTCATCAGGAGCTATTGCTAGTGTCTTTTCTGCGGAGTTGTCCTTGGTTGACGAGTGAACAGACGCCAACGTTGGATCCGAAGACTGGCGAGGAGTTGCAGCCATGGGAGCTCGAGGGACAGTTAAAAGCTACTAGTGAAGATTTTTATGGAGTATTTTACCATATAAACAGTAATGTCGGGTAAACGTTTAAATTCATGAATGTGTTTAGTCAAAGAGATTAGTAGTGTTCTGCGCCTCTCGTTAATATGAACTTTGATATGAACAATGTAATCCGAGTCGAACCTAATTCAGCAGGGTATTCGGTGCTGTGGAGAAGCACTGTAACTATTTTGTGAGATTTCTTATTGAGCTGTCGATACGAGGAGCGCAGAACAAAAGTTCGATGCAAAAACAAAGCAAGTGAAAAAACTTACGACCACTTTTCAAGTTCTTCAAGTACCTATTATTCTCAGGCTCTCATCGGATTACTTGACATGTTCCTCGACAGCGGTTTGAGTTGCAATTGCAATCGGTTAGTTTAGTTCCTGACTTTAGGCTGATCAAGATGCTGCAACTGGAGTACTTGAGTCGTGTTGGTTATGTGGAAAGATGCAATTGATCGGACCGGGGTCGTGTGGCACAGGTGTGGCACAGCGACATCGACGTCGACATTACAAAAATGATTCAGCCTCATTGTACAAGCAAGAATTTATAAGACTCGATTCTAGTCGACTTGAGCTTTCTGGAGTCGTGAGCTGTTAATCCTCTTTTTACTTTACTTTCAAGTACAAGTTAGCAATGTGCTTGCGTTCTTTTGGTTTCAATCATGTATGCTGAACGGATGGGGTACGCGTCATTTTGAATAAGCTTGGCGGCCATTCAACTTGATGCGTCTAGTGGTTTACATCCGTTTGTCGCCAAACTTCCCCCGCCTTCATGCATGCTTCATACGACCTTCAGGCTTATGTCATTGCGCATGCCATCAGCCAGGCTGGCAGCAGGTTTGCAAGTTGCCAAAATCCTGAACATCAGACGTCAGACTCTTAAGTTTTCGTCTCCGGGTTTACGATATTGGTGGCTAAGTAGACGAGTAGGCTGAGTTACGGTACTATAGTAGCACATGTATATTCGGTTTGTCTCGTACCTCCTGTACATAGACACGCGGTCAATACCGCTGTACATATATATTACGGATCTTGCCACTGTGGATTGGGTTGTGTATCATCTTTAGCAGTAGCTCTTACTTGGCTTATCATTCATCGGCTAAGTACCAGTGGCTGTTACAGATGTCCGTTCAATGTCCCATTTGTATCTAGACCGTTTGATTACTTACCCTGGGCTTGATGAAATGGTCATTTTTTCTCCGAGCTTCAAATATGGTAGATGATTATGTAGTGCGCCGGTAGCTGCGTCACTTCGGTCTATATTCCTAGTATTCATATTCCTTGTCCCAAACAAAGTCCCAAAGCAAAACAGTGTGGAATCGTGCTATAATGGTTGCTGGCATTCACCATTCAAAACAGTGTAGTATGTAATAGAATTACCATGATCGACGAAATGATTTGAAGGACATCAATTTATGTTTTCAATTTGATGACATCAAAGCGTCTCCTACCATTTCCGATTTCGGAAACGACAGAATTGAGCATCAGTAATAATAGGAGAGTGGTTCTCTGGGTTGTACTGAGTCTCTTATATTAAGTCATACTTCCATTTTAGGGAAGCATCTCGTTGCTCTCCAATTGCGGAAAGATTCTACTGCAATGAAAATTGGTTAGACTTCAAAAGAACTCGACTAATCGGCTGAGTTCCTGTTCCTCCGTCTCCCCTTGTTTTGACAATGCATCACCGAGTGTCTGTTTTGATTGGGTTAATTCCATGCAATAAATGTAACTTAGATGACTCACTCTATTCACGGACAGATATTTCTCAATCAGCTCAGACCCCAAAACATCCTTCATAACCTCATCTTGCTCCAAATTTGCCCTGGCCTGTTCGATATCTAGCGGCATCCTCTTCGTAATGCCTAACGCCTGCCTCTCAGCCTCGTCCATCTCCCAAGCGCATTTGGGTCCCTTGACATCAGTCATCGTAAGCTCTTTACTCTCCCTCAGTCCCGTCAACCCAGCGCCAATAATGGCCGCCAGTGCCAAATGAGGGTTCGAGGTCGCATCAACGAATCTCATCTCAAATTTCCTCGATTCGGGAGAGGTGAGATTAGTCAACCGTATAGGAGCCTCCCTGTTCTCTGTTCCATAATGGACGTATGTTCCTCCACTCCAGACACCGTCCGTCATACGCTTGTAGGATGCCGGTATGGGAAGGGTTATAGCTGGGATAGCAGGGAGATGTTCCAGTACGCCTGCTAGGAAACTCGACTCGTTATCCGACAGTTTGTCCGCCGGCTTCTTCGAACCATCACGTCTATGAACAGAGATATGGATATGAGCGGCAGACCCAGCACTGTTCATGAACGGTCGTGGTGCAAAGGTTGCATGGAGATCGTGTTTCGCGGCTAGATTCGCTACGAATTCACGTACAAAGATGACTTGATCAGCTGCATCAAGTGGAGATAGAGGTCCAGATACGACTTCGTATTGACCTGGGGCAGATTCAGGGTGAAGCATCTGAAGAGAAAGGCCTGCATCATGCATCGCGTTACCGATGTCCTCAAGAAATTGAGCTTCTTTGGAACCGGCTAACATGCCACTTGTAGCGGACCATTGATGCACACTGGAAGCAGTGACCGGCCGGGTATTGGAAAGGAGAATGAATTCTGTTTCGAACCCAACGAGAAATCGGGTTTTACAGGTCTCTTCAGCGTTTCTGTGGAGTGAATAGGTCGATCAATGATATTCAGTATTCAACGGCAAACACCATACTCAACGACACGTTTCAACACGGTACGTGGACAAGTTGGCACGTTCACAGTCAGTGCACCTTGTGGATCCATATATGGAGTTTTTTCTTCAAAGAAACCAAGAACAGCTATAGTTCCTGGAGCAAATGGAAGAGGGCGCAAAGTAGACATATCTAGAGCGTAGATGTATTCTCCTATAGGCGAAAAGCAAGGCGGTGTGATGAGATAGACGAGCCCAAGGCCAACTTTTCCGACATTGACACCAGGACGTTTTGAGCGAAGGAGTTCCTTGAAATAGTTGATAGGAAGCAAACGGCACCGTCGGGTATTTGCAAGGTCAACCCAGTAGATTCGGACGTATCCTATAGCAAAATTTAACGAAGATTCGGATTGTAGGATCGAAACTTACTGATATCGATACCCGCCCTCACGGCTTTGTCAAGAGTGAAGACATATTTTTCGAGTTTCTCTGGCTCATAAACGACACCGTAGCTGTGGTCCATACTTTTCGTGGATCAGATGGTGGCCAGGATTGCAGGATGGATAAGATATGAATCCCGTAACAGGCGGCCGTAAAAGGCCGAGTTGCTGAATTTGGCACCAGAGCTAGTTATCAAGATTTAGATTTTTCTAAGATAGCGTTTCATAGATTCATCCTGAACATTGAACGTATTAAACAAAGAAATTACGATTAGCGCCCGATAAACGCGCATTGATTGTTCAATATTTACACAACCAATGCGCCTCGCTAGAGGTGTTGAATGCTACTCTATGACATAAGTAGATTCTAGACTAGCTCTGGCACTTACAAGAAAGAAGGAAGGGAGGAGAAACCGGTGTGGTCAGTTCTTCCGCATCGCTCAAGACAGAGGCTGCAGCACTCGCCCATCGTGGTTCAACGTTCAACTCCTGGTGGTACCGAAACTGTCAAGTTTTATCATCACCTCGAACAATCGGTCTAGTTCTTTTTCGTCAGCTTTTTCGTCATCCGCAAGTCATCCGTCGGAGTCCCGAAAAACGGGCCGCGCACGGAATCCTTATCCCAGGAGTCGAATCACGATCGAATATCCTCCATTTCTTTTACTACTAACATAGTACACGGAATGCCTTCCAAAGTTTCTTACGGTTAGCTCTTGACATATAATCCAAGGTGCTATCTAACCTTCCATGCATTTAGTTCGCCTCGGTAATTCTGGACTCAAGGTCTCGCGAATCGTGCTAGGTTGCATGTCCTATGGGCACCCTGATTGGCAGGCATGGGTGTTGCCTGAAGAGGAAGGAATAAAGCATATCAAGGCTGCGTATGTCTCCCCAGCGCAGAATCTGTTTCGATTCCTGCTTACTGATTTCCGCAGATTCGACGCCGGGATAAACACTTTTGATACTGCGAATGTTTACTCAAACGGTCAATCGGAAGTCGTCCTAGGCAAAGCCATCAAGCAGTTCAACATTCCACGCGAAGATATTGTGGTTTTGACAAAGGTATAATATATGTTGGGCCTCATTTGACCTGGCTCCAAAATGTTGCAGGTTTTTTTTCCAGTGGGGAAAACGCCTGGGGAGGACACATCAGCCAATCCTTTTATCAATAAACGCGGACTGAGCAGGAAGGTATGTCGCTTCATATGTCACTTTCTTCCGCTTTGTATCTCTCTAAAATTTCTATAGCACATTTTCGACTCGATCAAAGCGAGCTTGAAGCGTCTGCAGCTGGATTATGTTGACGTTTTGCAATGTAGGCCTCCTTCATTGAACGTACATGTCAAATTTTAGGCGCTTTGCATACATAGGTCATCGATTCGACAAAGAAACACCCATTGAAGAAACCGTAACTCAAGTGACCAGTTGATCCTTTCCAACTTGTGAGCTGATGTCTTTAGATGCAAGCACTTCACGACGTGGTGAAAGCCGGATATACTCGATATATAGGGATGTCATCCTGCTTTGCTTATCAATGTAAGTAGATCGCGCGCTCCTCTGAACCGCTGTGCTACTAATGAACACCTTCGTCTCCAATAGTTAATGCCATGCAAAGTGAGTATCTACTGTGAAGCCTTGCGTATCATCCGAAAGGCCGATTCGAGCTCTCTTCAGCTTATGCCATCGAAAACAAATTGACTCCCTTCATTTCGATGCAAAACAACTACAGTCTTGCCTACCGTGAAGAGGAAAGAGAGATGTTTCCTACCCTTAAGGTATGCTAGGTTCGTTATTTATCGCAAATTTTACTGATTCGCAATCCTATAGCAATTTGGTGTCGGCTCTATCCCATGGTCTCCCCTCGCTAGAGGCCTACTTTGTCGTCCTTTAGACCAGCAGACCAAGCGAGCTCAATCAGATAGGTAATTTTTTAATTATCTCGTTATAGTTACAGTCATTCATTCTTGTACAGGCAAATTGCTTTCCACTCAAGCGATGTGAATGCGAACATTATCAATCGGTACACACTCCTAATTCCTTAGCCTTGATGGCTATCTTATGCGTTCGTACTCCAGCGTGGAAGAAATTGCGAAAAAGAAAAATGTGAAGATGGCGCAAGTTGCTCTTGCTTGGGTTCTGAACCGGGACGGTAAAACTTTCCGATGTTTCCACTGCCCTGGGCTGAAATCTAACCAGGTGTTTCGGCGCCCATTGTTGGAACCACCACTCTTGAGAATCTTTATGAACTCATTGGTGCGTTAGCCTTCATGAGGCCTAACATATAGCAACTGATTGGTTCTGCCGTAGATGCTCTTGATATTAACCTTTCTGATGAAGAAATGAAGTATCTTGAAGAACCCTACACTCCCCGTGCCATTGTTGGGCATTTCTAATCTCACGCTGGTCCACTTCAGAGTCCATAGGGCTGAAGTTTGTGCGAGTGTTGACGGAGATGTTTGTAATTATATCACGCTGAATTGAGAATTTATCAGGATCGATCATCAGTTTACATACTATTGCTGTATTCCACACTCGTCCAATGATTTGGGCTCAACAACGCTTAAAAAGGCATGCGAAGTCACGCTTTGACAGTCCAGAAATAGGCTTCTCCCACGAAAGCTTCGTGTTTGATCCCGGCATGGAGGGATTTCACAGGCACAATACTTTTACTCAAACTACACTAAGGCTCACAGAAGACCCACTCTGGGCTTCGAGTTCATTACAGATCCCCGAAATGTTGACACCTCTCTAGGTTCCATCACTCTCAATACTTGTTATTCAATAGCTCCTCTAGAGAATTCGACGGCCGCATTAGAGGTGGCAATCGCTGTGTTAGGAGGAAAATCTAGCAAGTAACGTGGACTCTTTGGATTGAAGAAGCTATTGCCTCCGCGGTTATCATAAAGGAGCGTGCAAAACACGCTTTGGCCATCCAGAAGTTTCTCTCACGTACGAAGACCCGCGAATATCTTCCGCATGGATTGAAAAATTTCTCGAATCTGCGAGAGAAAAATGAACATGTGTTGTGGCGGTATGCGACTAAATAGTGTGAGGAACAAATTTTGCTAAACGTCCTTTATCTATTTAGAGAAAAAACATTGTGCAAAAGTAGCAAGTTTAGTATATACAATGCTGCTTCCTGTAGGCAAGAATTATCATAAGTAAGCAAGAGTACTCAGTGCGATACTTTGCCGATTTAAGTATGGGTATAACTTCGATAATAATGGATAATGTAAGGAACGACGACGTGAGCAATGAAGAATAAATGATTGAAGGAAAGAGTGATGGGACGGCCAGCACAGCTGGCGCTCCAGGAGGGAGAATAGCTGAGAATAGCCTAGTGAGCGCGCATAGTCTGTGAACATCGAGTCAGAATTCAAGACTTGGAAACAGAAATACCGCAGAATGGTCACCTTTTTCGATCTGGACACGCGAATGGAACGGCGAGGATGGGAGGGCTTCTCTTTTTCATCCAATTCTTTCGCCTGAACCATCCCCTTGGGATCGATTTTGCCGCGCGCTGTCTTGAGTGCCTTAGCGGTGCAACGCTAGAGGAAAATAAGCATACAGTATAGATAGGGCAAAGGACAGCTACAAACCTTCTTCGTAGGAGAGGTGACATCTTGCTCCTTCACCTCGGGTTCAGCAACCCTCTTCGAACCCATCGAATTCTCGGCACAATCTGCCTGAGTTGGCCTTCCCCGCACTTTATATGCAGCCAGCTCAGGGCATATCTCCAGATGATAAAGGAAATCCTTCGTCTTCCTAATGCAACGGCACGACCGGCATTTGACGTATTCATTGTAAAAGTGGTACCCAGTTATGTGATAAACAAGGGCTTCTGGTCCACCCCCGATCAGCTGGCCGCAGGAGCACCAATGCTCAGGACGAGAGTGGTGCATGGTGACGTGTGCACGAACAGAGTGGATGGCCATGTCAACTGGTCCGCTACATCCTAGAACAGGACAAGTCTCAAGTTCTGAATCATTCGGGGAGATCATATCGGCTCCGACTTGAGTGTGAGGGAGGTCGGGGTAGAACCGGTCGATAAATTCCCGCACAACGTCGGAGTGGCCATCATGAAGTGTGGGGGCTGTCAAGGTATAGTCTGGCTGCCATAGCGATGGAAAGGACAAGATTGGGCGCGAAGGGGTAGCAACCACTCTCTGGGGGATGACAACTCTAGGTTGCGGGGAAGGATGAGGAACGAAACTAGGACGGCCAGGTAATTGAAAGGTGAACCCGTTCGCCGGTTGGACGACTGAAGTGGTAGAGACGGGCTCAGTCTGATCAAGGTTCAAATAACGTGTGGCCAAAGCGTCGAAATCATATTCTTGGCACTCCTTCTCGTAGAATGGAGCCGGTGGAGGCAATGGGATAGTCGCGTCGAGCAACCCGTAAAAGTCCTTACGGAGCGCGGCAGCTCTGATAAAGAGAAGGAGAATTAACAAGATAGAGAAGATGAAGAAACCTTAACCATACCTATCATAAACGTACATCGCAGAGGAAGACATGAGGCTCGAGAAGATTCGAAAGAAAGAAGAGGATTCTAGGTCAACTAGAAGTGAGGAAGTGGGAATGATGGGGAAGAGACGAGATGGGCCAATGTTTTATACCCAGCATAAGTATCTACAATGGGGACACGATAGGGGATAGCCTCTTTTGGAAGGGTCAATTCAACACAATGAAGCGCGGATATCCACACTCCGTGGAAATATTTCTTGCAAGCGCACAATGGTCCATTATGCATCAAAAGAAATATCGAGACCAGATCAGAGATGGAGCGCTTAGCTTTCGATGGTTTCACCTCATTGTCTTCGCCACCTACAGTCAATGTTGCATAACGAGAAAAAGCTCACAAATTTGCCAACAATACTGCTGCTTCCGCTTGCAAATCAACAGAATGGTAACTGGTGATAACCCATTTCATAGCAAATAATTTATTTGCTCTACTTCCAGTTAAGTACAGCGGGTCTTACTGGTCATCTTCATCTTCTTCCTCATCCGCCTCATCCTCAGACACCTCCAATCCAGCCTCACGCATCTTGGCTTTATCACGCTTCCGTTTCACGCTTACTTCGTCCAGAAGAACCAGTAGATCTTCTTGTTCTTTCTCGGTCTCTTTCTGTTTCTCTTCAGTCACTCGCAGAGCAAGCCGAAGAGATTCTACTTGAGATTTTAAAGCATCAATCTAGAAAGAGGGAGTATTAGTCCCAGTGGAACGATAAATAGCGAAGCGCACCTCGTCGGAAGCGGATTTCGCAGGGGTTGTTTGTTGTTGCAGCTGACGTCGGAGATTTTCGATCTCCTCGGATTGACTACGTAACGAACTCTGAAGGGATGAGATGAGCATAGCTGTCTCCGCACTGGGGCCTGGATAACGTTAGTAAAAGTGAAAGGAGTAGATAGACTGTTTTATCAGAGACATACCGGATGTGGAAGCCAACTGATCGGGCTCAGTAGAAAGTCCTCGTTGAACGGTGTCTATGGAGAAAACAAGCTAACAGCCCAAGGAGGCTTAAGAGCAGCAGCATAACATACAGTAGTTTGATTTCCAGAAATCTACAAAAGCCCAATCAAACCACACTTCTCCTTCGAGTCCCGCCTTGGCAATGGGAGAGACGCCAAAATGGTGCTGAACAAGGGTTTCCGGACTGACGTTCTTGAATCGATCGTCGTCTCTCAGACGGGACATACGGCCGAGAAGAGTGTCGACACCGAGACGATTAAGGATAGGACTTATCGTTGCACTGCAAGAAGCAGATTAGTACCACAGTTTGTACATGAGTGAATCAACACCTACCGCGTTATTTCCCCGGGTTCACGGTTGTATTCGTACAAAATTCCTAGCAGAAAGACACATAAACTCGGAACGAGAAAATCCGTCTCGGAAACCTGATTGATAGGTTCTACGAGCTGAGATAAATGAACACTTAGCCTAATGTCTCGAAAACGTGAAGAAACCATCAACGTACTATTCCCAATCCGCCAGCGTTTAGAAAGTCCCTCACCGCCGCAGGATCTTCCCATAACCACTGAGACAGCAAGCTCAAATAACCAACAATCAACCGATCCCACTCTCTTGCTTCTAGATCCGACGTATCGGTTCTTGATCGGGACAAGAACGCTAAAGACAGACTCTCCACCAAAATCTGGAGTATAGTTTGTGGAGGATCATCCAAATCATCAGCTGCAGGTGCAGGTTCTGAGGATGGTGCTGGTCCGTCGGCGGGAACGAAAAAGTTGCCACTTGCAGCAGCAGATGGAGCTGTGGCGGCAACCGAGGGCTTGATTGACCGCGCGAGCGTTTTGCAGCGTGGCGAAGAGCGCAGCAGGTGAGAGAAGAAAAGGCTGGCAAAGTGAGATGAAGACACTAGGACGTGATCAAGTGTTCCCGATGTTTCGGGTGACATGCATAGAGCTTGAAGCAAAGGTGTTGGCGGAAGGTTGGAGGGGTCTGATGATAAATTTTAAGGAGGTATCCAAGCCGCCAGGAAAAGAAAAGACGAACCGTTTCCCTCAGACGCGACCATTGCGGATATGATGGCGTATTTGATCTCCTCCTTTCTTACAAAGTTCTGTGGCCATTGTCAAGTCCAGAAAGATGAATGGTACGAGCTTCTTACCTCAAAAACACCCACTGCTGCAGTCCGTAGCTCCAAGCCATTCACAAGTCTTTTTGCGCTGTCCATGCCATTGTATTCACCGTTCAATCCTAGTTCGACGAGAGCATCTAAAGCTGAAGCGGCTTCTAAACGATCCCATTCCTCTCCATGCGTCTCTGGCACCGGCATATATGGTGTTATAACTAGTTCAGATAGAGGAAAGTTGAGATTTGAAGGTAAAAGATGGAGAGCTCGTGTTTTGAGACTTGTGGGTGCATTCGATGCGAGCGCGATTTCGATCAGACAACGCGTGAATACAGGTGAATCTTGGCCCTGTGCAGATCGGATGAGTTCCCTCATCAAACAGTAAAGATTCACGACATACCCCGTATCCTTTTGATCCAACAAGAAGACCGATAATACCAACAACTGACAGTGCATTCACTCGTTTGGGCTCGTCCCAAAACTGCAGAGCAAACTCTTGTGGTGCAGCTACATCGGGCGGTAAGTTTGGGGGAAAAGCAATAGTGATAGAAGGACCGGGGGTAGGCCAGTTTCTCGAAAGTAACTCTTGATGATGGATTTCAGGTTTGGATCCAATTGAAAGGACGAATTATGCTTACCTGGTTAGATGAGTTAAAGCGGAGTAAAGCATCAACACATTGGAGAGCTTGATGGGAGACAGCTCCTCCTTCTATACCCCCTTCGTTTTTGACGATGTTGAAAAGCTTTTCGAATGCGCCTTCAAAAGCCAAAACCTTTTGGATATCGGCACTCTGGGAGACTAATGCCTGAACCATAGATATAGCCTCTGCTGAGACGTCAATAGAATCCGTTTTATTACAAAGGTGATCGTACCATTTCGGACGATCTCTCGTTTATCCTCTAGCGAAGTTGTTGCACTGGCAGGGCCAGTAGGAGCTGTCAAAAAGTAGCTTTGTACAACTTGCCGCCGGTTCTGGAGCAGGATTGACAGCAGTTGAAGGGTACCAAAACGCGTATAAAAGTTGGTATCAGCCAACAGCGCGAATAACAAATGTACAGGCTGTTCTGTAACGAGAACGATGTCCGTATGTTTGAAGCCAAGTTCGGGCTGATATTCCACGTCACACAAGATGGAAAGGGTCTCCAAAACAGCCTTTCCAGTTTCTGGATCTACTTCCGCGTCGTTGTACAAGACTTGCAAAAGTCCTGCCAGCGCTAACGAGCCAACATCTTGCTTGCAATCTCTCGCAAGTCCCTTCAAAGCCAATACAGCTGCACGGCGATCGGCGAGAAGCGTGGCAGGCTGCAGACGGTCGCTGAGTCGTCCAACGGTATCTGTAGCTGTCTGAGGCGCTCCGGTTGGTCCTCTAAGAGCGACATAAGTCTGAGAGAGGAATTCCATGCGGATGAGGTAAAGCAAGCCACGAAACGACCACGTGAATAGATCTATACTTAATAAGTGCTAGTAGTACATTGTCACTGTGATTCTTTGGCCAGTTTTTGTTTCAGACAGAGAAGTGTCTGATTCAGCCTGAGAGTACTGGTGCTATCATATACTGAAGTACTTACTCTCTTAGCATGGCGTTCATGCTTGTGTTCTGTCCCATGCATGTTTGATGTTCTCGATTAGTGAACACGGTTAGTTTACGCAGACAAAAATACTCTGAATTCCCTTGAAGATGGTCTTCTGATTCAATGTACCTGGAGATAAACGCGACCAGCTGCTCAGCTTCATGCGAATACAGTAAGCTCTCGGGCCGTGGCTTAATCTCATACCTTCTCCTCATCCCATGGCCGACTTTTATATTCCGATACCATCTGCGATAGAAGACCTCAGCTTCTGGTTGGATAAATCCCGGCAGCTGAAAGAAATAAAAGTATGAGATCCTGGGTAGGCTGCTCCCAAGATGCCGCATAAATTCTCCACTTTAGCTTTGGCCATTTCGTGCACTTTGATCAGTGTGCCTACGGATGTTTTTTCTGCCACTGTCTCCTCAACCGTTGCCCAAACATTTCTTGGCATAGGAGGCTCCGGGGCATGGTGGCCTCACGACTTGTTCAACTTCCCTGACAGCGTCAGGCAGAATCTTTCTACGTTGCTGTTCTCTGACGCTGGCCTTGGTATTTCGAGCTATAGGTACAATCTGGGCGGAGGAGGCGTCGGAGTCAGCAACCCGGTTCGTGCGCCGCAGACCCCATACGTCAGTGCCGGGGTCTATAACTTCAGCGCAGACCCGCAAGGGACCTTTTTTCTACAGCAAGCTTCGAATTTTGGCGTCCCAGGCATCACGATGTTCATCAATAGCGCTCCTGCGCCTCTCACGTCGAACAAATTTAGCTGTGGAGGACAATTTGTCAATGGTACGTTTTCATTTAGTATTCTTGCATGCGCGGATTCTGGATGAGGTTGATTATCATTAGCCAATGGTCCGGCGTATGCAACCTATATCGTAGATGTCGCTGAGCACTGGCGGGAGGCCGGGATCAACATTAGCTATATATCCGCAATGAACGAACCTGATAACAGCTTCGGAACCCCTCCTACATGCGGACAAGAGGGAATGTTGGTAGAACCAAACCAGTATGTGTTTGACTACCCTATGGAATTTATACCCACCCGCTTGCCATAGACGTTCGGTGCTAGTCAGCGATCTTTGGAACGAACTGAACTCCAGAGGTCTGAGTAATACTATCGGGATATTAGCCGATGAGACTTCCGCCATGGGCAAGTTTTATCTTAATCTTTTGGATTTTATTCATACGCGTCCCTTAGGTACTGCTATCACCGAATATCCAGTCTGGCTACCTGAGGTGGTGGACATGGTGGCACATATTGCACATCATGCATATGATTTCCCTTCAGATGCCAGTTACCTGACGTATATCAACTCCGTAAAATCCATTGCTCCGGGCAAAAGTACATGGATGAGCGAAATTTGTTGCTCAGTGGGTACTCCCACAGACACTGGCATCGGATTTGCTGAAGGATTTGATCCTACGTAAGTCCGATCTGATGTCTATCTAGCTGCACAATGCTTTATCTCTACTCCCTCGTAGTATCAACAATGCTCTGATGTGGGCAGGTTTAGTTTTCCAAAGCTTTATCATCGGAGGCGAAGCCCATTATGATGTGTGTTTTCTCTTTTTTCGCTCGAACTGGCAGCTGATTCCTTATCTCCAGTTCTGGACGATGGTTTCAAATGGTATCTGGTTACAACCTTCATAGCTCCGTGTAACTCATTCTCCTTAGGACTCGGCTGCGAACCTTTGACCGATCCAACTTGTGCAACGACAGCAAATTCGGAAGGATGGACGGTGACCTATGTTCATTTTTTGAGGAACGGCCAATGATTTGAACAGTATTTTCAGGACGGTATGATATACTATGATCCAGACTATGCCACGAACGGAAATTTTGAGCTATGTGAGTCTTTTGATCGTGATAAAACTTGTAAAATACAGCGCGCTCATCTTCCTCGGTTCAAAGACATTGTCAAGCATTTCTGGGTGTACAAGCATTTCGGTAACTTTGTGAAACGTATGTTCTTCTATATTTTCCGTGGTGATTGTACCTCAAGCCTCGGTCTTACAGCTGGGACACAACGAAACCCAGTCACTGGTTCAGGCGCCAACGACGTCACCCTTGTCGTATCTAATTCAACGACATACAGTGTCATCGCCATGAACCCCAATACTACGGCTTCTACGCTTTCATTGACTTTCCCTCAGTCGGTATGTGCCAAAACCGCGTTCCTCACTTCGGCAACGGAGAATTTCGCTACAATAGCAGCCGCAACAGGCAAAGGTTCAACTTGGTCATTGCCACTAAGCGCGACAAGCTTGAGTACATATATATTTGATCGTAGCGCGTGTTAGACGGAAGACTGTAAGCGCTGTAGGTAACATTCAAGAGTTTTTAATACTACCTGTCGTTGATAAATAACGATTTGACACTTTAAATGCATCACTGCTGCTGAGCACGACGAACATACATAAGCCTCTGTATATCCGAATTGTAATCTGATATCTATCGCTTTGGCATCTCCCAATTGGTGCTTTCACGTGATGCTTCTAGTTATTTGGCATTGTTATTCTAATTTCTATTGTCCTTCAGTACTTTCACTATGTCTACAGCCCACAGACCAACATGGGACCCTGCCCAAGCTAGAGATGTAAAGGGGGGCTCACGGCAAGTCTCTGTGCGGGACATGCCGTCCCATACCAAGTTGAAATTTCGGTAAGAACGAGTTACCAGCTCGAACCAAATCTCATTCTGTTTCTTCTTCAGACAAATAGGCCAAACCTCTACTGTCGAAGTTCAGAAGCGTGATCTACGGGCGGACCTACTCGCTGCGGAGCAAGAAGCGAGAAACAAGAAGCGGAAAGCAGAAGGCAAGCCGTTAGAAGCAGTGGAGGAAAAGTTGGCAATTGTTGACGACGAAACGAACAAACGCCGGAAAATGTTACAGGACGCGATTGACATGGACAAAGATGATGACGATGAAGACGAGAGCGATGAAAAAAAGGATGAAGAAGCCAAAGAACAAGACGCAGATGAGGACGAGGACAGGTTTGTACTCTCTCATGTAACTCTTTCTAGCTGCTTATACAATGTCCAGTGAAGATGAATCAGAAGAAGAAGACGATACTGCGGAGCTGTTGCGTGAACTTGAGAAGATAAAACGAGAGCGCGCTGAAGAGAAAGCGAGACAGGAACGCGAACAGTCGGCATCGGAGGCTGCATCCCGGGAACTAGACATTGCTACCTCAAATCCACTGTTAAACCTTGCTGCTGCTCTTGGCCAACCAGCAACGGGTCTGAATACTGCAGCGCCTGGGACTTTCGCCGTCAAGAGACGTTGGGATGATGGTTCGCCGTAGTTACATTCATTTCGTGTTCACTAACTCATTTTCTTCTTTTCAGACTTGATCTTCAAGAATCAGGCTATGAGTGCGAGAGACAAACCTCAGGGACAGTTTGTCAACGACCTATTACGGACGGAATTCCACAAGTGGGTATGTTTATTCCTTCAACGATGATATCGCTAATTTGTTTTAGAAAATTCATGTCCAAGTTCATCAAAGTGGGTCACATTTCGTTTTTCTCCATGCTCTCATCTAACGCATCTGTACATAGTGATTTCGTATATCTTGTATTTAAACACCTCAAAACGTGTTCTCATGTTTCATTCGGCGTTGGGCTGTGGCCAGTCTCCGAACAAGAGCATAAAACACAGAATAAGACATGGTGGGCGGCAGTCTGAAATCTTCCCGATTGTTATTGACAGAGTCATCTAACGATCTCCTCCCTCGGCTGTTACTTCATGGATGGTCTTCTTTTCCTTTTTTGCAATGGTGTCTTTTACTCGTCGAGAAGTGCTTCCCCTTGAACTCAAGAAACGCAAATGACGTAATATTCTCATCACTTCGAAAATCTCGAAGCGTATGATCATGCGAGCAAGCAGGCCATGGTTAGCGCTAAGTGCACAGCTAGCCTACCCTTTCCTCTTAGATACATTCATTCTGCATTGTAGGTTTGTATAAGGCTGAGCTAGACGTGCATGAAACCAGAAGCTCTCATATCAATCAAAATAATGTGTTAATGAGGCGGAGATGGACAAGTAAACTCGTTTACTAATATTTACGAAGTTCCTCCGTTGGTCAGAGTACATATTCTTCCCAAAACTAATGACACTCGAGTATCAATGCATTCGCCCGTGCGTCTGCTAATTCCAGTGCATTTCAGGCCAATCTAGTCACAGTGGGAAAGACTTTTCCCGTAAATTCTTTCTCGATTGGCCAAGGTGTAGATGTCTGGTGGATCCAATACACTGCTCAGCAACTACTAGTACTAATTTCCTGGAGTTGAGAATCGTTCATTCTCAGGATGTAGGGACTTGAAGGGACTTGATCAAAATTCGGTACGGTATTCAAGGTGGACGTCTTCCAGGTGTGGCGGAACCTTGGCTACTTATTTGGTTACATTCTTGTACCACTTACGCGGTTAGGAGTACCGGCTTCTCCGGTCCTTTTTGCCATCCGGTTCAATTTTTCGCCGTTCGTTACGCCGGGCCGGAATTGCGGGCCGGAAATCACGTCAGGTATAAGAGGTAGAAGGCTAGAGAAATTTCAGTTCCTTCTTTCTCTCAGCCATCATGTCGAACAACGAAATCATCAAGCTCAGCACAGGGGCAACTATCAACCAGATCGGTCTTGGTACCTGGCTCTCTAAGCCCAAGGAAGTTGAAAACGCTGTAAGTCTTCCTGTTTTTGGTCTGACAAACGCGTTTCTGTCGCGTCTGCTCATCGATAAGAGTACATTGAAATTTTTTCTCACAAGCTAACGGAGCACATAGGTTGAAATTGCTGTCCGGAACGGCTATAGGCACCTCGATTGCGCCATGATCTACGAGAACCAAGATGAAGTCGGCGCTGCGTTGAAGAAGGTTATCCCTTCCGTTGTCAAGCGAGAGGAACTTTTCATCACTTCTAAAGTTTGGAACTCTTCTCATCAACCAGCACTCGTGGAGAAAGAGCTCGATCAGACGCTAAGCCAGATTGGAACGGACTACCTCGACTTATACTGTATTTGAGAAACTTCCTTACCATTTATGTTACTGAATATTGTTTCGTTTAGTGGTCCACTGGCCAGTTGCGTTCGTTCCTGGACAAGGTCTCAACCCTCGTCACCCCACAAAGGAGAATGAGGCAGCACTCGATCTCCAGACGACCCTTGTTGACACATGGAAAGCTATGATTGCTCTGCCTAAATCAAAGGTTAATCCAATCGCAAAACTTTCTCAATGCATGCTCACTGATTGTTGTGTTATTTTGCTCCAGGTTCGCGCCATCGGTGTCTCCAACTTTACTATCGGCCAAATCGAGGCAATCATCAAAGCCACTGGTGTTGTTCCCGTAAGTATCAGCGTCCTTACGTGATTCATAGCTAAAGACATTCCACCAAGGTCGCCAACCAAGTCGAGGCCCACCCATTGCTGCCTCAAGACGACCTACTCGCATTCTGTAAACAAAAAGGTATCCACGTCACGGCTTACAGCCCTCTTGGTAACAACTGTAAGTCCCCGTGTGTGACTGACTCACCACAACACTAACCATTTCCGCAGTGGTCGGAAAGCCCAAACTCACTGACTATCCGGAGATAGTCAAAATCGCAGAGGCCAAGGGGGCAACCCCCGCTCAAGTCCTTGTCGCCTGGGGTGCCTACCGTGGCTACTCTGTGATTCCAAAATCGGTTCAGGAGGAACGTATCAAGTCTAACTTCCAGCAAGTTACCTTGACCAAGGAGGAATACGAGGCGATCTCCGCTGTCGGGAAGAATAATTATACAAGGTAGTGCTCCTTTTCTGTCACTGGTCGAGTTTTAATGACATGGTGATTACTTGACATAGGTTTAACATTCCCTACGGCTACAAACCGAGGTGGGATATCAACATTTTTGACGAACCTGAGGAAAAGAACGCCACCAACCCAGTCAACATTGGAGCTTAAAGTTGAGTGCTAGTAGCTCCATAAAACTGTATTGTTATGTAGATATTATTCATGGCTATATGTATCGATCATGGTTATAGTCCGCCTGAGGCCAATAAACGAGAGTAAACGAAAGTGGAAACGATGAGAAAGAGGGAAAGTTTGAATATATATATGACCATTCTCTGACAATCGACAACGCTACTACCGAAAAAAACCAAGTCTCGGACAGCTGCAAACCTGCACATCATTGAGTTAAATCGAGCTTAATCAGTGATATACGTACTGTAAATAAAGACATGATTTGAATTTATGGGAAGTAGCTGTACAATAAAAGAGGGCGCTTAACCTTTCATCTCTCAACAAGTAACCGTCATGAGTCAGTATATTCAGCATCCTTTTGCTCAAAACGCTGGGTATCGCCCCAATGTCGCACACGCTGTCCCGATTTCCCACTCTTCGCGTCGTTATCACCCCTACAATGGCGAATCTATCTTCACTTCAAATCACGCTAATACCGTCTCCGATAACATCCAATACCATCCGGCTCTAGCCGCTAGATATGCACAGAGGTTAATCGCGATGAGGAACGCTCATAATCTTGTCACTTCTTTTCCTCAATCATCTCTTGCTCACCCAGTACAAACCTCAATCCCAGTTTCGACCTTGCACACGTTGGACCAGGCTCAAAGAATAGCTCAGAATCTCTCAGAACGTACGCTACCGATTGCTGCTCCCATGCCCAAGGTTTATGCCACTCGGAATCTGGAAGCCTTGAACATGTTGTTTTCGGAGAATAACAACACATCGAGCCGTTTTCAAGGTACACGCAGAGAAGGCTTCATCATTTAATTTTGCCACCGATTTAACTTGATTAGGTTACTCTCATCCTTCGGAAACTCGATCAGTGGTGTCGAAGCAGCATAGGCTCCAAAATACCCAGGTGTGAAGTGTATATATGCTACTTCTCTAGCCTCACTGACACCCAGTGGCCCCCTAGGAACAAACCCCTCGTACTCTCATTCCACACCAACTTGATTCCAAAGAGAATTTCGATCATTCCTTTTTCGACTCTAAACCCCTGTACTACATGACTTCGTCTTCCCAACATCAATCGACGCCTATTAGCAACACTGACCACCATCCTGAAAGTAGAAACTTTGACGATTCTTCTGGCTCGAGGAAATCAGTGAACTCGGGTTTTGGCTCTTCTGGGTCTGCTACTAATTCGGGAAGTCATAGCAAGGAACCTGGATATCAATCTACGATGAACATGAACTTGGGCTCGTCTCCTCCATGCCGACCTGTTTCTCCAGATACGATGTTGGCGCTGACGGAACCTATTCTTATGGACTGGTGTTTTGACGATGAGGCGATCCAAAGGTTGGCGAAGGCTGCTGGATACGGCGACCAAGGACTTGAAACTTTGTAACACATACCCGGTCACAGATTGTATTTTTTATGCTTATGAGGCGCAAGGACTGACACTGTTCGATAATTGTTATGGACTGATAATTAGCTAGGTCTAGAAATAGGGATTGCGTCCCACAAATCACTGTAATTTAAGAAAGAAAGGAGAAATAAATGGCTACAGAAGATGCGATACAATGAACAAAGAGGTAGTGCTACGATTAGAGATTAGAATTGGGGTAATGCAAACGATGTACTGATCACCAGCGAGGCTGACCAGGAGGGAACCTTTTGTTCATCTGCTCCCAATCACCGCCGAAATGGAGGGAGCACATTGCCTCCCGCCACAACTGCTCTCTCTCTTTCTGCTCGTCTGTAAGTGGGTCGTCGATTCGCTGAGTAACGAAGATCGTCAAAGGCTCGCTAGCTGAAGCTAGAGAAGTACTCTCCCTGCTTTCCGTGTCCTGAGCAACATCGACTGGGTCATTAACGGTGCAATTTAATGAACGAAGGATAGCCCGAGGGCTTTTAGGCGACGCAGGGCGGGAAGTTGGAGGAGTCAAGAAGGGAGTATGGGTGGCGGGAAGAACAGGTCGTATAACGGTGCGGGTAGTCACCATACGACCGGGCCTACTCCAGCTGGAAGTCGTAGCAGTACCAGCAAGGTGAGTCAATTCTGTGGAAGAAGTGTCGCAGGCTTTTTCGATGTCGCTGGAAAAACTGGAGCTAACAAGAGATTCACTGGCTGAACCATATGAGGAACCACTTTCACTGAAAGTTTTGCGATCGGATCCGCAGAGGGAGGGTTCTGGGGACTAAAGAAGACCAGCGTCAGGAGGATGGAACAGGCGAAGTAATCTGCCACGTACATTCGTTTTAGATCGGGGATCATACCTCTGAGCATCGAACACTTTGTGCCGTTCAGCTTCGATCAGCTCCGGGAAGAGTCGCTCAACGACGGCCTCTGGATCGAGGGTCTTTGAGGGCCGAAAAGGTGCATGATGAGAACATAAAATACAAGGAGTAGATTGAGCTTACAGTGATAAGCCGTTTGGGCTGCAGGCAATCGAGGCTACTGCAAGAAGCCCCAGGTGAACAAGACTATAAAAGTAAAAAGGTGAATACATGCCCAGATCAAGAAGAATTACCACTCACACCACGCCTGGAAATATCATATCGCTGAGCGTTCATGATATCAACCCGGGAAACATTAGCTAGAGCCATTTTATGAATGAGAACTTGGTGTTGCGCGAGGTGGGTGCTATTCGTGAGACAATCGGAAGATGGGGTGCTCTTCTTATACCAGATTCTTTGTGGCCAGGGAAGCGCATAGACCATCGGTCAAACCACATCATTGCCTAAATGGGCAGATAATGAATAACGAACAATGATCCACACCGTGCTTGGACCTTTCAATGTCATTGTTGATTGTGGCAAAAAAGGTCAATTAATATATGCTCGTGGATCCACAGCACTCGAGAAAGCTGAAAGTCCAAGATAGGGCTACAATGCAGATCAATGAATTCGAACAATAGTGAAGACTCAGTGAGGTGGCTCATAGCCGATTGGCCAGGGTATAAATCGCAGCGCACCAGAAGGTGGCACTTCAATTCCCTCTGGTCACTAATGTCATCGCGCCTACAAGTTTCTCATACGTCAAGCCCAAAGACCCACGCCAGGGTGCCGGTGAGTGGTCAGATCACTCGCATATACAGAGAAAGTTTATTTTGTGGATACCCAGCAAACTCGTCCGAGTCTTCGTACTTCAGATTGCAAGCACACCATAAAAGGACACCAGATACAGTATCCTCAAGACGATGCAGTACTGTGCCAGGCAGAAAGAGTTTCTCTTCATTTCACAACCGGGAAGCTACTTCAGGTTCAGCCAAGGCAGGTGAGCACGAATGGCCAAATATATACTTCGAATTGGGATTCATGTTCTACTTTCAAGCGGCCGTTTTAATGCAGCTATGTGCTGAGAGCCCCAACTCAAGCCTTCTGGTATTACTCGTAGAATTAGAGTTGGTCTCGATTCATAATTATAATGGTGCCTGGCGCCCGTAACTCCAGCGCTTATTTTTGCATATGGACCTTTCTGAACGCACCCGCCAGCACCCGCCTGAAACTATCCTCGGTCACTTAGTAACTAACTTGAGATCAAATTAGCAGATATTAGAACGCATGGATCGATGACCACCACGTAGTCGGGTTCTCCAACTGAGGTAACAGGAGCTGAAGCAAGCTTTACTGTTCGTCGTTCGACTCACTTCGCTGTCAGCACTCAAACAGAAACCTATTACATCGTTCCCTGTTCATGAGCAGTTTTAAAGAGGGTCCCAGGAAATTATATCCTCTAGTCTTCACCTTTCTCTTTGAGCTGCGCTCACTCTCATACTCATTCTCATCGTCTGTTCAGCCTTCGACTCCGACCATTGACATGGAAAAACTGGATCTTACTCCGAATAGTGGTCTAACTGAACTTCTCAGTTCCGTCCCCGAAACCTTGGTCGAGGTATCTGCGTTTTCTGTTGTCTTTGAAACTACGATGTTGATGTTCACTGTAGTACTCCATTGAATTGGAATCATATTTCTGCGCTAGAAACCTTTGCTCGACTGACCTAAGGACCACTTTCCCTTCCGGTCTTCATCGCGGGTTCTATGATGACCCTCCCGAGTCAGACTCTGAAGACGGCCAGGACGCGCAGTACATTTACATTCCTTTCTCCAGCCCATTCTATCGCCCTCTATTGAAATCCCGCCCTTTCGCTTGCGACCTGTCTGACTTTTCATTCTCCTGTGATGTCCTATCGGATGAAGGGCCCTGCTCGATGCAAACCGCTACACTATTCCACGAGGCCTTGTCCCCCGACCTCGGTGGGTTGTTTGATATTGACACTGAGTGTCTACAAGGACTCGAGAAGAACCTCCTGTTGAGACCAATGGAGATTCTCGAGCAAAGTCTCTTTGACTCCATGTCGTCGAACTTACACGGCGCGAATATGGACTCTCTCAAGTCCTTTCCGGATGTCCCGGAGGGAGTTGAAATCGAGTTTGATTATGACCGCGAGAGTTCCGATTCGGAGTTCAGCAGCGAAGATGATGAGCTCGAAGAGGTGATTATCATTGTTCTTTCTATGTAATTATACTGACATCGGGTCCCGTAGAGAACGCTATATTTTTCACAAAATGTACTAGTTGCTGCCTCGAGTTTGGACCGACCATTGGTGGCACCGTTTGACGACAACTACAACCTCCATACACTTTTGCAAGGTCCTCTGCAGAAACTAATGTATTTAGCCAGTAACGCTCCTTACAGCTAATTACCATTAATATACGTACCTTTCTTTCCATCTTTGTAGACCTTAATCACGGTATTATTAGAGAATCATAGTATTTTATCTGAAACAGAATGCTTTCACAAATAGGTGCACTCAACTCAGTGTAGATCCAAGTGTAGATTCAAAAACGGATTTTTTGCATGTGTCAGGTTGATCTGGTTGACTGTACATGTACTAGCTCCAAGTTCTTCGGACGTGGGGAACGCATCATCGTAGTACGTCCTCAGAATGACGAAATGGGCTGAGGAACCAACAGAGGCGAGCTGTTTGATGTGAGTTCCTGCGTATAGCGGCGCTGCCTCAGTAACTCGGGCACGTATACACCAGGGCCCTTACTACTTCACAGGTCCCTATTGGGCCATATAACATAGCATACTTCGTCTGCCTTACAAACGCGATGTATGTAACAGAGTTGTAAGGGCTAGTAGTAGTAGTAGTAGTAATTGTCGCATTCATCTCAATTTCATAGCAGAGTATCTTTATACCACCTTTGATCAGCCTAGATTAATCGCTATCTGATTCTACATCATCTGCGAACAGATTTAAGCATATTGCCGCTCGCGAATTCAAGGTCCCAGGGCCACTACGAGCCGCTGGCAACTGAGCTGTCTCGCAATTCGCACCTGCCACTCGATCTGGAACCTCAGCAAGTCCTATATTCAACTCGTTCTCCGTGTTGTTGAGATTGCGAATCTCCTTCGAGCAAATGGGAGATGCCTGTACTGTCTTGGCCTTTGAAAGCTGTTGAACTTCAGTGTGTTCCGGGTATTCGGCAGTCGAGCGCGTAGACGATGGGTGCGCTATCTCTCTCTCTCTGGGACTTGAATGGTCCATCCCCACTAGACGATGAATTCGCGGTGCATGCAGCAATTGAGTAATGGGGGCATCATCGGAGCAAGCATCTGTGAACGGCAACGGGAGTACCGTTTGACGCGTAAGAATATCCTGAGGTAGAATCGAGATACGAGCGGGGGAGAGGTTACTAAACCTTGGTATAGGCGGTGGCATTATCCTTTTGAACGGGACAGAAGCCCGTGATACAGGACGACAAGAATCAGTGTTTGAAGATGTAGGTGATCGATATCTGGGAAGAGCAGGGGAAGCAAGGTTATTATGAAGCCATAGCGAAGGGTCTAGTTGTGTAGAAATTTTCGTCCGAGGGTTGCGCGCGCGACTGGCGCCAGGGGAAGACGTAGGAGCAGAGATGAGAGATTTAGTGTGGCTAGGTGAGGTAGAAGAACTGGCACCGATCAATTTCGAGGGCGTCAAGGGTAACTGAATGTATATATTACTTGCGCTGTGCGAAGGGACGTGCGCGTTGGTTACAAATACTGGAAGTGTGCGAGGGGGTTCTGTAACAGGTGCTGGAGATCTAGTAATCGACCGTCGTAGGGGGCCAACAGGTCGTATGGAATCGATATCAATTTCTGGTGCAACATAACTAGGCCCAGTAGCGCTACCAAAGCAAGGATGGATTCCTTCATCTTCAAGAGGGATGAAATTGGGGTCATATTCAGAAGTATTTGACCCTCCAAAAGGAGACGCGAATTGCATAGGTATCAAAGAAGAGTCGTCATCCTGTGATATCTCGTCATCCGCGGTGAAGTAGAGGTTTTCCTGGTCAAGCGATGAACCATATGCTGTGGAAGCATGACCGTCGAAGAATATACCGCTTGCGGCAGAGGATGCGTGAGTATATTTTTGGCGATCGTCGGATATGAACAAAGAGTCGGGAGAAGATCCAAACAATGGAGAAGAACGCTCGTGGTGATTACCGAGGTGCAGAATATCGGTTCTCATACTTGCGGAATCTTTACCTTCTTCACCTCTAGGGTCACTAGAGCCGTGATCATGAGCATGAGTCCTAGGCATACGGGAAGGACTGGTAGGTGGCTTTGACGAAGTATCAGAGGCGTAAGGTAATAACGAATGAAGGACGTTGGGGAGAAACTGCTGGCTTTGGCCAAGCGGCGAAAATATTTGAAAAGGATTTAGCTCTCGATTTCGTTCGGCATTGGTTCCGTCGATGAGAGTTGAAGCAGGTCGCGGGCTGTTGCCGCCATCGTACTCCAAGCAGAGAATGTCTTCATCTTGGGCGGGGGTTCGAAACAATACTGGTGTGGGAATTTCAGCAAGGACCTGTCGAATATTCCGCATCTTCAGCGGAGTCTGAGGAGTTCCCTCGATCCCTAGCATAACCCCGATAGCTTTCCATGGATCTTCGTAATCAAAAAGGTTGCTAGGCCCTACTTGGGGAGTCGAAGTTGAGGGAATTGGGATGTGACCCTCCTGATCTAGAGGGGAACCACGTCGTTTAGTTCGCGAATGACTCGAAGTGGAAGACGAGATATTCTAGATGAGCCAGTTTGATGATAGACAGTCCATGCTGAAGGTTGACTATTATCCGATGCTGGTTCAGAATATTAACACATGTACCACACAAAACAAAAAAAGTTCTTGAACACACAGTAGCCTTCTATATTGAAGCCATCTAGCCCGCTAGATTCTCCATTGCCTGGGACATCGAAAGCGAATTGTGCTTGAGCAATTCCAAGTTCGAGGGCCGGCTGATGGTGAGGAAAATCCATGTCCCCAGATTCTATGTTTCCACAAGGGGGTCGTAAATCGGGAGATAGAGGCATTTCCTTTATCTGATATTCAGATCTCAAGTCTCAGAGTCGATAGCTACTGGTCAGAGATGATAGAGCGTACATATCGCTTGCTAATCTCTTCACGGGCGCAGGGCGAAGAGGAAGACCGCCGACGTTTGACGCCTCGATTTTTATGGATTCTTGACAAACCTGCTAGGTCGGGCATTAAGAGAATATTATCCATTGCGGCTCGTAGGGCGAGAGCTTAACAGGACATGTCATTTACCATCTGCAGGTCGGCACTGTTCAAGACGTACGTTCAGAGGTATCCAAAGCCTGCAACACCTTGGAAGGTCTTTTCCCACCAGAAGTCGACACAGCATCCCCAGGTAGTTTTGAAGGTCGAGATTTGGACGGAGTACAATATGAGATACGAGTCGAAGCTGGCATATATCCATTATTTAGGTCGCCTGTGCTGGCGGAATTCTGCTTAGCATGTGCAAACTTGATATCGGTCATTGATTTCGCTGGAACAGGTTTTCTAAAGTGTTCATCACTTGGCTCGAGTTCGCTGGATTGTTCTAGTTTTTGGCGATTTGCAGCAAGATTGAGCCTCTGTGCACCGAAGTACCGTTTTTGCGCCCGTCCCGTTGAATCTTTTACTCGGGCTTTTGTTGCGTTTCTGTAGAAGTTCAGGAAAAGCTATTACCTTGAGAGTGAATTTACCTTCGTCCACCCATGTAGTTCGCCCCGGCCATCGTAATAGAGCCTTGAGTACCCTCTTCCGAGTCTTCGCAAAATTCAAGTAGTCACATGATCAAGTACTTATTTCCGCGTTATGAATCTGATAGGCGTACATTACATTAGCTTCAATATATCTTTCATCTGAATCCCATCCTCTATTTCCTTTGTTCTTTGTGATCGCCACAAGGGTACCTGAAAGCAATCTTAGCCTATGGAGGGTAACTCCAACTATTTTGTGGTTTGTTTTCCTTATCCCTTCAACGCTAATTGGGAGCTCGACGCCGACGTCATAACCTTCGCCCGGTGGATTGCGTGTTGTATTGACCAAGAGTATCTCACTGCCATTCTATGTAAGCCCTCGTAAATTTCTCTCTCCCCTCGTTAAAGCAAGTCCAAGTTTAATTCGTCTAATAGGTTGGTATGGTCCTTATCGAAGTTGACCGTGACTTCACAAACCATAAAATCCTTCTCGGCGAGCACAGATGGTGGGCAGATGCAGTTTTGTAAATCATACACCAATCAAATAATCTCCCCAGGGCTGAATTCCTCCAGAACCCAAACGAGGAGGAAAAGCCGTGCTGCACCCGGATTTTCTATTCGAACCATTCCGATTATAGGAGTATGTATCATCCATTGTACATCTTTTGACCCCTTATATACTAAACCCCAGGCTGGAACACGATCTCTGTACAAGACAAATGGTTCGATGAGTGGAGTATCAATAATTCGTGAGTACTTTGTTCAAGTCATTATCTATTTGAACATCGATTCAAGTTGTTTGTTTATCTTTCAGAATCGTAAAACAACCTTATCCGTTGACGCATTGGTGCCAAGTACCCGTAGAAGGTGCGACCAACAAGAAGATGTGTCGAATGCTTCCGGTTTCCTTGTTCCCTCCTCCTGCCAAAGAATCTAAGCCTAGTGCGCGCTCGATCTCGCATTCCTTCTCCGCATTCTTATTGTATCGTAGCTGTCGGTTCCAAGGCATGGGCTCAGAGTACGATCGCGCCTAAGCCTGATTCCCTAGAGGCTCAACGCTCTACTTGGAATTCTGGACGGCCGAGCTCTGTCAACAAAGTGCCTAGTCATTCTAAAGCTGCATCAACAGCTCGTTCTCAAAATAGTGTATCTGTTAATTCTTCCGCTACGCCAAAGGCTCCGTCGACGCCCAAGGCTGGTCAAAGTGCGCGGAGGTCTAATCCTCCGCTTGTCGCAGGAGCTAAGAATGCCCGGAGAGCCACACCCAAATTAGCCGCTGCTACTCAGCACCCCCCAGACCTTTCTGCTTCTCGAGCGAATCCGCCCTCTGCACCTCCGGGTCTCGCCCGTAACACTAGCTCAGGCTCAGGCTCGTCGAATATTGCCTCGAATGTAGCGGCAGACCGTGCAGTGATGGCCAACGCTCAGTACGATGATCTCCTCGCCGGAACGGGACATTTGACTGTCTCAGATGGCACACCCTTTGGTATTGCTCTGGACGAGGATCTTGATTACGAATCTTCCGTTGCTAGTTGGGAAACACCTCATTCTAATGGTGACGCGATCTACTCTGCCGAAGCGGAAAATATCAAGCAGAATCTCGAAGAACTTGAAGGTAAATTGGAATGCTCTGTCCATGGAGCTATCTGCCCAAGGGGGATCTGCGTTGTTTATTCCGCTTTGAGGAGAAAGAACGAAAGAGCCAAGCAGAATGCTCGTGGTAGTGGCGTAGGAAAAAAGAGAAAGAGTAAGAGCAGCAGCAACAGGGATGACGCTAGCGGTATGTGCTGTGAGCTTTTCCATCGAGCGATCATTTATGTGATGACTCTAGGTGAAATGAACAGTGTCAACACACACAGCAGAGCAGCTTCCGTCAACTCGAGCGTTCATATTACTAGTAGCTCTGCTTCGGCCACGGAGCCAGTCACGGTGCCATTCGACCATAACAACGAAGATAGTCCTTGGTAGTCTTCTATCTGATTTCTCCTCATGAGATGTCTCGCTATCGCTGTTCTTTCCTTGTCTTTCCGTCATGCTGTAGCTTCTAATCGCTGAACACCAGAGAAGCATTATCTTGGCGCCTTTCATATCATTGCTTTTGGAATATCTCTTAATCCTTTCCCTTTTGAAGCTCTTCTCCTTCCTGGCCCAAGGACAAGCAAGGATATGATGATTGGATAGTGAAGGAATCGGCACCCGCAATTTTCTGATATGTACAGTCAAAAGAAAGCTGTATAACTGTAATAGTACTTATGTCCATGGGTTTGATGGCTAGTGAGCTATCGAAGTAGCTCCCGATGCAAACTTGAAATATTGTGGATGCTGGGATCAAGTACTTGAGGCTAAGGGTTTTGGGACAGCAGGTAAGCTACGAGCCATTGGTTCCCGTCACAACATATCGTAGAAAAGGCACTACAGCCTGAAGAGATTATAAACTGTACTTGATCCTGCCTTTAGAGTCTAGTTGTCGTCGAAGAAATCGTCTTTTTCCTCAACGACATCGTCATCATCCTTCACCGCCTTTTTGTTGGCCTTCTCATCCCACTGCATCCGGGACTTATGCTCCGACCGCTGAGCACTCTCTGGTTCACTTGGTAAGACCCCTGCTTCCATTTGCTTGCGTATCCATGTCTTTATCTCTTCACGTTCTACGCCAGACTCCGCTGATGATGCTGGTGTTATTTCTGATGATTTATCTCGCACTTCTGGGGGAAAGAGTGAAATGTACTTCTTGGTTTTCGGGTAATGCTTGATCAGTAGATGAGAATGGTAATTGCGAAATGAATGTCCGGTGGTCACGTACATTTATGTAGTTTAGCTCGACTCGGTGCTCGTACAGTAATGTTTTGAAAGATTCCCGACCAGATGAAGCATCCGCTTCGGAAAGTTTCTTCTTTGTCTGATTTATTTTACGAACGACTTTTTGTCGCTCTATATAAAGATTATGCATGAAAGTTTTCCAAAAGTTGATATGAAGCTCACCGAAGAATTTCACTTTATGATATCGTGTGGACATTGTTCGCTCTTTCCGACTGATTTCTGCCTTTGCTAAATCGGCTTCTAAAGACTTCAACTTTCGTTCAGCGGTGACACGAGCATCCGCGGCGAGTTTTTCCTGTAAAACTTGGTCAGTACGTGAAGCAGTGGGTATATTAGAGTAAAGTGACTTTAGCCAGTAGCCTTTTCGTCTGCCTGATTGCAGATTTAATTTTCTGTACACCGGGTAGGGCAGAGGATGCATCATCGACATTTGCAACTCTAGCTTTCCTCTTTGAAGGTCCTGGGACTGGGCGCGACGAAGATTTTTCTGTTCGTACTGGTCCCATGTTTTTGAGAAACATTTGATTGGCGCCCAGATCTGTCTTCCTCTCCGGCCCGGTAAGAAACAGTTCAAATTTTTAAACAATTGAACTCCCATGCGAAATCTCTCTCTTGGCTCGTTCGACGTTGCCTCATTCAACAATACCAACGTCTCTGGTATCGCGATTGACTTGGATGAAAATGTTCTATATGTTGCTTCAGAGAACCAGTCTGTAGACGAAGGAGTTAACGTCCAGATCTATAGAATTGATAAAAACGCTTTGGTATGTTTTCTTTCAGATCTATTTATCCAGTACTTAATGAACTGAATAAAGGGAGCAGCGCCTGAATGCATCGCAACATTCACCACGGCCGCTCATGGGCCAACAGCGCAAGTAATTTCGTTGAGGGTCATTCAAGACAACCGAAATCTAGTCGCGATTACGCGAAATGGTGATATCACTACTGCGTCTCTAGACGATGAAATACCAATGGTAAATTAAAGATATCCCATTTAGCGCCATTTTGTTCATAGACTACAGATGGAGGTACAAGGAAGCGTCGACGATGGAATTTTAGCTGCGTCCTGGAGTCCGGATGACTCACTTCTCGCTCTGGTCACTGGTATGGTCCTTGGAAATAAAGTGAACACTTTGCTAAACAGCCTTGCACTTAGGCACAAACAAACTTATTTTGATGACTCTGACTTTCGATATAATTTCTGAGGCCGCTTTGGAAACAACGGATTTCGGGCAAGGTGCATAATCTTGTTTCTGAGATGTTTAAGCTTATCTCTTTCTAGACATGCCAATCAACGTTGGATGGGGATCTAAACAAACACAATTTCACGGATCTCTTGGTAAAGCTGCTGCCCAGGCATCAACGTCCGACATCTTTGCTGGATGCAGCCCAGATGAAGACAACTTTCCTCGAATAAGTTGGCGAGGAGACGGGGCGTATTTTGTGGTATCATCCATCACAAACTCTGGAAGCCTTCCACATCGTGTTCTACGAGTTTACGATCATCAAGCAGTCCTTCAGTCGACATCTGAACCTATTCCTGGCTTAGAACATACCCTTTCATGGAGACCTTCAGGGAGCCTGATCGCTAGTACACAACGGTTCGGAAAGTTTGAGGGTGGTGGCGCTGGACGGGAAGGAAAACATGATGTCGTGTTCTTCGAGCGAAATGGTCTCCGTCACGGAGATTTTGAACTTCGACCGGATCAGGGCCTTGCGTCCGTGGGTGGTAAACTAAAATGGGGGTACAAAGTGAAGGAAGTGAGATGGAGCTCAGACTCGAATGTGGTAGCTCTTTGGATAGAGAGGGATAGTGCTAGCGATCTTGGTAAGTTTTGTCTTACGATGGCGATTGGTTTTCAAACTCCTTTTTCATAGTACAACTATGGACGACCGGCAACTATCATTGGTATGAAAAAAGGGCTCGTTCCTAGACGTACTCTGACTCACTCCAGGTATTTGAAGCAAGAAATCTCGGCTCCTTCTCAATCACATTTTACTTCGGTGGAATGGCATCCTGAGCTAGCTCTAGAACTAATACTAGCAACGTCTTGTGAGTGTCGGTGATCTTGTAACCTTAGTGGACTCTCATCACCAAGTGTAAAGCTCAGGTATTCTTCCGCACCTACATCTGGGAGACTACGAGCTCCATGAGCAAACCTCCGATAGATTCAGGATCGGTAGCAGTTATTGATGGCTGTAAGTAAACGCCCTGAGGTGAGAATCGTCGGCTGACAAAGAAGCGACTTAGCCACTGCCCTTTTGACATCTTTTCGGACACAGAATGTACCTCCACCTATGTCTTCGACACAACTTGCTGTACCAGAAAAGGAGCAGATTTTGCTTCACAGGCGCATGTACCGATACATTGGCACTTTTTGAATTCTTTCGACGCCCTTGGTTTTCTCTGGGAACATGGATACGTTGAGATTTACGATCTGCATACACGTCTGGTAACCGGAAGAGGAAAAGTCATGGATCCAACTCGGATCATCTCCTGGATAGCTAAGTACTCGGGTTTCAGCTATAGGCAGATGATGCACTGGGTTTGGATGCTCCCCGTTCGTTTATAGTGGTCGTGCTAGGTTCATCACTGGAATCGGATGTGGTGACTGTCATCAAGTTTGATGGGGAGCAGCTCACAGAAACTGTCCCAGTTATCATGTCATCTTGCAATGGTCGTCTCCTCAGTTCGTCTGATGCAGTGTTATGGGAAGCTAAAGACGGCGAACTCTTTAGAGGTATGATATTGTAAGGTACCATTGCCTTGAACTAATTATCCGATACAGTCGATGCGGAAAGCGGTACCAGCACCTCATTCGGCGGTTTCTTAAACTTTTGCTCTACTGCCCAGCACATCACCCTTGCTTCTACCGATATCTGTATTGGTCTCATTGAATCTGGAAGGTTACAGGTCTGCGGAAAAAACACTCAGTGTCGAACCTTGGCAATGAATGTGACCTCGTTCACTGTCGCGTCCGGCTACCTTATCTACACCACTGGAGCTCACGAAGCGGTTTTCGCTCCCCTAGAGACACTCATTCCACTGCTGGCAAATGCAGATGACCCAGATAACCTGAAAGCGATACCTAGTGACTGGGAAAAGCGACGCATCGAGCGGGGATCTAGGATAGTCGTTTGTATTCCGAGCTCCATGAGTCTTGTGCTTCAGATGCCGAGAGGAAATCTTGAAACGATCAACCCTAGACCGTTGGTCTTAGAGGTGGTGAAACAGGATTTAAATGCGTGAGTTTAGTTTCGTTTCCATTGTGCTCAAATCTCGTGTACTAACGTAGCACGCAGTGGAGAATACCGCAAGGCGTTCTTTTCTTGCAGGAAACATCGTATCGATATGAATTTTCTCGTTGAGCATGATGAGACTGCGTTCTTAGACGGACTAAGTACTTTTGTTACTCAAGTTCATGAAGTCGATCATCTTAATTTGTTTCTCACTAACCTTGGGTAGGATACTACTAGTTGCATGGGATATTGCTAACCTATCATTCAGTCAAGGCATGAAGCCTCTTTCTTCCGAGACGATTCGTAAAATAAGCGACGCCCTTCGCGAAAAGCTTGAAGAAAAGGACATCAAGGCCTACGTTAACACCATTCTGACCGCACACGTTATCAAGAGTCCTCCAGATCATGAATCTGCCTTGTCATTGCTATTGCGTCTGAAAGGTCTGAAGAATACTTCTAGCTTGGATTCTTACACTCAACCATGACGCAGGCGCAGAACCTACTTTGGTAGAGGATGCTGTTAAATATATCATCTTCCTTGTCGACGCCAACAAACTTTTTGATACCGCGCTCGGAATGTACGATTTTTCGTTGGTGTTGATGGTTGCCCAGCATTCGCAAAAGGTTCAGTCACCTCGTTTCGTTGTCCTACCCGATTTTAACTCTCCCATAATAGGACCCTCGAGAATACCTGCCCTTCCTACGTGAGCTACGGGCAGTCGAAGATAAAAATTACCAAAAATTCAGGATAGATGACCACCTGGCGAGATACACAAGTGCATTGAGGAATCTGGCTCTAGCTAGTGTGTTTCTTCCCTTTGCGCATATTTCGCTACGAGCTGATCTTTTGTTAGACACCGAACATTTTGGAGAAGCTCTTCAATATATTGAGCGGCATTCGCTGTATGAGGTTGCCTTGTCGATATGGACGGGGACGGATCGTTACGAAGTCATTGCCTTCTTTCTTCAATATTGGGAAATACTGATGTACTTACGCAGGAGGTATTGATAATTTATGGAGATTGGCTGTTCGAACGGAGGGAATTCCGCCAGGCTGCCGCCGGTAAATATTCCAAGCTCAGTCATAATCACGAACTGATTCGTGCTAGTCTTCGTTGAAGCGAAAAGTCTTCAAAAGGCTATGGTTTCATACGAGAAAGCACTCGAGTGGCAAGATCTCTTTGAATTGGCCCTTCGACATTCCGAACTAGCGAACATGGAAGATATCCAAGCTATGGCATATCGTTTATCAGGTGCGTTGAACACTGTTGATATGTTCGTCAAGGTTTCACATACGTAACTCAGAGGATTTGACGTCCAAGAAACGTTACGCTGAAGCTGCTAGGATAATTTTGGACTACACTTCGGACGTGCGTACTGCTGTAATCACACTTGTCCAAGGGCATGAATTTTCAGAAGCTCTGAGGATCGTGAGTTGTTTTGTTATCAACCACTCCGTTTTTTTTGAACGATGTTCGTTGATGAGTAGACTACGCTGAAAGGAACCCTGAACTCGTGGAAGACGTGATACATCCTGGGGCGTTGGAGAGCAAAGCTCAGTTCGATGATGACGTGAGTGAGATGAAAGAGCAACTCCGAAAGCAGTTAAACCGGATACGAGAGCTACGCGTCAAGAAGATCGAGGAACCCGGTGAGCTGAATGCGATCCCTTTGTGCCGTCCTTTTTGCTAATATCCCTTGATGCTAGATGAGTTTTATGGAGTCGAAGATACGGCACTGCACAACGTGGATGTTATGACGGATGTCTCAATGGCTCCTACGGCTTTTACGAGGTATACTGTAGCCCCGTCTACAGCCGCTTCGAGAACAACCAAGTTTGTCCATTGTTACGGTACCCGGTGTGGAGCTGATTGACTTTGGTAGACGAAGCTCACGTTCTAAGCGAAAGATGGAGCGTAAAGTAGGCTCTGGCCGCAAAGGTACTGTTGACGAAGAGGAATATCTGCTACGTTCTATTACGAAGCTCGTCGGAAGATTTAGTGGGACACGAGGTACTTGCCTTGATAATTACTCCTCGCTAAACCTAAGCTCTTGCCTATAGGGGAAAGTAAAAGACTTTTACCTCACCTTCTCAAGTTCACATCGGAGCATCGTGAAGAGGGAATGGCAATGCAAAAGGAGCTAGAAAAATTCGAATCCGAGCTAAACGCAGCAGTAGAAGAAATCTGGACCATACCCATGTCGATAGATGGTGACGGTGATGGTCAAACCCAACCTTTAGCAGATAGTTGGGCGGCGAGGATGGAAGAAGTCCATAAACAGAGAAGAATCAACCCAGTGGAGAGAGTGGCGAAGCCGCAGACAGACGGAGAGGCCGGAGATTGGAAAATGAGGTTGCTTGAGTTACAGTAGATCACAAGTAGATAATCATAATATAAAGTAGTGATCTCGTTGGAATCAAGGAAAATTCTGCCGAGGCAACCGGCAAACCAAACTCCGCAAAGCTTATCATCTTCACTGAGAAGTTAAAGCAACCTTTCTTTGTATCTTATTCCAAACTGGCCGGTCTTGTTGTCTTCCATCGTTTTCTTTTCCTGCCTTCATGAGCGGTTTCTCCTCATCTGCGTATCTTCTATGGGCTATATTGGCGTGTCTAGTGAGCTTCTTACACCGATTGACACCCACTCAACTGATCCTTAGCTGTGTACATAGTTTGAAAGTTTTCTGTTTGTTCATCTCTACTCTTACGACAAGTTCCAATGCCTCAAATGGGGCTCTGGGCGTCAGCCTGGTGCATTTAAAAGAGTAATGACGTACGTCTCGATTTCAGGGATGTGTTTTGGATTGAAAACGATTATTGAACTACAGATATTCATATCTGGCAACAGTACCATTGCTTATGGTATTCGCTCTCGGTATGACTGTACTATCCTATGGGCAAGGTTTGGTGTCATTTTACTTCCTGGCGCAGTAACCAACACTTGTCACTCTAGCCGTCGTGGTGCTACCGGATGGTAAAGGTATGTGATTGAAATATCACATTTACCTCCAGCTCACCCTTGTTCTAGTACTGGCCCTCCCATTCATAGCATGGACACACTCAGCTCGAAAATTTCTACTTCCGCTTTTCTTTGTTCTGGCCGCTGGATGGGCACTTGAACTGTGAGCTTTCTTATGAATCTTGTCCATCACTATCTCATCATTTGCCTTGTTCACAAGAGTAACCCACCTCGAAGGTCGGACACTTACTGCTGTTCAGTCAAGCTTGTAGCCTGATGCCTGTCTATGTCCGTAGAACTAACTTTCTGGTTATTTTTATTACATCAAGGACCTCACAAACGGGATTGGTTCAAGAGCTGTGAATTCCGCGTTTGGTATATTGGTGCGCCGTATGAAGCCTCTTGATACTGGAACTATACTTAATTTATCTTTCAGGTAGCGTAATAGCTATACTGGGGATGCCTCTGACTGTCATCATCAAGCGAAGTGACTTGGACCTGGTTTGTCGTTTTTACGGTCTGAAGGTTTATCCACTGAAGGTTCTCAAAGTGCTTTGTATGGATTTTCATTGCTGGATCGGCTGCTGGCCTTGCGACAACTCTTTGCTTTATATACGTCCTGGCTCGTTTCCCTGGCTTCATACGACGCGTTAAATCCGAGGGTGCAGAACCTGAAGTAGTCATGCGTTTGACAATCTTTTATCAACTCAATGTCAATCTTTTCCTACTTGCGTTTCTTAAAAAGTGCTGACATCTTGTCCTAGATCATTCGCATAATATTCCGATTCCTTTTCCATTTCCCTCTTCTTATCCTAGCTCTCGACGCTGTGAGAGGGGGTCATGATATTGTTAACAATGGGTATGATTCTTCGTAGCTTTTCTTTTGCTTAACTCTGTCCTCATTCTATACCACAGGGCCGCTTCCGGTAAAAACTCATATACGCTATTAGCTTGTCTTCCTGGCTGATGATATCTTTCAAGATCTACTCTGTATGCTAGGTGGGATTGGTTGCGTCGTGTCGTCTGCCATCACTCTTTTCGTCAGCGCTATCGATCTATCGCGAAATATCAATGTACTCATTTCTGCTAGGTATTCTTCCCACGTTCCATTACTCGAGAAAATGGGTATCGGGTCAAAATATCATCTTCGGCGAACACCGAACGAGCATCTTCACTTCCTGAATATAATCGTGAGCACACTACATCTTCACCAAAGCCCAACACACCAAATGCCCATTACCTAGAAGATGATGCGGAACTTGATCTTGACGCATATACAAGAGAGCAAGAGTACGAAGGCGAAGCTACCCCTCAGTATGAATCTGATCCAGAAAGTAACTTCGACTCCCCAACGCTCCACGGGAGGGTTTGGGTGGCCGATAGTAATAATGGCTCAATGACTTGGGAGATGCAGTCGGACGCACCCGTACATCCAGTCCGATCCCATCATCATCGTCATCGTTCACGGTCTCGGCGGCACGAGACTGAGGAGCAAACCAGCATTGAGACCATTCGGGCAGGATCTAGGAAGGACAAGAGGCCCAATTCAGGCGTCATTGTCATTCCACACATCCCGCGCGTTCCTCCTCCACCCACAGCAGAAGATCCTTCCGCCTCCCGTCGTTCGAGTGTTATGCATCCATATGTGGGTACCAATCATGTGCAATCTTTTCGATGCGCTGAATTTTCCTTGTACAGGCAATGAATTTTACATCGCCTATCGATCTATGCGATCCAGATGAAGACCTGCAATCGCAAACGATATGATCGAGGTTCGCCGTATATACCTTGTGCTCCTCTTCTATGCCCGCCTAGTGACTGCTAAAACACTGCTTGTCAACTCCAGGCGTCTGCGGCTGTTTTCTTTCTGGCTCCTTCTACTACTACCTTCTGCTTGTTTACGATTTGTACTTGGATCTGTATGTTATTAGTATCGTAGACTGTCTAGCATCTCGTCGTATTTATTTTCTTATCTACCTACCATCTACCCACCTATTTCTTTTATACCATTACTTACTTACTATTTCATACCTGTCATACTTGGAAAATTGTTGTACATATATTGCTCAATTGTATCATTTGTTTCGGCTACTTGGTGTTTTTTTGCTAAGTTTTGGGTCCTGGTCAGACCCATATCGTATGTGGATTCAGAAAGGTTTAGTCGCTACTAACGGGAGGTTTTTTGCAGTAGGTATACGTATGCAAAAAGCATTCCCCATTACATCGAGTCGTAGTACACGTTATAATACATAAAGGCCGAGATCATCCATACGTTAAAACCAACGTTAAAAGTCATATCAAGTGGGTAAAGCACTGTGGAAGCATTATATACATTAAGAAAGTCAATATCAGGCATCAGGAAAATAAATGAATCGTGAGCACCGAACGGTCCAGTGAATCTATGAATGGAATACGATGGGGTCCAAAATCAGCGTGAAGATAAAGCGAAGATAAAGAGAAAACCCAAGGAGATAAATAAATAAATGCAAAATAAACCAAGGAGAAATCAGATGGGAAACATGCATGCGCTGAATGTGCTGAATGTGCTTGGATTAATGAGAAGCCATTCCGGGGTATCGCCGTCTTGCTCGAGGGATTTTGCCTCTCTTTTTGTGGACGTACATTTCACGCGCACTCATGTACGTCGAACGGTTTTTGTTCGCTTCTTCAGTGAGCTTCGACGCCACGGTGTACAAGTGACGAAGCTTTAGGCGCTCAAAGGTGTCCTATGGGCCTCGTTTAGTGGGGGGCGTTGCAAGTGCGTTATGGGAATTAAGAGAACGTACCTCTAATTTATCCGCCACGTTGGTGAGTTTCTCGTAGTGCTGGCCGAGTTTGTTGAACAGTAGATCGAGTTTGCCAGGTTCCACTAGCCGTTTTGACATGTCTGATAGTCTTCGTAGACATCTATGGAGTTTCCTCAAGCCTTGAGTCGACGGTAGGAATAACGGTTACAAAACACAAGAATCACCTCTGTAGCGACAACAAACGATTTTCGTATCTTGAACGCGATGATGAACTCAGATGAGACCAGTGTTCCTGGGGAAGGGTCCGCCGACGTGTAAGGGTCTGCTGTACGCGCAAAAGCGACTCTGAAATATCGGCACACGTCTCGAGATGTGGCTGGACGTTTCGCAAGTGGCGGAGACTTGATACGTGCTAGGATAACCAGTTGAGGAACATTTGTACGCGTTCAACAACAATTTACTCACCGATCGTATGGCTTCTACCATTTGCGATATCTCCTTGATAGCAGTGATATTCTGCTCAATGATCCTCTCGTCATCTTCCGTCGAACGTTGCAAAGGAATAGGCATTGGGCGCTGACTGACATCCGGTGCACGAGTAATCATGGGTTCTCGGGGCCCTGGTGGCGGAAGACTATCAAGAGAGTTACCCAGATCTGCAAATGCTATCGCCATTTCTTCAGAAGGAAAGGAGAAGGGTTCAGGAACCAGATCTTCCTCGGAAATACGCTCGGGGTACGCAGGAAAATTATGGAATCCACGCAATGGCGGAAGGCTTGCAAGGGAGTCGGTCAATGGTGCAGATGCATCCCCCGTAGGCAAAAACGTGGCCTCCTCGGGGATTATATAACTCGACAAAGAACCAGCTAAGGGCTGAGCTGCGTTATCGAATGGTAAAGGAAGCGGCGAAAGCTCTTCTGAGAATAATTGTCCATCATGGGTGTGCTGGGAGAATCCTCTCAGCGGAAGACTGGACCCGGACATCGAAAGCGGAGAAGCAAAGCGTGCCGGGGTGGTCCGCGTAATATCCGCAACCCGGGGATGCTGGGTCTGGAACCGGTGATATTCCGGGACGAGCGGCGACTGAGAGAGTTCTCTTCGCGTGCGGAGAAGCGGCCGTGGGGGTGGAGTCGTCGTTGAAGGCAGCGACATTGCGTCCCTCAGCCGCGAGGGCCCAGCTACAGCTCCCTCATCCTCGACTTCCTCGATTCTCCCGCCCGCTACATACTGCTGGTTGCCAGATTGGTCGAATCCCCAGCCTCCAACGTAATCAAGGTCTTCGATCTGTCGAGGACCTCTGGGACCGGATGTGGGCATGTGGTCAGAATGCCCGAGTTCAGAGTCGTACTCGTGGACGTCCATGGGGGGCACAAAGTCTGTGAGCCTCGGCTCGAGTGTGGTAGCAATGGGGGTATCGTCTTCATTTTCGGCGAAGAGGCCAAGAAAATTAGTGTGATAAGTTACGGTGGGTTCCGCGGGTGTCTGGTGCGTGTATGCATTTTGGGAATGGATGTGGATTTCGGGTGACGCTGGGGGAGGGCTGTGATCTGTGGTTGTAGGCTGTTGAGTGCTGTTGTGGCGGGAAGCCTTTAGGCCTATGAGGCGCCGCATAAGACGAGATGGGTTATGTGAAGGTTATGTGAAGATGTATCTCTTCGAAGTTTCGGGGGCACTAGTCGGCGTGGCGTATACAGAAGAGTTTAGTTGTACAGTTGTACAACGCGTTTAATGTGGCCAATTCGGGACCGCTACCACCTATTAAGTATCAAATGAAAGAGAACAAAGGACGTTTGGTTTTTTTCCAAGTAGGATGCCTTAACCGGGCATCCTTTGTTTTCGCCACAAAAGAAAAAACGAGGAAAAAAACGGCCGCCGGGAAAACGGAAACAGGCTTTTGTGTGGGTCCACAAAGCGCCCAGTCGCCCCAGGTTTCGCAGGTTTTAGCTGAAACTTTTGCGGCTGAAATGAAAAAGCAGACGCCAAGAAAGCAGGAACAAAGCAACTCGTTAGGCAAGAGACCTTTGTGACGTATAAAACAAGGGTAAGAACACAAGGTCCATCGCTAAGCGCCGTCCGCCCTGGTCGTCGACTTCTAGCGCGTTCTCGGCCTAATAACACCCAAAAGAGGTTTATCGTTCTGGCGCCAAATACTAGGTGTAATCCCACCAAAGGCCAAGCAAGTATCTAGTCCGATGACTGGTTGGATAAACTGTGGATAAGAAGAGACGTGCAGAACGGAAGAAATGAAAGATGCATGCATCTGAACATGTTCTCATCCTCCCACGAAATGATGCGAAATGTCAAAAACAGATGGTTTTCAAGCAAGTTGTCAACGAAAAATATGCCAAGTATCAATAGTTGGCAGAATGGAGCAGGAATGGAGTTTTAATGAAAAACTCTGGATACAAATGTAAAGACTAGTTAAAGTGAACGCCGAGTAATGAGCAGGAATGGAGTTTTAATGGAAAACTCTGGATACAGACTAGTAAAAGGCAAACGTACTTTTTCGTACATGTGGGCAGAAAGCAGTAGTAGAATAACTTACGTGGAAGACGTGGAAGAACGGGAATAATGGGGAAATAACTGGAAATAATTAATTAAAGGAAAGAGAGAGACGCGAACAAGTATCCAAGAAATATGTAAGTAGATCTGAAACTAGCAGAACCCCACACTTAGAACAGCCGCACAAAGTTGCTCGGGAACACATGTCTTCCTTCCTCCCTCCTAGCTTCGTCCAGCAGCTCCCCGCTCCACCACCCGTCGTCCGGAATGTCCGTCACTGCGATGATATCCCCAGCTTGGAAATTGAACTCTTCGTCTATCGTGGCTGTGTAGTCATACATCGCTTCCACTGTGAAAAGCAGAAGCCCAATGAGAAATGGGTGAAGGACACAAACAATTGCGACACGTACCATAGAAGAGGATCTTGTTTCTCTCGTCGCCAGTAGGAGCTGCAGGCGGGATCGGGGCCGCCACTTCTATGCCTGCAGGCTGTGGCGGAAGCGTCATCCGTCTATCCGTCAATGCGGCTGTCCGCTTAGGGTCTGGCTCACTATACCCATTCGGTCCATTCCCGTTCCGCGCCTGCGGCGGAGACTGGTGGATTTGCGGAGGCGACGTCGGAGGCGGCGGGGGCACATTATTCGCTCCTCTTGGCGGGAACGCATTATTATTCGTAGGCGCACGAGTGGGTGAAGGTGTCCGGTGATTCTGGCCACTGCTTGTTACCGACGGGTCTCTTCTTAGGGCAGCAGCAGCGTTCGCGGATGCCGCAGGGGTATATGCAGGGAACGGTTTGCGGGATTTGCGCGCGTAGTTGGCGGGACGCGTCGAGACGGCCGTAGCGGTTACGCTGCCTACTAGGGAAGGAGTCGACCCGTTTGCGTTGGTGGATCCGGAATAGGGGACGAAGTCTGGAGGATTGGGGATGGAGTTGCCGGTGCCGTATTCTTGAACGAACGCTTCGATGTCGCGATCGGTTTCGAGTTGGTCTAGGACGGTACGGATGGTTTCGCAAGACTACAAAAGGCGCAAAAGGTGTGTTAGTTCATCATAATTTTGTGGGCGATGGAATGATGGGGCTTACCTCGTCGTCAGCCACACAGATGGTAGAAACAGCATTCGCATAAGCCCATAGATTGTCCTTCATAAAGTCCAGTCTCTCCTCTTCGAGATCCTGACACGAATCACAAAAGTTCTTCCAGTCCTCCTCCCATCCCGGGATCATATCAGACAACGTCTTCGCAAAAGCCGCATAGTCCTTTTCGTTCGCCCCCACCGTCTGCTCCGCACGCTTCAGCTTTACGCGGATTCGCTCCGCGTCTGGACTCTGGTTGTCGAGCTGCTGGCTGTAGGTTGCGATGCGGAAACAGTCGCTTTGGTATTTTTCCCGTGCCTTTGTCACATATGATTCCTGGGACAGTTTCGACTTGAACTTTTTCTCGACGGGGGATTGGGTGCTGCGCCGGTGCTCGAGCTGTTTGTTGAGCAGAGCTGTTGTCGGATCCTCCATCTCCGTGCGAATCTGAGAAGATAGCTGAAGATGTGTCTTTGCCAGCTTTTCAGTTTCGAGCTGTAGAGTGTCGAGAGCATTACGGAGTTCGCTGGAAGCATAGGGTTGTGAGGATTCAGTTCAGAGGATAAATAAAAAGTATCTTACCCAATCTCGTCTTTGCCCATGGTACTCTGAGCAAGGTGTAAAAGCTTGCTCGCATACTCTTCCTCGATTGTCGAGCTGATGAAAACTAAGCCATTCTATTTGTATACTGTGTATATCGATCCCACATACCGTTCTTTCCAAAAGTTCCTCAGATTATCAGTAGTCCTCGCAGCGCCTCTCATTCGTGCAAAAAGGACATTTACACCGGCATCTCCTCCGCCCCAGAACGAATTACAAAAGTCCCGCGAGGTGCTGCCGTTGTACAAGTCGACACCGGGAGACTTTGCAGTCGCATACTTGGTTAGCGATGAGGTGGATGCCTGGGCTCTGACAGCCATTGGGGACGAAGATATCGAAGAAGAAGGAAAAGAACAGAGATTAAGTATGTACCTGCTCGTGTTTTGATCGTCATCTGGGCGAATTGGCTGTTGGCTGTGCTCTAACAGTTTGATAGGTCAATAACTTTTTCTCCGCCAACTTTCTGGCGCAGGGCTGAGTTTCATTTTTTGTTTAACTTATTGCTCGCAGAGACGACTCATGTGGAGAAACTTGTTTCAAAGTTACCACTGCAATGACTGAATAAGTTGTACTGTAGCTAAAAGTAGAACTTGGCGCCAACTCGGCATCAATGTTGCCGGCATCGCTTCGGTTGGATTTGCGGGAGCGTCAGCCCAATAAATTCGAAACGTAACACCGGTACATCGAAGAACTTTAAAGGTTTGGACGTCTTGAACTGCCTGAAGTGCCTGATACTAACGTTGGGCTGGAGATCGGAAATCAGTCTGGATCCCGAAAATTCAGTGGGCGAGAGATGGCATGCATGAAAAAAGAGAAACTCCACGTGGAACTGAATGTTTTGGCAGGCACTTGGAATTTATCAGTACATGGAAAGCTGAGGTTTTCTGTTATGGATGTAAGAATGTTAGGGAAGTTTCATTAGCTAGGCGATTTTTTAAAAAAATGCAGCTCTTGTTCCTACAACGCATGGTTCAACCCGGGATCGAACCGGAGACCTTCTGTGTACATCGAGAGTGGCTGAACGATAATGTAAGACAGATGCGATAACCACTACGCCATTGAACCATAATGAGAGAATCTCCTGTCGTCTGCTCAGTGCTCTAAGCGTCTTCAAGCTATTATCAACGTCGTAGTTTTGAGCAAAGTCACCACAAGCACTGGAGTGTAGAACTCGTCTGTGATGCACGTTCTTCTCCATCATACGCATCAACGCGGGAATGATGCACCGTATAATCTGAGCACAATCCCGCACTGCAGACAGCGATCCTATGTAGTTTATCTTGTCCAAGATTTTTGCAGCGACTCAAGCGTAAGTACTTGAGTAGTTACTGTAGTAGACTGTAGCATCGGCATGTCGGCACACTGCTTCGTCAACGTCAGACATTGGGCAATACAAAAATGTAGACGAAGGTCGCATATATTGCGTATGGTTCAACCCGATATCGAACCAGAGACCTTCTGTGTACAACAAAGTACCAAAACCCGAATGTAAGACAGATGCGATAACCACTACACCATTGAACCATAATCAGAACAATTTTTTATCATATGATTTCAGATTGAAGTCCTCCCCATTCCAAATGATTCTGTCATCTGCTCAGTGCTCTGACCGTCTTCAAACTATTATCAACATGGAACTGAAAGTTTGGCAGGCACTTGGAATCCATCAGTACAGATAGCTGAAAGTTTTCTGATATAGAGGTATGAACGTTTGATTGGGCAATACGAAAAAGTAAAAAATGTAGACAATGCTCGCGTGCCAGCATGCGTATGGTTCAACCCGGGATCGAACCGGAGACCTTCTGTGTACAATCTTAACTAGACCGAATATGTAAGACAGATGCGATAACCACTACGCCATTGAACCATAATCAGAACTCTGTTTCTTTACGTTGATGTCCTCATTCCGAATAATTTTGTCCATCATCTGCTCTAACCATCTTCAAGCTTTCATCAACGTTGTCAGTACGCTGAGTAACCACCACAAGCGGGGGTATACAATTATTTCTTCTCCACATGATGAGCATCAACGCCCACATGGTGGAACCTTCATACATTAGACAGCGATCCTACATAGTTTTGTGCACTGGCATCGGCATGACGGCACTGCTTAGCTAAAGCCATGTGACCGTGATGACCTCTTCCAAATCTGGTATCAAATTTCCACACATGGCCGTCACCTCGCAGCTACAGCGCTGCAAACTTTTTATAATTCTGCACAGGGAAGCGAACTAGAAAGCCATGATAGATGACAATTAACCTTCGTTTCCCTCCAAGGCCTCACAACTACCGCCAAACTTATGAAACTTATGGAACTTATCTGGTGACAATTACGTCGTTGATAATCGTGAGAGAAGTGCAGGAGATGAAGAACATAAACAACCCACGTTTTCCCCAGAGTCTCTAGTTCTCCGCGTCGACAATGGATTCCTCAGACTCTGAGAGTCCTCGACCCCGACGAATAGCTGGTCGTCGTAGGAACACGCTAGAAGGCATTCGACCCCCTCCTTCTGCCTACGCTTACCCGTTCCTGGCGTATCCCGGAAACCCCGATCCTCTTCCGTCATCGCTTTCCCGCCGTTCGTCTATTGAAAGTATCCCCAATGGACGCAGAAGATCCTCAGACGATTCGCACAACCACGACGAGCTCTTGGATCCCCCAGTTGCTCCATTCATGTCCGACTCCGGACACGCACAACACCCCAACTCGCCGAATGGCTCCCCGCGAAATACCCTCTATCGAAATTCTGCAGCAGGTACTCTCAATTCCAAAGGCTCCAGCCCCAACCTGAACGAGTCTTCGCGAACCAGTAGTATGATCTTTCGCGCCCCCTTCCTTTCCCCAAACTCTCGGCCTGTTTCCTCTATTGCCTGGACTCCCCCGGTATACCCGTCCCAGACGAGTCCGAGTCCGGGTCCAGATGTCATATCGCCTTCTGGGTCAAGCACCGCTCTCGCATTTGCTGTCCGTAAAAGTGCGTTCCATACTTCCAGTCTTAATATCCGCTGATACTGACAGCCTGCTCATTTTCACCCGCGCGCACAGCCAAAGATCCACTGCCTTCCACCCTCCTAACCGAGAAGCTCTCCAAAGAAGACAAACCATGGCTCGCAACCCGCCACGACCGCGAGCGCCGCGCAAAGTACTCCACCATCGCGTGCATGCTCCTCGGCGTCCTCGCCGCCGCCCTCCTCAGCCTCTTCGAGCTCCGCGACATCAACCTCCTCGACGAGTCCCACCTCTGCGTCGTCTTCGAGGACGACTTCTCCTCCGGCGCCCTCGACACCTCCATCTGGAAACGCACCGTCGAGCTCGGCGGCTTCGGGAACGGCGAATTCCAAGCCATGACCAACCTAGACGAAAACCTGAAAGTGCAGAATGGGAATCTGTATATTATCCCGACCCTGACGAGCCAGGATATCGGTGCGCAGAATGTGTTTGGCGGGTATAAGTATGATCTTGGGAGTGATTGTACGACGACGAATGAGACTGCGTGTAGTGTTACGTCGGATAACTCGACTAACACGGTCGTGCCTCCTGTACAAAGTGCTATGATTAGCACTAACGGGACGCATAGCATCACGTATGGCCGTGTGCAGGTGCGCGCGAAGATACCCCGTGGAGACTGGTTGTGGCCCGCTATCTGGTAGGTGAACGTAAACGTTCTTTATGTCAAAATTTCTAACCCTGACCTCCCGCATTCAGGATGCTTCCTCAGAATAACACATATGGACAGTGGCCTTTGAGCGGAGAAATAGACGTAAGCAACTCTTCCTTCCCTTCCCTTTCTCCTATCGTGGAGCTCAGGGAACACCTGCTGATTGATGATTTAATTTGTCCCCCTATAGATCATGGAGGCTCGAGGCAACGATGCCTCCTATCCCGCTCAAGGCTTCAATTTTGTGCGCTCGTCGTTGAACTACTCTCCCCTTCAAACCTTGTTGACCGAGATGTTCGGGTGGTGGTCTATGAAACGGGGGGGATTTAATGAAGGTACATCTCCTAAGCACACCATCTAATTATCTAATTATCTACCTACCCACTAACCCAAATCCTTCATTAATTCTTCTTTCGCCCCCCCACCAGATTTCCACACCTACACCCTCGAATGGTCCCCCTCCTGGATGCGCCTCTACGTCGACTCACGCCTCCAATCCATGCTCGACTTCAGCCTCAAATCCTCCTCCCAGTCCTTCTGGTCCCGCGGGAAGTACCCCTCCGTGGCGCAAAATGGGGAAGGCGAGGAAGTGGCGGTACAGGATATCTGGGGGGCAAATAGCTGGAGTGCGCCGTTTGATCAGGAGTTTTATCTTATTCTTTCGGTGGCGGCGGGCGGGACGTCGGGGTGGTTCCCGGATGGCGTGGGGGGGAAGCCGTGGACTGATGGAGAGTACGTGGTTTTGTGCATAAATATTATGGCCCTTCTGACTTGAGTTTAGTCCAAAAGCGATGTATGATTTCGCGCTTGCGCAGGTGTGTAGTCCTTTTTTTTTCCTCGTTGGCGTATGAATTGAATGTTTGGTTTGGTAGGACACCTGGAGTGCGACTTGGCCGACGAGCGAGGATGACCTGGCGATGAGGGTTGACTGGGTCAAGATGTGGAAAATGTGCTGAACTGCCTAATGAAATGCCTAATGAACGATGAATGAACAGACGTCACGAAGATGACCTGGCGATGGCGATGAGGGGTGACCTGGGTTGACTGGGTTGACCGGGGTCAAGATGTGGAAAATGTTGAAAATGTTGCTGAAGTGCCCGAAATGCCTGAAATGCTCAATGCTCAATGAACACCGGAGAACTGGAGGACGGACGGACGTTATGTATCCTTGATTCGATATCAATGTTTTATATTTTCGACATACTACTTACACACGCATACACGACTTCTCAATTATTAATTCTTACATACATACATGCATAGGATTCGTTCTTGTTCTATTCGCGCATTATTTTTTTGGTCGCTCGCGAGACCCTTTTATTTACTTCTGTGGTTGCTTTAATGTGATGTTAATTGATACCCTTTTAAGTACTTGGTTCCATACCTATATACTTCCATACCTTCTGTTTTATGACAATCTCGATATCAGACTTTATCAGACTTTATCAGACTATCAGATAACATATCCTAACATATCCTAACATATCCCAAGAGTTCCCAAGCCTTCCCGAGCTCGGCATAGCGGAACAGCATGTGGTTTCTAATATTTACCTGGCCAACTCACTTCAAGCTGCACTTGCTTCATGAAAGTACATAGACATGTGGGTGCTGGGTGCGAGTAGGGGAGGTTGTATGACTGGGTGAATGCCGGTGAATGAGGATGGAAAAGATGCGGCGATTTGGACACGGCGCGCGGAATGCTCCTGCAGCGGGATTGGTATTTGAGCGAGGTGGTCTAGTAGGGTCTAGTAGGGCCTAGTAGGGCCTAGTATGATGGTGCTATTACACCTACACCTACTACGAGATATGCCACGGCGCCGAGCCTAGATTCCTTCGGGGTGGTTCCCAGATAACGTTGGGGGAGCCATGGACAGATGGAGAGTACGTTATGTATCGTGTCTGAAAATATCACGGCCTTGTGTGCTTTTGACACTTGAAATTTATTTAGTCCAGACTCCAAAGCAATGTATGATTTTCGCGCTTGCACAGGTGGGTAGCCTTTTTTTTCCCTTTTTTTCCCTCGTGGGCGTACGGATTGAATGGTTGTTTTTGTTTGGTTGGTAGGACACCTGAAGGCACTTGGAGACACTTGGGGTGCGACTTGGCCGACGAGTGACTCAGACGACCTGGCGACGAGGATTGACTGGGTCAAGATGTGGCAAATGTGCCGAAATGCCTGAAATGCCAATAATGAACACTGAACAGACGTTATGTACCCTTGATTCGATATCAATTTCTTTTTCTACATACACACGAGCTCGAGTCTCAGTTTGAACCTCTTTGAACACTCTTAATTATTACATGTTCGCTCGCGAGACCTTTACTTCTATGATTGCATTAATGTTGATTGATATTTTAAGTACTTCCATACCTCCTGTTTATGACAATCTACGATATCAGAAATCAGATATAACATATCCTAACATATCGCAAGCTGAGGACGACCTGGCGATGAGGGTTGATTGGGTCAAGACGTTATGATCCCTTGAATCAATATTTTTTTCAAGTGTGTCATTGAGTGGTAAATGACTGTACACACGAGTTTGAACCTCTTTGAACACCCTCGATTATTACATGTTCGCTCGCTCGACCTCTAAAATACTTCTATGATTGCATTGATGTTGATTGATATTTTAAGTAGTACCATACCTGCTGTTTATGACAATCTACGATATATCATCATCATGACATATTAGGCCTAACATATCCCAAGCTATCCCAAGCTCGGCACAGCGGAACAGCTGAGATTCCGAGGACATGAAAAATACATACTTATACAGAGGTACAAGAGGGTACAAGTAGGTACAAGTGCGAGTAGGCTAGGTTGAATGACGATCTATGAGTGATCTATGACGGACCAGGACGGTGGAGGAAAAGATGCGACTATTCGGACATCGGGCTGACACGGCGCGCGGAATGGTCCTGCAGCGGGATTGTTATTTCAACGATGTGGAGTAGTAGAGTGGAGTAGGGAGGCTGTTACACCTAAAGTTACTAGGCTACGAGCGTCGAGTATGCACGGCGCCAAAGAATCATGAACTGAGGTCCGATAGTGGTCCGATGCAAGCCTGCCACACATAATATTAAGTAACGCTTAAAAGGGAGAGCGGCGGCCTGAGCTGGCCTGAGGCACTAATAGACAGATGGAGATTTGCAAATGGGCGCTAGGGCGAGGCGAGTACGCACGAGGTGTGCATCTGAATATCAAGGCTACTGTTTGTCGAGCTTCAGCTCACTCGCGTACGCGCACGAAATGTGAACATCAAGGCTATTCTTGTCAATATACAAGAACTGTCTGTTTGTACATGTCATGTACCTGTTGACCCACTGATAGTCATCTTGGCCACTTCCCCGTCTGCATCCTCAATCTCAACTTCGACTTCTTGATTGGGGTCCACAGTGTCCGAGTCCTCCACATTCTCGGTTCCATTTTCCTCCGTCACAGCTTCCAGATTCATCACTTCAACTAGCCATTTCGCTCCTTCCTGCCACCCAGCAAGCTCAGCCTCGGCAAGTGGGGAATGCCCCGCCGAGTTTTTTATATCGATCAGGTTAACCCCAACTCCTGAGGGAAACAACACGAGTTCTTGAACGATGGACAGATGGGAGTTCAGTGCAGCCCAATGCAATGCCGTAGATCCTGCACTGTTTTGCGCTGACAGAAGTGATGGAGAGATGAAAGGCAGTAGATATTTGAGGGTATCTATAGCACGTCTTAGAACATTCAATATATCTAATACTTGTCAAACAATCGGATGAAGGCTCACCGGTGTGCCCATTTCCGCTAATCATATGTAGAACGGTGTTGCCATTGGCATCACGGATTTCGGAGAGATGTTCTGCACCGAATTTCGAGATGAATTTTTGGACCTCCTCGAGATCTCCATACCGGCAGGATAGGAAAATTTCGTCCTTGTCTTCGTCGGTCGGAGCTGGCATTATAATACAGTGATAACCGGGAAATTTTAGATCGATCAAAAAATATCATCACGTGAAATTCACGCATTATCACATCAATCAGTTCCCATGGGCCATACGTATGTTTATCCATTGCAGTGCATCACTACTTTGTTCTAGATTTTGCTGTTCTCTCCCGTATTATCAACGCGTCGGTAAGTAGAAAAAAGCCATCCACGATAGCTAGCCTGACTGGAATAATAGTGGTCCAGATTTCAATCAAGGGACCGGAGGGAATTTGATTGTGCGCCATTGATGGTGCTGCCGTTTCCGGTTTCACTCATGTGGAAACATGGGCTACATAAACACTGAAATCCAAATGTTTCGGAGCCTGCTGACCTTCCCCTCTGATACTCCTGAGTCTACCCTGTTGGAATAATTTATCTCGCCGGTTCGAGCCTTCCCTTCCTTTGACCACTATGTCGCATACGTCTCCATCGAGCTATCTAGTATGGGCCCTGCTCTCTTGCATGGTACGTCGCCACCACGTCTTCTTTTACCCCGAATTGACAACAATCATATATATATAGCTTGGTATATTTCTGGTCTATCACCTCTACTCTTTTGATAAATTCAAATGTTTGAGGTATGCTTAGTGCCAATTAACTCTTTGGCGTTTAGCGTTTAGCTCAAAATGGTCAATAGGTGGGACAATGGACCGTACTCTGGAGCGTTCAAGAGGGTTATGACCGTGAGTTCCAAGATAGTCGCAGTCGCTGTTTTTCACTCATCCATTTCAAAGTACTCGTATCTGCTGAGCGTACCGTTGATAATAACGTATGCGGTGGGATTTGCGGTCATCAAATATAAGGAGGGGTATGTCTTCTTACCTTCAACAGGAGGTGAGTCTCAGTCGCATCTCACTGAATGAGTTCTGACACCGGTTACCAGTAATCCCGAACCCCTCTCAGAACTGGACACCGCTCTCGAAGGCCTTCATCTTTCCTCTGACGCTATGTTTCACGTTCGCATGGGCTCTCGAAATGTAAGTCTTGTTAACAGACAGATGTCGTCATCGCTTGCTTAACACCATACCATAGGGTCACTCATTTGGAAGGTGCGCTGATCCGAACAGGCCTCTTTGTTCCCTACTCTATATTTATCGCCCCCTTTAGAGCTGTGCTTCTGGCTCTTCCTCGTCAATGCTAACTCTGGCCGACAAGACTGGTTCGCGAGTTTTTACTTCAAGATCTGGATAACGGGCTCGATCACAGCTGTTCTCTATATGCCTTTGGTGACGATTTTTACACGGTCAGACCCACTAAAGGTACATACAAAACGCTCATTTGAAAGATCATATGGCAACTGAACTATCGTTATCAGAACGAGGCATGTACTTTCCTCGCCGGGAGTTTAGGAAGCCTGTGCCTCACGATATGGTTTATGCCTATTCTGTAGGTGCATTCCTAGCTTCTACGTTGTTTAATCGCTCACCAATGACTCCATAGGTGGAGTTTCCCAACGTTCTTGGATAATCTGGTGAGTCGAATCTCTTCTATATTTGGCCGTTATCTCATTTCTTTCTAGAGATCAGAGGGTGTTGATACAGCCACCATCGTCAGGCTAACCAAATTTCATGAGCTGAATGTGCGTTGACGTCAATCTCTTGTTGCGCCCCATTTGTCTGATAGTTTTCTTATAATAGACCATTCGCGTCCTGTTCCGATACCTGTTTACTATTCCGCTACTCGTTCTGGGTGTTGATGGCGTCAGGCCACACGAACATACTATTAATGAGAATCCTTTCTGGACAGGTAATTCACATGATTTCTACGACAGTTCAAGCTAGACTTACAAGGAAACATTGTAGACTGTTTGACTTTCATCGCAGCTATGGGTTGCGTTATATCGTCTGGGATCACTCTAATCGTGAGTACACCTCCACAACGTCGTTTCTCCTTACCAACGCTAGCTAGATCTTCTTCCCCCGTTCAGTCGAGGGCGAAATTGCTGCGCGGGATGCCTCCAGGGACAGGAAACGCCTACGTTCCCAAGGCAGCGTCATGGCCATTCCAGGAATAGATGACGAAACCGCCTCAATGTCGGAGTTGCAGTCCAAGACCTAATGAAAGCCTCCGAATACAGTCAGTTCGACTCGCACGAAATTGCATTATTGCCAGAACGCTCAATGCCCGGGGATGGATATCCTCTTGGAAGATTACCGACGTTGCCCGCGATACGGCCGAATCGTAAACTCGGAGACGATATTGAGTTGGGGGGGATTGGTACTCCGGGGCGTTTCACAGAGGCGAATCTGTCAAGACAGAGCGTTCGTTCGTCCCTCATGAACCCTTTCGTGAACCATATGATTCATTCATATACTTCACCGATCAGTAAGCCAGTTCCTTTTGCTCCGTGTGTATTCCTCTGATTGTGTCAAAAGATATGGTATACGCGGGAAGTAATAGGTCGGAAACCTCCCGACTGACGTTCACCCGCAAGTGACTCTTTCAGCATACATACTTCATTGATATGTACATATTGTTATTCAACTTATGACAAAAAAAAACGAAGCTGATAATGTCTTGCTTGGGCAAAGCGCCAACGAATTACATGATTATTGAGCACAAATTGAGCAGGTCCTGATACATAGATCGATTCTACATGAGGATCAGAAAACCTTCTCAGAATCTTTGGCTGCGCTGCGCAATTTGAGAGGCCCGACTGCTTCACTTGCGGTATTGAGAGAGTTTTTCCAGTTGGGGTCATACGGATACCCTTGAATTTGCGCCTTGCTTATCCCTCTGTACCAAATGGTCAGCAACAAATGAAAATGAGATGACGAAAGGGTACTTACGAATACCGAGGTAGGTCTGGATTTCTTGAGAGCCAAACATAAAGTCCAACATGGGCAGCATATCTTGTCCGGTGCTGACATCAAACTCTTCTAACATCTCCTTGATGTACGTCTTGCCCTCGTTCTTCCTCAGAGCCATCGAGGTTTCGATGTCCTGCCAAACATCATCAAGTTTGTACACGCCGGCTCCTACGACCTTGAATCTATCTCGACGACTTTTGGAGTTTGGCACGTATTCGACGTGTTTGAAAACGATGTGGGTGCGTGACCGGGAGGGATCGCGATGAAGCCCTAAAGCGTGAACGAGGCTGATAGTGTTCGCTGGAACGGGAGAGACTCTCCAAGTATACCAGTCGCTTGCGATTAGTGCTTTATCTGGGGCCATACCAGTAATTGCCTTTAACTGGGCAGCATGTTCTCTGTCGAAGTACTTGAGGCCATCTGTAACTACGTTTCGAGAATGTACTCACCTGCAGGCTACTCTGTGAGGTGTGAGGTTATAGATAAACGTTAGGAAATTCACTATGGCTCAAAAACATACTTATGATACGGAAAATGGGCAACCTGACATTCCTTTGAACTGTGGACCATACACGAGTGAGGGGGATCTATGATTTTGCAATTTCAAACCACTCACCAGTAATATATATGCTTGCAGCGACTGCATTGTGACAGTTTTGACATGGGGTTCACGAGATTGACAATTCCTACAGATCCTTGTCAGACGTTCATCGGTCTTGGAGGTATGCCGACGATTATTCAGCCATTTCTTGCCCCCAAACCGACAAGGATGGGATCTTTCTCAGTATCAGTGTCTGTCGTAAAGATTTCGATCAGCGATGAGTCGGGAAGATGGTGAGGGTTCTTCTTGAGCCATTGCACCAGCCATTGTTCACTGTCGGGTTTGTCACAAGGGAAGTGCAGAGAGAACAGATCAAATACGCACAGTTCTTGAGCATTAGCCCCTTTTCCCAACCGACGAAAGGTACGGGACAGATAGACCTTGCTTTTGACAAGGAAAAGTATGTTTTGACTATTCTTGTCGTTGATGATACGAGAGAGATCTTGTTCAGCTTGTATATCATTTGTCCTTGACCGGGCTAGAGCAACGGCGTGCATGAAGAACGAGCCACTGAAAATATCCTTAGTAGAATCCAAATTGATAAATATGATTTACGGATTCGTCTTCCACATGTCTATCTTACCGCCCATCCGTTGTTTGTCTGCTTCCATTCCATCGTGCAGATGTCGCAAAGCTTCCAAGGGCTTGTCGATTTCAGGTTTTCTATACAAAATAAAAGATGATCAGGAGTCGAAAATGACACCCAGAAATCCGCTGACAGTGCATGTGAAGCAGCTTTGTATCGTGCGTTTGACGACTGCGCGAATTATATTCACCATGATAGAATAGCATCAGATAATGGCTCACCATGAAATAGCAAGCTTCATTGACTTTTTGATGAGGAAGAATATGACCCAGCGTCCTGAGCTGAAGTTCGGAGCCATCCGTAAGAGCACGGATGAACCACTCCAAGGCCCAAATACATTGAGGCAGAATTTCTGGCGGAACTGGGGATGTCGTTGAGTAATTAAGTCCTTCAACGATATGCACAGAGAATATACCATCCTCTACTTCACAAAAGTAGGCAAACTTGAAAAGATTGGAAAACATCATGTTGTAAACCAAAGCGATAGGAAGTGTGCCTATAGATTCTCCTTTCGCATTCTGTCCCTCTATAGGAGGAGGAGGAGGAGAGCCCATCATTTCTCTAGCTGCGTTTTTTTTTCAGCACTATGAAGCTTTTCCATAAAGGGATTTTTGCACTACCTTCAGCAGCATCTTTGAGCACCAAGTCGAGCTCTGGAAGCTTAAACCCTACTGGAATATCAATTCCTTCTAATTTGGAGCGAAGCTGACCCGTCGGAAGAGTCGCTTTGATAACTGACATGGAATTCAATGATGGAAGAAAACGCAGATTAGCGCCCATATGGTCGTGCCTCTCAACTTTCAATATTTCAATAGTTGAACTTAGTGCTCTAAAAATATTGAATGCGTCCGATTTTTACGGCTCGGAGAGCTCTGTGGGTGAGCTTGGCCCTTCAATTGCCCTTAAAGCTTCAAGCTTCAAGCTACAAGCCTCGATTATATATGTGAAATAATTTCTTCTCATGTCACGCCGTTATCTCTCACTCTCACCCTGAAATGACCGTTGTTAAATAGTATCAACTCAGCAGCCGTTCTAAACCGCAAGAAGTGTACGAAAAACCTTCTGACCTCATTCCAAACGACAAATCCCACTCAATCCACGAATCGATCCCTGTTCCGTACCCGATTCACTCGTACATCAGGTATCAGGTGTATTGACACGGAGTATTTAAGCTCCAAGTAAAAGCGACCTATGTTAACTCTCCCACAACCTCAATGACTCTCCCAACAGTTTTATTCTTATCCCTTATCTGCGCGATTGCATATGTCTTGTACAAGGGCACAAGACGATCTGTGCTCGACAATATCCCTGGACCTGTGTCTAGATCCTTTTTCCTTGGTGTGCTTCTCCAGCCCCTTGCTCGTCTTTAAAGCATAGACTGATGTTACGCACAGGCAATATGGGCGAACTGATGCAGAATCAAGCTGGATTGGTGCGCATATACGACTTTTGTAGTAGATCCAAATGCCAATGATCTTTGTTACTAGACCGAATTCTCGTGGCAAGAGAAATACGGAGACGTAATCAAGTTCAAGGCCCCATTCGGAGTATGTACAAGTGTCACGGCTTGCCTCCTCCATTCAATACGAGCGATGTTCTTGTTTGTTAGATAGACCGCTTCTTGATTTCCGACCCTAAAGCTCTTCAGCATATACTTCAAACGTCTGGTTATCGATGGTCAAAATTCCACGAGCGCAGAGAAATAAGTCGACTGACAACTGGCCGAGGTCTTCTGTACGCAGAAGGTATGTGTTTCTGGATCATATCAGCGGAATCATGAGATCATGTTTCAATAGGGAATGTGCACAAACGGCAAAGAAAGGTCATGCTTCCTGGTTTTGGTACACCAGAAGCTAAAAACTTCTTGCCGCTTTTTTCGCTCATGTGCAGCCTCAGTGCGTGCCACATGGTAATATCTCTGTATTTTCCCTTTCTTAAGTATGGTTGTAGATGTGCAGACGATGGAGCGATGTTCTTGAGTCTGTTGAAGGTCAAGCTCATGTCTTCAACATTCCGGAATGGGTTTCCAGAGCAACTTTAGATGCGATCGGGCAAGGTTAGTGCGGTCACCTCGAGATTTCGGAAAAATCCCTACTCATTTTTACTTCTTTTCCAGCCGCTTTTGACTACGACTTCGGAGCTACAGATGATCATGAGAATGAGTTAGGAAAGGTCTACCAGGACATGTTGTCAGGACCATTTATACTTGATAGTTACTACCCCTGATGAGCATTTCTAGTCTGAAGGCATTTGGTGCTCCCTCAACAGGTCTTTTGTTCTCATTGGAGCTATTCCGGTTCCTCCCGATATCTTTATTCGAATTTTTCAACGACCACAGCCCCAGCCCACGTATCGTTGGTCTCCGAACCTGCACCCGCGTCGCTAATGGAGTTGCAAAGCAGCTCATATCGACTAAGGCGGATGCACTTCTCGAAGGCAAAGGTAAGAAGGACATCATGAGCTTACTTGGTAAGCATTTTTGTTTGCACCTTGATCCTTATCCCTAATAACATGGACAGTGAAGGCCAATCTCGGAGAGAACCCAAAGGCACAACTCAGTGAAGAAGAAATGCTTGCGCAGATGCGGTATGTGGCTCTCCACTTACATTACATATATAGTGCCATTCTAACCAAATGTACAGCGTTCTTATGATAGCAGGTCATGAAACGTGATTCTATCTGAGTCGATGCATTGGATCTGTCTAATCGAAGCCCAAGATAGTACTTCAAACACACTGTCCTGGCTGCTCTATGAGCTAGTAAAAGACCTGAAACTTCAACAAAAACTCCGCGTGGAGATCCGGGCTGCGGAAAAGGTGGCTGCTTTACGAGGAGATCCAGAACTTGACATTCATGATCTCGAGGGAATGGTCCTGTTGAGTGCTACGGTAAAGGTCTGTCTGATAATACAAGTCATCTGTTTCTTTGTTCATAGCAATTGATTGGTCTTAGGAATTGCTTCGTTTTCACCCAGTAGCTTTACATATGTTTCGAACCGCCAATGAAGATGACGTGCTTCCTCTTTCAACGCCTATCACAACAACTACCGGAGAAGTTATCAAGGAATTGCCCATACCAAAGGCACAAGGACAATTCTTTCCATCCCCACGTACAACAGGTTTGTGATGGTTAAATGAGACCCGGTCAAAAATAACGACGTTCTTGACTTGCAGGAATAAGAAGATTTTTGGCGAAGGTACTCTGAACTCTAAACTCCAGTGAAGCTTCCTTACTAATGATCTCTTCATTTTAAAGACGCAGATACCTTCAATGTGTATCGCTGGCTAGAGCCAGACCACATAAAGAGGGACGTTTCCTTGGGACCTTTTGCGAATCTGTTGGTCACGTCAAATATTACACTGGCGAAATAAAGCTGACACATCCTACCAGTGCGACTTTCTCAGGTGGAATTCGCTCATGCATTGGTTGGCGATTTGCGTAAGTAAATCGTGCGCATTTTCGGTTCAATGCATTCTCAATATTGTCCAGGGTGATCGAACTGCAAGCATTCACAGTGGAACTACTGAGTAACTTTCAATTCTTTGCGACCCCAAAGATCGAGAAGATTCGCCGTGAGGCTGCTCTGGTCATGGTGCCCACGATCGAAGGCGAACTTGAAAACGGCAGCCAGCTTCCTCTGAGAGTGACCTTTGCTCCCAAGGGCGAATAATAAACAGCGCACGCTCACAGTGTTTATCTAGTATTGATTCCGTCTAACCGTATACCGTCTTGACAGGAAGGACAGGCAACAGTGACGTTACTGTTACTGTGCTATTCCATATTCAGTTGCAAGCCAAACTATAATTTTCTAAATGACACAGAAGGTAACTTAACTTGTAGTCTTGTACAGAATCTGAGATATCAGTACGTACCTGTATTGTCGCTTGTCGAGGTACATATGCTGGTGAATGACAAATAGCGCGCGTCCTTTACATGTTCAATATTCGACGCTTTGACCTTGGGACCCATTCCCATGTGCCACTCAGGCTCAGAATTATAATATCCCTTTCCTGGAAGGACTATAAAGACTTCACCGTATAGATCTCCCATCTCTTTGATGGCTACCAGCCATCGCACTAGTGCTGTTCATCAGGGGGTCAGGGTTCTCAGCTCTGATATTATGATAAAAGTTCCGACGGCAAAGTTTCTGGGCAGAATATAGTGGGTATAACACTAGCAGAACACAATTGACTTTTTCATTGATACAGGTACAGCAACTTGGCATAGTCAACTTCACTTCTAATTACCACTTAGTGGTGGTATTTTGTGGCAAAGGGTCTAGCAGGGCCCTCCCAACTTTCGTATGACTGCGACAACTTCCTCCGCTAAGAGACAAGCGTAAGTATTCATTTAAAATCCCTCGAAAAAGACAATAGTACTCACGGAGGGGACCTTTGTCCAAGTCAGCAAGATTCTACGAAAAGCAGCATCAGTAAGGAGATTAAATGTGTTTGAAGCATCCCGATTACTCACCTCCTTAACGTGGTCCACGCTCGACACTCCAATCAGAATACCATCGCCGTACTTCAGCTGGCTGTGGTGAGAGCCAACGTAAGCCAACTTCCGGAAGGGTGAGGTTGTGTCTGGTGGCCACAGCTTGGACAGCCTTGAAATTGGCTTCGTTGAAGTAGCGGGCACGGTAATACTACAGGAGAGATATAGTATTAGTTTTGGTCCATCGACAGGAACAACTCACTGACTTGGCTTTGTCCTTTGCTTGCGTCGAATCGCGAACCTGGTTCAGCATCGGATTGAACCGAGTTGTACCTTCCTGTGAAAAATCCACCTCCCATTGATATACGTTAAATGAATTAATAAAAACGATGGAGATTGCCGCAAGCTCTGCTCACAAGGGTTAAACACGTAGAAAACTGTAGAAACTAAGACCAAACTTCCAAAACTGTTAAGGTCTTGCTTGGGTACAAGTTACATAATTATTGAGCAGGTACGTGATTATTGGAGCAGGTCCTGGCTACATGATTACTGGAGCGGGTCTTGGTTACATGATTATTGAGCAGATAAATTCTACGTGAGGATCAAAAAAACTTCTCTGAATCTTTACCTGCGCTTGGCAATTTGAGAGGTCCAACTGCTTCACTTGTGGTGTTCGGGAGGAGGAGGAGGAGAACCCATCATTTCTCTAACTGCGTTTTTTTTTTCCAGCACCATGAAGTTTTTCCATAAAGCAATCCGCGCCACCTTCAGCAGCATCTTTGAGCACCAAGTTGAGCTTTGGAAGCTTAAAACCCTGCTGGAATCAGGCTGGAATATCAATTCCTTCTAATTTGGAGCGAAGCTGACCCGTCGGAAGAGTCGCTTTGATAACTGACATGGAATTCAATGATGGAAGAAATCGCAGATTAAGCGCCCATCTGGTCGTGGGTCGTGGGTCGTGCCTCTCAACTCTCTAAAAAATATTGAATGTGCCCGATTTTTACGGCTTGGACTGCTCTGCGGGTGAGCTTGGCCCTTCAATTGCCTTCGATAGCCCTTCAAGCTTCAAGCCTTCAAGCCTCGATTATGTATGTATAATATTTTCTTCTCATGTCACACCGTTATCTCACACACCCTGAAATGGTCATTTTTTAAGGTCGCCCTCAGGTTGATTTGAAATATAGTATCAACTCAGCAGCCGTTTTAAACCGCAAGAAGCGTATAAAAAACCTTCTGACCTCATTCCAAACGACAAATCCCACTCAGAATCCACGAATCGATCCCTGTTCCGTACCCGATTCACTCGTACATCAGGTATCAGGTGTATCTTTGACACAGAGTATTTAAGCTCCAAGTATAAACGACCCATGTTCTCTTTCCCCACAACCTCAATGACGCTCTCAACAGTTGTATTGTTATCCCTTGTCTGCGCGATTGCATATGTCTTGTACAAGGGCACAAGACGATCTGCGCTCGACAATATCCCTGGACCTGTGTCTAGATCCTTTCTCCTTGGTGTGCTTCTCCAGCCCCTTGCTCGTCTTTAAAGCATAGACTGATGTTACTCACAGGCAATATGGGCGAGCTGATGCAGAATCAAGCTGGATTGGTGCGCATATACGACTTTTGTAGTAGATCCAAATGCCAACGATCTTTGTTACTAGACCGAATTCTCGTGGAAAGAGAAATACGGGGACGTAATCAAGTTCAAGGCCCCATTCGGAGTATGTACAAGTGTCACGGCTTGCCTCCTCCATTTACGAGCGATAGTCTTGTTTATTAGGTAGACCGCTTCTTGATTTCCGACCCTAAAGCTCTTCAACATATACTTCAAACGTCTGGTTATCGGTGGTCAAAATTCCGCGAGCGCAGGGAACTAAGTCGACTGACAAGCGGCCGAGGTCTTCTGTACGCAGACGGTATGTGCTTCCGGATCAGAATCAGCGGAATCATGGGATAATGTTAAATAATAGGGAATGCTCACAAGCGGCAAAGAAAGGTCATGCTTCCTGGTTTTGGTACACCAGAAGCTAAAAACTTCTTACCGCTTTTTCGCTCATGTGCAGCCTCAGTGCGTGCCACATGGTAATATCTCTGTATTTTCCCTTTTTTTTTATGTATGGTTGTAGATGTGCAGACGATGGAGCGATATTCTTGATTCTTCTGAAGGACAAGCTCATGTCTTCAACATTCCGGAATGGGTTTCCAGAGCAACTTTAGATGCGATCGGGCAAGGTTGGTGCTGTAACCTCGAGATTTCGGAAAATCCCTGCTCATTTTTACCTCTTTTCCAGCCGCTTTTGACTACGACTTCGGAGCTACAGATGATCATGAGAATGAGTTAGGAAAGGTCTACCAGAATATGTTGTCAGGAACACCTATACTTGATAGTTACTAACCCTGATGAGCATTTATAGCCTGAACGCATTTGGTGCTCCCTCAACAGGTCTCTTGTTCTCATTGGAGCTATCCCGGTTCCTCCCGATATCTTTATTCGAGTTTTTCAACGACCACAGCCCCAGCCCACGTATCGTTGGTCTCCGAACCGTTACCCGCGTCGCTAATGGAGTTGCAAAGCAGCTCATATCGACCAAGGCGGATGCACTTCTCGAAGGCAAAGGTAAGAAGGACATCATGAGCTTACTTGGTAAGAGTTATTGTTTGCACCTTGATTCTTGTCTCTAACCACATGGTCAGTGAAAGCCAATCTCGGAGAGAACCCAAAAGCACAACTCAGTGAAGAAGAAATGCTTGCGCAGATGCGGTATATGCCATTTACACCTACATATATAGCGCTGCCATTCTAACCAAATGTACAGCGTTCTTATCCTAGCAGGTCATGAAACGTGATTCTATCTGAGTCGATGCATTAAATCTGTCTAATCGAAGCCCAAGATAGTACTTCAAACACACTGTCCTGGCTGCTCTATGAGCTGGTAAAAGACCTGGAACTTCAACAAAAACTCCGCGTGGAGATCCGGGCTGCGGAAAAGGTGGCTGCTTCACGAGGAGATTCGGAACTTGGCATTCATGATCTCGAGGGAATGGTCCTGTTGAGTGCTACGGTAAAGGTCTGTCTGATAATACAAGCCGTTTGTTTCTTTGTTCATAGTCATTGATTGGTCTTAGGAATTGCTTCGTTTTCACCCAGTAGCTTTACATCTGTTTCGAACCGCCAATGAAGATGACGTGCTTCCTCTTTCAACGCCTATCACAACAACTACCGGAGAAGTTCTTAAGGAATTACCCATACCGAAGGGCACAAGAACAGTTCTTTCCATCCCCACGTACAACAGGTTCGTGACGGTTACATGAGACCCGGTCAAAAGAATGACATCCTTGACTTGCAGGAATAAGAAGATTTTTGGCGAAGGTACTCTGAACTCTAGACTCCAGTGAAGCTTCCTCACTAATGATCTCTTCATTTCAAAGACGCAGATACCTTCAATGTATATCGCTGGCTAGAGTCAGACCACATCAAGAGGGACGTTTCCCTAGGACCTTTTGCGAATCTGTTGGTCACGCCGAATACTACACCGGCGAAGATGAAGCTGACCTACTTTGTCCAGTGCGACTTTCTCAGGTGGAATTCGCTCATGCATTGGTTGGCGATTTGCGTAAGTAAATCGTGCGCATTTTCGGTTCAATGCATTCTCAATATTGTCCAGGGTGATCGAACTGCAAGCATTCACAGTGGAACTACTGAGTAACTTTCAATTCTTTGCGACCCCAAAGATCGAGAAGATTCGCCGTGAGGCTGCTCTGGTCATGGTGCCCACGATCGAAGGCGAACTTGAAAACGGTAGCCAGCTTCCTTTGAGAGTGACCTTTGCTCCTAAGGGAGAATAGTAAACAGTATATGCTCACAGTATTTATCTAGTGGTGGTTTCGTCTAATATATTGTCACGACTGCCTAAACGGTGACGTTACGGTACTATTCCCTATCCAGTTGCGAGCCAACTATAACTATTCAAATGACGCAGAATGTAACTTGTACAGAATCTGAGATATCTGGACGTACCAAGCATTGTCCTATTGTCGCTGAAATGACAAATAGCGCGCGCCTTTTACATGTTCAATATTCGACGCTTTGACCTTAAGATCCAACCCACGTGGCACTCAGAATTAATATACATATGGAAGGACTATATGTAAAGACTTCACTATATAAATCTCCCATCTCTTTGATGCCTACCAGCCGTCGTGCTCATGCTGTTCATCAAAGGAAATCAAGGCTCTTACCGTGTAGCTCTGATAAAAAGTCGGTCGGCAAAGTTTCCAGGCCGGGTATGGGTATAACACTAGCAGAACACAGTTGGCTTTTCATTGATACAGGTACAGCAACTTGGTATAGTCAATTTCACTTCTAATCACCACTTAGTGGTGGTATTTCGAAGCAAAAGGTCTAGCACCCTCCCAACCTTCGTTAACAACTGTGACAACTTCCTCCGCTAAGAGACACGGGTAAGTATGAGTTAAAAACCCCTCGAACACGACAATAGTACTCACGGAGGGGACCTTTGTCCAAGTCAGCAAGATTCTACGAAAAGCAGCATCAGTAAGGAGATTAAATGTGTTTGAAGCATCCCGATTACTCACCTCCTTAACGTGGTCCACGCTCGACGCTCCAATCAAAATGCCATCACCGTACTCCTTCTTCAGCTGGCTGTGGTGAGAGAGCCAGCGTAAGCCAACTTCCGGGAGGGTGAGGTTGTGTTTGGTGGCAACAGCTTGGACAGCCGCCAGAGCTTTGAAATTGGCCTCGTTGAAGTAACGGGCACGGTAATACTACAGGAGAGAGATATTAGTTTTGGTTCATCGACAGGCACAGCTCGCTGACCTGGCCTTGTCCTTTGCTTGCGTCGAATCGCGAACCTGGTTCAGCATCGGATTGAACCGAGTTGTACCTTCCTGTGAAAAATCCGCCTCCCACTGTGATATACGTTAAATGAATTAATAAAACGATGGAGATTGCTGCAAGCTCTGCTCACAGGGGTTAAACACGTAGAAACTAAGACCGAACTTCCTCAAGCAGGGGACCAATTCAGGCTCTACTGTTCGGTGGATGGCGTTGTAGATGCCCTGGTAAACAGTCGGTTCAATGTACCCATTCGACCGCGCAATGGTAACAATTTCTGCTACTTCCCATCTATAAAAGAAAGAGTTAGAAAGAGATGATAGAAGGGTGAACAGATGGGGAGACAGAAGTATGATGAAGAGCTTACTCACGCAGTGAAGTTACTGATCCCGAATCTCTTAAAATATCCTTCCTTGTGAAGGTCATTAACGGCCTTCATGGTGATCTTGTAGTCTGTGTGACGATCGGGGCTGTGAAGATACCTATGATAATCGATATCAAAGAAGTGAGCGAACCGGTCGACATCAAAGAAGTAGCCAATAAATTCACCATGTGTCGAGTTGGCTGGAAGCACGTCAAGGGATCAGCTATTTATACCTGTAGAATAGAAAAAGGGAACACACTCCGTGTTGAGGGCTTTCAGGGACCTGAGGAGGTGTTTTTTCATGTCCTGGGCAAGATGTCAACAAAAGTAGCGATAGGGAATGATAACACGTACATCGTATGTGTGGTATATTTCTTCAGCCGCAAGTGAAGCTGCAAATCCTCCTCCGGCCTGAAAGAAATCAATTAGACGCGTTGAGTAAAATTGAAAGAAATTCACCTTAATCGCCAAAAGTTTGGTCCCCAGCCTCAATCCTTTCGATTTCCAGTCAATTTTTCCAATCATTTCTTCGCTGGTTCCAGCGCAGTATTGACGAGAGTTATCGATCTGTTGGAAGCCAATGAGTGTGTGCTTGTAATGTTGTTGCTCAGGTCAACTCACCTCGGAGTGGCCATGCGCCACAAACACATCGAGGATCTGATCGACGACCTTTGGGTCTGCAATACGAGCACCCTTTTCTATTTCACCGAACGTGGCGGCCCCCTGCAAATCATTTAGCGTGAATCCCTTTCCTTGCTGATGGGCGGAAACACACCATGACGATGTTCAATCCGCTTTTCGCAGCAGGCATTTTGTTACTTGAGATGTAGATGTTGTTGGATATAGAGGAGAAGAAAGAACAAGACACTATCTACATCTGTATTACAAGCCAGAATTTATAGAGACCACAGGCTCGGTCTAATCGATAGGAAGCCCGGGTTGGATTCGGGCATTACAAGTGACTGATCGATCGTTGAGGACAATTTGATGACATTGGTCAGCTCGGTCTGTCTCCGCTCCCTCCGATGAACGCATTTCAACAAACCCGCAACCACTGGAGACGACTTGATATATACATGGATTGGAGCGGCAACAGCTGTACACTGTACAATCTCTACTCGGTTCTGACTGAGCGCTGAGGCTCGGTCAATCACAACGCTGTAAGCTGGAGACGACTATTGTTAGTATCCTCTATTATTACTTGTATTGTTCGTCACTTGGATGCTCCACTCATTGTTTTACTCTCTGCTGAGTGACGACATATCCCGAAGCCAAGTTTGAGTCTCAATATATGCGGATTACTGCGTGGATCGCAAGTGTAGATTTCAGCGTAACAACCGGTGCTCCTCTCTGTCGATAAGTCCAAATGTAATGATTGCGACTAAATACAAGAATATAGTAGGTATTCTACTTGCTATATGGAAGAAGTGATACCCGCAGTAAGTATAAGTAATAATGAATTAAATATCAACGAGTGTTCTCAGATAGGTACTGATGAGCCTCTCTACAGCCCGACAGGCCCTACAGTATGGCGAACGTTGAATCTGCAGACGACGAAGGAAAATCAGATATGCAGAAATATGGATTGGTATTCAACACACCTAGTAGGATCATACTTGGCATAAGTTTTCTTGACAAACTCAAAGTCTCCGTAAGTTGCGTAGGCATTCTGGGTAGCATCAATTTCGCTGATGAACAAGGGGAATCCGGGGGTGTTCGGTACACTTTTAGGGGCACAATTCAGCAACCGAAAAAGGAAATGTATATAAATAAAAGACTGACTCTTTCAGGAACACCTCTCGTCCTGCTTGGAGAGCTGGCGGAGTTACATTGATTCCTTCATTGAGTGCGACTTGGAAGCAGAATACATTGTATCCACCCTTCCCTACAGGCGGCTGTATGGCATTCCCGCCCCGCTCGTACCCATATGCTATCTGAGACGGCAAGACGGGGGTGATGAGCAAGAATAGATAGTTGATATCACCTGAAGGAAGATACGTTGCGCTGAACTCGTTGAATAATTGGAATGTCTCGACGTATGGTGCAACAGCTGTTGGTGTCTGGGAGGGAGAACCAACTAGGACACTGTTGATGAAGGTGTCGCCAAGTTCGCGTGGTTCGCTTAGCAGGTCAACCATATCAATGTAGGATTGGCGGTTCAACGAGGCTTTAGCAAAGGGGATTGCAAGGAAGGAGGCGAAAGTCTTATTGAACATTTCCTCGGTACCGTTGTAGAAGAAGAAAGCCTCAGCAACGATGTTAATGCCTCCAGTGGTAGCATTGGGAGTTGTTTGCCAAGCCAAGGCGGTGACTGGAGTAAATGAGCTCATTGGCTGATAAAGGTACAATAGAATATTCACCTCCGTTCGTATCACTTGCATTGAAAGCAAACTCAGAAATCGCCTCGAGAAGTGCAATAGATGAGGAGTTTGGATACTGTGGACGAAATCAATCATCTTCCGAGAATACGAAGTAAAGCCCGTCAACGGACCACGATAGGACCTCCGAACCAATTCGTAGCATTTGCTGGTCCAGTGTGTACTGCCGTCACTTCGTATCGCGTTACAATACCGAACCGACTGGCTCCTCCCTTCAATGCTTTGAATAAGTCGGCGTATTCGTTATCAACAGTTGCGGTGACCAAGGTTCCGTTAACGAGGACGACGTCAAGAGAGACGAAAGTGTCACAGGCATACCCAAAGGCAGGCGAAAGGAAACTCAAACCACCTCCGAGAAGAAGACCTGTCCCGACATCACTGTTCAACATAAGTGAGACTCGCAGGTTTTCTGACAAACGGGATATTTGCATACGCGTAGCGTCCCCCGACGGGAGAAACTCCGAATGGTTCCAAGATACCTGATGCATTTCCCCATTTGATACCAGGCTGCATCGTGATGGTGTCTGTAGTCGCATTGTACGTAGTGACATTCATATTTTTGAATGAGATCAGCACTCCATCTTGAACGCTGGTGGACGCATCAATATCGATGTTTTAGCAGGGCTCTATCGACTTACTTGTTCCATCCGGGCATTCCACTGTGCCCTCCAGCCTGTACCGCGTAGTTTGCCTGATTCTTATATATCGCCTTCATCGCAACTTGTACGTGCTCTGTACTGTTCGCGAAGACGATACATGTGGGCTGGAAATTGGGCTCCGTGTTGAATGAACTCCATGCGCTGTTAGCACCTAGAGTATAGTCGGGACCAGATGTTGTTTGGACAATCACAGATCCCAAGGAAGACTGCAGTTGTGAGCAGGTTGTAGTAGCAATCCTAGCTTGAGTCGAATTCTGAGCCAGTGCTACCGAAGTGAGCACGGACCCCAGTACTGCAGACTGGACAACAAGCTTGAAGAATCCCTTCATGGCCTGGGTAAAGTGGGTGTAAAACGGGGATCCATTATTATCCTGCACCGGTATTTAAAGAACGAAAGAAGGTGTTGTCGCGAAGGCAGTGAAGATCTTGTGTGTCTCCCCTACCTGTCAAAAGAGGGTCGGATCACTTCAAGTTGAAAGCTACTTCAGTGGGAAATTCGGGAGAATTGGTCGTCAAGTCCGGAGGGCTGAGCGGGCGTCTGGTTCTACTAGGCCTTGTTGCTGTACTATCCCCGAGGATGCTGACCGAAAACACTATTCTCTGGAGATGGTTAAATGCGCCGTACCGTTTGCAACTGAAAATAGGCTTATACTTCAAGTACTAAGGCTATACTTACACCTCGTGCAGGGATCAAAGCGTTCCACGGGGTTCTGTTTCGAGGGAGATGATGATGGACATGTTTAGAACATTGAAGAATCTACTCCACCGAGAATGATTGCTCGGCACATATGTGCCAGATCGTCCTGCGCACCCAAGCTTTTTTGTGTACACGAACAACAGACAAGACCATATCACCCGGGTCCAGGAGGGCACAACACTCTATTTCGAGGGTGGTTTGACCAGGGTCCGGGCTCAAAGTTTAGTCTCAGTTTTAGGATGGCAGCGACGTGACATTGAAATGACTGTTTCAGTCGCGGACACCTCTTTTGCTATATGAAGTATGTAAATGTTGGCGGGCTTTTCAATTCCATTTACCGGGAACCTGGATATCAGAGGGCGGGTAAGTGTATAGGAATGGCTTGTTACTTTACTTTCACTGGCTTCGTTCTTTCTTTCCGTGGTCATCCCAAATATGCAATCCAAAGAAATCCTTGCCTGTTCCCAGTACCTGGGAGACGAGCGTAATTCTAGGCAATTTTTTCCTCCTCAGATGTGACTACTTATTTTTCAAAGCCTATTCGGAGTTCGGTCTAGAAGTATCCAACTCAACCAAAGCTTCGGGAAGGTAAAGAATCTATAGGCTTAGATCTCGAGGACGCTAGTATAGGTAGATATCATATGAAAGCTTACTTCAATAGTTGGGTGAAAATATTGAGAAAATATCATGTTATGAAAGTAAACGGCGGAGGCCCGACCTGATCTGTTTCCTCGGTGTGCTTTTGAATATATTTACGTGAAAGTACTAGCGCAAATGCAGTGCTGCGCGTCTCTTTACTATGTTCATATCTTATCGTGAAAATCGTTATCTAGATATATCCTTGGATCTTATCTTGAGATAAGATATTGATCTGTTCCGATCAGTAACGGAAGATCAACAGCTTAGCCTCGGGCAGTCGGGGAAGATCCTACTTACCAACTTATTGATATCTATCACTCAATACCAAAAAAAAGAATATGATGATGAAACAGCAGCCGCCCTAGCAGCCCTCCGATGATTCAGAAAAACGGAAGTTGGAACCTTGAGGGTGACGGGGAAAGCGACTAAACCTAAGTAAGTACCAGTTCAAAGTTCTCACACCGGCGTACATCACATCGACCTCACATCCGCCAGAAACTACTTCACAAAGTTAACCTGGGTCCGTCGAACGTTAGCAACCTCCAGGAACTGCATTATTCAGTTTACCGAGCATCATTCGCATAATCGACCGAGGCAGGACCGGTGTGAGGATCTGGGCAAATCCAACATATAACCTGAGGCCACCTGGAATGTAAACGTTATTTTGTAATCTGTTTCTTGACTATCGCCTCCATCATCTGTTAAGAATGGAGTCCTCGACGCTAGTAGCCGTCTTGGCGCTGCTTGTCGGTCTTTTCTTCCTCTACAGATTCACCACAGCGTCAGCATTCAGCGATATACCAGGACCTGAACCGACGAATTTCCTGCTCGGTATACAGTTTCGTCTTGCATAGGCGACGACAGCATAGCTGACTCTTAGATTGCAGGGAATTTGCGGGAGTTATTGCAACAACCAGCGGGAGTGGTGAGTCTCAGATGCATCTTGGCTTGAATATCGAAATGAAAACTGTTTAAAGGCCGAATTCGAATGGCAACGGATCTATGGCGACGTTGTGCGATTTAGAGCGTCACTCGGGGTGCGCCAACTTCCTTTAGACTCGGAGCGGGTTAGGATACTAACGCTTTTTGGTAGAGTGACCAACTGATGGTCGCAGATCCCAAGGCGCTTCAACACGTTCTGCAAAGCTCTGGGTACAGATGGAGGAAAAGTCCTGTCAGGAGAGAAATAGCTAGGCTTACATCCGGGCGTGGTGAGTCAATCGAAATCTCTTCCCGATTTTATACTGACCTGAGATACGTTCAGGATTGGCGTGGGCCGACGGCAAGTCTACTTCTGCGTCTACTTTGCAACTACATTGGCTAAAACGCATGTAATACAGGCGATGTACATACGAGGCAGCGCAAGGTCATGCTACCAGGATTCCGGGCTCCAGAGACCAAGTATTTTGTTCCATTTTTCATGAGCTGCGCGGAAGCGGTGCGCTATTTCACTTGATTACTTTGGCTGTACTGATAGTGGAATATGTAGATGTGTTCGAAGTGGAAGGAAACTATCTCTGAGTCTGATGGTCAATCTCATGTCTTCAGCTTTCCCGAGTACATATCGCGCGCTACTCTCGATGCTATTGGCCAAAGTAGGTCCCACCACTTCTTTGGACACTCATTTGTGACAAATTTTCTTCTAGCTGCTTTCGATTACGATTTCGGGGCGACGGGAAACCATGAAAACGAGCTGGCGAACTTGTATGAGAGTTTACTGTGAGTAGCACCAAGTACTCGCAAAAGTAATAGATAATAACGTCTTTCGCAGAGCCAACTCTTTCCGAGCCCCACCCGACATTGCGCTACTGATGCTGGATCTTTTCCGAAAGGTCCCGTCCGGGGTCATGGAATTTATCAACGATCACAATCCGAAGATGAAGGCTCTCCATCGGGTGGCTGTCGTTGGAAGCGAGGTCGCCAGTGGGCTCATTGCTCAGAAGACAGCGGATATCAAAAACGGCACACCCAACAATGATATCATGACCCTCTTAGGTATGTATACAGTCCCGTTTGGAGGTGTTTCATTGAGTCTGAAAACCAAATACAGTACAGTCCAATTTGTCAGAGAACCCCAAGAATCGACTTACAGATGAGGAGTTGGTGGCTCAAATGAGGTCTGTTGTCATTCATGATTCACCTCTGGCTCCATCTGATATAATCGGCACAGAACTCTCATGTTTGGAGGGCATGAAACGCTCACAAGTTAGCGCTCTCCTTTCTTTACCTTTCCTCCCACTTCTGACATCTTGCTTCCTGTAAGATACAATCAGTTGGGCCATGTACGAGTTGGCTATCAATCCCAAGCTTCAAGCGAGGCTTCGTGATGAGATTCGGGAGGCGGAGGAGCGAATAGCGAATCGCGGGGAAGAGGAATTCACATTGCAGGATTTCGAGGAAATGCCTCTCTTGAACGCCATGGGCAAAGAAACCCTCCGCGTCTACCCTGTTGCACAACATCTCTACCGTACAGCTTACGAAGACGATGTGCTCCCATTGACGACGCCAATAGTGGGTAAATCGGGCAAAGTCATCACTGAAGTTCATGTACCCAAGGGCACTCAAGTTATTGGTTCTGCTCAAGGTTACAACAGGTTCGTCGTTTGTTATGTTAGTATCCAACATTGATAGTCCTGCTGACGCTTTGTGTGGATCAGGAATAAAGAGATTTTCGGTGAAGGTATACAGTTTAATTCAGCTGTCACTGCGATAAGTTAACACGATTTCAGACTCGTTTGAGTTTAATCCCGACCGCTGGATTGAAGGACGCGTCAAATCTGAGATTTCACTAGGAGTTTACGCAAACCTGTATGTATGACCAAACTTTTGTACACACCGAAACGCTCATGTCTTTTCTTTGCAGCGCAACCTTCGCATCTGGAATTCGTTCATGCCTTGGCTGGAGATTTGCGTAAGTCATTTGTCGTGTCATAGATGTCGCTGCTCAAGCAAATTTGCAGCGTGGCTGAGATTCATGCGTTCATTGTTGTCCTTCTACGGAATTTCGAGCTCGAACGCACCCCTCAATTGGCCAGAATACGACGCGAATCTGCCCTGGGAATTGTACCCACGATTGAAGGAGAACAAGATAAAGGCTCTCTACTGCCCATCAAGGTTCACTTGTTGTCGAGACCCGCTGCATACTAAACGCCATCTGAGCAGTTGTAGTTGAGATGTAGATGTAGAATAAAGTTCAAAACTTTTTCCGATATTATTTAACATAGTGTAAATTGATCACAGAGGTAGACCTGCATGTCTTACCGATTTCGATGCTACTCAGCCAATATTGAATGAGTCAGGCAAAAAATTGCACACTGTCTCATACGGCGAGGCGTAGTATAAATCAAAGTTTTCCTGTTCCGAAAGGCTTGACATCTAATGCCTTGCGCTTCCTCTGTGAAAGCAGCGTGAGTTTCTGCATGTTGATAGGTGTGGCAGATAAGATACATACCCAAGGATACCAAAGAGAAGAGATCTTGGAGAGAGCACCAGAAAATCTAGGCTTCCTTCGTTCCTTGAAAGCAAGAGCCCCTTCAGCAGCGTCTTCACGCGCGCCAAGAATCTTGATAGTCCTCGAATCCAGGAGGTGGTTCTCTTCGATTGTATATCCTGGGTGCTGCAAGAGTCCTTTGGTGTAACCGACCGCAATTTGAGACGTGTTAGTGGCTAGATCCCTAGCAAAGGCCAAAGTCACTGGCAGTACGTCTTCTCGTTTTGGAATGATTTCATGGTACAGACTAGAGATGAGAGGCGAGGTTGGTGAAACGGTAGCACCTGCCAACAGGAGGGAGTCCGCCCGAGAATGTCCTAGCAAGCGAGGCAGAAGAAAGGTGGACGTTGCTGTAGTCGCCCCAAGTAAATTTCTATGGCATTATTCAACGTGCTCCACATACATTCAGGACTAATTCCCAGTCGTACGAAGGGAAAGGCTAATTTTGCACCTTCCCACACGAATCTGAAGTTGAAAGGAAGTTGTAAACAGGTCATGCCGACACCAATCTGCACGAATAAGGCAGGTCAGAACTTAGTAGGACCACCAAGATGAACTTTTGACGAACTGCATTCCCGTTGACCGCAGCAATGGTATATTTTCTGCAGTTGTATATTGCGATTGCGACTTGTCCTCCGGGGTCCCTGTAAACTACGCCAAAGTCAAACGTAACTCTTGTTCGAGTGATAACAGCCAACCTGCTTCTCCTTCCGGGCCAGTCAAGTCTGCTATTGCGGTTGACATATCTGCCTAGAGTATTTAATTTGTATACGGTTCGGCATAAAAAGATCGTGCTCACTCCGGTGGAATACGCAGGTGCGGTGTGTTCAGCAGTTAGGATAACCACTCGGACACGATCATCACGGTCTGCTGTTTCAAAAACTTGGATCAATTCGGCCGGTAAGGTGCCTCCAAAGCTGTTTCTTCTACATTCGGATCTGAGTGGTTAGGTGTATATTGCAAATTCAAGCTACCACTTTACTGTTTGGCTCGATTAATCGTAACAGTGAGTACACCACCATCGAAGTCTACTATGACTGCTTTGAATCCGAGCGCACTATAGTCCAAGGAAGCCATGAGGATGAAAGAGGGTGTCAAAAGTTTATCTCTACCCGGAGTTTGGAAGTTATACAGTAGGAGTTACTCAGGTTTCAATTGTATGAAGGTGACGCCGGAAGCGCGCAGAGCAGGGTGAGCTTGAATGTCTTTCGAGCTGGCGATTTCTCGTGTTGTCCGGGATACTTACTTATCCTGAGCTAGTCACAGTCTAAAGGAAGCTCAGCTAACATCACAACCCATATGCACCGTGACTGTACAGATGTGGGTGGTTCAAAGGCCTGAAGAGCAATGGTTTCTCTGTAGCAAAGTTTTTGCTTCGAGGGGCGGCGTAGGTGTGTAGGGCGTGGGCGCTTAACTTGCAAGGTCGAAGGTACCGAACTCTATGGGATCTATGGGGAGAAGCAGCGAGCTTAACCCATAGAGGGAAGGTAGACCGCAAACACCCCAGAGAGAGGGTAGGTAGTAGCTACATAAACAATACTTAGACAGGTTTGATTACTGGTCCTCCTCGGTTAGTTCCAAAACCTCATGAACGAATCTAGCAGTGGGGATTACGTAGTACATTTGTCTCCCGAAGGCAGACTCTAAAACCTCTTGACACTACCGAGTCGAGATATAGTTAGAACATAGTGTCTGCCACAGTACAAGAAGTCTAAAAAATTCATACTTGGAACTTGAATCTGCCGCTTTCTGCATTGCGTGGTTGGTTAATGAAATATTTGAAGCTTACAGCTTTCACCTACCGCAACCCATCGCAAGCCCGCCACGCATCCGTTGCAGTGGATTCAACAATTAGAATTGACGAAATAATTTACACTAATAAAGTCGACACAAAATGTGCCAAGAGACGCTCATTGATACCACTTTTCTCTTAATTTCTTCCGCGTTACCATTGGCCTAGTGACAAAAATCGCCCCCAGTAACCCTATGACAGTCAGCACTAGTTGCACCTTGTTGAAGCTCTCATTGAGAACATCGAATGTGTTTGAGGGGGCAACTCTGCTGAGGAACAAATCGAGCCCATACACGAATACTAAAGAAGTCGATTCTAAAAGCGCGGGCGATGTGGTTATGAACCGTGCATGCGCCACCTGTAGAATAGGTTTAGGTATACCCTGGACGAGAACTGGGATACTCACGTCGTAATTGTGAGAAAAGACTTTTCGAGAGTCATCGGGCAACAGCGGGTCGTACTGAACAAGGAACTCCTCTGTCTCTTCAGAGTTGGGTTTTCGACCGACAGGGCGCCGTGGGTTTACCAATCTTCGCGAGAAAGACTGAATCTTGCCATTGACATTAGCCACTGCAAAGAATCATCAACGCTAGGAAATACAGAATTGAATCAACCCCGACATACCTATGATATCTTTGCTAGTGATTCCAAATTTCGTGGATGTGAGAGCGATAGCAGATATGGCATGCGGATAGACAAAGGACTGCTCATAAGCCGTCAAGTCCAACATTTTATCTGAATACGAGCTTATCTCCGAGCTAAAAGCAAGATAAATGCGAATTTTAAGATATACGGAACAAGCACGTACCTCCGCGTTTTATCATCAACCTCTTTCCCTTCATACAGCTCGACAGTCACCATCTTATAACCCTTGGTTTGCCCTGGTCCTTGATGCTCGTCATCATAGTAGTGATAGACAAGCCAATTTTCAGTGAAAGCTGCTTTGACATTGCATGTTTTCCTCCCGATAGGTAAAGCTACCTGATAGACTATACTCCCTTTAACGCTATCGAGCAGATACAACCCACAATGTGCATTGGGGTTAAGAGCAGAAGAAGAATGCGGGGCAGTAAGAACCAAAACCATATGAGGGTTGAGATATTTGTATAATGTAGTTCGATTTCCCAAGACCTTCCCAATTGAAGCGACTGGGTCACGGATTGGGGTGATGAGAGATTGTACATCCTGACCATCGGGAAGCGAGAGAGTCCACGTAGGGAAAGCGCTGTGTTCCATTTCATCCTCGGTGTAAGACTTCGAGCCAAATTGATGTCCAATGAGCTTGCGTTGTCCTTCCTGGGATACTTGAGTAAGAGGAACAGTGAGAGTGGTAGCGGCCTTGGCAAACATGTTTTTCGAGACAGTATCGTCTGGATATAGGTACACCTAAAGACACCTTCATCAGTCTAAAGATGTACATACTTTCGAGATAAAGGACCTTGAGATCTGAATCTAATAGTACGATGACCTTGATTTCATCGCTTTGGAGCATGTACACATTTTGGATAGGCCTGGAAGTAACAAAAAGTCCTTCAAGAGGTCCGTCGACTGCCAAAACTTTCACGGCGTCTTGGCCAGTCAGAGCGTTTAAATGGAAAAGCAAAATGTCTTCGGATGCTGACTGGAAGTAAAGTATTAGCAGCGAAGATGAAATTATGAGCGGACATACCTCTTCACTGGTGATTTTAGCAAGGAGAACTATTTCCGGTCCCGCTTTAAGAGTATCACCATCCACATCTCCGACAGTCTTCGTTACAAACAGCTTGTCTGGGATGGGAGTAACCTTCGCTCCGCGTTCATGAGCTTTTGACCCGACTCCAAGAACCCTGTTCCATAAAATATCTCCATTGCTCGTGTCAATACCATAAACTTTCCCGTAGGTTGTACTGGCAACTAAAACCTGTCTGAACCCAAATGCGTCTCGAAAGGGGAGCTGTGGCACAGATGGTGAAGGAAGGACCGATGCTGAGGACGTAGCTGATTCGTACGACCCTGTAGCAAAGCGTTTGGAAAAGCGAACAAGATAGCTAGGTAGATCTTTGACATCTTTTATCTGTCTAACGAGCCGTCCAACAAAGCCTTCCTCCGATCGCCCTTCACCGGTGAGTCCCGATACACGTTCAGGAAGCTCGACGAACTTTGCAGCATTCAATTCTGCGAGGCCCTCCTCGCGCGTCCAAAGGTGGCTTTCTCTTTGCCAGATCTGAACGGAACCTGTTGATGTTGTGAGCAATAGACGGCCGAGAATGATGTCGGGGTCAGAATTAACAACATCCATTGCCACCTGGGGGAGCGATATCAACAAGGATGAAGCAGTTACGGAGCATGAACTCACATAAGTTATTGTCCCATGGGTATTCATGTCCCAGGGTAGGATATATTCAGCGAGGAGGCCCTGAAGGTGAGGGGAGAATATCTCCACAGCGGTAAACTAAGAAAGCTCCGTAAACGGTGAGAAAAAAATATCACAAGAGCACATACTTTCGTTGTAGTCGATACATGTACATGGGATACATAAGGATTACGGTGCATATCCAATCCACCGGCATAGAAGGATTCAGGTGTTGATGGACGTTCGAAATTTTTGGAAGTAACTAAATTTCCGTCTTCACAGGCAATGAGCTGACCAAAGCCATTTGTTCCAACAGCGATGAACATTCCATGCGAACCAAGTCCAATATTCACCAGTTTCTCATACGACGCGGCCGGTAAGGTTCGAGATCTCCCTGATAAAGAAGGCGAAAGTGCAAATGACTTGATAGAGCTCTTCTCAATCCAAACAACCATATCTGATAGCACGAGAAATTCGTCGAGGCCGTTGGAAATTGTGGAAGGGACTGATGCTGAGGCAAGAACTTCGCCTGTGAGTGGTGAAAGCGCGACGACATGTAACACATAGGAAGCAAAAGATGACGCAAGCCCAACGACGTATACAGCGTCATCTGTCGTTTGTATTGTTGAGTATAGTATCTGAGAGCTAAGAGACGAGGTTAGAATAAGGTAGAAAACTAGTCAAAATGACATACCTGTGATCCTGTGCTCTCCAAGTCCATAATATTTCACCATTATGGAAGCAATTTACTATCCTTCCGTTAGTTAATGTGTAAATTTCGTGTGATTTGTTGCCAAAAGCGATAAAAGTCCCAAGGTTGTTTGGTTGGATAAGAAGACCCGTCTCTGGCTCATGCAGCCGTTTTTCTATCAAAGGCTCCCCGCTCAGCATATTGAAAGTCCGTAGCGTAGCTCCGCCGGTCCCTGAAAGGCTGGCGACAACTTTTTACCGGTATTAGCGACGAAAACGAAGGAGATAAAGGTCGTACCAGACCCCTGCTGCTGAAATGTTACAATATTATCTTCAGGCTCGTACACATACCTCCATAGCACTGAGCCATCTAAAGGATCTACAGCAGCCATGACATTGCTCCTTGTCGCCGTTAAAACTATGCTCTGCTTGCTTTTTTGTTCAACAGCACGGTGAAATACTGGCGAAGTATGCCTTGATTCTGTATTTGGTACGCCAATCAGGCGTTTGTGCCAGTCCACTACACCAGCATCTGATTCATGAAGAGCGACTGAGCAGGTTACCCAAAGCGTCAGAAGAGAAACAGGAATTGCATGCAGACGCATGAGAGTTAAGCTAGAGTTCACGCGTCACGTAGCACGAGAGTGGCGAAAGTTATGTGAGTTAAGCGCCCATCATGTGCATATGATCGATGGGTCATCAATTTTTTCTCGGCGCTTGCTTTCTTTGTACTTCTACTTATCCCCAAAAATGGCCTCAGGTTCTACAGTAGGGCTGTCATGCTCTGTCGTATTCACGACCCATACTCAGTATCCTCTCCCATCTCAAAAATTTATGATCCCAACAAGCTGGAAACGATTCCATCTGTCGCAACTGATAAATAAAGCCTTGTCCTTAACAAAACCCATACCTTTTGACTTTTTGGTCAAAGGAGATCTTCTTCGGACAAGCTTGGGAGACTGGTGTGCCGAAAATGACTTCAGCGAAGTACGCATTCAATTTTATAGGACTTCTATGTGGTGCTCATAATCGAAGTGATAGGAAGAAACCCTGGAGATTGAATACATTGAATCTATAATGCCACCTCAAAAGATGTCAGATATTCCTCACGAAGACTGGGTATCGTCTGTTTCATGTAAACTCGCCGGGTGAGTAAAACTTTAAATATCAAATAAGCGGCCAATTGAGGTCTTGCACCCAGTTATTTCCTTACTGCGTCTTACGACGGCTACATAAGGGGTTTTGACTATTCCCAAAAGTTGACCTTTAGCGCACTGGCTCACGCTGCGCCAATCACCTCTCTATGTGTGATACCCACTCACGGACACGAAGACGAACTTTCATATACGATTGCCACCTCTTCACACGACCTTACAGCCCAAATTACTCGCCTGTCACTATCGTCCGAGTCTGAACCCAAATCAGAAACACAAACTCTCGCGAAATTACATTTACATACCGCTCCGGTGTCGTCCATCGCTGCTGATCCTTCAGGGAACCATCTGCTCACTTCATCTTGGGACACTCTCATCGGTCTCTGGGATACCACTGTACCTCTAACGGACGAAGTCCCGGAAGCACCGATAAACGATCGAGAGAAGAAGAAGAGACGCAAGCTGAATGGAGGAACTAATGATTCTGCGGAAAAGGCCAAGCGGAAGGCGCCTACTATGGTGTTAAAATCGCACACTGCAAGAGTTTCACGAGTTGTTTTTGGAAATTCTGGCAGTGAAAATACAGCGTATAGCTGTGGTTTTGATTCAACGGTGCGTGTATGGGACGTTGAAAGTGGTGTTTGTACCCATACAATTGTGAGTCTTGAAGTCAACTACTCACATTTTTCGCTGACCATCTTGTCATCTCCAGACGTCGTCAGAGAAACCTTTTTTGGACATTGCATTGAATGCGGATGGCCATACGGCTCTCGCAGCATCGACCGATCGGACTGTTACATTATACGACGTTCGCCAAGGGTCTTTTTCCACTTCGGGTACAACTTCGTCGGGTTCACTTTTACACGCTGCTATGCCATCGTGTCTCGCCACTGGGTCGACCCCGCATCAGGTCTTCAGTGGCGCTTATGACGGCGTTGTCCGTCTGTGGGATCTACGCAGCCTAAAGAGCGCTGTTACTAGCTTCAAAGCCTGGGAAGGTCGGAAAAAGGTGCTGAGTATTGACTGGATGCGGGGAATGGTTGGCGTCGGAGGAGAAGGTGGCTTAGAGGTGTGGAAAGCTATAGAAGATCTTCACTCGTAGCCGGAATTTCGATGCTACGTTATACTGTATATGATCAGTTGTTCTACCGCTACTGTCATATAAAAGAAACGCTGCTAGCTCCGGTCCCAAGTAAAACCCTCCTTGCTCCAAGATGGCATCTCTGTCTCGAACGTCCCCATACTGATTGTATATCTTAACGCATGGAGGAAAATATACAGCTTCTCCGGAGACGGATCCGGGTGAAGGGGAAGATAGCATTCGGGGCAATATGTTTGCTTTTCATTCGGATCTGCCGCTGGACCTTGAGGAGACTGATGTGGTCCAGAATTCGCATCAGTTGAAGTAGAAATTATATCGCGTGCGAGGGAGATGGCTTCTGCTGTTGTAAGCTGTAGGGGTTCGGAGGAATCTGGAATACGGACAAGAGGGATTAGCTCCTTGGTTTTAGGTTTACGATATGTGATGCTTGGTGTGGATGATGGTTCGCCGGGGACCTCGGGAGACTCAATGTGAAGCGGCACTGGTTCTACACCTTCAAGAGGTGTAGAAACTTCACTCGTCAACTCGCTGCATTGAAGGTCGACACTAAGTGTTTCGCCGGTAACACAAGCGTCGTTGACGCTGACACCCTTCATAGCAGCGTTGAGTTCTTCGTCGATGAACTCCCCCTTGTTTTTCTGCTTCTTGTTACGGGTGGAGGTTTCTTTAATGCAAGGTCTCGAGGAGGTCGTAATGTGCCTTTAGCACGAAAGATGACATCCCTCCAACGACTCCAATCTTCAGCTTCGTCCTAGAACATTCATCTGAGCATTGATTCCCAGATCAACATGGATCACCAACCTTCATATTCCTTAATTTTGTTATGATACCCACCGCTTCACTGGACAACGGTACCGGAGAACCCATACCGATATCCTCGCCTGTCTCTCTAGGTAGCAAGTTGCTTGCCAACGTTGATGAGCCCTCTACGATGTTCTCCGCTTTGGTAAATCCATCGTGCGGAACTGGACGAGCAAGGGATTCGGAGTTACCGTGCACTTCAGCAAGATGGGCAGGTGGTTCGGGGGCGCTGCGTTCGTCACTTGGCACAGTGTCTACACCCCCTTTACCCATATTCTCGCCCTATGATAGCCTCGGGGATGAGTGGAGACATTGAAGTGCGGACTTTCAATGCTTACCCAAATTCTACGATCTCCATAGACTGGATCATTGGAGATTGGGTGGCCAAGGTACTGAAGGTGCACTCGCAATTGATGAGCTAGAAGATGCATGATGAATGAAATACTCTTCATGAATGTAGGAGAAAGCTTACAGCGACCAGTCATTGGTTTACAATGTAAGACGCTAGTGTCCGTGTTCTCATCATAGCGAATGAGACGAAATACAGTCTTCGCAGGTTTGCCTTCCGGATGCACGATATTCAGACCCATTTGTCGATCTACAGTTAGTAACGGCTCTTCACAGACCACGTCGCCGCTGAATCGATTTGTTTCGCGTCAGCATCATGGAGTGAAAACATAACATCTCGACCTCACTCTGGAAATCTGCCATTGACCCGTGCTACGTATTCTTTACGGACTGTTCCGGATACGAACTCGTTCGTGAGCCTCCGAGCGCAATCGGTAGATGTTGGGATGATCATCAGGCCAGAAGTTAATCGATCCAATCGGTTGATAGCTAAACAGAAAGTATTTGTTCAGCGAGTTATCTGATTCCTTGACTAGTTACTCACTATACACCTTTTCATAACCAAAATCACACATCAAGATAGCCACTAGCGTATTTCTGTGGTATCTCCCCGCAGCATGAACAGGCTAAAGCAAGGATAATCTGAGATGGGAATGTTAAAGTCGACGTTGAGATGGACGAACGAACGATGCTTCCAGGTTTGTCTACAACAATGAATTCTCTTTGTTTGTCTTCTAGCAGAACTTTGACGGGAGTAGCTGTTACCGGAGGCTCATGGCGATGAACAACATTCCTATAAGGATATTAAGATGCATAAGGACAGTAGGATGAAGCTACCAACTCCATACGGTCTCCGTTTTGTATTATATGATTCGGGCTTGCAACTTGACCATTAATTGTAGTAACGCCAGATTCGAGTGCATATCTCTAATCCAGAAAATGAGCAAAAAAGAAAAAAGAAACGTTTCAAACTTGCATAGTATTCCATTGAGCGATCTCGAAATTCCGTGGATACAACTTCCAATAATTCTCGTCCTAACCATCTTTCCTTTGCATAAGTGGTGTAAGGATACCAATAAGCGGGTATTTTCTTTAATCCGGGCGCAGCTGGAGGTGTTGTTCCGACTTCACCACCTAGACTTGCCATGATCAAACAAGCAACTACGTGGCTGAACTGGTCTGAGATAGGAATCAATGGCGGAGGGCGCACGATCCGCACACGACTAAGGATGGCAAAGTGGGGAGAAGCCAGTGGATTTTAAGATGAGGAATGAATAACCTGACTAGCCGTAAAAACTTTGTAGCAAGAAAAATATTGATGACTCATCCGAGTTGATCGATTTTGAAGTAGTAGGTAGTAGCAGTAGTGGTATTATACATGGCTCCGCTCTACAGCGGGGTCCCGCGAGGGAACAGTAGGGGAAAGAGGCAGCGAGCTCGACCCACAGAGGGAAGGTAGACTGCAAACTCTCCCAGAGAGGAAATATTACAAGAGTAAGTATGTATAACAGAGCTACCGCCTAAATCTATAACTTAGTGAGAAGTACGAAGAGGAAAATCGTTCACAGAAGCCTGCCAGCATCCAATAAGCATATCTGAACATCGATGACAGCCAGCTCAGACTCTAGAGGTACTATACCTGGAAATCCTTTTGAGGCGGTGATAAGAGCATGTATGGCACGGGGAAAACGTTGCAATCGCGAATCATTTTGCTGGAAAACTTCGATGTCGTCCTCTCTAATCGCCACCTATGAGCCTGAGCCTGATTAAGGCCTAATTATCCCGTATGAAGCCTAACAACCATTTTGTTTTGTCAGGTGGAACTGACGAAGGAGCAAGAACAAAGTATATTCAATGTGAATCAGAAACTTGAGCACAGTAGATCATAGTGACCTGAGCCCTGAGCCTACGACGGCGAAGGTTGCAAATCCTGAGATTTACAACCACGTATCATTGATTGTAGGCTGAGCCAAACGAGTGATTGCTATGTAATTGACATCTAGTAGACAAATACCGCGAGCTTGATTAACCCAAGGTAAGATAATCGTCCAAGTGCTTCTTGTAGTAGATTTGAATTGCCGCAAGACGAACTGATGTATCCAGGGATAGGGTCCGCCGCCAGAATTTTTCGTGAAGCGTCAACGTGTGAGCAGTAGACTCTTAGAGCTTAGAGCTTAGAGGTTCAGAATAGTTACTGGTCAAGAAAATGGGCGTACTCGAGATCACATGACAGCTTAGGGCAGGTGAGTTCGCGACATGGGTGCCGGGAGGCAGTTCAAACAAACTCAACTTAGTACTATCACTTCGACAAAGGACTCTCCGAGGTTACAGGTGTATCAAAAAATCTCACGGACTGCAACCCATATCTGCCGCACCAAAGAATCCCAAGGAAATCTCCCAAAACCAGCGGCAAGGTTGGACAATAAACTAGAGTCAATCTCCGACGAACGAAGACGCCGAGGACCCGAAACCCCAATGTCAACCTCAGATGGGCTCAAAGCCGATTGGAAGTGATATGCTCATGACCAGTGAAGCGTCTACAACGGCGTTTACAGTTAAAGATGAACGACTCTCAGCAGCTTTCAGCGGGAGAAAAGTCTTTGTATCCTTCTTCACTCCTGCTTCTCGTGTCTCCACCCATGAAAATCGGGGCTTGAAAAATAACGTCTACTTCTGGAAGGGCGACGACTCGGGACACATTATTCAATGACTGACAGGTGAGCAAATTCGACATATCTTGGGAGCCAAAGTTAAGTCTTATTAACCTTCGGTCTCGTTAGGTCTGTGCTTCATATCATGCACGGAGGTATTGTTGATGGGCAACATTAACTTCGAATAGGCCGAAAGTGAGTTGTACAGGATTCTTTCAAAAAACATTCCAGCCACCGAAAGATTATTCTATTTCGGTGTTCTGAGAAAAAATGGGCTAGCTCCTCTCATGGAACTTCTCAAATGAGTTCCTAGTCAGTGGTGAGCCAGCTCTCTTACGGCGCTACTGTAGCAGCGCGCGCAGGCGGAACCGATTCTCCGGATGGAAGCTCACAGTTCGCTCAATCCCACATCTTTCAAGACTAAGGTCCCCTCGGTTCCGGATTGATGTATCTGATGGGGCCACTCCTGGCCACTCCCTTCCTCAATATCTCGCTACATACATTCACTTCTTCTCTTCCATCCGTTATTCATGCGTAGGTCTTCTAGCTCCTCCGAATGCCACGGTTTGCCCTCCAGTTATATAATGTAGTTATCAAAGAATATGATGGTATTCCTAACAGACTGGCCCTTGGAGAGCAGTTGGAAAGCAGAGTCAAGGCGTGTGTCTGTATGTGTATGTTCTGTGTCTCCGATTTCGAAATTTGAGTTAACCAATCCACGTGTTTCCTGCAGTTTTGTTTTCGACTCAAGATTTAAATATTATAGACTGGGACAGATTCGGTAACCTTCGTAAGAGCTATGTAAGTGGCAGGCTTCAGACTAAGACATGAATCGGTGACTTTATGATGGAACACTCTAGTGGTCAGTGGGCCATCATTTGGCCGACGTAGACACCATACTTCATCAGAGAGCCCCGTGTTCTGATGTTCGGGGGTGGGTTTACAGCTGTCGGGAATATGCGAAGCCAACACTTTCCGAAAGAGTGTCTGTGGAGAGTCGCAGGCTTCGACAAGGTACATGGTCCATGGACGAAATTCGATCCTCGCGTTATCCTTATAGCCAGGGCCCAATGCAACACTATACATTGTCCGATCTCATTTTCTCAATGTACAAAGGTACGGTGGCCGTTGAAAATGAATAATTTGAGCATATCGGAGCCAGATTTGATTGCCTTGGTATATACTACTGTTTCCTTAGTATCACATCTTATCACATTCATCTTGCTAACGAATTCAAGAATCTAAGGCACTGGCTGCTGTCAATCGAGTGAAGTCAGCTCTTTTTCCGCCGAAATCAGAATTCTAACAGCAGAAATTCTCTCCCTATATAATATGTTTCTCAACACTGCTCAAGCGAAAAGCTTGGGACACTGGCTTGGCTGTGCCACCCCACCACAGAGATCCAGAAGGGTAGCTGTGAAAGTACAGCCTTCCGTCCGTAGGCGTGTAGGATGGAAAGAAATGAGGTTGTAAGCCGAACCTTGAAGGGAGCAGCAGCTTGATTCAAAGACTGATTCCCTAAGCACAATGCATATATGCGCATTTTCTTTTGGGCGCTAATACCAGAATAATCTAGAACCACTGGTCCAAAGTCTCTGGAGGCCTAAAAGCACCGTTTTAAATGTACGGACTTGGTGGGAGTAAATACGATACTCATGAGGCCGAGGGTAAGTAAATGGCTGTTGCCAACAGGGAACCGATTCCAGTCTCATTTGCTATTACTCGCCACATCAGACTCAAAGTTTAGCAGGTTTTCAACGCACTAATTGGTACATCTGCCTACGAAACTTCAGAGTTTGGACAAACAATGGTGCAATGGTGTCACAACTTGCTTCGCCATTTTCCCAGAGCCTGACGCTCTAGTGATTGCGAAAAGAACTCTATTATCCTGTAAGTACAGCCATTTCCTCGCACATTTGTGTACAGTCCTGCAGCACTGGCGGTCTTAAGAAATATTGAGCTGCTGCCGAAGTTATGGCTCGTATTCAACTACTTTTTAGTCTGTGTCTGCACCACACGCACCAAATAAGTTCTTGATTTTGAATGACAGAATTGTCGCGCTTGTGTGTGGACTTTTGAGACTTATCTTGACGCGTTGCTGAAATTCACGGTTGCAATAGCTCAGGACCGAGTACCGTCTTCACCACGGCAAGATTGACTCGGAGGTGTTCTTTCGATCTGCTGACACCATCTACCAGGTAATGTCAGTGGGTACCACTTCTATATCCTGTCGTCGAATTGCGTGAAATTCAGAATGAGATGGAGGGGGCTAGTTTGGGCTGGTAGAATCGGAAAACGTCTACTTGCTTTGTTAAGGACCAATCAATCACTGGCATTGTAGCCGTTGATCTCGAGACTCGACAAAAATACATACAATCTCGGAGAGTAGTATATGCAGGTACCTGATTACACCAACGAAGCCCGATGATTGGCGTATTCCATCTAGATATGAATCGGCAACTAGGCTAGAAGATTAATCAAGGTTCCTTATAAATGGATCTTCTAAAATATTTTACGCAATCCGAAGCCAAGCTCCCGATAAATCTCGTGACGCGTCTACTTCAAGTTACCTCGGCCGTCTTGTCTCTTGTCTACTAGGCTTGTACCATATATCCTTCGCACCGCTTTTCTTATTTTTCTTATAAACTGGAACTACACTTGTCAAGGTCTCTTCAAACAGATTTCAATTGAACCAGTTACCGACGACTTCAATACTGTCCACTTCTTCTCATTTCGGACGCGACGGAAACGCGTTTTCTTGTTTTTAACTTCAACTTCTCCTTACCGTCGATCATGGGCAATTCACAGTCTAACAACAGTGGAAATATCCGTCCTCACCGGTCACAAAAACAAACAATCTCGCCTCGCCTCGTCAATAATACTTCTCAACACCTTTCTTTTCTCAAAATTGACCCAAATCCGTCGAGTCTTCCACACGCCCAAGTAGTCCGACGACGACACTCAAGTATAGGTAATGCTCCACATCCTAGCAGGCCACTGCGCCATCAGCGCTCAGCGTCCTCTATTGTCTTTTCTCGCCTTGGCCTGGGATGCACGTCCGCAAGTGTCTCTATCTCAAGTGAAGAATCGGACTCGTATACCTCCGACCTGTTCGATGACGACAAACATCATGTCGTCCATCTTTCGCAGTACAGTGACGAACCTCCTACGAGCCCTAGTACGACTACTTTTAGCAAGAACAGCCAGCTTACACCGCCGTATTCACTTCCATGTTCGCCGCCGTCTCATTTAGCTTATTATTCGCCTACCGCTTCAGATAGTAATAATGTCCCGGGAGGTTCAGCAGCAGAGGCTGCTTTCGAGGCGTTTCTAAAACATTTTCCTCGTAAGTATTCATATTTCGGTTCATTTAACCTCAGCTGGATTTGTTGTAGAATATCGCTTAACGTGGATTCTTGACACTCTGAGGCGTACAGACTACACCCGGCTCTCTCGAAGATCGTCTAAACGTCCTAGTGAAACGGAGACCTACGTCGACTACATGGGTGGCTCTCTCTATCCGGAATCTCTCATTCGAGTTCACACCGAGTTTCTAGCTAGCAACGTACTGGGAAATACACACTCCATTAGCGCTAGGTAGACCTTTGTTGTTCCCCATTTTCGGATACTTTCTAAACTCGATCACAGCTCCCAGCTTTCGCTGAAACACGTAGAGGAAGCGAGGAGGGCTGTCCTTGAGTTTTTCGGTGCTCTACCCACATTGAACTCCGGAAATGACTCGGATGAGTACACCGTAATATTCACACCAAACGCTTCGGGAGCACTCAAACTCGTAGGAGAAGCATATCAGTTCTCAAAAGGTATGTCCGTTAATCTCCTACGATACGCCGACTCCAATTCTCTCTGTCTAGGAAGCTCCTTTGTTTTATGTGCCGATTCGCACAACAGTGTCAACGGTATCCGTGAGTTTGCAAGACGAGGAGGAGCTAGCGTGGTGTACATCCCCGCTGGTGAAAAGGCAAACCAAGAAGGCGCGTTCGATTTGAATGAAGCCAAGGTATGAATATGACTATATGCGTCATCTACCATTGTCATTCTGATATTCCTTTGGAATATTCAAAGAGTATCTTACAAAGAAACAAGCCTCCGCGGGATACATTCAGTCTTGTTGCGCTGACAGCTCTGTCAAATATAACCAACGCCAAATGTCCCGGTTTATATTCGTCTACGTCTTCGGAGGAAGGAGATGATTCGATCGTCACCTACGCTCGGAGCCTTGGATATCACACACTTTTGGATGCTGCCGCATTAGCACCAACGTCGCGGATGTCTCTCGCCCAGATCCCCGTCGATGCTCTAGCTGTGTCTTTTTACAAAATGTTTGGGTTCCCAACTGGTGTTGGAGCTCTTGTCGTAAGTTTACCATCAGTTTTTGGGCTGTACATACTTGAATTAAAATGATTTCTCCCCAGATCCGTAAAGGCTTTCTCCGTACGCTCAAGAGTGGGCGACCATGGTTTGCTGGAGGTACTGTAGACGTCGTACAGGTTCCTGGAAGGGTCCGTACCATGAAGGGTGTCGGCGAGGAATTTGAAGGTTTTGAGGTATGCGCTTTAGTTCTATGTATTGTTTGAATCTTTCAAGTTGTACTTACACATCATTCCTTCCGCAGGATGGAACAATCAACTACCTTCTCCTTCCTGCTATAACCTCCGGGCTTCATCTTCTCTCTGCGTACTTGCCATTCTTGCCCCTCCGCTTGAACTGTTTGATGCATTATCTCGTTACGGAGCTCGGTCGAATTCACCATCGTGGCCGAGACGGGCGTCAGATAACTAGAGATGACGAGAAGGATGGGGAAGGTGACTTTGCGGTGTGTAAAGTCCTCTCGAGAGTACCCAAGAAGATACTGAAAGGGGTTGGAGAGACGGATGAGGATACAGGAGCAATAATTTCTTGTATCTTCTTAGATGTGAGTCACTCTTGTGAATTTTGTTCCATGTGCCATGTCTCAACTGGCCTATCCAGGAAGCTGGGGAAGCTTTTCCCTTGTCGTTCGTTGCCCACTCCGCTACACAAGAGGGTATTTCTCTTCGAACAGGATGCATGTGTAACCCCGGTGGAGCTGCGGCACTGCTCGGAATACAGGAGAGCATGAAAGATGTTGAAGAAGGCGGGATGATGCGTGAGGGTATGACGCTTCGTGAATTTGAGGAGGAGGTCGAACGGCAACGTAAAAGAAAGAGAATATCTTCTGTTGATGCTAATCGGGTGGTTCGTGGAGGGAGGACGGAGCTTGGCGTGGTTCGAATAAGTCTGGGACTTGGTTCGGACTGGAGTGATCTTTGGCGAGTCCTACAGTGGGCGAATAAAATAGGTGATGCAATGGAGCGAAAAGTAATGTGGCGGAGATGGTTAGAGAGGCAGGATGATGAGTGGCAGGATGCCGTAGGAGGTGCAATTCGACGGCGGAATGTGGACTCTTGTACACCCTGCAAGGAACTCAACGAATCTGTGTGCGTGCGTCATTTCTCTGTGATGGAAGAAGGAGAATGGGATACAATGATCGGGAGGGCTTTCTGACATCTTTACGCTCCGGACATTATTGCATGGACCTCCGTGTGGACGGAAACTTGAAAGTATACAAAACCCCAATCCGTTTTATCTTTATTTGTTACTTATTCAACTATGCGGCGTTGAGTTGCATAGAAACATGATCAACTCCAAATGGCAAAAGTATTATTATGTATCGTGTACAGTAGCTCATGAAGTCTTTTGTCTTGATCGGGGAACAGTTCTCAACTAGTAGTGACTTGCTTGCTTTAAGTAGCTCAATTACCCCCATTCCGGGCCTGATAAGGGCGGGGGACGCCACGACTGTAGCGAGCAAAGTGAACAAAAGTGTCTTACGTAAATGTAGCGCAGTTATCCTTGTTGGCTAGTTGCTGCATCGTAACGAGTTTAGTAAGACGAGCCAGACAGAGCTTTTGTCTTGATCGGGACGTCCAGTGTTAACAGTTGCAAGAACACACTTAGTTTGATATTGAACGTGGACTTGCGGAATTAGAGCCAATGCAGGAACGAAGAAACAGTTCGATGAGAGTGCACGACCTACATAGATCGAACATGGAAGTTCACCCCCATTGCAAGTCCACCATTCAGGTCGACAAGTACCGTGACATAACATGTACAGGATTCTGACTGCTCCTCGGTGGGACCGTTCCTCAGTGGGACCGTATTACTAAGACAAACACTTGTTACAAGATATGCATCTCGGAGCAGAACGAGTATCTACTATTTTTAGAAGTATGGATCCTAGTGAAGACTTGTCCGAGTTTTTCCCACTATAGCGGGAGAACATCATCCCCATGAGCTATGTGGTGGCAGTCGTGCGACTACACTGCGACAGGATAAACTCGAGAGTCAGCGTGTTTCTTTGTCCGTGGTATTTATCAGAGGAATACGACCTTTTCTCGCGATCCAGGCCATTTTTCCTCCGCCGCCGCCTGAATTCGAAGTCTACGAGACTTGGAAAGCTCGATTTTGATTATTGATTATTGATTGCCAGCTGACTTCGCGTCTGTAGTACCTATACATGCAAATAATCGTCAGGTAGGCGGAAAACATGTACATTGTAGAAGATTGTAGACTTGTTGCCTACCTTACGTTAATTAGCCAAACTGCGGCGGAGGACAGACTCATCGTGTCCAGATCTAGCATGATATATAAGCCTAACTGTCTCTCCCGACGGTGGCTGCTCGCCATTATTCAATCTGGACCCAGAGTGAAGCTTTGAAGCGTACACGCATCGTCTTCTGTTGTCCAATCGAAAACGGTTATCATCAAATCAATTCGTGCCAGTGGCCATTACGCATGGTACCTTTTAGGAACTGGCGCGACTAAATTTCCTGAAATCAAGCGTTCCGTAGTTGTCGTTACTGGTATAAACCAGTATAAACCTCCTAGTTCGGGTACCGTAGATGCCGAGCGGGATAGCAGATTGGTAAGTACCTCGGTCTGCAGTCACGCTAGTAGGTTTTGCAGCTCCCTTTTCCTTGTGTTACTCTCAACTTGAAGCTAGCTTACCGCTGGCTTTACCGTCGGGACGTCTGTATTCCCTCCGAATCAAATTTGATCCAGCTTAACTGCTCGTACTGGGGCTGCGGACTCCCCTGGAGAGAGTGGGGTTATACGTAGCTACCGAGGCCCCGAAAAAGCTCAAAATCTCCGAATTTCGATCTAAATTTTCAATCCAAGCTGCCCTAGTCCGCCTCTCAAATGATTGTCGTCATTTTTACATGTAAACGGAACGGAAAGTAAGCTTGGCGACCACAGGGCGAGTACGTCTTGTCCAAAACCTCCTAATCAGGACCATGTTCTACGGGCCCGGTCTACCTGGCCGGTCACTCAAATGAATTCTGGAAGGTATTATGTAGCGGCCGTCAAGAGTTGCTTAGAGATTAGACACCGTGACAACAGTATACACTTGCATGTTTGAAGTTGGCTAATAGCTATGCGTTTTGGCCACTCTCTGCGCAGAACACTACCGCGAGTGGCCTGGGATCTAAAGATTCAATATTCATAATTCTTGTTCCGGGGTGGTTCGGGTGTCTGGGAGAAATCAAGGCCGAGTGGGGAGGTTCGCAAGTCTTGTCATTCGATGGCATTCGTGGATTCGCCGCATCTGATTATCGGGTGAGCCATGAAGTGGCTGATAATGTCAAGCAAAAAATGTAACACCGTTGAAGGTTCTGTAGAAGGTGGTGAAATCAGAGAGGTGCTTTTTCTTTCACCCTGCCTGATTCCTTGTGAAAGGTAATCTAAAGCTTTAAGCGGGAGAAGATCCTTTGTAGGTACCTGGCAGCCCGCTTTTGGTTTCTCTGTTAATTTGGCAGACCGGGAATTACCTCAAGTTCCAGTGCTGTACTAGTTCTGTCACATCCTCGTTCATCTTTTGATAATCGAGCGTTTGAATTTTGATCAGTGACCGAACAATTATTATTCATTGATGAGTCGTTTGTTTTTGCCACACGGATTGATTCGGCGCGGATTCTCACAAGTTGGGCGGCCTACATAAAGTCGATCATCTCCTCGGATGGGTGCAGGTGCGAATATTGCACTTGGGATTTAACTTCTCCTTCTCTTAATCATGTCTGCCTTGGACTACAATGCGCTCGGATTCAAAGCAATTGTAGTAACCTTAGATGGCGCTGTGCTCATCGTTACGATTAATCGAGCCAAGCAGTACGTGTTTACCTTGAAGTTCGTGTTGTTAACCAACCACTCCGAATGTAGAAGGAACAGTTTTGGAGACACCTTACCCGCCGAATTGATCCAAGTTTTTGAAACGGCAGACCGTGATGACAGGGTCCGAGTGGTTATCCTTACTGCTGAACACACCGCGCCTGCATACTCCACCGGAGTGAGCATAGTCTTTTAGGTTGCGGACTTACCGCTGATGATCGCGCTTCTAGACGGATGTATCGACAGCAATGGCAGATTTCTCCAGACCAGAAGGAGAAGCAGGTCGGCTGTCATCACTCGAAGAAGATCTGTGGCTGACTTGGTTGCAGACTACAGGGACAAAGGAGGCCAGGTCGCAATCGCCATATACAGATGTAGAAAGTTCACCGTTGCTGCAGTCAACGGACACGCGGTCTGTTGAGAATATATCTCAATTTTGGCCTCTATAACTCAACGTTCATTCTCACAGATTGGTGTGGGCATGACTGGTTTACAGCTTCCATTTGACTTTAGATTCGTCTGGGAGGGCGCGAAACTAGGCTTTCCGTTCATACGACTGGGTATCAGCCCTGCATGTACGTGTAGCACGTCAAGTGATTGCTATGGAAATTAACATGGCATTACAGCTACATCTACCTTTCTTCTTCCTCGCTTGATAGGACATTCTCGTGCAAATTCGCTTCTGTTAACAGGAGCTACTGTTTCACCAACCTCGCCTCTCGTCTCCAGCCTGTATCACGAAATCATCCCCAAACGAGAAAATGTATTACCAGTGGCGCTGGCCTTTGCCCAGGACCTTGCCAAGCACACTTCTCAAATTTCTGTTGCGTATACTAAAGCGCTCTTGCAACATCCAGGCGAGACAAACGAGCAAAATCACCTCTTGGATTCGAGAGCCATCAAGCTCCTTGGCACGGGTGAAGATGCTGCTGAAGGGGCTCTTGCCTTCAAGGAACGAAGGGACCCCAAGTTCAATGGAAATCTTTCAAAGGATTCCTCTCCTTGGTATCCTTGGGTAAGTATCTTATGATCTTCCCTTTAAGATAGAGAAACTCATGCCATTATCACAGTGGAGAGCTCTTGATGTTAAACCTCGAAACGCAAAACTTTGATTTCACAACTGTTGGCCTGTAGCATAGAGAAACATTCGTCTCCTGTACTTGTAGAAGCTGTACATTATCGATCGGCATACGTGCGTACGTTCGAGGTAGTTTTGATCCTGGTAGAAGGGCTATGTTTGCATATTTTTCACATTTTTACGACACGACTAGCTTGAAAGGGGGGGAGGGCATCTCCAAATAACATCATACCATTTAGGGCTACTTCGCCTATGTATGAGATCTTGAGAGGTACTTATGACGGTGAGGTGCAGTTAAAAGTGATTAAGATTTCAATTCTTTTGTTGTACGTGTCGATCCCGCCGACAGTCGGTACAGCTGTCGATCCTGGAGCAAGATTTTGCTCCTGTACTCGATTCCAGCGCTCGCTGTCCCAACTTCAGAGACAAGACAACCCAGGGACAACCATCCAAATCGTCAGGTGAGAATCGAGTTCATGAAACGACAGAAAAGAGGACAAACCTGCCAATTCTGGATCTACAATATCGAGTTTGTACAAATGCAATAGAATTGAGTCAGGATCGACAATCTGACTGTCCTTAAATAATCTTCAATATAAATACCAGATTTCTCATAATCTCCCCATGGAGTGTTCTTGACTCAAGCGTGGCAGGTGACATCCTTGAAAAACGAGCTTAGAAAAAACTTTCAGAAATTCAGGTCGAGCGCTCTCGAATACGATGCTTAAAAGTACTCTTCAAGACTCTTCACCGTCACTATCGGCGAGTTCATGCCAGACCTCAGGGTCGATGTTCAAAATTTCGACTCCGGGTCAAAGTCCTGTCAAGTCTCCAGCTCCACCTTCCAAGTGGTGTGTTTGGCCAAAAAAGTCAAGAGTGTGTTTCGTCTTTGGCAGAACTTTACGAGGGAGGCGATACTTACAGTTGACTACTACTTGAAAGTTACTGTCACCATATCGTGGATAAATCAATAGACCGCGAGGGTGAAATATTTTTCAAGACCTCAGCAAAGCTCGATTAATAATCTTAACCTACCCTAATCTAACCAAAAGGTGTAAATACCGCATCGCATCTCCTCTTTGTTCATTGAGGTTCTGTCAAGCATCTTATCATCCATTGACAAGAAAACAGTTGATCTGCGGGACAAGATTTGACGACCAGAACTGGGTAAGTGAATTTTAACACCGGACCCACTGCCCACGGAGCTCCAGGGAGCTCCGTGTCACTGTGAACTGACAAGGAGAGAGTCAGTACATATACCATGACGATAGCAGCCATTTTGTGGCCTCTACTATCCCACGTTTATTGGAATGCAGAGGTATTGCTATCTCCGCTCCTTATTTTTGGGCCCTGAAAAGAACAAACTGGGAGTTTGGAGTTACTGAACTAGTATTCGGTCCGTTTCACATCCTTTGACCCTTTCCCTGGCAGCTAGCGAGGGTGACACTGATCATGATGAGGCAGACAAAAGTATCTGGTGGGCCGAACTTGAAGTAGCTCAGTCAAACAATGATAAAATTCAACAGTCAAACCGAGGGAGAACCACCAATACTGAGTTTTCTCCGTTCAACCCCTCCAGCTGAGGGTGTCGAAGGATTAGAGGTCTCATTTTGATGAGCCGTAAAACCGGACAACAAATGGAGTTAGCAAAAGCTTGAATCCACCCGACATCGCAGTCAGCCGATTTACCAAAAAAAGAGCTTTCCTAACAGTCGGTCTTGATGTCCCGAATCGGAAGAGGTCTTCTTCGCTAGGTCAAAAGCTTTGTGCTCTATACAGATCCGCCCGTTGCGGTCCTTTGCCTAGTCCTCAGAAAGTTCTTTTTCAGGGACTTGTCGACGCCAATATCAATGTCCTCCGGAGATGATTACAGCTGTTGTGTTTGACCAAGGTCAAAATATGCATCTAGTATGCACGTTTGCGGTTGCATCGATGTACTCAATCCCGAGGTTTTCAATGTTCCTCGGCATTTGAACTTTTGAGTTGAACTTTCAACATTTGTATGACTACTTGATGGAAAGAGATCATGGTGAGGTGTCGAAGGTCAATGGCTTTGAAGGATTTACCTATGATAATCAGTTTATTGCCAGCCCTTGATAAGTAGTTCACTTCAAGGTAACGAAATCTGACAGAAGGACACACACACCGGGCTACTTTGCTCGATGGCGTTGAATAGATTCTTGAGCGAGCGTGATCAGTAAGTCAGATAGGCCAACGGAAGCTCCCTCCAGACCACCCCTGAATTAGCGTAAATCAGCTCGCGATTTTTGCGATTTCCGCGTCCGGAGTTGGTGTAAATTAGGCCTCGAATCTCCAGCCCTTATTTGGTGTAAATCGGTGGGGGCGCATCAGTTCTGAAACTCGTTCGGCGGGGAAGAAAAATGTTTCGTACAATGGGATCAAAGTATCTTTAAAGACGTTCCCGGCTAGGGTAGCTCGCAGTAGCCTTGCAGCAACGCTGGAATTTAGCGCAAAAGAGGTCCAAAACATAGCGCAAATGAGGCCCATCTACCGAGCCTGGTCTGAGTTCCGGGAGCCTCTGGTGTACAACGAGCGGAATTTCGATGATAGGGTCTGACGAGAGGTATAGATATGGGGCGTTACGACTGGTAACTTCCTGAGAGAAGACTCGCTCAGAAATTAGCATGGAGTTAGACAGAATCGATATTGACATCAACCTCTGAGTCTTGGACATGGTGTCCATTTGACCGTCTCCAAAAAGCGCGGGGGAAGGCTCTCCTGAGTGCTCCATAGACGTGCAAATTCGTAGACTCGAAGTATTTGAAGATTTATGCGATGAGATATTGATTGTGCCAAGTAACTATTACAGTAGAAAACCCTAATGACGTAGATTATGTAAATGGACTGTGCTTTATCTCTGCCACTGATCGCGTCCTTTTTTTTCATCTATCTTATACTGCTATGTATATGAGATTCAGTGAGGCCCACTACTGAAAACTAGCTATACTTAGGACTCGCCAACTTGAGCAGCCAAAGTGCCGAAACTGGTCCGAAGCCGGAACTCTATTTGCCTTGGAGGCATAGCACTGCTTATAGATCGTTAGCTTTTGCTAGGGTATCATGCCAGTTAATTCTGTGGCTGAAAACGTTTTTGGCATCGCAGGTACGTTGTGTTGGAGCTACAAGTCTGACGACATTTAGGATAAACTGTTTGTAGGTACCGTTTGCTGGACTATACAACTCGTACCACAGCTGTGGAAGAGCTGGCGCGAAAAGGACACCACTGGCCTGTCGGAATGGATGATGTGAGGCGATTAATGAAAAATGTTGCCCATCTTAAAGTTATACTCTTTAGACTCGCGTGGAGTGTTTCAGGGGCTTTTCTGGGCACATATTCAATCGTAGTAGTCCTCAACATTCCCCTCATTGTGCAACCGCAACTGTTTTCCGCGCTTACCATGGCTTCTTGGGCTCAAGTCAGTCAATCTCTTACTTGGCGCAAAACCTCTGCTCTGAACCTTCCCTCAGTGTCAATATTACTCACGACACCGTACCTTGAGTGTAGCGTGGATGCTCTTTCTGCTTGGCTGTGTAATTCTCGGAAGCTTCGAGCTAGGGATGGTATATGCCTTGCGCAGTTCATACAGTCGCGGAGAAAAGAGTGGTATAGCTGGCGCAGAGTTCTTTTCAATCATGAGCTCAGTCATTCTTGCGCTGTCTTTCATACCGCAATACTACGAAATATACAAGCGCAGAGAAGTCATTGGAATTTCGCTTGCTTTCATGGCTGTTGACATTCTAGGTATTTGAGCCGTCCTCTACTATTTTTCATACTTCTAAAGGATTTTTCTGTAGGAGGTGAATCGTTAGCTCTGGTTTGGATGATTTCTCACAAACATTCTGGCTGTAGGTATCTTCTCGGATCTGTCATTAGTGTTCAAAGCAGGTCCTTTCGACGCAGTGGCCGCAGTGACGTATAGTCTCGTCGTCGTACGTATGCCTCTTGCCACGTTCTGACAACTCTCATCCCGCTGACCTAGGCGATGGATGGCGTTGTGGTAATCGCAGCCTGGATTCTCAATCCTCGTGCAAGGAGAAGACGTCAGCGGCAAGTGGAACTAGAAGCATCGGAGGCTGGTTCTGTTATGAGGCCAAATCCCCCGAATGGCAATCCTGATTCTGAAGTCTTGCAAACAAGTGATACTGAACTAGCTATTGTTACTACGTCAACCCCGTCAGAAACAATTGCTCCGAGCTCTCGAACAACAATCGAAAAAGAGGTGCGTAGGAAACTTTGAAGCACGAATATCGGATGCCTACCCCCTAATCCTTCTCCCGTACTTAGAGATAGAGGTTCGATGACGAGGTTCGAGGACGAATCCATAATTTGCATGCTGATTCAACCGCAAGGCTGCCAAGTTGACCCCTCAACTGTACCTGTGCACTGCAAATGGTTCACGCATTCGAAATTAGTTAGAGATAGAAATTGCTTGCATAGTTGTAGTAAGGTACATTTTACTTGTTGTACAAGAGAAAGGCATATGATAAAAGGCGAGCATAATGGCATGGAGAGAGAGAGGGGCAACATAGGTAAATGCAAATGCAAATGCAACAAGGCCTGATAAATGAGATGATAAGAGAATGAAAAACTGCTTCGTAAACTTGACTTCCTTCAACAAAACACCCACTTTCCTTCAGTCTTCGGTCCTAAAACTTCATTGGTCCACTTCAGGACCTACAAGTCTCCTACTGGCGGTTTGAACAACAGGAGTTCGTATCGAGAACGTTACGCGACGCGAAAAGACCCGACGCAAAAAGACCATCGACCTGTAACTGGCATCCCGTCCAATAGTAAAGAACACAAAGAGTCCAGCTATCACCACTGCCAAGAGAATCATCAGCAGGAACCAATGAAGCTGCTCCTTGACCCATAGAGCTTGCCACGTTTGCATCTTTCTCCGGATTCTTTTCCGGCAGGACACGCGAGCGCTTTGGGCATACTTCGACGCCGAAGAGTTCATGGTTTTCCTCGCAACCCACGTAGTTGGTACGGTGACGAGAGAAAACACAAACCCAAACCACATAGGAAACTTGGTCCATCTGTCAAGCACGGCGTGCACCCGTTGGACTTCGGCGGCACGACGACAGGCAAACTCATGAGAGGTCTGATAAGTAGTGGAAGTCATCGACATTGTAAGCTGGGCGAACAGGTACAAGGATGTTTGGAGGTGTATAGATGCTTCGCGGAATGTGCGTTTGTGAACTGTGGATGTCGATAATGGTTCGGGCTCTACGTTAAAAGAGGTCAGGTTTCGGAATGGCCGACGAGATAAAAAGAAACATACCGACAAACACAAGGCATTTGTTTCGTTCGCTGAGCACATGGACCGCAAGAGGAGAGAGCCAGTTGGGATCTGGACGCTCGAACTGAACCCACCGCATTGGGTCAATAGGCTACAGAACAGATGCAGTCAGTCGACCCACAGAAAAGCGCCGGATTTGACTTACTGCACATGCTTCCAGATTCCACATTTTGCACACCCTCCTTGTGTCTAGTCCACCAGAAGAGTCAAGCATGACCTCGCCCTCCATATCCGGGAGCATCTCATAGCGAATCTTGTAGATATGAGAGTAAAATTTGACCCGGATCCATCTACCAGCAGCGTTTGTACAGGTAAAAAAAGACATGGTGATACGAGACCTACCCAGGAAGTGGTGGTAGACGTTGCGGAGGGTACCGCATTCCCCAAGTGCTCTCTCGTGCTGTTTGAGCAGCTACGGCGAGCTCTTTCGGTGTAGGGAGGTTGACTGATACTGGATAAGGCATACCAGTCACGTCAAAGTCTGAAAGTTTCTGGGGAAGGATGAATCTGTTTGACGAGAATCAGTGAAGTCACGGAGGGAAGGAGAGTGAAGAGGGAACGAGTACGAGTCAAGTCGCAGAGATCGAAACTGATCTGAAGGTTCAGAGGAAAATGCTCGGTATATAACCTCGTTTGACCTGTAGCTTTGACCGTAAAACTAGCGACGACGTTGTTCCATATGAGGAAATGGTGTTGTTTTGAGATGCCAAACGTCAATATTGCAAGGTAACCGTGAATGTCATCAGAATACATCCTTCGGTGCGACTTTGACACTAAAGAGGAAGAAGGTTGCCACGACTGGAACGCTTGGACCCAATACCATTTGAGGACCTTGAATCAAAGGTTTTCGGCCTCGAGGCATTGAAGCACTGAATTTTGTTCAAAGAAGATGAAGGGGTTTTCCTCTAGTAGTACATATACCGTCGCTTGAGGTTGGCCCAGGATAAGTCCATGAGCGCTGCAGTTCCCTACAGGAGAGAAGGCCTGGAAACAGACATCGTCATTCCCGTAGCTAGGGCGCTTTGAGCTCAAGGAAACAAAGGAGTGTGTCATTTGTGACCCAAAACGTTACAACAAGAGTATGTCTTTGTACCCAGAACGACTGAGATGGCTGAATTTACGATATTGGTTGATATTACCGTATTTATTCTGTTGCAGTAGAGCGTTGAGGGTGGGACATTAGCTTGCCCTTCATCCCGAAAAGTGCAGAGATAGAAAACAAGAGTAAGTCCCAAAAAGGAAATGCCACTGGTGACTGTTATTTGTCACATACATAACCTCCTGATCCTGTAACTTACTTTCTTTCTTTTCCTGGCTCAGCATTTTTCATCGTCAGACTCTCTGAAGCTTTGAATAATGTGACCGTATATCGCTCTCAGCGTTGCGTCGGACCGTCGGTGGACACTTGCTGAATCGTTAGTTTCACAAGAACAACGATATTGAGCTCTACAATGGAGTACGCGTTTGGTGCTAATCTACAAGTAATCTCAACCAGACGACAGCCTGGGATCCTGGCGCGGGCAGCCGGAGATGCTTGTAGAACGACAAAAATCTCTGGAGCTTGTTCTGAAGGAATGACGGGACGGCGTACTCCATTCAATTTTGAGCTGAGCCACACGCACGTCCAGGATAGCTCTCTTTACTCTGTCTAATAAGACTGACAAAAAGGCGACCTGTAGCCAGCTCTTTTGCAGAGAATACGGTGATTTGCCGTCACGCTCATGTGACTACTGGGATCGTCTCGTATCTGTTTCATTTCCATGAAAGCAGCCTAGCTTCCAGTATCAGATCTATCGACTGTTTACTGTCTGTCACAATGGATTCTCCGTGTACATGAGTTTCTATATGTATCATCTTATGTATGGGTCTACTCATGAGGATTGATGTGACTGAACGCGTCGTGACCACGTGGGCTCCTAGGTCATAATTCAATGAACTTTAACTTACTTACATCCTTCTTTCATTTAAACTTCCATCTTCTCTTTCTTTCGTTCTTTGCGCTCACCACTCAACGATGCCTAAACGCATTCCAACCCCGCCTATGGAGAGTAACTCCAACTATTTTGTAGTTTGCTTCCCTTATCCCTTGAACGCTAATTGGGAGCTCGACGCCGACGCCATTACATTCGCTCGATGGATTGCATGCTGTATCAAGCAAGAGTTTTTCACCGCCATTCTGTGGAAACCCTCGGTAAAGCTCTCTTTTCATCTCGCTAAAGCAAGCTCAAGTCTGATACGTCCGATGATAGGCTCGTGGGATGGTCCTTATCGAAATCGACCGTACCTTCACAGACCATAAAATCCTCCTCGGCGAGCATAGATGGTGAGCGGATACAACCTCCTAATAAATCAGACATCTAATCAAGTTATCGCTCAGGGCTGAATTTCTCCAGAAGCCGAACAAGGAGGAAAAACCGTGTTCCACCCAGATTTTTTACTCGAACTATTCCAACCATCGTGCAGCACAGAAGGAAGGTATGTATCATCCATAATATCCTTTTGGCCCTTTCTTATATACCAAACTCCAGGCTGGAAAACGATCTCCGTACAGGACAAATGGTTCAATGACTGGAGTATCAATAATTCGTGAGTACTTTGTTCAAGTCATCGTCTAAGTATTTGAACATCGATTGTTTGTTTATCTTTCAGAATCGTGAAACAACCTTATCCGTTGACGCATTGGTGCCAGGTACCCGTAGAAGACGCAACCAACAAGAAAATGTGTCGAATGCTTCCGGTTGCCTTTTTCACTCCTCCTGCCAAAGCAGCTAAGCCTGGTGCGCGCTCAGTTTCGCATTTCATCCTCTCCCGCATTCTTATTGCGCTATAGTTGTCGGTTCCAAGGCATGGGTTCAGAGTACGACCGCGCCTAAGCCTGATTCCCCAGAGATTCAACGTTCTGCTTGGAATTCTGGACGGCCCAGCTCTGTCAACAAAGCGCCTAGCCATTCTAACGCTGCATCAACAGCACCTCGTCCTCAAAATAATAATGTATCTGTTAACTCTTCCACTACGCCAAAGGCTTCGTCGACGTCCAAGGCCAATCAAGGTGCGTGGGGGCCTAAGCCTAAGCCTCAGCTAGGCGCAGGAACTAAGAATGCCTGGGGAGTCACACCCAAATTGGCCGCTACTACTCCTCAGCACCCCCCAGGTCTTTCTGCTTCTCCAGCGAATCCGCCCTCTGCACCTCCAGGTCTCGTTCGTAACACGAGCTCAGGTTCAGGCGATTCGGATATTGCCTCGGATGTAGCGGCAGACCGTGCAGTGATGGCCAACGCTCAGTACGATGATCTCCTCGCCGGCACGGGACGGTTGACTGTCTCAAATAGCACCCAGAACGCACTCTTTGGTATTACTCCGGACGAAGATCCCGATTACGAATCCGTCGCTGCCTGGGAAACACCTCATTCTACTGGTGGCGTGTCCACCATCTACTCCGTCGAAGCGGAAGATGTCAAGCAGAATCTCTGGGGGGATTACAAAGTTCCTACTAGGCCGGAAGACGATGAATTGGAATGCCCTGTCCATGGAGTTATCTGCTCAAGAGGTATCTGTGTTGCTTATTCTGAATTGAAGAGGAAGAAAGAAAGAGCCGAGCGTGCGGCCAAGAATCCTCGTGGCGGCGGCGGTCGCGGTGGTGTAGGGAGAAAGAGTAAGGGCAGTGGCAACAGGAATGGCTCTGATGGTACGTGTCGTGAGCTTTTCCAATGGGCGATCATTTATGTGATGAATGTAGGTGAATGGAGCAGTGTCAACAGAAGCGGCAGAGCATCTTCCACTCACTCGAGCGCTCATAGTAGCCGCTCTGCTTCGCGCTCGAACGCACCGGCTGCGGAACCAGTCCTGGTGCCATTCGTACCGTTCGACCACGACAATGAAGACGACCCTTGGTAGTCTCCCTATCTGGTCTGTTCTCGTAGTGTATCTTGTTATCACTTCTTCCTTGTCTTTGCAGTTTCTGTATCTCGCCTTGATCAACCTTAACAGCATCTTTGTGTCTTTTATGAACTTGTGTACATCTTCGGGTCGTTCCCTCTCATTAAAGCGGTTCTTTATCGCATATATTTATACCTTGTTTTGTTTAGTAGATATCTTGCACTCTTTACTTGTATCGCTTTATACAAGCTGTATGCGTACTTCATGTTAGTAACCGTAAATTAATCGTAACAGACTGAGGCAGTGTACATTAGGCGCCTTTCGCCGTCAGAAGCGCCAGCGCCACTGCTTTCAACTCATTGTGTGCTGCACTTGCACACCTACCGCGACAGCTGTAGTGAATGTATCTTTCTGATACTCGTTGCTCTAAATCCGGAGCTGCTCCCACAAACCCCTAGTAACCTCAACTCTGCGTTGAAGCTGTATAGACTCACAAGTCGATCATTGTGCGCTAAAGAGAAGGGAACCATGCATCTCAAGCGCCCCCTGACACGAGTTGGGTTCGTATAAAAGCATTGATCGGAGTCTACCTTCAAGCCACACCCAGCTTTGTTTATCATCATGTCTTCGCCACATTTTTCCAATGGGATCTCAAGTTCAGCTTCTTCAGTCGCCGACGACATTTTTGACCCCGCATCTCCTCCTGACAGTAAGCTTCACTTTTCTTTGCTCATAACCCAACATTGTCCTCATTACTCTCAGTATATTCACCCCCCACAACCCCGGAATCCTCTTCAACAGAAGAAAATCTGCCACCATACTCTAGAGGTTCGGAGCAAATGGCATCCCACAGTTCTGTATACCTAAATTGTACACAGAAACCCACTCATCGCTTAGTTCGGAAGAGCAAGCTATCATCGACTGGATGCGAGCTCATCGTAAGTCGAGTAATTCTTGTACGGCCTTGGCTAAGTTATGCTTCAGCCAAACAACCCTTCAAGGTTGATGCGGCCTGGGCTATCTATCCGCTTGAAGAGGATTTAGATTCTACAATGACCAGCCTACCACAGATATCAGGTCTGAACACAGAAGAGTATATTGATCTGACCAATGAGCCACTGGTGAAAGAACATACACCCCGGGCTCGACGCTACAAAGGAATCTCCCAGGAGCATTCGCTGCTGTAGCGGGCAAGCAACAGATATATAGTAGACGCCGTGGTAAGTACCCCCAACACGCTGCTTACAGTAAGTTCTAGGGCTAACGCCTCATTGTAACCTTGTTGCATAGATGGCGATCGTCCTGCTGCAACATACGTTCGCACAGCACCTAACAAAGTCCGACAGAGGAATCGAGGTGACTACCAATGACATATGCTTTTCCGCAGATCTGTTGACGCCGGACTTCTAGGCTTGCAGGGTGCAAGGGCTTCTTCTGAAAGACCCCAAACAATGACAGTATCTGGGGCCAGCGTTTTGTATGGCGCATCGAATTTTGTCATCAGTGGATCGAGTATTGCGCCTGGCGCATTTTCGGCTATTGCTGGTGACCAGGAGATATGGTACTTCTTGTTTCTTCTTACACTACTAGAGCCGAGATTAATAGCTTCATTCTCAGGGCGGATTGAGAGGCTAGAACGTTCCAATTCAATATGCTCGCCACAATTTGATTTCAAAAGAGCCTTCAGTGAGATCGAGTACCGTATTCAGGCTATCATCCTGATAAGATTATCTGAGGGGTATTACTGGATAATACATATCTACTGCATGAGAACAATAAGTAAGATAGATTATGAAAAATTTTCCCAGGACAGGCAGACTCGTTATACACTGACGATCCATACGATATGTGCATATAGTGATAATGTTTGTTTATCATACTTTTGAGTTAATCACCCTAAGTATCATGATCTGTGGCTGGTCTATTTCTTTATAGTAGCTCGTATTGGACGTATCTTGACTCTTTCATCGAAAGAGCCTAGCAGAAAAGTTTTCGTACATGTATATATAAGCTGTAAATTTCATCTGTAAATTCAACTGGTTGTTGTTGAGATGGTACATATCTGCTGTTCTCTTTCTTCTTCTCACTAGTCTTTCTCACTAGTCTTTCTTCTCACTAGTACGTTGTGGATCCGGCCCGGGCGTTTAACTCTCTTCCTGCCTTGATCATGACCGTTCAGATTTCAATCTTCAGAGATTTGAGACTTCAATGTGCATATTCTTACTCCCGGATATTCTTAAAGAGGGGCCTCTTGGCTGACTTCCTTCTTTCTACACAAACTTGAAGGTTGCAAGATCCCAAGATCCCAAATTTAGCTTAAATCTGGTTGCCAGCTTGTTATCAACAGCTTTGACATATTTCGATGCAAAGCATTCATGCACTCTAACAGCTTCTTCAACAGATCATCGAGTTTGACCCTTGTTTTACGGGAATGATTAACAGCCGTGCTTCATGCAGTAATTCACATAGATCGTCATAAAAGAATCGCTGAAGTTGTATGGTTGTGAAGTTGACAACCTAGTCGAAGCGCTCGGCAAGATGCATAAATATCACTTCAAGGAGCGCAGCTTTATTATTTTATACCGAAAACTCAGCAGTATTCAGCAGTACCTTCTCAATGAACCCATATCCATCTAATCATCCTAATCATCAAGGACAACAACGAAGTTCACCAGCATCACCTCGCATGTTCGAGGTGACTATTCGCGTACTACTTCTGCACGTCGGTCGACTTCTTTCACATTACGCTTTCGTGTACGGCTTACTCTTTAGTTTCTATTTTCCAGACTTACCTGTCGAGCGATTTCAAACACCTTCGGACAATCCTTCTACCACTTCAAGATCACATATTGAGGGCACGTTTCGTAGCGGTGCCTTCAGTGCTGTCGCTGGCGACCAGACTATTCAACAAGTTTCTTCCTCCGCAGGCTTACAAATTAATCGTGACTCCTATGGTGAACGGTTTCCTCCCGGTGTTAAGTCTTCACTAATCGCAATGTTTAGCTCACCAGAATCCTAACCCCAATCCCAGTGTTTTGCGGGATTTTCGTCGTCACAGCAAAAATACCCCCGCTCATCCTCCTGGTACGATTTTTGGCGAAGCTTCATTTAGTGCCGTTTCGGGCTACAGCACGATATGTACACCCAACCACGTTTCCCAAAGTCTAGGCAGTACGTCTTTGTTCAGATTTAGGTTACATGATTCTCTTGACACTACCCTTTCTATAAGCTCATTCGACGGACGTTCTTCTCATCGAACGAAATTACCAGACAGTCACTATTCAAGCAGGGGCGCTCCCTTCTTCCCTCCTGGGAGCCATAGCGCTGTTTCTGGATACCAAGGGTTTGATCCACGTGCCCCGAGTGTACTGAAGAATGCTCAGGGTTTTAACAGCAAAGGCGGAGATTTCAAAGCGGGTGCCTTTAGCGCTGTCTCTGGGAACCAGAGGATAATTTTGGATCGGCCACCGTATTCGGAGCCTTCCACACATCGTTCTCGTGGGATCTAACCCACTCGTGAGTCCCTACCACCATTGTCGGGAAGGTTTCGGACCCGGGAGACAGAGGGGAACACTTCAACCACTAGCATCTGAACTGCGAGTCTCTTCTAGTCATATGTTTCAATGAAAAACAGCATTCGACTGCTATGTTGTAATGTCTTCTACTAATCATTGCCACCGGGGTTCAGGGTTGGTCTCACCCATTGAAGTTGGAGCTGTTGAAGTGCTGTTGGACTTGAAGTGTTTTACTTAGTATATCTCTGGTATCATCTGTTCTTTCTTCATTTATCACAAGCGTCTATCTAGGCCGCAGTAACGCAGATGCCTCCGTGAATCTGGTAGTAAACAGGACATCTAGAAGCATCGTTGTCTGATATCTTCAGATTGGGGAGGTCCTTTTATTAAGGCTCGTTCGAGCTTCGACCTATTGTTTTCTTCTCTTCACATCAATATGAGTGCTTCAGATGAAGTATCTACTACAGGCAATACGTTGAGTCTTTATGGACAGAGTAATCCGCCTTGACGTTTATTATCAAAAAGAGAAATCAAAGCTCACATTTTACCATAGGCAACCACAGTGTCCAAGGGACAGAGTCTTACCGTCGTCCTAATATCTCCGCCTCTGGACCTAACGGAACGCGCCCTAGTGTACTTTCTGGGGCAGGCAAATTCACGGTGTCTAACACCACTATTCGCGCCGGCGCTATGAGTGCTGTCGGGGGACGACAAATCATCAGGAGCAGGGGGCCAGAACCCGCAAGGTACAACGAACAAGGTAAGATCTAGTGTTCTTTAAAACTGTGCGCTTATAGTCAATGGCTCCTCCGAAACAGTATCCACCGATAACTTTACTCACGGGACTAGTGATCCCACCGTTCTTGCTCGATTCGACGGGGAAATTTCCAACGCGACCTGTGGTCTTGGGTCTTTCACTGCTGTCGGGGGAAAACAGAACTTTCGCAGCCGCCGCCGACCAACCGATGCAACCCGGTCTGGTGAGTCTGTTGCCTCGTAGAATATTTCAGCCCAGTTCATTGTATCATTCGTTGTCTTAGCCCGTCATCCGAACGTATTGCCCGACCGTAGTGATATTCCTCCACCTAACAACGGACGTTTTGATGACGGGCAGTACGCTGCAATTGCAGGAAATTCGGGCAGTATTCGAGTTAGTCCAAATGTTTTGTCCGACTTTCGAAACGTTCACGCTCATCATCTCGACCTTCTCCCGGGATCGTTTTGTGCGGTATCCGAAGATCAAGATATTGAGTACGATGTGGATGATCAACAGCAATAGTTATGCAGATTACGCTTTTTGGACGGCAGATGCTACTTTGTAAAATTACCATGTCAGATCTTTGAAACAAACAGCGATACACGAGATATAGTTACACTGGTCTAGCGAGAACGGTATCCTGGGGAACTTATCTAGACCGATCTCGATGATCCCGGGTGCGTTATGAACATGGCGCCGCCTAGGAAGAGGCAAATCGTTCTGGTTTGTTGTTCCCTTTTGGACCTAATAGATGATAAAGTTTAGTAGCAGGTGCTTTCGCGTATAGTTTATGCTGCACGCAGGAGGTTGGCATGGATACCTATAGTGACTCTTGAGTTATACGCTCACATTGTAGTTCAAAAGATGCAAGCTCGCAACATCAGACTCGGAGAAGTTATTGCTAGTTATTGCCGTTGAGCATTGAACTATCAAACTTTAAACGTCAATTTCGTGTGTTTCATTTACCCAAATAGTCCTGCTCAGAAAACCCGCTCAGAATATTATAAATTGAACACAATAGGGACCCCTTTCCTTCCTTCTTTCCGTGTCTGTCCATCATCGTTCCGCCATTTATCGCCAATGTCTCCAAAGCCACAACCCGAAACCATGGCGCGCAGGGAATCAAGTAACAAGTCAAATAGGGGAGCCGCTTTTCCACGTATCATGTGTTGTTAGACGCTACTTACTGAGGAGCATCGTAGACGGGCTCAGAAACCATACGCCCGGGAAGAGAGGATGCGGACCAGGAGCGTTGGTCTGGACGAGGTCAGTCTACCGACCGCCGTGTCCGAACAGGCCTTAGCCGACCCGAAAGGCACGATAATTTATGTTTCTTTTCGTTTTCATTTTGCTGAAGATCTCTGTAGATAGTAGGCGTCGCATGGGTCTCAACTCTCTTTCTCCAGCGAAGGTACTGAGGAGGCGATGACATGAGTTCGACCCTATCTGATTGAAAATCTACCTCTTAGATTAAACGGAAACGAGCGTTGAAAAGATCCGCAGGTGCGCTTTCTTCCATGGTTGTGGCTTTATCTTGAAGGCTGCGATAGTCCAAACGCACGAAGATTCAGGTCCACCCCAGGCTGGACCCAGTGTATCGGCACCGTCGGTATTGGCAAACCCACAAGGTCTCAGGATGACAGACAATATCGTAGGGACCGGTGCGTTCAATGCCGTAGCGGGTGACATGATCATTGGCTACGATCCCGAGCTTGGTGAGTATGTTTGTTTCGCACAGGGAGTGAAATTTTGAGAATTATATATACCATTAGATGCAAAGCGTGTCGCTTCAGTCGTGCCAAGGGCCGCCTTCCCATCTGTCTTGGGGAATAGCGAAGACGTAGACTTCAGTGAAAATGACATCCGGGAAGGAGCTTTCGCTGCAGTTGGTGGAGATGTCAAAATCCGCGTGTAAGAGTCAAGAATGAGGGGCCCGAGGAAGCAGTCGTAGGAAAACTTGAGCCTTGATAGAATTCCTGCTGGATTTTAGCGTGGTATATACGCAATGTGATGATATGAATGGTGCCCGCACTCCTTCCGCTGTAATAGCTGATCTCGAGCAGCTCATAATCAGGTTCGAATGGCTTTATCCATACGAATGAATTCCATGAGTCAGATCCAGATTCTACTGCTAGTAATCGGTGACTAGTGGAGCCGACAATCCAGAGATGACGACGCGAAGTAATCGGGAGACTCAACCGAGTCGTGGGAAAAATTGTCTTGTCAGCGGATATCTGGACCGCGAAATCTTTCTTTCTTTCCTCTGCGTCACCGTCTTCGGTGTTGGCCACGGCCCCGAAGAAGAATCTCGACAATCTCGACAATGGTCAACTCTGTATTCTTCTCTGACTCAACGGTTCCGACGTGACGTGCAGTAATACCGGGAACCGGCACATTCATATGATCTAAATTGTATCTCATTTGGGGGCCTTTGGGTGGTTTGGGCTTTTTGTTGACGGAAAATAGGACAATATGAGCTGTCGATGATTGCGCCGAGACGTTTGAGGGACAAGATGTAGAAAGTTGGCGATGTCGATGAGTTTACGTTCTCAGAACGTTTTAATCAAGCTTACTCTGGAAGTGATGCTCGCTACAGGATGTCTTTGGAATCCTGTTAGAATCTATTTGCATCTACGTTTCCCCATTGAGCTCTGTGCTCTTTGTTCTGTATATGGAACATCTGTCATAGAACGAGCGCTTGAGCGCTTATATGCGCCCTCCATCAATCATTTTTTGATATGTAGCGTCACACTGTGCTTCGGTCCCGCTCTTTTTCTTCCTTAAATGGTATAGTGGCGTTCTCGAAGGCGGCTTCTATTACTTTTTGCCTCATGGTTGGACCCACAGCTATCTGTTTTAGGTTTAATTAGCCGCGCACGAAGCGCATTTCCTGACATCCCGCCTCCCACCACCTCGCCGACGCTTTCTCATTGGGCAGAAGCGTAGTTGATCGTGATAAACAACGTTGGTATAAGAAATGACTCGACCGACGTTTTTTCCCCAGTCAATTTCCCTCCCTCCCTCACTGTCACCGTCCTTGCCGACTTTCCGCTAAAGTATATCCCGCTACCATGTCATCCAACTATTCAAAATCTGTATATTCTGGCCGTTCCCACCGAGACTCTGTGCCCGAGTCCTGGGGCACCGTCCAATCCGGATCTCGTACACCGACGCCTTCACACACATCAACAACATTCGCCCATCGGTCCAACCCCTCATATCCCTCTCCGCATTATGGGTTTACTGGGCTGGCCCCGTATGCTGAAACACCCGGAACGCCATTCGTAGGCACGGTTCCACTACCATATCAATATTGTGGTACACCTGCGCCGTTCGCGCCATACATGTCCACCATTCCGCTCCCTGATGGTAGGTTTCAGTGTAACTGTCCACTTGATTCTCATCACCAATGCTTTGATAGATGTATCCATGAACCCTTTGCTAAGATACCCCCCTAAAGCTACATTTAATGTGACCTATCATCACAGCTCTATCGCTTTTCGTGACAACCTTTCCTCCAACGACGTCGCTATTTATCCAGCCGTCCATTCCCTTACCCTTGGCCTTTCGTTTATCTGTGCCGGGAAAACGGTTGATGTGAGAGCATCTACTCCCCATGGCCTTACCGTTCGCGACGTATTTGTCACTCTCTCGAGCTTTTTGCTTTCTGTGCCAACATCTCATGAGCTGTCTACCCTTCGTCCAGATATACTTGCTCGAGGAAAAGCAACTCAGCATGCTAGACGAACAAGGAACGAAACTCAAGGCTTGAGATGGGCAGACTTTTTAGGAGACTGTGTCTACTTTGGAGGTCTGGTCAAGAATATGAACGGCGTTCATGAAGTTCACTTTGTGTCTGCGCCCTTGGCCTAACCTCTCTTCCTCAAATTGCGACGCTTGAGCGTTGCGCACCATTCCCCCACTCACCATATATGTCTATTATCTCTATTATTTTCGCTTTCTTTGGTTTTCAACCTTGCTATCTTATCCGTTTGGGTTCTCTTCTAGTCTAGGCGAACGTTTTACCACTGTATCACATCACTTCTCGGACACTGTAGCATACCTCAATTTGTAGCATATCCGATGTATCTCATCTCAAACCCCATCTCGTCCATACCACTTTGTCGTTCTCTGTTGTCTACCTAGAACTTTGAAAACATAACTTTGTTGAGCTAGCGTGTTCGCGACGGCATCTTCCGAGCACGTGATCGCAAAATGCCAAGGCCCAAAATTTCAAAATTGCACAGACTCAGGAAGGTCTTTCCGGCTCCCGATAATTTATGATTGGGTTCATTGAAAACGCATTGCCAAAACTTACAGAAGAAACCGGGCTGGTGTTCCTTGCGTGATGCTATATCTCCTCAAGATACGCATTGGGTAAGCAAGTCCCGATATCTTGTCCTTTGAGCTTCAATGAATACAGAAATGAAGGCTATGCAAAGTATCTATCGACGTCCTAGACATTTTAGGCCATATCTCCCTCAATAGCTTTAGAAAGAATAGCTTCGGAAAAGACAACAGCTTTCTGAAGCTGTTGAGACGTTTCTTTTTTTTTCTACAAGCCGTGGGTATGTGTGTAAACCTTTTTCTGATCCTTGTCTTACGATGCTGTAGACAGACATCATTCTACTTCCCAACTATGTCCAGACACACTCCAGAGAGAAAAAGCTCTCATCAATCGTCTGGACATTCCCCAAATGATCCTTCGTTGAGACGCAGAGGGAGCCTTCCCCCAGACTACCAAGATGCTGTCCACATGGGCGCACGAGATTCAAGGGCTGTTCCTCAAGTTACAAACAAGCGCAAAAGGACATACGAAGATGGTGATAAATACTACGGGGACGACGGTACATACGGGGTTCACTCTTTTTCAGCTTGCAGGGCAGCTAAACTTGGCCTCTCTTTCTTTAGAATACGTGACGATGGAGGTCACAAGAAGGGAGCAACAGGAGATTTTACGACGAAGAGAGCGAGGCACGTCTTCATCAACTGATCAATATATCATTTCTAACACATTCGATCTGTGCAAAGATCACTCCTCAAAACATCACCGACGTCGTACGGACTCTTTGCTTGAAATTGAACAGCAAAGACATTTATCTATGCCTATAGGATCCGATGACCATCATCACGAAGACAGATCATCCTCCGGTAGAGATGATACCATCCGTACCACATCTGGGGTCAATATATTCAGCTATGCCCAAGGAGGAGTTATTAGAGGGGGACGCATGTCCGCTGTCGGCCGTGACCAGACTATCGGTGGGTTTCGTCATACAAGTTCGTAAACAATATTTACCCAACTCCACCAGTTCATACCGAAGTGGACCAAGATGAAACTCCCGTCCAGTCGAGAAATAACACCCTCGAAGTAAGGGTAACGTGTTTGCTGTAATCACCGCCCGATCTGAATATACAATCATATCTGTAGACATTCGAAAGCCCAGAGGGGAGAGAGGCTCTGCACCTGCGAGGAAGCAAGCTCGAACACGTTCGCCTGGGAGCGAGTCACCAACGAACGCTGTCAGCCTTTTTCCTTTTGTTCGAGATTTCGAGATAACCGGTGGAGAATTTAACGCGGTGAGGGGTAATCAAAGCATTACCAGTGAGTCGATATTCAGAAACCATCTTTCGTTGCTGAAAATCCTTCTTCAGCTTACACCCGCTCTTCACGAAACGGACATACACCACCTGCTCATTCGACTTCTCCGTTTGGACAAGGTCAACATTACCGTTAGGCTTGTGTTTGCTCTCCAACTAACAACGTGGTATTGCTTTGGCACACAGATCTTTCCAAAGCCGGTCCACTTCCGTCGTCCTCCCCACGTCGAACACGGGAGCAGTATCCCGCCGTTTCCCAAGAACGTCAGCGCGCAGCTTCCAATAAACCTTCAGATCTAGGCTCGGTTGTATCTGGGCCCAGTGTCCTTGCCTTTGCTTCTGGATTCTCGTTCTTGCACTCGAAAGCCCAAGCGGGCTCGTTCTCTGCAGTTGGGGGTAATCAGACGATTAATGTTGGGGGGGACGCTTGTCATGAATAGAAAAAGACCGTTCTACCGAATCGGTTCATGCTACGTTTAAATCCTGGCTGCATGCCTAATCTTCGCGGTTTTCCGGGTTATGCTGTTGTATTGTTTGAATCAGTGTACCTGAGGATGCACAAAGCGTCCGGTGCTCCACACAAAACAAAGTTCACCGCGCAGCCCACCGATAAGCGCCAATCTGTCTAAGAGTTTTGCGTTGGAGCCACACCCTGTGGATAGCACTAGCACTCTCCTTCACGTGTGGTGGTCAAAAATAAAGGCTGGGAATCCTTCACAGCACTGCTAATGATCATTTGAATAGTTGTTACACCTAACACTGTTGCCCTTGTCGCTTGTTTGTGTCACTCCCTAATGTCTTTAGAACCGCAATTATCCTTTGATGAAGCGTACATGGACTCTCCAAGCCAAGAGTAAGTTTGATTCCACTTCGCTCTGCCGGTACTTAGAGTTCTCTAGCCAGCTTATTCTTCGGGATGAAAATGAAAATGAACAAGAGTTGATGCGTGAAGAAGATACTGGAAACGGAAATGGTAAGTTTGTATATTTGTTGCATATTTGGGAGTCCCAATTCTAAACTCGCCAATTGTAGACGATGTAACCGTTACTATCACCTTCGAGCAGAGGGAGATGCTTAACCTGCTTGTATCCTATGATAGTGAGTTGTTCGCCTTGCTCGTGTTGAATCTCCATAACATCTGCTCTAGTTGGCCTAGATGTTTTGAAACAATTATTAGAGGAGCCTGTTCCACAAGAACCGGCTGCAGTGAACGTCAATGGAGCCAGTTCTTTCGCCTATGCTAGTGGTTTCGTGATCAATAACGGGTCATTCCCACTGGCCGGTGGCGATCAGAATATAACTAGTACATCCTTGATTTGCTGTACCGTTCTGAGCTAACTATCGAGTTTCTAATATTTTCTACTTATGCAGTGAATCACTCAGCTGGCGGTTTTCAGGGTGGGGGGAACTTCACAACGGCGGGTCAGAACCAAAATATAACAGGTACGCTCCCGCCACTCACAGCTGTCCATTGAGCTAACGAATATTCTGAATAGTAAATCGTCCAGCTGGCGCTTCCTATGCAGAAGCTATTCAGGAGACTCGAATAGAAGCCTTTCAGCGACATCAGTTGGCAATACGGAATAGGGCTGCTAGTTCACGAAGGATTCAGGACCCACACCAAGGTTGATCTTGCTTTCCATGGCATCAGATACTTCGTAGCTCAAATAATTCCCAAACAGCTTTTTTGGAGCAATCCCGAAGTGCCTACGCCGTGGAAACATACGCTGTACTTCCCCCACCGCCGATAAATCATAGCCAGCTTGCTGATTATGGCTTTCAAGGTATGCAAGTGATCCATCTGTCTATATGTTTGTTCACGAGTTTTACATTACAGACCCTCGTCGCTCTTCTGTTCCTCGACGTCACGGTCGGGGGAGATCTCTCGACTATGCTCGAATGGGAGCTGTTGACAGAAGGCCCGTCAATATCTATGGGCCTAACGTTCTCGCAAACGCTTCCCAGTTCGAATTTGGCGAGGGAGTTGCAATGGAACCAGGAGCTATGGCCGCTGTTGGTGGAGAACAAACCATTTATCAATAAGGATCAGAATAAGGACAAGTTATGAGCATTGGAATTAGAAGCATGTTTGCGTATTTCTTGCCACTGCATCGCCGGTTTTATTTACTATCTTACTATCTTCGGCTTGTCCATCTATGTACCCAATTCTGATGATCTTTTACTCCCTGAGTATCATTCGTCAGCGGTGAATGTTTCAACTCATCAATAAGGCTGTGAAAGTGATTTGGTCGAAGGATGTTTTTGGGTACATCGGTTGCTAGATCAACAGATTTGATTAACGCTCAAACCTCATATATGTACCGCGCTGTGAACTGACAGCGCAGTACTTTCTCCCCCCGTTCATTACATTGCAGCATTGCTTCTACAGCGGCTTCAACAACAGCTGCATCCCAGTACGTCTCGTATTTTTCATTATCCCGATTAGATCCTCTCAATGTTAACGCACAGGATGTTCTCAAGTGCCTCACAATTCGGTATATCAAACAGTGTCTTCGTTGCCCCCAATGCTACAAGTCCGCCAAGCTTTCCTCTTCCCGAGCCATTTTCAATCTCTTCGACAACATCCCCTGTAAATCCTGCCTCAGACAGTCAGATGAGGAACGTGCGGGATGTGATTGCTTCTTTGGTCGAGAGTGAGTTGTATGCTCGACTTCTACTCCCGCGAAAGAAAGATATCCTCTGTGGAAACCAAAACCAGACGAGTACCTACCCGAGGAATACAAACGAATCGGAGTCCGCATCGGGGATGTCGGAATTTTGAACGATTCTGGAGGGTTTGATTATCTCTTTAATGGGTGTCTTCCTGCGGATCATCCTGTCAATATCGGAAGAGTGCCCGACGGTTTCAAGCAGCTGAAAATCAGTGATACCGATATCACAGGGTCTGCTCATGATTATGAGCCAGGCTCTTGTATTGCTAGCGACATTCGTATTTTTAAATCCAGAATGTCAAACCTTCCTGGACACCCTCAAATTCCGTACGTCATTACTTTACATGGTACTACCAAATTGATTGCATCGCTAGAGGAGTGCACGAAAAAGTTGGTGCAGGGCTTTCTTTCCAGTCCTCAGTACCCGATGGTGCTTTGCTTATCCTCCCAGAGGGAGGTAGTAAGATTGACCATCATCAATATACCAAGTTCTACGAATATGCCGCAGAAAGTGCACGGACTTGGTATGCCCATGTCAATGGACCATTGGCTCGTGGAGTACATAGCGGATCCCTCTATCTTGTCACGGGCTGCGACAAAGCTCGCGCATGGGGCGTGGCCTCCTTTACTAACGCAAATCCTCGCGAGGTGTCTCTAGAATTTATGCCTTGCGAGCCTAGAGTTCCAGGAGCCCCTGAATATTTGTTCAGCACTTGTTCATCCGCATTCTCATCGAGTGATGCAGACAATATCTTCAAAAATGAATCTGGATGTGTGTTTCTACGTGGTTTCAAGATTGCTATTAGAGCCCGGCCGTTCATCCCTGGTCTTCCGGTCAAGGTGACATACACATCTAATCTGGAAGTGGATGAGTTGTTGCCAAAACCAAAGGGAACTGGGCACGCGAAAATGGAACGGCGGTACAAACTGGCTCCAAGAGTGCCTTCAAACACGTCTACCACCTTCCAGACACGCCGGCCAGCAGAGGACCCTGGTTCCGGCAACGAAACCCCAAACTTTGATCCTCCCGCAAAATACCAGGCATGTTACCTCAAACACAGGACTGGATCGCACATACTCACCCACTGCGACTGCCACGAAGGCACACCACCCCCTGACGCGATTAACCCACGGACTTTTATACGAGGTATGGATCGCGTTTTCCAGGCTTGCGTTTTTCTAATTGTCCGAATAAGAATGAGGAGATCGATGTTGCGATTACCCATGATGATGACTGGGCCTCTGTCATTGAAGAGGTGAGTGACAAGCGTCTATGAAATTCTCGGTGCACCGAATGATAATGATTGACCATGTTTCCATTTGCAATGAAAACGTTCAAAACAAAATTCAATTGGATGCAGCGCCAAAGGTCAAACTGAATTATTGTTGCGGTTGCCAGGAATCTTTTTGAAAGTGCTAGATGGTCATCTACTGATTATCTCAGGCTGATACACAGATGCCAGAAGACCGGGAGTTAATATGCCGCATCTGTAAAGATTTTGAACTCGTAAAATACAAGTGTAAGTATGTGATTAAATATACCCTGTTGGTTGGCTAATTTCAGCTGGAACTAGCTTATGCATGTATCAACCGTCGAGTCGAGCACGGAAAGAATGCTGAAGAAATAACAACGCTGTCTAAGCTGTCGCCGACCCCAGTATCTTCTATGATTCCGTCAACTGAAGCTCTATCTACATCCAACCCACAACCGCCCCCAAGTTCGCCTCAAGATGATTTGAACCCCGATTTGAGGGATTTTTATTTGAGCGGTATTGCGTTCCGCCACAGACTCAAGGATAACCTTTTTTATCGATGATGAACAGGCGGCTTACACCCTATCATGTCCTCGGCTTCTCAGCAGTCTTCGGCCACTACATGGGATGAACCGCCTTGGACTAGCTGGATAGAGACTACACAGGATGCTCTTCTGATCCTTGAGGCTGCTCGTAGAGGCCTCATTCCTCGCGTCAGAAGACGCCTCGTAGATTCTGAGAGGAAATTGATCACTTCTGGCTCGGTCTTCGTCTTTGACGAGGACGAAAGCGGCATAAAACGCTGGACAGATGGCTTCTTCTGGAGTCCAAGTCGAATTCTCGGCAATTTCTTGCTCTATCGAGAAACCGGGAAACGGGGCCCAGGACCCAAAGGCACTGGGCCTGACGATTCTGCCGATGCGAATGCCTCTCAATCGCCAGAAAATCATTCTCTTAGTCGCCCCAAAACCGAATCAACTAAACAGCTGGGGGTTGATAAACTTCACGAACGATCGTTAGTGACCAATAGCGACAAGTTTAAGTCTGGTGGGCTTATGAAAAAGGTACGTTATAAAATCTGATTCGCTTGTACTTTTATTCACGACTGCATTCCTAGACGTTCTCCTTGAGCATCGGTGGAGTAGCCCAACATTTAATTTCTTACTACCGCATCGAAGACGTAGAGAATGGCCGTCTACGTTCGCCATCGTCTCTTCCTGAACTGGCTTCATTGGACATCAGCCCAGAGTACCTCGATAAAACTCACTTTCGAAATCCACCAAAGGTCGAGGTCGGCCAGGATGGTGTACTTCGGTATGGTGGTGAAGCCGACGAAGTGGAAGAAAAGCGTGGCTGCCCTAAACTTCGTAGCGCGATCTAACTAAAAGATGTAGTTTATGTCCTGATCTCACCAACCTTGATAGAAACGCTGACTGTACGAGAGGGTGAGATCGCCGTACAAAAAATGACGCTTTGAATGAGTCATGGTCACGTCAATTTGGCACCTGATCGAGATATATCATATCATCCTGAAATTTGCCCCTTCTCTTTCTCCTTCTCCTTACTATGGCCAGAACGCGTACGCGCTCGAATGCTGCCAATCCAGATACTCCTCAGAAACGTGCTCCAAAGAGTTCATCCGGCGGAAAAAAGCGAAAAGCATCACCTGAAACCGACGACGACGAACGAGGAGTGTCGAAAAATAACGATGAAGAACAGGAAGAAAGTTCCAAATCAAAACAAATGAGAAGAGCTACACGTCGAAAGACAGCTAAAGACTACGATAGTGACGCGTTAGATGAAGATTCAGAGTTTGATGCGGACGAAGGCGAGGAGGATGAGGAGGAACCTCAGGAACCTAAGAGGAAACGAGCGAGTGGTGCAGGAACGCAAAGCAAGACTCCATCTCCCCGTAAGAAACGCCGGAAGACTAGCGATGCAGACGAGGAAGAAGATTTTGAGTTGAAGGATGGACAGCAGGTCGCTGGAGTCATCGTCCAAGCTCCGAAGACTGGTAGAGGCATGTGTCTTTATTGAGGATTCGAACGCTTTCCACTATGTTAACCTCATCGGCAGTTCCCCCTGGTCAAATCTCCAAGAATACGTTCGACTTTTTACAAAAGCTGACTGACCCGGACTGCAACGACCGAGAATGGTACGTTATCGCCATTCAGAGGATTTATTCGTTCTGTTTGACACCTGAGGCTAGGTTTAAATTACACGGTAATAGTTCATCCATCTGTCATCCTTCTACAGGATCTCATTCTGCCTAGAACCCGTCTATCGCCTCGCCGAACAAGAGTTCAAAGATTTTGTGGAATCGTTTACTGAGGTCCTCGTCGAAGTCGACCCTCATATCCCTTCTCTGCCACCCAAGGACGTAATTCATCGTATATATCGTGATGTAAGGACGATTATCCTCAGGTTGTCAGGGGCTGACCAGTATACACAAACAAGATTCGCTTCAGTAATGACAAGACGCCATATAAAAAGAATCTTACTGCCAGCTTTTCGCGGAGTGGTCGGAAGGGAATCTTCGCACATTGTGAGTTTCCTTTCGAATTTTCGTCTTCGTTTTGGTGACCTAGTTTTGTAGACTACTTGTGAGCGCGTCTTCCTCTTTTTCTCAGTCTGACATGGTGTTCATACCGTGGGATTAGGTCTAGTGAGCCGACATTTATCTTTGCAAGGAATCCGCTAACGATCATTTAATTGAAGTCGCCTCAGGTGGCGAGAGTCTGCTTGCAGCAGGTACATGGTGTCCAGGCAAAAACGAGATAGCTACCATCCGGTGAGCCATGTTAATATTATATTGTGCGTCTCGTTCCCAACTGACGAGCGCATTCCAAGATCTAACATTGCCCGCTCATCTGACCGCCTGCGACAAGTAATCTCGGAACCCGCATTCGTCAAACTGTTTGGTCAACCCAAGCCGAATAAAAACGGAGGACGAAGTAGCGTATTTGGTGGAGAAGACGAGTTGAAAGTGGCCCCGAAAGGTTTTGCCAAAGACCACAAGTAGGTCTTTTTGCCTGCTTGGCAATCTTGATATCCTGATTTTCCCCAGGGATATCGATCTTTTGAAATGTCGCTCTTGGGCAGTGATTCATCGGTAAGTTCACCTCGGACACAGAAGAATGTTTTCGTGTCTCACAGTGTGTCTCCCCATAGGTTCAAAGACTCTGAAGTGCTTGACCCCGAGTTCAAAACTAAATTGGGGGAAGTTTGCACAGTTGTGCGGCCATTTGTACGATGGTAAGCATATCGTTTTTCAACTCTTGCCCGGTGTTAATGATCTTCTGGTATAGTCTGAATGATCTCATGACATTACAAGAGGACGACAATAATGACGACGACAATGACAACGATGAAGAGAGTTGATCTGTTAGTCGTTGCTTTTCTAGCTGGCAAAGGAAATCGATCAAGTGGAGTTTTATACTTGAAAACCTATCAAAAGTTTTCATTCTGGGGCCCTGTTCCTACTGATACGCCTAGCGACTAGCGCTATATACATATATGATAAATATAATGATCTCCTGGACCTCATTAAGATGTTGTATAACTCGTTAGGTCTTCAATAATGTTCATTATATGGTAAAAGGTCTTCTCTTTCTATGGAGTCGTCGTTTCGAGGATGTCGTTGTTGAGGTGGATCCAGTCCACCACAACGTCGTTAATCCCGTTGGGAACTTATAGCTGACCTAGAGAGAGTAAAGGAGTTGACTTCCAGGACAATGGACGAGAACAGTAGGCTTACCTGGTTCCCTTGGAATGATATGGTTTGTTCGACCTCGGAGTCCGCTAGAAAAAGATGGACAAGTCAGAACAATTGGAAAATAGTGTCCAGTAGCAACGTACGATTTAGCACCACGAGTGAATACTTGTTTCCAACAGCATACGCAGCCACGTTAAGGCCTGATCCGCCAGTAGCCGCAATCCTTTGTCCAATGGTGCTTCCGTCGTCCGAGGTGAATGCCCGAGCATAGTGCGCCATAGAATAGTACTCCTGATTGAGGGTGATGCTGCTCGTTGTGACGGTTGTCATTCCACGACAACCATTCCCACAACTGTCTGAGCCAGGGTACGGGGCTTTTCCGTTGTCTTCTGAAGCAAAGATCCACATCAAGCCAGACACAGTGTTCGGTGTCGTCCACAGATTCTGGACATACCACTGGACATCAGTCCCCCAATCTGATCCAGGAGTACCAGCGCATTCGGTTTGATACATTGGTACAGCCGGGAATTTAGAGGAGAATTGAGTGGTATCGTCAGGGACCCCAGCGTAGCAGTGGAAGGAGACACCTGCAAATGTTTGCGCGGAGTCGTTGTCGTTGTTGTCCGAGGAATCGTTATCGGAGTCGCTAACCATGGGCACAGCGTATGACCCAGCACCATCCCAATTATGCTCATAGCCAATGATCTTGACGCTAGAAAGATTGTTGTTGTTGAGCTCTGCGCGTAACGATTTAGCAATAGTTGCCTGTTGATCGGCGGGGATGTTGCAACTGGGATAGGTAGGGTTGCTGTTTTCCGGCTCGTTCTGTAGATAATGTTAAAACATGCTAGAAACGGTAAAGCAAACGAATCTAACCTGGATCGAAATTGCATGAACAGGAAGGCTCATGTTGTTGAATCCTTGTACAGCCTTTAACAGGTACGTATGATCTATCGTGAAAATCAGTGTGGCTCAAAAAAACACCTATATGTGACAATACACTCACATATGCTGACCATTTCGCTTTTCAGGGAACCTCCATTTAAAGTATCAGTTGTTTTCATCCAAGCAGGCTGCAAGACGCGTCAGACATGTGTACAAACACTGAATTACAGGTGCACTGACCGGAGACCAAGGAAGAATGTGAATCTGATGAGAGGTTGAGCGTGTTGAACCAAAGTTAGAAATAAGCTAAACTGACCTTCGCGTTCGGGTTGACCTTCTTAATATCCGCCAGCACGGAGAAGAGGTACGATGGAGCTTTACTGATATTGAAGGACGTAAAGGAAGTATCGCCGCGTTTGTCGTCGAAAGTGTAAACTATAACCGCGATTCAGTATTTGAGTTAATTTAAAAAGCAGTGAGGACGCACCATCGGACGAGAAATCGGAAGAACCAATGGGAACGCGTAGATAATTCAACGCGGCGCCTTGGGGCGTAAAGGCAGCCTGCAAGAACTGGTCGTACATTGTGGAGTTGGCATTCTATTCAGAAGTAGTTTAATACGCGTAGACACGTTCGGAAATGAGTGCGAACCTTGAGATTGTACATAGCCAGAGCAGCAGAGTCCGCTGGAGGCAAGTTAGTTAAAAGACGTATGATGGTTGGCTTGTGGCATACTAATGGAGCCTCCAAATCCTTCTATTTGCTGATAAACCGTTGTCTCGTCGATGGAGATATCGGCATTACCATTTCCGGGAGCAAATTTGAGGGAAGAACTATCGATGGGCTGGATGAGCTGATTCTGGTCCAATGTCGTGACCTGACAATGAAAAGGTTGAGTTTTCTTTGGGAAGAAATATGAAAGAGACAAGCTCACGATTCCACTAATGTCTTGTCCTAGTCCGGGTTGAATCCAACCGAAAATGCACACGACGAGGGCATAAAAGAGGGTTGACTGGTAGTTGAACATGTCGTCTCGTAGATATAGGATGAGCGGATTTCAAAAGAAAGTGGATATCAAGCGAGAAACTAGGGAGTTGTGGGTAGGACCGGCCTAGAGATGAAAACGAGGGGGAGCGAGTGGGAACGGGCGCGCAAAGACTTTGCGGAAAAAATCCGACCTTTATACAAATTCGGGCTCGATCAATTTCATTGTTCCCGGGTATGGGCGGATCCGCTTCCGTGCCAGTGCCTTATACTTACTCCCCTGCAGCTGATAGCCCACGATTCGGAGTTGCTCGTAGTTGCTCTAAATGGTCTAGTCTAATCAGTGATATGCAAGTAAACAGGCTTTCTATTGACTGCGCTACATTAGTTGGCTCAGGTGATGCTCATACAAATGCAAAACTCGTATCGAAAGTATCTACAGATAACATGTATACAAAACATCAGAGCAAAATTCTACCTCCATCTCCATCTACGAGTAACAGACCAGACCCCAAGAAGGCTTAATCCGACTCGAACACAGCAAAGCTGGCCAAAAGGAGCAGTATCAAACAGAAACAAAAAGGCAAAAACAAAATTCCTGCAACAAACCAGTGCGTTTCTGTTCTGTTTCAGCATATGCTGGCTCAAACAATGGCGCATGGAAAACAAATAACCCAGAAGCCAAACATGTACAACAATGGCATTGGAGGACAATGGGACAATGGCTGCAATGGGACAATGGTGTATTGCTATCTTATCTAAAGTTATGTAATCAATTATCGTCATTTCCTCACAAGCCACGTGCACAAGCGCCCATGGATGCTCCTCAAGTTACTCTGCGCTCTGCTAAAGACAGAGAAATCGTACATCTTGAATATGATGACCCTCTAAACGTCCCCTCTGTTTCCTCTGGCTACACGCGTTTTGTATGCGTCAGTGACACACATTCCAGACGTTTTCCTGTCCCAGATGGAGACGTTCTCTTGCACAGCGGAGATCTTACTAATACTGGTACCCTTGCTGAATTCGAACAAACAATGGACTGGATCTGCGGACTACCACATAAACTCAAAATGTCTGCTCGGACGATCGTCTTCCTCCCTCAGTGCTAATACTCTCGCAGAATCATCGCTGGAAACCATGACTTGCCATTACATGCCGAATGGTACAAGCAGAACCACGCTAGATGGTCGGGATATGGCCATTCTGCGCCCCAGGTATGTACGTATAACGTGGATGTTCATGTGTTGGAGTTATAATCATTCAATCATTCAGGATCTTGGTCCCATCGTAGAATTGTTGAAAGGGAAGAAAGCACAAAAGGCTAATGTCGTTTATCTTCAAGACGAACTCCATTCTTTTCAGACAACAGAAGGGGGAAGAACGTGGTCAGTCTATGGATCCCCGGTACGTTCGATTCCGCCTATCGAAGATCGTGTAAATGATAACACTATTTCCTCAGTGGTCACCCGAGTATCTAAACTGGGCTTTTGGATACAGCGCCGCTGAAGGACCTGGTGAGTGCGCCTTCTTCTTAACCAAGTCCTCCTCAATATGATCCGACAGCACTGGTGGCTAAATTCCCAAAATCCGACATACTGTTCGTCTCTTCATCCTTTCTCATTCTCCGATCATCTTCACGTGCGGTTTTCAGACTCACTCATGGTCCACCTCGTGGTGTCTTTGATCGAACAGTCCGAGGCGACCTTCCTGGCTGTCTCGCCCTTATTGATGCTTTACCGCGACTTCGACCTCGTCTCCATCTCTTTGGACACATTCACGAAGCCCACGGTGCTCATATTCACTCGTGGTCTAAAGGAAATATCAGGGACGTTCAAAATTCAACACTTGCAGCGCAAGATATTGAGTTGCCTGAGGCAGTTGATAGTGACGAGGTTACTGTGTTCGTGAACGCAGCGAACTGGCCTATGGGCCAGCGGAAGCAGGAGTACATGACCAGGCAGTTTGGTGGGCCTGGTTTTAGAGCTGTTGTTGTTGATATGCTCGATTAAAGTTACGAGTTTCGTGAAGATATGATATGATATGATATTACATGGTCCAGTCAGCGGCATTTGCCAGCTGAAAGTGGTCCCTCAAGGGAAGCAGCCAGTTGAGTTCCTGAAACGACGAAGTCAGTCATGGATAATACTCATAACGAATCAAGATTGGAATTAAAGAATTCCAATGTGGTGTAGTGGCTAACATTGCTGTCTTTCAGTCTGATACACAGCAGCCCGGGGTTCGATTCCCCGCATTGGAACTATCTGGAAAAAACTTGTTCTCACTTTTTGCAGCACCGCACAGGAGGTGTTTTCACCTTTTAAGTTCAGATATGTAGTACTAGTAGCAGACGTAGTAGTAGTACAATACTTAGATCCGCTCTACAGTGGGGTCCCATGAGGAGAAGCGGTGTGCTTGACCAAGTAAAGCTACCCCTCCTCTCCTTCGGTTATGATAATCCCTTTCCCTCCCTGTAATGAATTCCTTCCGATGGAAATTTACCTCATGAACAAACTTCGATGTGGGGACCACATGGTCCGCGGCTGGCCTTCATGAGATACTTAGTGACATTGCCCCCTCCGGTATCACAGATTGCGTTGCCTGAGGGGCGGGTTGAAAGCCAGGGCTCGATACTAGACTGAATCGCAGTGATGAAGGCCGGAAACCTGAAATATGATGTTCTCATATGCACAAAGGGCTGGCCTTCTCATTATATGAGCCTATACTGAGTCGCTTTGGAGCTTACAGTATCACAAAATATTTGCACAAGTTTCGACATGATACCAACCCTTTATTCTGTCGCTTTGATTTCCGTTTGATGTATCCTGGCAGAGTTGAAAAAGGCCTTCCTCGTTTGGGCTATCTCCTCTGTGTCACTGTGGCGGCCTCATGGCCCAGACTGTAGGCTGGGGGTCAGTAAAAGTTTGAAAACAATCATGGCATGCCACTGACTTTCCCTCATTTCGTCCACTTGCGCTGGTGTTGCCTTTGCATTGGCCGCAACCATTTTGGCCCTATACATGTTGCTCATCGCGGCCCTTGACTTCCAGCCAGGCTTGAGGTTAATCTGTTCGCCAACACCCGGAATTTCCGGGGTCAATCTGACGATCGCAGTATGAGTCGGGTCATGAGAGATGTAGGCGATAGGATATAGACCCTTGTATGGACCCTGTTCAAAGGGTGGGTCAAGGATAACTGCTGGATGAGACATCTGCTTTCTTTCTAATTTTGTCGCCAAACCATTGGCTGCTCCAAGAGGAACGATGACAAAAGTTCCAACCGTCAAGCTATCTGCATTTACGATCGGCTCCATCGCCATCCGAGGATAAATCATGTGTGTAGGTGCGAGGACTGGGCTTGCTGTCGACATGCAAACGAGCATTGCAACAAAAGCAAAAAAGGTGCCAAAAAAATGCATGGTAGATCTGGGGTAAGAATTAGAGTAGAACAACCCCACGCATAAGTTTTACTCACAGGTTCATGAAGTAGTAGGGGGGATGAACAGGGATGAACGTGAGGAGGTGGTTGCGTCCGTTGCCAAAGGGTTGGGAGATTAGTTGTTGAAGACCAGCTTATGGCAAAGCCAAGAGCCCATCCAGCTTTTAAGCACAAAAAGGTTTGAAATTTCCGGATTCAATTTCTCCGGCTGTGTGGTTTTCCTGTAACAAGCACCCTGCATAGCCCCTCATACAATCAGGATTGGTTTGAATCAGATGGACGATTATCAAGATTTCCGTGACGCGTTTCGGATTCCATTGAAGATCCAAGTCCTTCATAAGTAGGATCAGTGATGAAAGATTAATATCCAGGTTAAAACTAAGGCAGGCGGGTGTAGTTTGATTCCAAACGAAACCGTGAGGGCTGCTCAATTCCACTCGCCCTGTCACTCACGAGTGAAATCAAATGTGAGCTGATATGACGAGAAACAAGGGCTCCCGGACCCAGCCCGATCCTGACATAATTAATGAGCTGTTTTAGGGAGGCGACGGAAGGGGGTGGGCTGCTCTGAGGTGAGCAACCGGACCTCTACCCTGTTCTACCGGACGCAAGACCCTGTTGAGATCAAACGGCACGACCGGCTTGCGTTTGATTTCACTCGTGAGTGACTTGTGAGCTCTTGTGAGTGACACGGCGAGTGGAATTGAGCAGCCCTGTGGTGTAAGTATGTATACTTATGCGGTGTCTCTATACCTCTGGCGCAGGCACGGCACTTCTTCAGCTAAGTACCACTCCGCCAGACTCCGCCCCGGCAAGTGGCACCCGGCTTTGCAGGGCAAGCATGGAACACCAAGGGTGTAGAGGAGACGGGTCAGAGTAGGTCAAAGTGCGCCGCAGATGTGATACGCGTGAGGTAGTGACGGGGGCGGACCTGGGCGGACTCCATGAGGGTCCTGTAAGATGAAACGTGACGTATACTTATTGACCTTGTACTACTAGTTGTACTATTTGGGATGGGGTACTGGACCTGATCCAGGGTAAGCGAATGGGCCCCAAAGAAAGGTACTTATGACTATCAAGCATTCGGAACACTGGGGCTTGTACGGTCTGCACCGACGATTGCAATCAGTACAGGGGGTGTTTGGATCCAGAACACTACTTTCAGTTGATAGATGGGTAATCCTTTCTTGTAAATTGAGTTGATACCACTCGCTTGTCATGGCAGTTGGTGGCCATCCATCCAAAGAAACCCATTTTCATGGTTTTAAGTAACTCAGGTGAAAGTATTGTTCTGACAGCTCCGCTGAAAATAGTATCATTATGTAATCCCCTGTTGCTCACCAGCCAGCTTATCGTTTTTACACCCATCTCGGTCCTCTAGGCAATCGTCCCATGCCTGGCGTATCTCCTTGGAACCAGAGGACCCTGCGTCTAAGCCTTTTGAATGCATTCTTCCATAATCAGATACAACATATGGAGAAATTTCTGCGACGCAAAGTACTGCACAAGGACGGTATTAAAAAGACATTCAGGCGCCAGCTAATAAAAGACCATGGCCTCTGGGACAAGAGCAGTAGCAGCTCGCCATCTGAGGGGCGCATATGGAACATAGTCAATGGAACTTGGGAGCCCGAGTCGCGTAGGTCAGCGATGACAGTTACACATATAGTACCTGAGATGCTGGGCAATGCGCTTATGAAAAAGGTGCTTGGAAGCCAGCACCATCCCTTTCACAGTATTTACGGGATGAGAAACGCGCTGCTACTACCATCGGGCGTCGTATCAGCAATGAACGATTGGGCCATCACTATCGTTCCAGATATCTCGGAAAATCCCACTTTGGAGGAGAGGCAAAAATGGGCTGCATTAGAACTCAAAGAGTTCAAGTTCCGTGTTCTGGACCCCAACCACCTGGATTTACGAGAACGAATATCTGGGATGCCTGAAGACACCAGATTGGGCAGGGAGCTGGATCAGCAGCGTCTCCAGTTCCGCGACGGCAACCCATTGCGGCCGAGCACAAAGTATCTATACTTTAACCACCGCTGCGCTGTTATGAACAGGTTTCATCACTTGTTTTACGAAGGAATACCACAGGAAGGTCTCAAGTCTACCACGCCCCAGAGAAGAAAGAAGTTGCTGTCGATGGACACGATGTCCAAGCAGGCTGGGCTACTCTCGAGGACAGAATTTTGGAATAACATGGTCCAGGAGCTTAAGGCTATCGATCATGATACAGCGCTGCTGTTGGATTGGGGTATGGAACTAGAAGCGACTGAATCTGAACGCTCTGGATCCCGGTTAGAATTATAATCACCGTGGTATGTATACATATACATAGTCAAGAACTTCGAGTACAAGTACAGTAGAAACATACAAATATACCGCATAAAATACAAGCGAAATACAAGCGAAGATACATCATAAGATATCAAGAACCTACATGAAGTGCATGGTTTTTTTCCAACCTGTCATGTCGCTCATGGAAGTCTTGTGCCAAGTTCATGGGAACGTCGTCACTAGCGGCATCCGACAAGTCTTCTATTTGATTCGAAAATTTCGATGGAAAGTGAAATCTGGCACGCTGGCAAACAAGCTGAAAAGCGCGCTTAATGAGTAAAAACATCCAAAAACATCCAACGCTAAGCCGAAAGTACACATACATCCGCATCTAAAACAAGTATCAAAGTCGAGTCAGGGCAATAGCTATTACATATAATCACTTACAGTAGACTGGCGCAGGAATTTTCACCGAGCACTGAGAGAACAGAGATCAGCCGTAAGCATTAAGTGCAAAGGATGTAGACGAACAGTAGAGCGTTGGTAGGTATGGCAGAGAGTATATCTAAATCGCGGTGAGCAAAAACGAAGCGTAAAAACACCGGCTTGCGTACGCTATAGCTTGTAACCTAATACAGTGGATTGAGAGAGGCACGTTGAATGGTAGAGAACGACTTACCAGTCCCCACTTCCTCCACAGTTTTTATCTTCGATCACTGTGTAATGTGCTGGGATACTTGCTGCAGGAATCGCTATCAACATGGTGAAAAATAAAATAAAATCAACGATACTTACTGCCCTTGAGGCCAGCCTGTGACTGAAGGTAAAAGTCCGAATAAACTGGATGTTCAATGCCTAATTCCGAATTAGTATCATGAAGCCTCGACATCACAGTTATTTTCTACCTTGATCGACAACAAACCCGGAAGGGCAATTTCCAGATGAATCTGCGTCTCTGGAGGATCTCGGGAAAAATCTGAAATGATGTCGTTTTCCAACAACCATGAAAGTGATACTTGGCATTTTGTCTTTATACAAGTCCCACAATAACTCTGGACAGGATGATTCAGTAAGTCTCCAACTCAGAGAAGGCTTTGACTGACTCTTGAGTACATCGAGCTCGTGCTTTCGAATAGTTTCAAACTCCCCTTCAGAAACACCATCTCGGAAAAAGAATATCCTTTGCAATGGATGTGGAGCGTTAATCTTGTTGAAAAGGTCGATTGCATTCTGCAGAAAACATTTGGTGAGAGTAGATAAACTGTTGACTTTGTCGTACCTTCATCATATCACTTAGAGAGTTCGGGTCAATGACTTCTTGCCGCGAAGGCTGCATCTTGATCTGGCCTGAATATAGGGCTAAATTATGGTATATAAAAGTCAGACTACGTTCGTTGTGAATGCGATTTCTCTTACAGCAGTATGGGTCTCGGGAAGACACTAGAGAAGCAAACGATGGAGCTCTGCTTCCAGGTGAAGGGTGACTGACATCGGCGCCTGGAGCGTATTTCAAAAGGCATATACACAAGATTGCGAAGAAGGCTCACCGATGACCATTGTAGGTACTTTGCGAAGAAATTCCATTACATCTGAATCCGGTACGTGGTTAATACCTCCACATCGAGTATTAATTCTGTGTGGATGTTGGTGTGCAGACGCGGTCACTGAGAAACACATACTTGAGTATCAGGTTATTCAAATATTGATCAACTCGATTGTCCCTGGTATTTTTTATCAACTTTGAGGACCATCTCTAAAAAGGGAAGATAAGCGCGCGTTTCTCATAGGAAAAAAATGCGTGCTCACGACGCATTGAGTAGGTATACCCAGCATAACGTCTCCAACCCTCTTGATGTTGGCGTATAGCTCAGCGGCATTCTCCGGAAGAATTGCAACCAAGAGAGTATCCGGAGGCGCTTTTTCCTCTTTTATTTTGCCCCATATGAAGTCCCTGAGTTTGAGGTCATCTGTAAATGTTTGACAGTCGATAATGGCAGTTTTCTTGCCCATAGCTACATAAAGGACATGTTAGCTGTGTCATCAACCAAGTACGAGACTCAGCACGAACATATTCCTAGAATGCTCCTAGTTAGTAACAACCTGTAGCCACAGAAAACAACGCTCACCTCGAGCTTCCATGTTCTTGAAGAGATGGAACCCTAACGTTTCTAACTCCGAACCTTGGAACGTGGGTCGCCCCGTGAAGTTCAGAATCATTACACAGGAAAGTTTCACAGGTTGGAATAATCTTCTCCCCATTACATCCCATGTGCCACGTTTCTGAAGATTGGCGAAGTCAGTAGTTTGTCGTAATCACTGTGGTGCATATCTTATACCTTTGAGAAATTGTTTGGGCGTGACCTGCCCGAGTCGGGTCCATACCGAATTGATACCTCATCAAGCAAGCGTCCGCGAATTGCAAGAGGACGATCATTCACTGTGATATTGGCACCCCGCAGAAAGTGCGAAGTGCTGTATTCCAAGTTTTGCCATCCGGCTTGGATCCTCTGCAGACGTTGCTGGGGGTTCTGAGGCACGTATGACAGTACTTCCCGAACTTTGTCGGGTTCCAGCCTTGACTATGACATCGAGAGTATTTCAAACTCTGACAACGTACACATGCTGCTATAACGCACCTTGTATAACTGTTCTGGAACAGTGCATACAGATATAGGAAAAATCTCATGGTGGCCAATGGAAACGCCGATCGTCTTGGGCGAAATGCGGGTGTTATGCGTCTCCAGGAAGTATTTCTGCCGCTTAAAGTGAGACAAAGGTGAAATATCAAGAGAAAAGATACAGACTTCAACGGTCGTAGGAACGCCATTTCGGTCAAAAGTGTGCGACCCAACATCCAGAATCAAACCTCGAATCCGCCTTGCTTTTGCTTTCGAGGATTTACCCGGTATATTGACCGTGACTTTAACATCCCGAAGGAAATGTTTGAGTCTATCAAATTCAACTCTAGAAGTATAGCGCTGGATATCCCTAACATTCTGGCAGTGTAGAAATTTTGCGCAGAGCTCTTCTAGACTCATCCCTGGTAAGCTGAAGAGACCAGTAAGTGAGGGACCGTTCGAAACATCACCGAGTCTAACTTACAGTACACCAACAGTGAAATCTATATTAACAATGAGACGATCAATCGACAATCGTACACTCCTAAAGTTGATGGTGAATAAGGATATGCAAGATGATCAGAACCACGCACTGGAAGAGCCCGTCGATGAGCCTTAACGGGCTCATCTTTTCATCAAATTCTGTACGAGAAGGTTATACTGACGCGCAAATTTGAAGAAAAATCAAAGTACTTCTCTGATTCTGGTTGAGATTCCCTCTACGACGGTAGGCATAAACACTTTTGCCCTTGACAAGATTTCCTTCGGCTCTAGAACGGGGTCAATATCAGGGACACGTCGAGAATGAGTCAATCTTACTCTCGCGGAGTGGCTTGGAGAAATACTTGCAACATGTTGATTGACGACGCAACGTCTGTGCCAGTGCCAATCGACTCGGGTTTTCCCTGCTCATGGCCCGCTAAGATTCGCCGAAGTAGCCTAACAAGTATTAACCGCGATAGGAAAAAAGTGAGATTAATTTGAACCTACGAGATATCCACCTCTCTGACACGAACTATGGTAACATCGACATCTTTGTCATCATTCACTGCCTTCTCCCAGGGGACTGTGAACTATGTGGGGAGAAGAAAAGGATGATATGCCCCATATCAGGTTAATTTCTTTGGGGAACGGAACAGAACACTCACACGCTGAGATGTGAACTTGAAGGCGCGAAAGGCGTACAAGTTCTTTTTTCCATCGTAGCCTGGCATTACTCCAGTCAGAGATCATACATATGTCAGAAGATAGTTGCACACCTCCTGGAACCGGAAACAAGTCGGGACGAATTTTGGTTTGTAGTCTCTGCACAAGTTCTCTTCCCTTTTCCCCACCGAGAGCTATTTCTTTTCCGCCGCGTCCTCGGAAATTAGCCTTCAGAGCTATGAAACGACGAGATTAAGACCCAGAATGATATAGCACGTGGATTACCACTCACTGACTGCAAACCACACGAAATGAGACGATCAAGGGAAATTGTACAAGATCCAAGGAAGTATTACCGTCATAGTGTATCACAATGGAGTCTGCTGGCCATGACAGCTCGAAAGCGTTAGTATCCACATCTACATGGTTTCCTACAGTGCCGTATCTTGGGTGCCTTTGCGGGGTGTTTACGACGCTCATTTGTACAAGGACGAGGATGAAGCAATAATTCAAAAAAAATATAAGCAATGAAGATGAAAAGGTATGAACAAGCGATCGAGACTAAGCAGTCCGAGTCGCGGACTCGAGATGAGAGTCTGAATGAAAGGCGTTGCCGCTTGCGCAACTGAAAGCGAAACACGTGCATCTGCGCAGCGCAGGCGCTTATTTAAATCTTGGTCCTTGTTCTGATTCTGTCTGATCAAGTACTTCTCACTTTAGTCGCACCTGACTAGCAAAGCCAAAAGGTTTTGTTTGGAACCTTCTCCCGTTGTCCGCCGAAGAGACCAATGTCTGACAATGACTGATACATAATGCCTTTTTTCCTTTAAAGAAATCAGCATATCGAATGCTACGATCGTAGCCTGATTCCTCCTTCGCCTCCATTTTGTGCTAGTCTAACCCAGCCTTTACCACCAGTTCTCAGAGCTTTGACAACCCCCAAATCTCGATATCCGAGGACGTAAGTACTGCCACTGGGGAGCACTGGGCTGAAGAAGTTGGATGAGGCACGATCGGAACTTTAGAGGTGTTCAGGTTGGATCAAAGTACTGGAAACGACAGTGACTGTCCTTGTTGTCGAAATGCACCCGCGAGATGGTGTAAAAATTGAATGGCAGGGTTGAGTATGTGGTCCGAGCAGCCCGCAGTCAAAATTTCTATTTCGAGCTTTGAACCGGTGGCAGTGCTCCGCTAATGCTAGATGATTCCTACTATCTTCCCGAGCATTCGTTTCATCGGCTATGCTCCAGAGCTCCACCGCTTTGCTCCCCCGCAGCCTAAATACTCCCTTTGTTTCATTCGACCAACACCCACATAAGTTTGGCCATGGCACCGACTAGCAGCTCAAATTCCAGCTCTATTCCCACCGGTACTATAGTATTTGGAGTAGTAGTCGGAATTCTCGTAGCCTTGTTATTGGCAGTGATAACATATCTCGTTATCCGTCAATGGAGGCGACGAAAACTTGGAAATGCTCGACCAAAACACACGTCCCGCGGAATCCCATTGGAAGGCGCACATTTATTGCTTCGGCCAGCGGATTTACAGGCTGGCCAGACAGAGTATAATCCATATTCTGATCAAACCAACTGGGTGTCATTTCATCGTCCTGCTCATCCAAACACCAATCCCGAAATCGAGCCCATGGTTTCTCATTCCTCCATGATGCACGAGATACCTACACCGTCTTCTCCTCGACCTTCTCTTCCACCGCTAGTCATCCCACCTAACGCTGACCAAAATGAAATACATTCTGCAGACTCGGTTGACGACGCTTCCGCACGTAGTTCACCGTCAGCCTACTCACAGGCTTCTGCTTCCACTCGACATCATACCAAAATATGGGAAAGAGAAAACGCAAAACTCGAAGCGCCTCCGGTTCCCCTGATTCCTTCCCAGTACCAAAACTACCCTCATTCTGAAATCATTCCCTTTCCCGAAGAGGACGCTCTGGTAAGAGGCAATACCGAGAAAGTGTCACGTCTATTGCAATCCCGAGCTCGACATGCACGGAGAGGAAAATCTCTGTCTCGGTCCGCTACACAAACATCTCATATCGAACGGGCCGATTCCCTTGATAATGCTCAATTGCAAGTACGCGATAGCGCGCAGGATACAGATGGCATGGATGCGATCCCCGAATCTCCTACATCACTTACCATCCGAAATCCATTCGAAAACACCTCTTCGCGGTCGACATCAGCGACATCCTCTTCAATCACTAATTATACAGCGCACTATGCTGATCCTCCGTATGCACATCGCCTTCCAGTAATTCATAATGAGGAGGAGGAGACGGAGTCTTTGTACGCTGATGAGATTCCATCTACGCGGCCGTTGGTGATTATGAAGCAGTGAAGGGCACATTTCTACGGACACCAGGACTCTTTCGCGAGCCAACTAGTGCTATCTTATCTTCTTGTAATTCTAACATCACAGTAATTCATCATGGACTTATCATTATCATTAACCTATTCGAACATTTGGTAGTACATATTTTGTAGTTTAGATTCGTTCAAGCTAGGCCGCTGCAGTGATAGAGTTGAGATACTCGATCCGATGAGGGTTGGTATCACTTTCGTCGCTGCGATAAATTGCTGACCACTTTGGTTCGTCCTGAGTAGTGATAAGCAGCAGAATGTCTTTTTCGCAGATGATTTACCTTGAACAACCGCGTAGTCCTTGTCATATTCCTTTCATCGACACTGAAGCGATGATAGATACCAGCAGGGAGTACTAGTAAGTCCCCTGCAGAAACTGCGATACGAATCCATTCATCGGTGGGCGCTTCTATAGTCAAATGAAAGTGTCAATACAGTTCAGTTGGAGGTACTTAATGAACAATATCTCTTACCGCGAACGTCGAAAAACCCTCCCCCATCCATAATATACCGAATCTCTTCATCTTCATGTATATGTCTGCATAGGAAATCGTTTATCGCTCTTCCTTTCCCCGATAACGTCCAGCTTACTCTTTATAAAATGCTTTGAGCTTCGTCTCATATTCATCGCCCAGCCCTTCCTTCGAAATGGTAATAACATCTCGATTCCTATATCCTCTCTCCTTCGCAACAGCATTCAGCTTTTCCTCGTGGCCTTGAAGGGGGATATTCCAGAATTCAACTTTGATGCTGTTTAACGTTGAAATAGATACAGCTGCTTGGGAGGCAGACTCGTGAGGGAGCCTTTGGTCACCTGGGAGGTTATCGAAGTAGTAGGCTCGCATTGTGTTAAGTAGGCAGAGGGTGAAGGCAAGAGGTGGAGATCTGTGAGTAGAAAGAAGGTTAAGCGTGGGTGCTCGGGCTCGGAACAGGAATCAAACGGACTGCCGCAATCACAGTGCATCAACTACGTATACTTATACACTTGGGTGTACTTAGTGGCCAGAGTGAACATAGACAAGGTAGATAACAAACTTAAAGCTTCGCCGTTCGTGGAGAAACCTCTCCCGATCGAGGAAACTACGGGCTACATAAGCAATGTTTACATTAGTGTTGACATTTGCGCAATGATGGGTGGTTTGTTCGAGAAACTCTCCTGGGACCACGTACGTTCAACCAGACCCTAGTATTGCATTTCAAGCAGTACATACTCAGGAGGCGGCTCAAGGATCCCCAGAGTCTGTCTTATTTCCGCCATTTCCCTGCGCAGGTTCTCCACTTCCCCCCTCAAACCTGCTGCATCACTGGATCCAGATTCTGATCTAGGTTCTGAAGCGAGATTACTAGCCTTGGGACCACTTGTAAACATACTTTTCGTCACCCGTCTTGAAATAGATGACAGCAGTCCTTGGGCCCGAGTTGTGATATCTTTGTTGGTAATATCATACGGATTCGGTGTGATACTATTTGATTCGCCGCTCTTTTTTGAGCGTTGATGACGATAGAGAAACACTCCTAGTCCCACAAGGACTATGAAACCACAACTTCCAAGAACACTTCCTACGATAACGCCAGTCTTTTGTGATTTGCTAGCAGAGAAACCACTGGTTGAAGTGGACCCAGGCATGATCTGTCGGGTTAAACTGTTAAAAATGATGTTAATGAGATGTAGCTTGTATATATGAATGAAAAGAATTACTTCAGAGCGAGCAAAGCAAACATTGCTCCTTGAGCAGGACTAAGATTTTGTTAACAGCTATCAACTGGGAGAAGAAAACAGATACCTGGCTCTACCACCTATGATCTCGCCGTTAGTGGTATTATACGTCGTAGGGAACACGGCACCAGTCTGTAAGTTTGTTGCACTTTGATGGACCATTGATATTAGAATATCTCTTGTATTGGCATCAGTGACTGTTCCAGCTGTGAAGAGCGTCCAATCTGGAATTTCATAAGCCACAAAGGACAATCGAGTAATACCAGTAATTCGCTACTTACGGGATTTCCCTGTGGCCCCTTCATTGCTATCGAATGGCAAACCAAAAGGCGAAGCTGAAGAGATGATATTTTTGAACAGAATGCACAGGAATAAAATCGAGCAGACTTGCCTGATGAAGCAGCTTCAGCATACCAGGAAGTTTGCTCAGTATAGATCTAGGGAGTAAATAAGTCAGTGTTGAGAGATATCTACTTTGCGGTATTGACTGGGTATTGACCACTCACACTGTTATCGACGAGATTAAAGCCAAATAGTTTGTCTGAATAGAGGCCGTACATCATACCCCAGGAGTCCAGTGCCCCATATTTCGAAGTCAAATGGCCAGAAAACATAGTAGAGAGAGTTTGCCATGAAGAAACCAAGGAAGAGGCATTTCCCTGGCACAAAAAAAGTGTTAAGACTACTACTGCACGAAAGCATCCGTTATACAATGGACATACAAAGTAAGTCATATAATCATCAAACTTGCCGACACTACGACTTATTTCTGCCATAGCGCGGATGGAAAGAATACCAGAAATAGCCAAATTAGACTTGTTGTTTCCGCTCAAGCCATCTGCATCGACACTGCATAGGTAGACAGTTCACAGCAGTGAGAACAAAGAATAGAAAACACCTTTCTGCTTACTAGCCATTTGGCACCAATGGATTGTCCGCGATGAGCGTCTCAGTCCAAGTTTTTAAAGTGGAATACTGTGGAAGAAGTGACATATTAACCGATAGACATCTGCAAAACCTGGGTTTTGATGAAAGCAGTTCTATTCAGTTGCTATTCAGTCCAAAGCATCTCAGAGCAAGGGTACTCGCTGTAGAGCGCTCTGAGCTGCTCTGGGTTGCTTTGGCAGCTTTGACAGCTTTGGAGCGCTCCAGAGTGCTCCAGAGCAGCCAAAGCTCGTCCCAGGTTTTGCAGATGGAATCCCAAGTCAACTTAGTAAGGAATCAACATACATATCGTGATATCAGTGTTCTATCTCCAGTGAATGCTGCATGTGCCCATACTACAATCAGCATCCCACTTGTACCCTCAATCGCAGTTAAGATATCAGGGCTAGGATCCCCAAGAGCCGCTGGAAATGTATTGCCTAGATCGCTTGCTGCAAATGACTGCATATAGAGTTTTGAACTCTCATATTGTAACAGCGGCTCTAGCATATATCCAATCCAAGATGCGTTAAAGTAAAGAAAAGCAGGTAATGCGGCATATAGTACTTCCACCGGGTTAGTTCGTCTAAAAATGAGTGATTGCGATAAAAGAGAATCAAAAACAGCTCACTGCGAACTTCCTATATCTTTCATGAAAATAAGGATGTCGGAGTCGTTGATTTGCCCAGTTGAACTAACTCCAACGGTGATTTCAAGTCCTGCCATAACTTGTCTGGAGGCCAGGGAAACAAGGCTGCTGTAGTTAGAGGAAATGGATGTCGCACTGGCCGAGAGTTTGCTATCCAAATCACTCGCGCGTTGGAGTGCCTGTGAGGCATCACTCAAGAAATCCGATATCTGGAGGGCATCTTAGGCAAGTCGAGATATAATGTATGGACTGAGGCTGGACATACTGCTGATGGAACATCCTGATATCTGGTGAAGAAATAAGGTCGGCGTGTCTGGTTGCCAGATGGTGTTGAGTAGACGACATCTCCGTCCCGAACCAGGCCGATTGCCCATACTACAGGCTTGGTGGTAGAGAGGATACTGCCTAAATCATTACAAAATGCGAACACAGGCCATGCACTGCGGTTGGTTTATAATTGAAGGTTCCTTGTAAGGCCAAAATTAACTGACTCGTTTATAGGTCGATAGGTAAGGTTCTGAGTATCGGCCAGGCTCCCACTATCGAGAAAATGGTTGCGAACAATGACATCGGAGTCTGTTTGGTATGTTACATTTGATCCCTGATAGTTTGGTCAGTGTCTGGAAATGAGGTATTGGAGATGTGCCCACCGAAGCTGTAGCAAGATAAACTACGGCATCCTGTGCCATGTCATTTTGTTCAGTCATAGGCTGAGGGGAAGCGAGTTCAACTTGATGGTATATGATAGAATCGCCCGGCGTGGTGCTCCACTGAACTTTGTCACTGGTATTAAACCCAGCCCACTCTATCAACGCTGTGAGTTTGCAGAGGATAGTTTACAACAGAAAGCTAAACATACCAGCAGTTATATCTTGATACACTTGCAGTGAATGGGAGTTACCGTCAGTCGACGAGGCCTCAAAGAATATATAAGTGAATGGGAAAGATTGAAGGATGAGGTCTGATGGCTGGAAGAAGATGAGCGTATTGATCCCAAAGAAATTCTGAAACTGTACCTCAATAGGACTGAGGAAAGTCACAGTGATCTCCATGGGTCCAGCCTGTAGACCAAGAATGGAGCGGGTGGGCGTGATTTGGAGATTGTTCAAAGTAGCCGCTTTCGGATTAGAATCATTAGCAAGAGTTCCTTCTATGGCTGATCCCATCCACTGGTACAAATTATTGTCCACACGCAACAAGCCACTCCATCCCAGATCCTAAACAAGAAAAGCATCAATTTGCTGAGGCAGCCGCTAAATGTTCAACCTACATGATCAGTTGTCGAGAACTTTGGCCAAGCATCAGCTTCAGTGCTATAGAGGAGATAAGCCTGCAGGTAAGGAGAACGAACAGCTAGTGGGATGGCTGAAGATTGATTTGACTGACATCCCACCAGTAGAGAAAAAGAAGTGAAGAAGAAAAATGTGAAAATCATTATTACTGGCGAAAAGTCAATCCTGGAAACTTGATAGCTTATAAGTAGAGCTAGCCCATAAGCAGTGCTATACTGTATGGGGGCAGGGTGACTCACCGTGACAATTTTTTTGATCCTGAGTTGGCAAGCTGACCGTGACTTGATGAAAATTGGCAACCATTTTTACATTTTTTGAGCCTATGTTTTTTGGTCACGGTTCTGGGGCTAGGTAGGACCCCTGATAATGCCGGTTCTGGCCCAATCCGAAATAACCGAATTTTGGCACTTTTTTGGGTCAAGGTCCGATCCAAATAACCGAATTTTCGCCCGATTTGGACACCAGGTATCATGCTTGGAGAACCGAAAATGAGACCTTTTGGCTTAGGTATAATCTGAAAGAACCGAAAATTTCTGGCAGGACGCCCACAAATTGCGTCTATATCATGTTTGGTTGTCCAGCTGTATGATGACTTTGGAGGGTCATTTTTATCTCCTCAGGTTGTTCAATCTACCTTCACTCACGACTTTTCCAATGTTCCGCTCTGCTCAACTCCTTGCCAGTCTCGACTCCCTTTTAGTTTATGGTTGGGGAGGCAGAAGATATTCCCGGCGTTGAGATTACATGGTACGTTATCCCGAAGTATTTGGCACATACTTACAGGCCTGACCGCTCCCTCCAATTCCCAAACTCATTGAAGTTGCAAAGAAAGTGCTTGTACACTAGTCAATATGCGGAAAGCACAACGGAGAGGAGAGAGCTTTAGTGTAATATTAGCTCTATCAGTACATACCGCCAAAACAAAGTCTCATCCTAAAATAACCGAAAACCACTAAAATACGAAAATATTTTATTTTTGCAGACACTATGGTATGAGTACTTCACTCGTCGCAAATAGAAGTATAAATTACATTTCGACATTTGTTTCCAGTCATCATTTACATCGCATTCTTCATGAAATCCATTACCAATGTACGCATCGTCTGTCGCATTCTTACTAGTGACCTGAATTTGTTACGAAGTCTTTTAAGATACATATAAGATACATATACACAAAACTCACTGTCCTGTTGCGTCCACAAGTGGAATTGATGATAGCCTATCAGTCATTGCTGGCACTGTTCCGACGTGTGTGTCTTCAATAGTTAGATGAGATTCGAAAAGCGCTAGATGCATGCAAAAAAAAAATATAATATAATATCGCCCGACACCCGAAAACACATCGGTAAATCAGTACTTTGAAACTGACATCCGTGAACAAAGAGTAACAGGACAGCCTTCGTAGACTCGAACCAGTCCCTGCTGCTTAGTCGTGAGTTGATATCACTTCCTCGGCAGTGACATCTTTGATCGAGCTTCATCAAAGAGCAGAAAAGTGCTGGCTCGAGTCTACAGCCTTCACGACTTGGCTCAAGTGTGAATGGCACCCAGGTTACTAGTAGTATATCTGTGCCAGTGTCATTTCCTGTTGGACATGAAGGCGGTGGCCCCCAACTTTAACGGCTGCTCGCCAGGGTTTGTCCAACCATGACTTTCTGTGTAGGTTCTTGTTTGATCAACGGGTCCTTGCCCAGACTGCAAAATTTGTATGGACATGCTGAATGTCTTCTACTACATCCATAAAAAGATGTTTTAATAAGGAAGCTGTTTACTGAGCTTTATATGAATATGAATGAGCGCGTAAATGTAGTTTACTCATGTGCACAGTTGGCTTTGTGAGCCGGAGGTGATTGTGTTCGCTCTGTCACAGCAAAGTCGACTGGGTGCATCCGCGGCACACATATGGCGCAATGTGTGTTGCGCGGGCCCCGGCTGTTCCTCAATGGGACCGCGCCGGTTACTTCCTTCCTTCCTTCCTTCCGGTAAGGTATGATCTAAATAACCGAATTTCGTCCAAATGGGGTAAAAAAAATAACCGAAAACGGCCCTCCTGAGGACACCTGATAATAGGTGAAGATGACATGTACACAGGCAGCCTTCGGGGTTAAACTGAGTTTAACCCCAAAAATTTCAGGCCAGGGTTAACCTAGTTGGTGCGCAGTGCAAAAGTGATAAGATTGCCCCGGCTCGAAGGTAGTGCCAGGTACGAAAATATTCAGCCTCGGGCCAAAATACTTTAGCCCTGACACCACATAGCGTTTCATCGTTTTTTACCCGTTTGTGCCCGATTCTTCTCCCGTTTCATTCCTCGCTCAGAAAAGCATGCAAATGTTTATAATAAATTCAGGTTATACTAAGTACATATACAATTATCGATACGTTACTACAATACTCAAATACTATACCATAGAGTACATAGGCTAGAGAACCGGAAACATATAATACTACCACTCACCTTAACACAAGTGTTGTGGCCGGCCTGAATAGAAGGTCGTTAGCAGATACTAATAATTATGAAGAGAAATCTTGCCTAAATGTGTGTGTACTAACACTAAGGATTTGGAGGAAGACCTTGATGGCAGAGATATTTGCGACGTTGAGGACAGCGTTGAGGTAGAAATTTGAGGGCGTTGAGGAATTGAGGGCGTTGAGGGTAGAGGTTTGAGGGCGTTGAGGAATTGAGGGCATTGGGGAAGCATCGAAGAAGAACTGAGAAGGTTGAGGAAGGTTGAGGATGGGTTACTGAAGCGGTTGAAGCGAGCAAGATGAGAACGAAAGGGAAAAATGAACCGTGGAAAAACAAAGCCCACCGCATTTATCACCGTCACGGGAGCACATTGGCTGAAGCTGGGTCCCAAAATGACGGGATGCTTTAGAGCACGACAAAAAGTTAGAACCCGGGTTGAGTTTGAGTCTAAAAGCAAAAAAAATTTAAACTGGGTGCTATCTTTGAAATTTAAGACTCAGTTGGTAATTACTTAACCCAGGCGTAAAATCAGCATTGGGACCGGGGGCCCCCATCGGCTTTCACACTGAGTGCATTCTAAGGTTTGGCCGTGTATGGGGGCGCCAGTTTTTATCCGAACCAAATTTTCACTTTTGACCTAGTTTTTATCCGAACTTGTACATAGCCTGGTCCCGGGCCGGGGCCCATTTTTCTGCCTGTAGAGGCGTAAAATCTCACAAAATTGGCTGGAAAAATCAGTTCAGCGGCTGTGGTTCTTAGTTATTTGATGCACCTGGAGCCAGAAATCACTCAAAAATCATTCAAAATCTGACCCTACTTGACCCTTCTAAGCTAACTACCTTCCGAAACTGGCCAAAATTATCCGAACTTTTGCACAACTTCCACCTGCGGTGGTCACTTTTATCCGAACAAAAATATGTGATTTGGCCAAAATTTGGACCATTTTTATCCGAACCTCCACATATCATAAGCGCCTACTATCAGGGGTCCTCCCTCCTGGGATCGGACCTCAAACTGTACTATCAGGGGTCCTGGCTAGGTCCTCCGTGACCGTGACCAGCTGAAAATTAGGCAACGCAACAGCGTACACCATGAGCGTGACCGTTGCCTCCCTACACCATCGTGCAGATAGATAGATAGATAGATTTGTACTCAGCTCCGCCCTAAGGTGGGGTCCCGCAAGGGAACGGCCATGCTACACCCGCAAAGAGGAAGGTAGACTGCCGCGCGCTGGGAGAAAAACGATAAGTACATAGGTACATTTTGTCAACTAAGTGGCGAGGATCATGCCGAGTCACTCTCCTCCCCCGCCGTGCGATTCTTGAATCTACCCACAACGAAATCCTTCCAGTATAATGTTGCCTCGTGTAGGGATATGTATTTGGCCAACCGAGCGGATTGCCGACCGATCGAGGTAAAATCCAAGCAACCAAGGAACCGACATAATCTGGTTGATGGTTACGCGCCTTCGACGTTGCTAGGCGGGAGAGCGTAATGCTTTAAGGTTGCGTTGAGGTCAAGCATGTACAGGGTGTACTGAGTCATACGGACAACTGATAAGAAGAGCCAAGTATAATCAGTGTTGGAGGACTTTCTGTTGCAGTTCCTGGTGAGGCTACAAAGAGTTCTTTCAGCCGAGCACCGAGTCAATGGTGATCGTTGAAGAAAAACACGCAGAGTTTCGAACGCATATGCTTGAAATCAGGTCACTCGCACCAGGGAGCGTTACGTCAACGAGATCAAGATTGCTTTAGAAAAAAGTCTCGCAGACTCATGCTTATTCTGTTTGAACCTTGGAGGACAGCGGTGTGTCTATGGTCGCAAGCTTTTGATGCTTTCGTATTTTTGTGCTCTGAAGATGTTGGAACGGAAGATGGATAACATTGCAAACTTTGCACGAGTGTTGAGACAGGCCTCTGGTGAGTGTAACACGTTGAGATTGCGTTGAGATGTGTACAGGGCGAACTGAGACATACGGACAACTGATAAGGAGAGCCAATACAATCAGTGTTGGGGTACTAGTTCCTGGCGAGTTGGAGGTTAGGTTAGGTTAGGTTTATTGCCGGCTTGGGACCAAGTGCTGATACGCCGGGGTCCGAGAAGCTACCCGATGTGCCTACGTACATCGTCGTCTCGGGGCCATCTCCCTGGTGTCCGGACGAGCTCACTACGCTTTGGTAGCGGTAGATCCGTGAGCCAAAAGAGAGGCCAAGAGTACAGGAATTAAATAAGTTAACAAGTATCTACCTACGGGACTACAAAATTTCTGTCATATCCAGTTGGGATAAATAAAGAAGCCTCGTCATAAATGGTTAAGACATCAAAGAAGTACTTTGCAGTCACGGCAAATCCATTCTTTAGAGATATCATCTCTCCAAGCAGGGATGTAGCTTCGCCTTTATTACTGGGTGGACGTGTGCCTGGGAGAACAGAACTCAAAAGGCGTGCCCGCAAAGACTCAACAGCTGGGTATGAACACAGTAAAAATGCGTGTTCCGGATCCTCTACATCTGACTTACAAAATCTGCACAGTCGCATATTGTGAGGGACTTGTATACGGTGGTTGTCCATCTGCAAAACCTGGGTTTTGATGAAAGCAGTTCTATTCAGTTGCTATTCAGTCCAAAGCATCTCAGAGCAAGGGTACTCGCTGTAGAGCGCTCTGAGCTGCTCTGGGTTGCTTTGGCAGCTTTGACAGCTTTGGAGCGCTCCAGAGTGCTCCAGAGCAGCCAAAGCTTGTCCCAGGTTTTGCAGATGTCCACCCATCGCAATCGCTCAACTGCTAGAGAGTGGTCCCCTGTGATGACCTTGGTAAATGCCTTCCGATGTACTGTGTTTTTCACGAGACTGAGATATTGCCTCATGCATCTTGTCTTGTACTTTGAGTCATTTCTTGACCCGATTGGCTCTTTTCGCCAATGAAGAAGGTAAGTTTTACTCTTTGTGGCATTTAGTTGTGCCTCCAGATACTTATCTACCCTTCTTCTACAAGCTCGTGAAAGGCATCTGCATTGTCTGGTATGACCAGGTGATCGATTGACGGAATCGATATTATTCCTCCCAGCAACTTTTCAGCCACTGTCAGCAGTGCTGTTATCCAGGCATAGTGACCCTGCCGATGTAAGGCAATTGATTCCATCATAGCCGCATAAAAGTAGGTGTCCGTCTCTCGATTCAGACCATATTTGAGTGTTCTAAAGGCAAGCTCCATGCGCCGGTACAGTATTGGAGTCAAACCTGTTTCTGTGTATAGCGCTACATTCGATGCTTTAGCCGATAAGCCAAGAAGGCGTCTCAGGAAGTCAATTTGCACCCTTTCTAATGACTTAGCTAATGCTGGGCTTGTGTCAATTGCAACTTCGCATCCGTAGGTCAAATGCGGGTCAATACAGCCCATGTATAGTGTCTTACCCTCGTCAGGTGGCACAGTTCCGATCATGGATTCCAAGTGCAGAACTCCATGGGCTACTGACCGTGCTTTATCTGACTTGTTTGAATAGTGTGCCTCAAATATTTTGTGGACGCAATCTGCTCGGAAAGGGCCGCCCTGGAATGTTACACCAACATAAGTATATTCCAAGACTAGTGCCACTATGTTTTGAGCGAAATAAAATACCGGTGGTACTTCCAGAGCAGGCCCATGGTATGACACGACTGACTTAATAGCGTTGATAACCATGAAGTTTGTTCGGCACCAGTCATAGAAAAGGTTCATTTTTCGTTGCAACCCCTCTGGTGATAGGGCAATGAGTAGTAGGTCATCCGCTTGTTCTAAATGGGAAATGAACTGCCCGAATAGTTCGACGTCATCCTCTGTCTCAGGTATTCCGAAGTCTGAGAAATACAGGATCCATAAGAGCGGTGATAGTGTGTCTCCCGCAAGTATGCCCAATAGTGACTGGAATTCTTCTGATAGTGACCCGCCGTTCTTTACTTTGTACTTCATTCTACTGTATATCATGCGAATCCAATCAAATATTTTCCCCCCTGCGCCCTTGCGCCAAAGCTTAAACCACAGTGTGGCACGGTGAACTGATGGGAATGCATTGGTTATGTCTACGCATGCTACCCAAAGCGTCCTTTTCATTGCCTTTGCCTTCTCAATAATTCTTTCGGCCGAGCATCGAGCCAGCATCGAGCCGATAGTGATCGCACACCCTGAGTTTCGAACGCATACGCTGAAAATCCGTTCGCTCGCATCAAAGATATTGAACGTAATGTTTTTGACCATATGGAATCTATCAGCTCTGTGAGCTCAATCAAGTCCGCTAAAGCTTTGAACGAAGCTAGAGGGTGTTTGAAACATGCGGAAATATCAGGCATGCTCGTCGAATCCGAGTTACCTGTGACGGTTAGCGGACAGGTTTCTCAACGCAGCGAGCGTAGAAGAGCAATGCGTTACTGAGCAAGAACCACGAGAAAATTCGAATGGGAGGCTGCTTATGAGTACTTGAGTCCCGACGTTGTTTCTGGAAAAGAAAGCCCGTGATACTTGCACGTCGGGTGCAACTGCAGATCCAGCTCGTTCTGTTACGGGTTCGCGTATTCATAGTCTTGATATGTCGCGTAATAACAGTGACATAGAAAGTCGTTTGATATCTGGACTATATCAACAGAGATTTATGGAAAGAAGTCACAGTGGAATTGAAGCATACAACACATCGCTGAATGCTGACTGGGAAAAAGCTTTCCGGATTATTGCAGGCTATAGTCTTCAAGAGAACGATGCGATCGATGAACGTTTGAACCGTCCGCGTCAAGGTCTGAGGATGTGGGGGCTGGTAGAACAAGCCCGAATCGCGCGTCATAATATATAACAGCCCGTGGCCAGCTGCGGACTGTAGAAGAAAGTTGTTCAAACTTCATCGGTAATTACAGATTGCTCTTCAGACGGAAATAAGCCACTCCATTCCAAGATCTAAGTATGAAGGAAAGAGAGGAAGGATTAACGGCGCGGTCGAAGGCAGAATCGAAAGAGAGGAACAGCTCCCACGCATTTGCGCCGCGAATGCCGCGTCAACTTCCTGAAGTTAGTCGCCCCAGCGCACAGAACGGAAGGCGCATCTCATAATTCAAGAAATAAACTTGATTTTACATTACACCGTGCTGTAAACGCATCAACAGCACAGAAATAGCAACCTGGAAATATTTGAGCGCTTATCTGGATTTCACAAATTTCACACTTTGATGTCGAAAGCAAGTGCGTCTTCAAACTGGCTTGCTTTGCAAAAGGTCGGCTTCTCTCAAAACAGCCAAGTACTTCTCTAACCATTCCCCACAGAAGTTGCCCAAACCAAACAAGGAAAAAGACGACCGTGTGCACAAACGACGAAAAGTAGATCATGTCGTAGAAAAGTCTCCAATCGCTTCATCTTCCAATTCGCACCATCTTAAACCCAAAGATGAACTAAAAAATGGCGAATCACTACCGTCTCTCCGAAGTATGGTCCTCGGTGAACTGGATTCATCCTTAGCATCTTCTGAAGACCTCAAACAGTATGTCCTTTCATTGATATCCTCAGTCTCAATTGAATGAATTTCAGACCAGGTAAATACATTGCTATCGACTGCGAAATGGTTGGTATTGGGATTGACGGATCTGAGAGTTCGCTGGCGAGAGTTACGCTGGTGAATTATTATGGTGCCGTCCAATTGGATGAGTTCGTGAGGCAGAGAGAACGTGTGGTAGACTATCGGACACAGTGGAGTGGTATTCGGGAATCAGATATGGTGAAAGGTTGGGTTTTAGAAATTTTTGTTAGAGCTTCGCTGACATTTCACTAGCTAAACCATTTGGCGAAATACAGAAACAAGTCGCGGAGATGATCAAAGACCGTATACTCGTTGGTCATGCCGTTCACAACGATCTCAAAGTGTGTTGTTCTGGCTCAAACTTTCACTCGTTAATCTCCTTTGCAGGCGCTACTACTATCACATCCTTGGCCTCTAACTCGAGACACCCAATATTTTGCTGGTAAACACAAAGTCGTACGCAGTAAATACGTCTCTCTACGAAATTTGGTAAAGCAAGAGTTGGATATCACTATTCAAGGCGGGGAGCATTCCAGTGTAAGTTATATGTCCGTGGTATGTTACAGCAAACGAATCTCACCTACTGTTCATATAGCTTACTGACGCTCGAGCAACGATGGCAGTCTATCGTTTACACCGCAAGGAATGGGAGAAGGGGGGCGTCAGTGTGCTGACTGCGTCGCTTTTGACCAAAACTCGACCGAAAGCTCGTCCACAGGCTGATGAGGACGAAGATGCAGATAGCGAGGATGGCGAACGTCACCAAGACGCCAAAAGAAAAGGAAAACGGAAGAGACCTCTAGACGATAACGAGGACGACGAAGATAATGAACACAAGCCACCCAAGCCTACAACGAAAATAAAGGATGCAAAATCGGCGCAACTGTTTCCTGGTGGTGGCCGTAAGGGTGTGAGCTCTGGACTGTCGACTATTGTCAAGAAGGGCGGAAAGCCTGATAGCGGTGGACGTCAAAAGACGCAGTGGTGGAAGGAGCTTGGAAACTCTGGTTCAAAAAGCTCATTACGGGTATAACAATGTCTTCCGACTTCGTATAGTACTCTTTATACAATTCGTTACTCGATTGTCAAGTATGGGCGCTTATCGTCTTTGATCACAAACCGGCAACATCATGAACAGAAAATTGAAACCTCCAAAGCCCCCGAAATTCAAGCGAAAAGTAGGCTCAAAATCGCTGAGTTTTCTGGCCCTGAACCAACAATAACTTTACCTATCAGGAATACAAAGTCCCGGACGACTTGAAGTATGTAGTTGTAACAAATCCGTGGTCCAGGCCACCCACCGAATCGGTTCCCGAGTATATGAAGGAGCGATTCGCTAACGCGATTGGAGGCTGGTTTGAAAGAATGACTGGAGGAAAGCGAGACCTCGCGATATATTTTGTACGGACACAGGTGTGTTATTCCGCTGTATTCCTTCTGCTCAAAGATAACTCAGCGATTCCAAAGAGTCTTATTATTGTAGAATTATCCAATTTTGATAACCTAGCTATTGTTCTTGGTGCTCATCATACAAGAGACTTCTCCACGAACCCAACGCTCGATGTGATTTCTGAAATCTACGAGTATGACTATAAACATCACGGGAGCCCGCGCAGCATTCTTCGTACGTGTTACTTTGACGAATAGCTGTAGCTCTTCCCCTTTTAACGCTCTTTGGTATTAGAATGGACTTCAGTTACGCCGCAGTACGCCTACCGAGATCTGGAAAGACTTCCACTAAAACGGGACTACCCTCCTCCAAGAGTACCTCAAAGTAATCGGCCTCCCCAGTTTGCGGTAGGTCTATCTGAAGATGTCCGGGATATGATAGGTGGTAAGCCTTCTGAATCATTGTGTCGGCTCGTTTACGTCCCATGCTTTTTTTGAATTGTTGCTAGCGCGTCGAGTGGCCCATGAGGAAAATTTGGCAAAGTTCAGTGTTATCATAAACGCAACCGTAAGCATGAGCGACACTGACACCCCTTTAGGTTCCAACCTCCACCCCCTCCACCTGCCCCCCATCCTTCATCATCTATGTTCAGTTCGGCCCCTGGTGTACCTCCGCTCCCAGCTGAAAATGCACCAGAACGCGATCACAGCCACGTCCCATACCAATCTCCCGCAATGCTAGCCTACAAGCGTCAGCATCGAAATGACCCGGAAGGACCTCCAGTGGACCCTCGAATTCGCTCTCATCCACAACCACCGAGAGAGGAATCTAACGGGGGCCACACTATACCGGAAGCAAATACGGAAGCAAGTCCGGAAGTATCCATCAAGCACGATCCGGAATCTGGCAAGTTTCGAAAGCTGGCATAAACGCTCATAGCTCATAGTAGTTTCCCACTGAACAGATCATCGTCGCGAGCCCATCTCGAACCTCAAATTGCAGTCAGGGAGCTTGAATCTAAACCAGCAAGGCTCGGGCGCAATCCAGACTGTTCCGAAGAAGGAAGAGGATATTACGAGTGCTTATTCTTCTGTTTCAAAGCTAAAATGGATTGATTTACCTATTTCTTCCTTTTGTGCTGTAGATTATCTCAGCCCAGAATACATTCGGTCCTACCATGAACATCACGAAAATATGCAAAGATCGAATACATTGAATGCCAATAAGGTCGTTGGAGCTGATACTGGTAGAGGTACTGAGATGCTGCAGTTCACTGCCATCAAACCAGATCCGGAAGCTGGTAAGGACTCTCCCAAACGCTTGAAGTCAGTTTACCTATATTCTCTAACCAGATAATCTCCGAGGTCTCGTCGCGACCCAATCACACTCCTATAATACCATGGAGCATGATTTGAAGCCGAAGTTGAGAGACTCAAGCAGTCCAGCTCCGGTAGTGCCGAAGAAGGAAGAACACCGTACAAGTGCTTTCCTTCTTTCATCGGATGTGCTTACTTACCTTGTTCTTCGCAGATCCTTTCAGCCCTGAAAACATTCGTTTCTTCCACGAATTTCACAGTCAAAACGCCTTGGCCCAAATCCAAAACTCGAATGTATCGAGTGTTACTGCTACAATCGAGGCCGAATCAATCAAGTCTGAGCCAGAATCTTGTGCGTTCTCGTTTGTACATTCTTCTTTGCGCTGGTCTTGAACGTGATATAGATTATGGTAGTCCTTCGTCTATTGATCTTCAGCCAAACACCGCCACTACTAGACATCCTTCCAGATCTATAACCAGGCATTTGGACGAGCACGAGCATGATGTGAAACCCAAACTTGAAGAGCTTGCACATCACTCAAGGCTGACGGCTCCGAGACAAGAAAAGACTCTACAGTCTTATGACCGCGCAGGGGAGCCTCATCACCAGTCTCAAATGAACGGAAAGCTCTATGGTACGTCCACTGACCTAGTGTTCGCATCTTAATTAATCGTCCATCCAGATCGGTCTAGCTCTTATATCGATAGAGGTGTTCCTCCAGATCCTCGTCATCATGTGGTTAAACATGAACGAGATACCGATGAAGATGATCTAGGCGAACGACCTGGCATGAGAATGTATTCAAATGGTGACTCAGGATCTCTATCGAGAAGTGACCGATTTCACGTTGGTTTGCATGGTAAGCGTCGCTAGCTACAATACTGAGTACTGTACCCTGCTTATATTGAATAGGTGATACCAAGCGGGTGAAGACAGAGCATTCGTAGGCCTGGATTATTGTGACTTACCTTTCTTTCGCGGTCCGGACTGTGATATCATAGTGTCATACCCCCGTCTTTCTATATATTCTATGCAACGAGTCGTAAGTCGGAAAGATTTCATCAGTACTCCTCAGTCACAATGGAAGAATCCAAACTCAGTGGCCAGCTGATCTAAATAGAGAGCAACCTACTAGTAGTTATATGAAGTTAAATTTCGTTCTCTGGAGCCCAACTATCCAGCGATGATGTTAGCTCAACTCGTAATCGCTTTACCTGTACTACTCAGTACGTCTAGTATTGCAGTGGATCTACCACAATTTCCTTTCACTCTTCTGCCTCTGCAACCTCTATTCGATAATCAAGCGGCATCAGTCAATGGATCTGTAGCCGACTTTGACGGTGCAGGTAATAGTTTCGATGGACAGTTCCTACCGGTGGGAGGTTTCGAGTCCGATGGGGTAACAGTGAGTGGAATCAGTCCTTGCAGTGTCTGGTAACTTGTTTCCTCAAATGAGAATTGTTAGTACGAGCTTCCTGCAAGTTGGGGCTCTGGAAACGATAATGTGATCACAAATAACCAGATCTTGATGCTGCCGGAGAACACTTTCGTCCACGAGCTACATGCTCTCTACTCGGGAGACAGCCACTCAGGTACGTAGTAGTGTTGCGAGGCTTTCGCAAGACTAAATCTGCCCGCTTTTGAAGACAACAGCGTCACGGCCAACAATTTCATAGCAAACTTTGTTGATAACTCGACTCAAGTCCTTACCTGTTAGTTTTATGCCTTTCCCTGGAAAGCGCTGAATTCAAACACTGTTGACAGTAGAAGCCAACAACTGGTGGGGATGGCCATTGCTAAACCTAGGCTTAATTCAAAGGTAAATCTTACTGAACCGGCTATTCGAACAGATTAAGTATTTACATCAAATGCAGCCCATACAGCCTCGAAGAAAATGGCGGCAAAAACTTGAATCAAACCTCCATTTTTCAATGGTCCGTAGCTGTATCTTCGGAAAAACAACTCAAGAGTATCACCCTTCCACCAGAGAACAACGGTGCTCGACTTCATCTGTTCTCAGTGGCCTTTTCACCTTCAAGCACATCGACTACTGATAGTCCTGCTTTGGTGATTCGAAGAGCCGTCTTTTCGTCAAGGTGGGAGCTTGTAAATGGCACGCGTGCGCAGGCTGTACAAGTTACCGTCGCCAATCTACTGCCCGCTTCTGTTTTCTCAGCCAATACATCGATCAATTCCAAACATACGATCGAGATATCCGGTTCTGGTATTACAACTCTCGCTCCTGGAGCTCTAAATAGGCTCACCCCAGGAGATCAAGCAAGAGTAGATGTGCTTATTACAGGTGCTACCAGTGGCTCGAATGCGACAATTGTCATTAGGAATGCGAACGGGGATGTTGTCGGACAGTCTACTGGATGGCCCGCCACTGCCCTTGTTGAGAATTATTCAGCAGATGTGGCCTCCCTGAGCGCTCATGAAACACCTACCTGGGTTTGTATGCATATTATCATCTCATACTCATACTGATTTTTGGGTGAGTCTAGTGGAGAAAAGCAAAATATGGCATTTTGTGAGCTCATCCCCATTCTCATCAATGCTGGTAGTTAACTAAGAGTCAATCGGTGCATGGCATTTAGTATTCACTGGGGAGTGTACAGTTATCCTGCATGGGCAAGTCGATCCTAATTGGACTTCGGTTGTGTACTCACAAAAGTCTCAGGCTCCTCCTACAAGTTACGCTGAATGGTACAAGTAAGTGTTATCACAACAGTTTATACCTTGTCACGTTTTCTAACCCAAGTATGTGCAGTTATGACTTGCATAATCCCCCAAATTCTAGCAATCCAACGTGGGTTCACCATCTCGAAACTTATGGTCCGGTAAGACAGAAATTTCGCGAAAGTTTGAGCTGGACTGAAGAGTGAATAGAACATCATTTACGACGATTTTATTTCTAATTTCACTGCTTCCAAATTCAACGCCAGTGCATGGGTCGACCTCTTTGATCGAGCGGGGGCCAAATACTTTGTACAAGTGACAGTGCGTGGTTCGGCAGTGGTCTCTGCCTTTTTCTAACACGATCTGTTTCCAGAAACATCACGATGGATTTGCTCTTTTTGACACAGGAAATACGACCCGTCGCTCCTCTGTTAATTTTGGTCCAAAACGAAACCTGTTGAAAGAGCTATTTGATACAGCGGCAATTGAGAAACCGAATCTTCATCGTGGGACGTACTACTCTCTGCCAGAGTGGTTCAATCCAGATTATGCAAAGTATGGTTTTGGTCAATGGCCTGGTGGGCTCGCACGTAATCCGTTCAACACTACACCCACAATTGAGCCTTATACTGGGCATCTCAACATAAGCGACTATATCCAGGATCTACAGCTTCCTCACATGCTCACTCTCGCCACTGATTACAACACGGAAATCATGGTATGTAGGACTCGGATGATTACATCTCCCGTTTCTAAAGTCCAGCAGTGGTGTGATATAGGTGGCCCCAACATGACGTTGGAGTTTGCGGCCGAGTTTTATAACCATGCTTTGGCCAATAATTACCAGGTGACATTGAATAATCGTGAGCCCTATACTAGAAAAATCATTATCCCGTTTAAAAACAATAAATCAGGATGCGGAGCTGTACCAGACTTTTTAACTCCAGGTAGGCATGTCGCACTTTCGGTATCTCTAAACTGTCTCTAACGTAAACCGTTACCTAGAATATGCTACTTTCAATTCAATCCAGACCTCTAGCTGGGAATCGAATGAAGGGATGGACCCATTCTCTTACGGGCTGGACTCGGCCACAAATGCAAGTGAATATAAGAATGGGACTACGATCATTCAGACGCTGGTCGACATTGTGTCGAAGGGTGGCAACTTGTAAGTAGTTTGGACCACTTTATGAAGGTACTGACGTTCTTTTATTCTCAGCCTACTTGACGTTGGCCCTACAGCCGAAGGAGAAGTAATAGCTCCTATGGCAGATAACCTTTTGGATGCGGGTTCATGGCTCGCGTATGCTGGGGATTGTGTTTACGACACGGTTTGTTCTTGGCATTTGATTTTCGCTGTGGGCGCTTAAGATCTGGAATAGGAATATTGGTTTCAAACGTCACAAGATCCTAAGCCTGCGGATGGTCTTGCTCCTGCTCGCTTCACCACGACCCCACGTCATTCTGTATTGTCGCTTTCGATGCGCCGACCGATGGACAACTTATCATTCATAAACGTCTTCCCCTTCTCCCAGGAGATGACATAGTGTTACTCTCTCCGAACGGGAGCCAGAACTCTCTTCCCTGGTCCACTGACTCGATGGGTAACTTGATTGTTAATGTCTCTGCGAGCGCTGTGTCAGAGGTAGAATATGCATGGGCCTTTAAAGCTACCTATAAACTTAGTCAGTAGGACTGCAGGCTGTAGCACTACCCGAGAAGCTACCATTATGATAACAATGCGAGATCTACTTTGGAATACCACCCAAATCGAACAGCGGTAGCCGCTGCCGCTTCTCGAGCTGAGATATCCAACCTAAGCTAAGTTTTCCAAAATCGTACTACTGGAGATGTGCCTCTGTACCTCGATGTATTTGATTCCGACAGCTTTGAACTTCGATCCTTACAATTACATTTTCATAAGAATAGCCCTAGGCAGACGTACATCGATCTATAGGTAGACAGTGCGATTCTAACTAGAGAGCTGTTTTTAGGTGGAAGTAAGCAGATAATTCGGAGTAAGCCCCCTAGGCATATTCCCAAAAGGAACGCCGAGTGAAGTTGGCTTGATTGTCCTGGCAATCGGCCCGACTAACCTTCCAAGCCTTTCGAGCTCAGTTAAGTTATGTAAACTTACTACCTTGTTCAGGAGCGCCCCCATCACATCAAAAACCGCTTTTACGTGGCTATGGAACCTCAGCTATAACGCGTACCAGGGGTAGTCTCGAGCTACAGTATACCACCGTACACGTCAGTAGCACGAGAAGCTTGAAGAAATGGAAATCCAAAGCAGTAGATCTCCCAAGTGTGTTACCTTTTTCCAGTTTCTCTGCACAAGTGCTCACTTTGGTTGCTGCTCAGCGCCAACGAAGTCTTGAGGATCTTTCCTCCCGAGCTGCTTACTCGTATCTTTTCCTACTGTTCGTCCCCGAAAACGATTGCACACCCTCCCAATTTTACCCAAACATGCGCGCGCTGGAGAGCTATAGCTCATTCATCGCCCGAGCTCTGGAGAGTCATCGACATTGAGCTCCCTCCAGGGCTAGAAACTGAGGCTGATTCCTCGAGGTTCGAGCTTGCAATAACAGATTGGGTATTGCGTAGCTCGGATCTGAGCGTCGATCTCACAGTCTACGGTGCACTCTTTAGAAATACTGACCTGAATCGTCCATCAGAGTTCCAGAGGGACCTTTATGCAAAGGTTTACAAGAATATCGTCATGAAATTCTCGGGGAAATGGAGATATCTATGTACTCCATATGCCTGGGATATTCACGACTTTTTACTAGACCTGAAGCAGCTGACAGCTCTTGAAGAACTCGAGATGAGTGCTGTGACTTGCGAAAAACCTGCGACTCATGAGTTGTTTCCCGAAGCTCCCTGTCTTCGAAAACAGTCTTTCGAACTTTCCCGGAATCCCTCGATGGCTTGTCTAGAGAAGTTTATCCCTAGTACAATCGTCGACCTCAACCTATTGTCTGCGCCTGGAGTTTTTGGCTTCTGGTCCGATTTCATACAGGACCTTTTGAAGCTTGATATAACACGACATTTGACTCACCTACAGCTAGACAGTCTTGGATGGCTGGAACCCCATCATTTACCTCCAGTTTCCTTACCAGAGCTGGTAGAATTTATGCTGAAGGGAACAATCAACGCCTCGGGGGACCTGCTCGGAGCTCTTACTCTCCCTTCACTTCGGAAACTATCTTTGGAGACATCACATTTTAGAGGGAATGGTGATCAGGGTCCGAAAGTTGGTGTGGCCTTGGTCGAGCTTCAGAGGAAGTCACACTTCCCACTTGCCTCCCTTAGTTTAACTTGGATGCTGGAAGAACCGGAAAACAAGGCGATCAGTTTGGACGACTTTTTTCAGTTTCTATCCTCTGCCGTCACGATTGAGAGGCTACACATTCATGCAGATGGCCGCACAGATACATACCGCCTCATGGAATTTCTTCGTTACGACGAACAGCTACCAGGAAAGCAAATCTTACCGCATTTAACCACCTTTTCGGCAACGTCGTTGACGGATTCCGAGGACACCAGCTGTAGTCATTTTATGGACTTTGTACGTTCACGCTGGTGGCCTCTTAATTCGGCGCCTGGGTCATCTGGGGTAGATAAGTTGCAGACGCTGGATATCCTGGCTTGCGATCTAAACGAGATGACCAAAAAGGAATTGGAAACATGTCACGACGAAGGGTTGAAGTGACCTTATTTAAATTCTGACTTACTGCGCTGTATACATATGTTTTGCTGCCGTCTTCAAATTTCTTCGGTAGAAAACCTTCTCAATTACAGTCAAAGGGTATACATATAATGATATACTCAGCAATGATTCAAACAAGCATTAACGAACACACGAAAAAAAAGTCCATTGAAAAGGACGCCGGGGTCTGTTTTCGTCGGCCATGCAATAACATTAGGGGAAGAGATAGGCACCGAAATCCCTGACCCTCCGAGATAAAACTACATAAAAGTATTGGAATACCTAATGAAAGAGCACATCTACATGCAATAATTAGCTACTTGAAACTACAGTAAAATAAACGACAACAGCCAGTAGTACAACAACAACATGAACACAAATAAATTATATCACAACAGGACTAACGCGCATCTACAAAATCCAACGTCGACTCCAATCCTTGCAGTAGCTTCTCTGCTGTTCCTACAAATCCTCTCTTCTTCTTCACAGGAGGACTCTTATTCCTCGTATTCAAGCCTAGACTCCGATCTTCGCTCGGTAACAGAGTTTGACCAATGTTAATACGACCGTTTACTGGGCTTGTGGGAGGGTTCACAAGTCCAGATGTGAGGGGTTGGATATTCGCTTGTCGAGAATCACTGCTTGACATTGAGAGGGAGAGTCTTGGGCGGCGAAATTTGACCTCCTCATCGAAATTGTACTCTTTTCCTTTACCTTTCCCTTTATCTTTTCCTTTTCTGCCACTCCTCTCATAGTCTTGCTCTCCTTCCATCTGTACTATCCGCTTTTTCACCACTTCCGGATCTTTCTTCCGGAGCAAACCCGGGGCCTTATTGAGCATGCTGGATGAACGGCTGAGAGAAGTTTCAGAAGGAATGGAGCCTATCGCCAAAGTAGTACTTGACCGTCGTGGAATGGTCGGATGATCAAACAGTTTGTTGGTAATGCTACTAGTCGCGGAATGAGAATCCGCGGGCCATCCACCTGAGCTTGTTCCGGCGCTATTCGCACTTGGCATGGGAGGTGAAGGCAACCCTTTGGAGAGAGTTGTCGAGGACGATAAGTTTAAAGTGGGCATGCTCGGCCTACGTCCAGAGGTAAGGTTGCTGAGCTCTTGCTCCTTACTTAACGAACCAATGAAGGCGGTGGTTGTACCAATTAAGCCAGTCGACGCATAGTGGGATAGATGGGGACCATCTCGAACCATACCGCTAATTTGACGTTGATGCCGGTTCAAACGAGCATTGGGGTGTTCAAGCGTGTGATGTGAAGTCTCAGCATTAAGTCCCGCTTGTGAGATAGCAGGCGACGTTGCTGAGGAAGGAGGATCAGATGGAGACAGCCCAAAGCTTAGTCTACGCCCACGCGCCCTACCTAGACTTTCGTTCGAGGAAGGAGAGCTGAGAACACCGACTAAAGCTGAAGGAGTGGCAGGCCTATGAAAAGGTCCTGGATTTGTTTCTACTGCACCAGTAGAAACGATTACGTGGTTACTTCCGGAAGCTGTCGAAGCTGAGGAAACATGGGGCTGGTGGCGGGTGCGAGTTTGAGGCGTATTCATAGTGACAGGAGATGTCGGTACGGTCAACGGAGAGGAAGAGGTGACAATTGCGCTTGGCTCCAGCGCTCTTCTTTCCTCTTGGTATCGCCGATGATCATCTTGCTGTTGGTAGTCCCAATAATGATATGTGTCTGTAGAACTTTCAACGCTTTCCGTCTCCAAGAGCTCACGTTGCGATTCCTCCTCCCGACAGATTTTAGCCTGACGATGAAGGTCCGCCATCCATCCGACCCACTCTGCATCACTGCTTTCTTCACCACTTTCGCTGGAATCCACATCAACATAGCCGAGCCTTAGAGTGGAATAGGAGTCAGTATATGAACCCCCGACACTCAACGTGGAAGTAGGCGAGCGTTCCGATGGACTATTTCCAGAGGGCACCAAGCGATGCTGCACGAGTTGCGGACTGGGGTCAGGGATCGTTTTAGCAGAGAAATCTAACCCCATGGCGACATTCTCCTGTTCCAACGTCATCTTTCTTTCCTTACGCCGCCGCTGCCTACGAGTGCTAGCAGTATCCACACTTTCTCCCTCATCAATGGACTCACCAGCGGCAGTTCGTATACTTGGGCTCCTGATAAGCTCCATTGGAGCCAGGCTCAGACCAAGTTCCTTGGTGAGTAACGCGAGTCCGGGATTATCTCCCCAGATGAACTGGTCCATGGCCTTGGTGAGCTCTCCCATACCCGCACGTTGCGCCTTTGTTACAATCTCGAGTCGCCATTCTGGATACGGCAATGCACCGAAAGTTCCCGAATTATTCTTCGCCCTAGCACTCCGAACGTTCACCTGTTTACTTGGACCCACAGTGGTGTTAAGGAGTGGAGAAGTATGAGCACTGGTGCTCTGGACAGTGAAACTTGGGTTGGGCTGAGGTTGGTGTCTGTAGGTAGGAGAAGGCGGAAGGCGAAATTGCTGGGAGTCTCTTGGAGCATCGATAGATGACGATGTAGGTGTAGTGCCCGCTAGGGTACCATCCACATTACTGGATGTTTCAGGAGACGAGGATGGTCCCTCCCCGGAAACGGGAGAATCCTTCGGTGGATCGACTGGAGTGGTAAGAGGAGAAACTTCTTCAGCAATAGGTCTACGGTCTTGCTCCAGCCGTGCTGTATTCCAGGACCACTGGTCAAACGAAACAGGCGGGTTTGCTTGACTTGGACTTAATAACGGTGATGTAAACGCTGGTGTCGGCGCTGGAGCAGTTGGGAAGGCATCGGTGGGTTTGGGCATTTGGAAAACAGGTAGGGATGATAAAAAGCTCGAATCAGTCATATGCGGTGCATGCCGGTGAAGTACGCGGAGAAATGATTTTAGGGCTAAATTAATAGGAGATGAGAAGATGGTTGAGAGATAAGACGAGTCCACACACCAAAATCATCCCCGAGATCTAGAACAATCCACTCGGACTCTGGATTGGTTGATTCTCGATGACTACTTGGATGCTTTGAATGAGGCCGTCCTGTCGGCTGCTTCATATCTTCCAAAATGTTTTCACCAACTTTCTCCCCATCTGGACGCTTCCGTCGCTCAAAATGACTATGACCGTACCCATGACTTCGCATTCCATGGCCGTCTGGTGGTGAACTGTCTGTCTCGCTATGCGCAAATACCGGGGAAGAAAGGGTACCCCCGGAGCCATCCGAATCAGCATCGAACTCAAAAGCGATAGTGGGATGTCTGCTGATGGGTGATGATACATCGTTCTCTTTCTGCTTGTCGGCGTCAACAATGTCCGCCTCCTCAGACGCAACACCATCTTCATCAGTCGGTACCTCGGACGGGTTATTTTCACTTGCGGCCTCACTCGGAGGTCCACTCGGTACTTCTGACTCGGATAGAACTTTGATAAAAGGAGAGGATGGAATCGCTGGCGGTTTGCCTTTTCCTTTGCTATTAGATAAGACATTAAGCGAAGATACGCGATTCTTGCCCTGGATGACTCTGGACGTAGAAGGAAGGGATTGAAGAGGCATAATCTGCGGCACGATCTGGGGCTTAGATGAAAGAGGTGAGGAGATTACGGATCGGGTAGGTAGGATCTTCAAGCCAGGACCAGCATTCGACTCAATGTATCCAGAGATGCTATGAGATGTAGCATTCGTAGAGTGAAACGAATTTCCGCTCTTGGAAAATGAATGCGCTGACTTGGAAGTGGATTGGACAGCAGACGAAGCAACGTTAGCACCAAGAATATTACCCTGCGATGCAGATCTGGAATGTGATGAAGCATGAAGCGGCTCGGCAGCAGGCTTGTTACTAGTCATCCGTGTCTTGAATTTGGCACAAACGATGCGTTGGTCTGGTGTAATAGGCATTACGTTGGCAGCTCGCCCAAGCTGATCAGCGCCTCGTATCTCAGTGAGCGAATCCAAAGGAAGCATTTGCATAGTAGTTGAGGCTGTCTCCTGAGGGATTATTGATTAATAACGATGATGGCTCAGATATGTGACACCGACCGAGTTTTCTTTTCTTAGATGTAAGATACCGTCTTTGACAAAAACCCATCTTTCTCGCCACTCAAGCTTCCCACCTTTGCCTTTCGAGTGACTACCGCTACTAGAAATGGTCGCACGGGACAACGACGGCATAGTGGAACTTCGTCCCAAGGATGCACCATCGCGGTGCACGTGCTTGCTTGGCTTCGATGGGAGATCTTGTTCGCTGCCAACTGCCTGTTTACCTTTCTTAACCGAATTGACCCTGTAAGCCGGTCGAAGGCCTAGTGCCACATCTGCGGACGAAAACGGGGGAACCTTAACAGGCCCACCGGCGAGAACTTCCATGGTCCTCCGAGCAGATTCGACATGAGATTTGGATGATTTGGTCATGTATACACTTTCCAAGGCAGCCTTTATCTCGTCCGCAGGAGTATCTCTCCGCCTTGCACCGTCTTCCCCACCAGACTGCTTAGTCCGGGGAACACCTGCGTCGCGAAATACGACCCGAAGAGCTTTTACCCAACCTTCCCAATACGGCTCGATATACTTGAATGAAAGCTCTCGAGGCAGCTTAGTAACGACACCTAAACGGTGCACTTCAAGTAATTCATAAGGCTTGATTTCATAATCGAGGATGGTGTAATGTTTCTCTAGGATTTGACCTGTGGAGAAGCGAATGAGTGTGAGAAGATTAGGATGGTAGGTAGAGTAGGAGCTTTTGGGAAGCGTAGCAAGCAGGGGGGTTTTACTGTTCAATGTGGATCTGGAAGTGGCAGAGGGAGGTAGAACACTTTGTTGATCGACGGACTGACGGTCCTGGAAGCCTAAATACTGGTTTCTATTTGCCTTGCGACCAAGACGAGGCTTTGATTCAAGCTCAAGCTCGAAATCATCCATATCTTCTTCTTCATCAGAGTCCCATTCGTCGTCTTCTTCATATCCCATACCTATAACTTCGCCTTCTTCTCCGGACTTCAAGGGATCGTCCTCACCACCAGTATCGACATCTGGGACACCAATAGGTGCAAAAGTAATTGGAGAAATCGGCCTTCCGCGTGCTCTACGTTTTCTGCTTGTCCCTTTGAGTTTCTCCTCCTTGGCTGGCCTATCGGATTCATACCGAGTACCGTGAGTCGGACCACCTTCAGAAGGCGAGAACTCCGCGAAAACGATGGGAGACGCAGGACGCCGTGAAGGTTTGGTCTTGGGCTTGGCCGGCGGACTTATTATAGGTAGATTCGGGCTCTCTGTTGTATGACCGAAGGTATTACTGGCAATGCATTTGGCCAGAATCCAGGATTTAACTTCGTGAATCGTCCAGGATGAATCCACATGCGTGACCAGCCATTGATCGTAAGGAACTGGGGAACCGCGGAAGAAAAAAGATCGTTAATTATGAACTGCAGAAGGAACTATATAATTTACCGAAACGACAAGCTAGGGTCAACAGTTTAACTTCCTTAGAAAAGAAAGGCTCTCCGTTTTCCATAACCTCAAGCTATTCCAATCACCCTCCTGCACAGATCAATGTTTTGCTCAGCGTACAGAGGCCCGTAAAGTTCGAATAAAGGAGATCAAAATCAAAGGCGTAGAGCGGACCAGAGGCTTCCTTAATCTTCTGGCTGCCAACACAGCAACAGAAATGAAGACGATGGAACCGACTTGATACTAATAGGGAACTGCCGACGGCAAAAGTTCACATGGTAAGTTCCCACGAGCACGGGTCGCGCCCACGGCAACAGTTCCGAGCTGTGGCGGTCAAGAGGATAATATCAAGTATCAAGTATCTTGATAAGATCACGCTCCACAATCATTCTTCGCAGCTACTGCCATTAAATTGATTGACCATGAAAGGTCTTCTCTAGGTGCATCATGATTTAGTTGCTAGCGATCGATAGCAGTTGAGGGTTAGTACATCGCATCAAGTAATATAATAACGCCGTCGATATGCTACTACTTATAGCAAAATGCTAAAGAGAGTCCTGATCAACGAATGTAATCATATGCGCAGTACAAATCTTGGATCTTACCCACATTCCTTTCCACGAACCTGAGATAACTAGACGAAGTTCTATTAATCATGCACGAAGACAAAGAAGAATACAAAGATTCGGTTGAACGGCGACCCCCAAGCCCTGAAAGAAGCTCTTAAGATACAATTCAAGCCAACGCACTTGAGCTCGAGACACAAGGTTCACAATCAAGAAGTTGTACTCAGTGGTACTACATGCGATTCTGAGCCTACCTAACTTTTGGTCCGCAATACACAACTCCAAGGCAAATATGTACCTGCAAGTCGGCTGGTGACAATCATAATCGCCGTTGTCCAACACGGACGCAAAACAGACCTCTCGCTGGAATCCAAATGATAAATGAACATTTCAGTGTAAATGCTATCAACAATAACAGGGGTTAGATCATGAGCCTGCACTCAGCTACATTACACGGACACAGCTACGTCTTCAATGCCCAGAAATTCTTGATAATATCAGAAGCACGCTCCGAAATGGCATATACTGGTGCTTGAGTATGGGCACTGGGCACAAACGGCTGTATACATCAATCAGCGCACAGGTATTTCGACTCAGCCTTTCAAAATATTCACGTACAAAGACCGAAGCATCGATCACCCTCAGCCCTCGTACTCCTTTCACCCCGAAATCTGGATTCACAACTCCAAAATCAGAGTCTGAACGAGACATCGCAGCGGTGCCGACAGCATGGGCAGATGATCCTGTATTGTTACGGATATAATCATCCAACTGTTCGTCCGACGACGCGTCGAAAGATGCGTTCGTTCCAGGTACCATCAGAATTGCTGGATTATTCAAGATGTATCCGTTCCATACAGGTGCTTTGAGAAATTGGATGCCAGTTCTTACCGACTCTCGCATTGCAAAAATGTCAAAGTCGGTAGACAGAAATGCTGGGTTAATCAGGGGGGCGTCAAAGGGATTCGTAGAATTCAGTAGGACTGTACCACCTATGACAATGTCAGCCCATCTATCAGTGCAGTCATTGGAAGATCAAGACTAACGAGACACTGGGGTCACAACTCTAGTTGTAATGCCGATAAAATGTCCTGTAGGTGCAACGTTGATGTCTCCATTCTGGGAGCCAGAGCATCGGATTGACACATTTTAGAAAAGGAAAAAAACAGAAAGCTTACCGAAAACCCAAGCTCGTAGTGCGGGGTATGACTTCCAGCAGCAGGATCCCTACCGAATTGATCCAACGCCGTATCATTCAGGCGGGCAAACAAGAGATGGCTAACAAATGTGTCCACGAGAGGACCTTTCCCAGTATCACTCCAAACTTGTTCCAAGTGATTCGAGAGGTTTGTATTTCGGTAGATCTCGTCAAAAGTATGGTTTCCGCTGACGGCCCAGTTGTTCACCAAACGAGGATGATCTGTGAAATTTTTCCCTACGCTGGGAAGGTCCACAAGAGACTGGATACCGAAGGAGGTAAGGTAGCTGGAATTCCCTAGACCTGACAGCATTAGTATGAGGGGAGTCCCAATAGCCCCTGCCGATAACAAAACTTCTTTTGAGGCTGTCACCTGATGTCGAGAACCTGAAGACTTTTTAAATAGTACTACTTATAGAGGGATTAAACCGAACCATTAGGCGAATGCGCAAACTCAACGGTCGTTAGGGCATGCAGCCCATCCAACAAAGCACTTGATTTATCTTGGAGAATCCTAGTCACTCGAGTGTTGACCAAAACGTGGAGGTTGGGGCGGTTGATGAACCGGGGGCCAAGATAAGACGTGGCGGCGCTAGATCGACTACCACCGTCAATCGTAGCTTGCAGCCATCCAAGTCCAAGTGGTGTTCCAGAGTTCATATCAAGATTAAAATCAAAGATCCCCCCAAGCTCGGTAGAAGCTTGAATGATGTTTTCATTAATTGATTGAGGAAACCCCGCAAGGCTGACAGCATTAATCCCAGTCAGGCTATGAATGGCTGGATCGTACTGTCCAGTGGTGTTGTGATGGTCAGCAGGGGTCGTCCATCTTTCATTCTAGGTACATAAAGTTCACGAATAAGTGCTCGAGGTGATATTCTAACCAAAGAGGCTTACACGACGGAAATACGTTTGAACATTTTCCCAAGACCATCCCGGGTCTCCCGTGACGTTTGCAAGTCGATCAAAATCGTCTTCGGAGCCACGGGTGTAAAACAGTCCGTCTGTGAGTTGGAGCGAAAGTCAGGCGATAAGCTTCTGAAGAGACTCCGTTGAACGGCACGTACTAACGGAGCTGCTTCCTCCAAGAATAAACCCTCGAGCGTACGCGATTTCCCGCCCATCTAAGCCTTCCTGAGCTATTGTTGTGTAGTTCCAGTCGTATTGGGGATGGGGCATTGTGCAAAAGAACGGTATCTCGGTGGGTACTGCACCAATGTTACTATAAAATTTTGAATTAAAGGGAAAACAGTGCTTGGAGGGGAGCGGCTGACCTTCCCCCAGCCTCCAAAACCAAAACTGAAATATTAACATTCTCGGTCAGTCTGTTCGCTAAAACGCTCCCAGCTGTTCCGCCTGAAGACATAGGTCAATACCTTATTAGAGAATCAATGTAAAGAGAACTAACCCCCGATAATAACGAAGTCATAGTCAACAGACTGAGGAAGTTCATCGGCATGGTTATACAACGTAGCGCGACAAAGTGAGAGCAATGAGATTATCAAAGGAGCGCGTGAATGCACCCAGTTCATGGTGGATATGAGCAAAGTTCACAAGAAAAAAGCTGTTGTACCAATAACGTCAAGTGAGCAGCGGTCCTCCCGCTTATTATCAGCATTTATCGATATCTTTCAATTGAGAATGGTCATGCCTTGTATTTCAAGAGTTGAAAGGATCACCTGCCTGAGCTGCCTCTCGCGCAAGTAGCCTAAGTACTCGCGTTCGCAGGATATCTCCAGGTTTCAGTAAGTTTCTTTCGAGGGTGTGTTTGCTGTCCCAGCTCGATTATCTGCTTTCCAGGAAGTTTGCGATTAACATCTACCTCACCCCTAGCGAACTAATCAGTATGGAGATGCCGATCATGCCGCGGACGTACCGCGGCACTGACAGCACGTGCGTGTTCGATGCGACATGACCAACGTTCAATCTGTACTATTACCTTCAAATTTGAAGCGACTTGCGCTACAACTTCAGCTCTTCTAGTACTATGGCTGTAGCTGCAACACCCCAGAGCTTAGAAGATGCTTCCAACATAGCTAGTGAATTTGTCTACAGTTTAGTCTCCTGTTTTCGTCTTGATTCGTTTTACTATTACACTTACACTATATGCAAGGTCTTGACAATCTACCCAACGAGATAAAACATTACCTGGAAGAGATACAAGCCAAAGATCATCGTGTCCAAGGTATGTGGCGTACTGATCTGAAATCTTCCTGGGAATCTCAGAACACTTACAGAACTACAACAACAAATTGATAGTGACGGTGCTCGATACGTTCGACGCAGTCTACACAGTAATGGCTCAAAAGAACCTTCGCCAGCCTCCTCTCCTTCTCCGACCTCAAAGTCTGTCAGTAATATCGTATCCAAGATTGACCTCAACTACACCGAAATCGACAGGCTATCTCAGGAGAAGCTGGTGCTAGCAGAAAGGATCTCTTCCCTATTGGCCCGAACGCGCAGCCGCCTCGATTATGACCTCAATAAAGTTCGGATTTTACAAGGAGAGGCTCCTGCCACCGAATCAATGTCGACGAGGGCCCTGTCGGCTACCCCAAGCTTTACTGGGCCTATCTTCGGAAGCGGTCTCAATGAACATGATGTTGCAGCAAGTCTTAGTGAAAGTCTTCGTCTTGCTCTTGAACCGAGTATCTCTGCTCCCTCACCTGTTGAAACTCGCAAGGCAGCACTTGCCACAAAGAGTAAGCACCCGGTCTTTGTCATCTGTGATTATATCGTTTGATGTGTGTTTTCTTGAAGGACGAGGAAGATCCACGAGCTCACCATCCATCAAACTCCCCCCGGCAATCAGTCGTTCTATCTCTCCTGCTGCTACTGTGCCACCTAAAACCGCTCCTTCTCGGTCAAGTCGATTGTCACGACAAATACATCCTCCGGTGGACGAAGACATTGAGATGGCTGACGAAGATGCAGAAGGCGATGAAGATCTCGGAGATGCTGATGATGGAGATGACGCTGAAGACGACAAGTTATACTGCTTCTGTCAAAAGAGTAGCTACGGAGATGTGAGTTTTCAGGAATGTGTTTTGTTGCCATGATCTAACTATGCACTACAGATGATCGCTTGTGATAATGAGGACGGCTGTCCTTATGAATGGGTACGTCTTTCGAGAGCTGGTATATTTGGCTCAGACTGATTACCTTTCAAGTTCCACTTATCGTGTGTAGGATTGAGTAAACCCCTCCCAGATAAATGGTACTGCTCGGTTTGCTCTCCTTTGATCAAGATGACTGTCACCCCTACCGTCAATGTAGGCAGGAAAGGTAGGAAGAAGTAGGGATAATTTATATCGGGTTCGCAGGACTATCCGACTATCCTATATCTACGCTTAATTTTTATGTTGTATATGTATTCATTGTACTGCTAATGTAGAACCGATGTGACGACTGAATGTATGATACGCTTTTTGCGGGATACCCTTTCCCTGCCCATGAGAATAATTCCTAATGGGAAGGAAGGAGAACCGGAAGAGAGTCAACAAGTCAATGCATGCTAAGGCGCATTGCATCATCGGTGTTCATTCGAGAAAGAGCATCGTGTTCACAACGATAACATAGTGGAAAACCATACATACTTCAACAAGAACGTTGACAACGTCCGTTTCATATCCTTTATGAATGAAGAATATTATGCGCCTTTATTCTTAGCAAAGAAGGGAGGAAGGATTTATTACACGGCATGGTCCAAGTTCGAAGAAATTGTTGGAACCGCGTATCGCGAAATCGGAGGATCCTCTGAGATCTGGGCGCTAGCCTGAGCGCTTGAGATGTACGAAGAACCAACATTGAACAAAGACCTATATGAAGAATCCAAGTCCAAATTCGACTGGGTTTTGTTTTTCCCTTTCCATGGGGACTCAGATTTCTTTGGGTTCGACAAGTTTGTTCTGCATGTATATACTTAAGCTCATCTTTTCTCCGCAGGCTGTGCTTGTCTTACGTCGTCAAAGTTGCTGAAGCGCCGAAGCACAACGCAATCCATTCAGTCTCCTCGCGTCTAAGAAGCTCGGGCCCACACTAATCATTTAGGGTTTGATCTCCTGAACTTTGTGTACAGCGCACAGCACCTAAGCACGAGGTGGGTACGATTCTTGTTCTGCCCCCATGAGCGGACCATCCAGAGCAGATCGTCTCAACAGCTTATTCAACGCCGTCGTCCACAAGAATAGAGATGTTGGCAGCCAGGCTGCCATGTTTATCGAGGCCATTTGCGCTCAGAAGGACGCTGCCAAGTGTATTGGGGACATCGTCAACAAAGATAAACTCGTCGTTCTACGCAACGCGGTTTGCTCGGACGCGTCGGCCACCTATCTCAACGGTTCGGTCCAGCCATTTCTCTCGTTCATGCAGCATCCAACCCTCAAAGACTTGAGCGGCGGACTTTATCTTAGAAAGGTTATGCAGTCGTTAGCTGAGGGCCGTCTGCTTCTATTACCCTTCACCGAAGCATTCGAGGGCAAAGAGCTTAGTTCAGCAGCAGAGGCGATGTACGCGTGGTTTGTTCTGCAGCTCCTGTTGCTACCTAACGGTGCCGAAGATCATGGTACCTTTGTCAAAGAGCGACATGGTCTGCTGCAGCTGCTCTCAGCTTCCTCCGATTCCATTGTACAAAATCACGCAACCCACATAAAAACCCTTCTTTCCACGACCATAGCCGCTGCCAGTAGCAGCACCAATGACTCCTCGTATCAACCAGGCGGTCGGCACGATAATGACAAGGAGAACTTCCGGGAGATTTCTATATTACCAACTCCGAGCGAGATCCAATACCAGGGTCAGTCATTTTACCGCAGAAGCACCGAAATCGACGACGCATCTCCCGGTGATCGCGAAGGTATTTACCTCGACAACCAGTTCCGACTTTACAGAGAGGATATGATGTATGAGCTCAGGGAAGAGATGGCAAAAATCGTGACCCAGAAGAAGAAACGGCCCAATCGACGTGTCATGGTCATTGACAATGTCACTCTCACCGGTGTTTATGGTGGCGATGAGAAGCGCAAAACACCCATGTGCTTGACCTTTCAGTGCAGCAAAGACTTACCTCAGCTTTCGGGCCAAGACACGCCCCAGAAGAGGACCCGGTTTTGGGAGAGTGACTCTGTCGGCAAGAAGATGCTCCGTCATCAGACACTTTTCTGCATCGTCGTTGATGACCAAATCATTTCATTTGGCACTCTTCATCGCGTTGAAGCGTTGTTGTCACAGTCCCTTCCCATCATTGTTCTGCAGGTCTCAGATACGGGTATGCTGCAACGCACCCTTCAACATCTTAAACATGCGACAAACGTTCAACTGGTTCAGATTGACACTGGTATTTTTGCTTACGAGCCAGTCTTACGGACGCTCCAAGCTATGCACTCGCTTCCACTTTGTGAAGAGCTTCTTATGTGGGATGCCGGTGTATCCACTGCCGCTCCAACGCTGCAACTTCCCCCGTCTTTACATGAAGCCATCTCTGTCATCCAGCGCCACCCCACGACTAACATTGCGCCCTACATTGATGCTCAGCAAGCCATCCAGCTGGATCGTGCTCAAGCCTCATCCCTCGTCGCAGGTCTGACGCAAACTGTTAGCCTCATCCAAGGCCCTCCAGGTAATTACACGTGCCTGTTTGGATCCAATGACATCCCTCATACTTTTATCTAGGGACAGGAAAGTCTTTTATCGGAGCTTTACTCGCCAAGTTCATCCACAAGCATACTTCGGACAAGATTCTCGTCGTTTGCTTCACGAACCATGCCCTTGATCAGTTTCTCGAGGACTTGATAAAGATTGGGATCCCTGATACAGACATAGTTCGCATTGGCGGAGGAAAGTCAGCTTCTGCTACAGAACACCTGGGTCTGCGTAAGCAAACACGGGTTTCGTACCTCTCATCTGGCGATCGCAAGACGCTAGATTCTCTTCGGGCTGATGAGCAAATGCATTGGCAAAGTGTGGAAAATTCTTTTCAAAGTTACCAGAGCAGTACTGTCACACTGGAGCACATCTTGGCACACATCGAGTTTGAAGATTACGAGTTTTTCCAGGCCTTTACTGTTCCTCAGTCACAGGACGAGATGCAATTGGTTGGAAAGAAAGGGAAAAATGTAACCGAGACATATCTTTTGAACCAGTGGAGGGATGGAAAGGACGCTGGTGTCTTTAGATCTCATGCTGTTGCCAGTAACTTCCCAGCTGTCTGGTCTATGAAACCCAATGCGCGCCGTGCAAAGTACGACAGCTGGAAAGACGAACTTGTCCAATACACAATTCATGATGTCGCGAGCACAACTGCGACCTATAACACTACTGTGGCTGAGCGACAACAAATTCTTGGACAATCAGATATCGCCATCATCGAGGGTAAAAGGATTATCGGTTGTACCACCACTGGTGCTGCAAAGTATAAGGATCAGATACAAAGCTCGCAACCTGAAGTGCTTTTGGTGGAGGAGGCTGGTGAAATTTTGGAGAGTCATGTGGTTACAGCCTTGGGTGTTGACATGAAGCAACTGATACTTATTGGAGATCACAAGTAAACATCTTTCTCTCATCTCTCCTTTACTCGTTTATTTCTGACGCTGGTTTAGACAACTTCGTCCCAAGGTCAATCATTATACCTTGACAGTCGAGAAGGGCGAGGGTTATGACCTCAATAGGTCCCTGTTCGAACGTCTTGTACATCGCGACTTTCCTCACGAAACTCTTGTCGCGCAACACCGAATGCGTCCAGAAATTGCAGATATGATTCGGCATCTCAAAACGTATGACACTCTGAATGATGCCCCACGCACGGCCAATCGCCCCAACCTTCGCGGTGTGAGAGGCAATGTTGTCTTCATTGACCATACATCCCCGGAGGACGATGACAAACAGCTTGCTGACCGTCGTGACATGGGATCCACCACATCGAAGCAAAATACTTTCGAAGTTCAGATGGCTTTCAGGATTGTTCGATACATCATCCAGCAAGGCTACAAGATGGAAGACATTGTTGTGCTTACTCCATATCTTGGTCAACTCCAAAAACTTCGGAAGACTTTTGAGTCTGACGCCGAACCTCTTCTGAATGATCAGGACCTCTCAGAACTCGTCCGAGCAGGCGTTCTGGGTACCGCTTCATCTTCCGGTAAACCGAAATTGAGAATGGCTACTATTGGTGGGTTTGAACATGTAAAGTTTGTGAAAATTCCCAACAATCTATCTAGATAATTACCAAGGAGAGGAAAGTAATATCGTTGTCGTGAGCTTGTGTCGCAGCAACAACAACAACGACATCGGATTCATGTACTCTGCTGAGCGCTTGAATGTGTTACTTTCAAGAGCTCGAAACTCACTGATCATGATCGGAAACTCTCACACGTTCACGCATTCCAGAAAGGGAGCAGAGGTTTGGACTCCGCTCCTAGAACATATCCGCGAGAAGGGATACCTTTATGATGGCTTCCCCACTGAATGTGTTCAGCACCCCACCTCCAGATTTCTTTTGAAAAGTCCTCTCGACTTTGATGCTCATTGTCCAGATGGTGGTTGCGATCGACCTTGGTGAGTCTAGTGTCATGTTTCCTCCTGATACTTTGTTGATATCGTTGTAGTGGGAAGCCCTTGTCGTGCGGGAAGCACCAATGCCCCTTGAAATGTCACATGGAACGCACTGCTCATGCAGACCAACCCTGCCAACATGTCATCGAAGAGCATTGTCCAGCGAATCACTCCACCAAACGCAAATGTTCAGACCCTGTTAGCGAGTGTAAGACATGTCTGCGAGTGGCTCGTGAAGAAGAGAAGAGATTGCAGCGGGAGATGGAAGCGGAGAAGAAGCGGGAAGCTCAGAAAGAAGCTCATGAGCGCCGCATGCAGGAGTTGGCTGACAAAATTGCCCAAGCTCAGCAGGAGAGGCAGGATGATGAGCTTGAAAAACAGCGAGCCATTGCCCTTCAGAATCGAGAGGAGGAGCTTAAGAATGCTCGTGAGATGGCGCAGAATAGCAAAAAGGAGACAAAGAATTTCCTGGCATCCCTCTTCACGTGGAGTTCTTCTGCTTCGTCTTCTCAACCCCCTGCACAACCTCCATCGTCAGCTTCCTCCCAGCCAAACCCGACTACAGTAACTGGTGCTGCCACACCGCCAAACCCAACTACAGCAACTGCTGCCACGTTGCCAAACCCAGTGCTACAGCCAGTTATTCCTATCATCGCGAATACAACTACTGCAAACAAGTCTCCTGCAGAAGCAGAATGGCAGAGGCAGAAGGACGTAGAAGGGGCGAACTCTCCCCCAATAGATGCTATCATGGAGCTCATTGGTCTAGAGGATGTCAAACTTCAAATTCTGCGCATCAAAGATAAAGTTGAGGTTGCTGAGAGTCAGGGGACGTCTCTCGCAGATGAACGATTCAATATTGTTCTTTTGGGGAATCCAGGAACGGTATGTCATATATTGCTACGAAATCCTAGCCAGCTCCAACTAGTGTTTGCAGGGAAAGACGACTATAGCCCGTCAATATGCCAAATTCCTGACGTCCAAGAAAATTGTATCAGGCTATGCCTTCATTGAAATAACTGGGTCCTTACTGGCCCACCAAGGAGTCGCTGGAGCTGAGAAGGTTGTCAAGGACGCACTTAACGCAGGAGGTGGCGCTATCTTCATTGACGAAGCATACCAGCTAGTTATTTCCGGTAAAGACACGGGCGGAAGTCAAGTTCTTGATTACCTGCTTGCGGAGATGGAGAACCGCGTAGGCAAGATAGTATTCATCCTTGCTGGATACCGGAAGCAGATGGAAAAGTTCTTTGAGCATAATCCTGGTCTTCGCAGCAGGGTCCCATATACCCTGCAGTTTGCAGATTACACTGATGCGGAGCTTCAGCGGATGCTCACAAGTCTCATCAGGAAGAAATATCAAAATAAGATGCAAGTTGAAGATGGAATCGAGGGGCTGTACACACGAGTCGCAATTCGAAGGCTAGGTAGAGGGAGGGGACGTGAGGGATTTGGAAATGCGCGAGACTTGCAAAATATGTTCGCGAAGATATCAGAGCGCCAGGCTGCACGAATCAAACAAGAACAGCGCTCTGGCTGGATCGGCGTCGATGCATTTCTACTCACGAAGGAAGACTTTATTGGTCCTGACCCAGCACAGGCAATCCATAAGAGCTCTGCCTGGACAGAGCTCCACGCTCTTATCGGACTTCAATCAGTGAAAGACTCTGTTCAAAATCTATTTGATTTGGTTCTGGCCAATTACCATCGAGAACTCGAGGAGAAGGAGCCACTCATGGTCACTTTGAATAGAGTGTTTCTCGGTTCACCTGGAACCGGAAAGACAAGTGTGGGCAAGCTCTATGGCCAGATTCTAGCGGACATTGGCATGTTGAGCAATGGAGAAGGTTCGTGAGCTGTTTCATTGACTGGCTCAAGCTTCGACATTTATCTTGGTAGTTATCGTCAAGAATCCATCCGATTTCACTGGCGCGTATATCGGGCATTCTGAAAAGCAGACGAAAGCCATACTCGACAGTAGTATTGGCAAGGTTCTCATTATCGACGAGGTTCGTGAGCGACCCCATATTTCTGGCCCTCGGATTATAGGCTGAACTTGTACTAGGCCTATATGCTTTATGGAGGTGGCAAGGGCTCCAGTCACAGTGGATCCAACAACTTTCAGACAGCTGTCATTGATACTATTGTCGCTGAAGTTCAAAATGTTCCAGGGGATGATCGTTGTGTCTTGTTACTGGGCTATGAGAAAGAGATGAAAGAGATGTTCCAGGTAAGCTCTTAAACCGGTATACAGAGGATCACACTAAACTTTGAAACCAGAACGTCAACCCTGGCAAGTTGTTCCGACAATAATGAATAGTAATTTGTCTCTAAACCTCATGCTACAGGACTCAGTCGGCGCTTCGCTATCGAAGACGCGTTTCGATTTGAAGATTTCACAGACAGCGAGCTTGGTCGTATACTCGACCTCAAACTTGCTAAACAAGATCTGGAGGTATCAGACCACGCAAAAAAAGTTGCGCTTGAACTACTCGCTCGAGAACGTACACGGCCAAATTTTGGCAACGGCGGTGCTGTGGAAAATCTACTCTCTCAGGCCAAGAATCGCTATATGGCACGTATTCGGGGATCGATACCTCCCACCACCATTGTTTTTGCACCTGAAGATTTCGATCCAGAATTTGAACGGCATTTGCATGCTTCACAGAGACTGAAAGATCTTTTTAAGGATGTAGTGGGATGTGAAGATGTTATACGGAAGCTGGAAGAGTATCAGACTATATCCCGAAATATGAAAGAGAGAAATGAAGATCCGTCGACCGTCATTCCTACTAATTTTCTATTCAAAGGACCTCCAGGTAACGCCTTGTCTGACACTTATGTTTTTTGCTAATCTTCCCCAAGGAACGGGCAAGACCACGGTTGCGCGAAAGCTTGGTCATATCTATTATGACATGGGCTTTTTAGCCAAACCTGAAGTCCACGAGTGTTCTGCTACGGATCTCGTCGGCCAATACGTCGGCCAAACTGGACCGAAAACCTCTGCTCTTTTCGAGAAGGCGCTTGGTCAGGTGCTGTTCATAGACGAGGCTTATCGTCTCGGGGAAGGACGGTTTGCTCAAGAGGCGGTGGATGAGATGGTCGGCCTTTTGACTCAGGAGCGATTTAAGGGCAAAATCATTGTCATTCTTGCAGGGTACGACCAGGACATCAATCGGCTTCTCACCGTCAATGCTGGTTTGGCTAGTCGGTTCCCAGAAGTTGTCCCTTTCAGCCATTTCTCGCCTCTGACATGTCTAGAAATATTGCGGCGGAAACTTGAACAGGGCAAGGTCATATTGTCTGCTCTTTCGGATTCGACCAGGGCCCAGTATCGCTGTTTGCTCGAGGTTCAGGAAGAGTTAGTTACTCTGTCGTCTTGGGGCAATGCTCGGGATATGGAGACACTTGCGAAGCAAATGATTGGGAAAGCTTTGAAGAACGCAGTTTCGCCACATATGTCTCTGTCGATATCCACCCGAGATGCTTTGGATATTATGTTAGAGATGCTGAATAAGAATCGCGAGCGGTCAAATCTCCCTCCTCTGTCCAGGTCTCGTTTTGAAACGGGTCTTCCTGAGGCTTCTGTCTCTTCTACCTCTTCACCTCCTCCTCCTCCACCTCTCAAGCGACCGCTGGTACTCAACGTCCGGCCCAAGCTCCTCCACCTCTCAAGGGCCCGCTGATACTCAACGTCCAGCCCAGCCTCCTCTTACCAACCCGCCTAAACTCCAATCATCTTCACACCAGTCTTCACGTAGAAATCTAGTGTCTCCGCCACCCCAACCACCATCTTCGTCCCAGAATCAAGCCAACGTCAAGCGCAGGGAGAGTAACGGTCCAGGTTCCTTGACAGACAATCGTCAGCAGCATTCAGCAGCGCCTCCCCAAAGTCCTGGAACCTCGAACAGTGAACGAGATCCCGGCGTCACCGATGATGTCTGGAATCGTCTTCAACAAGATCGGCGGAGAGAAGAGGGTTTTGCACGACGAAAGGAACTAGAAATTCAGCAAGCAGAGGAGCAACGAAGGAAGGCGAACAGGAACATGAACAAAAGACGCGCGAGCTGAACGCTGCTCGTCAAGCCTTGAGACGCGTACGTGATGCGGCTGAACGTGAGGCAGCTAAGAAGAAGAGAGACGAGGCTGAAAAGAAAGAAAAAGAGGCGCGGGAAGCTCAAAAACGTGCTATTGAGGCTGCTCGGCAGAAGCGTGAAGTTGAAGAACGACGGAAGGAGAGAGAGAAGCAAGTCCAGTCTAAGCTGCGTGAGATTGGGAGATGTCCTCAGGGTTACGAGTGGGTGAAGAATCCAGCGGGTTATCGATGTCGAGGAGGCTCTCATTTTGTGAACAATAACCAGCTTCCCCGGATTTAGATGTTGGAAACAAGAATATCCCAGTACTTATCTTGTAACAGTTAGTAGATATGACAAACAAATTGATAGTGGTGTTCTCAAAGTCAGTGCTTAAATCAACTCTCAGATTAAGATGCGACAATGGCTATTTAGCAGGTTAAGGTCTCATTCGTTATCGGAATCAACCAATCACAAGTCAATAATGAGTTATGCAACGGAAATTGCGTTTTGACTGATCTTGAGGAAGATATCATAAAATACAGATTAGTACACACATTGATCCTACCAAGCTTCCAAAGTCTGGACAGGAAGTGACTTGGGGCTCATTGAGACATTTGGCATGGTGGAAATCACCTAGAGAAGACCAATGAATCCAGAACACCATGGTGATTTCAAAAGGGATTGTATGTAGGGGATTAATTAATTGTATAGTACCCGATGTTTCACGTTTTCTTCATAAAGAACGTTGATAGCTTTGACATTCCATTAATGTTAGCTTTCTTAAGCTTCTCCACTCCCTGAGATGCCTTCGACGCCTTGCGTTTATCTACCTTTTCTGTAGATGCATCTTTGGCGACAACCTTTGCGCGGGACTTTCCATTCTTAGGAGCTGTCTGTTGGGCATGTAATCTTTTGTCTTCCTCGAGTTTGTTTATATAGACATCAAGGTCTGAGAAACTTTGCATATATGTCAGATTTGAACGTAAAGACAGCACTGCGCAGACTAACTCATACGAAGCCATAAGCATGTTGCGTATATCCAAGGGAAGATATTGTGCAACCAGTTCACAGGCTGCCTTGATTCTACCAGCTGAAGAGATGTCAGTGAGCTCAACCAATAGACATTATGAGGAATATGTACATTCAAGTAACTTTTCGTGTCCATCCTCCATGAGACCATTTTTTGCTAAGCTGCGTACAAGAGACCTGGAGCTATCGATTACGCCAGAGCTCACAAGATTTTCAACTTTGAGTTTCAAGTAATTGGTAAGTTTCGTCGGAGAGAATCGATAAACAGTGATATCCGGGGGAATCTCTAACGAGGAAATCTGAATAAACCGAAAGTAATGGATGGTCTCCAAACGCATACCTTGAGTATCACATATCCTTGACAGTGAGTCCTTGCAACAGTCAAGAGAAGCGAATATAGCGACGTCTTTTACCAAAACCGCTTCAGCATCACTCTGTTCCATCTTAGACGCTGCTTCTTCAAAGATATCATCAGATGTCCGAAATTGACCTAACGATCCATCTTTCTAAACCTAGTTCAGTATTTTTGAGAAACATGGGAGGTGGGATCATACCGGTGAGAAGGCTCGAAGAATTGGGATTAGGAGGAAGGCGGGGTCTATAGGCATAATCATCAACAGTCTACCATCTATTCGATGAACTTAATTCAACAGAAGCTAAAAAATAACTTGGAGTTTACCAGAGGCAATCTCGTTCGCTATGAACCAGGACCGCGCGTTGACAGGCTCAACAGCTTGGAGTTCATGTATTGCGCTGCTCGACCCAGTTTGGTGGGGGAGAAACAAGGCAGGAAGTCCTAAATGATTGTTAGAGACCTTTCGTGGATTATTTTTATGTTATTTCACCAGTTCTGGGGTGTGTAAGTCGGATAAAAGTGCCACTGTTGAGGCGTTGAGCTACCCCAGTTTGTATACTATCAATGACATCTGCAAAGATACGATCAGTTTTAGGTCTTAAGAGCCTCAGAACAGCTACCATCGGGAAGAATGCCAATTCGAACAGACATTGTGGAGGAAAAGACGCGTCGTGAAGGTTAGCAATCAAGGGTTGAACGACGCGTTATTTGGCGAACAAACAACCCGGGACGATAATAACACGTGCTCAGATCTTTCTTTGCACTTTGCAATGAACGCGCGGATAGAATACGCGCTCGCCTCTGATTTTGGTCCTCCTTCTGAACCGATTGATATGACAAAGTTTGTGCAAGACGCTACTTCGCTTCCTCACTCTGTTCCGGACGTTCTGGGCCCAGAAATAGATCGCACTGCCATCGCTGAAGAATGCAGGTAATGTTCCATGGCATATCGCTTAGCGGATATTAATCAATTTCCAGTGTTGAAGATATAAGGAGCTCTCTTACAGATACTTGGAGCAACCCAAGACTCTCAGCTTACCTTTGCAAGGGCCACGACAAAGCCATCACGAACATCCATGTGCTCAAGTCTTCAAAGCTAGCCAAAGCACGTAAAAGGACAAACCCCGCTTCAGAACCGTATGCTGAACTACAAGAAGTGAAGCAGCTCCAAGCAAAACTAGATGCAGTTCCTCTGTCATCTTGGAAGTGAGCCTGCCTGTTCGTCCTATCGTATATGTGATCTGACTGTGAAATAGGTTGATGCCAGATGCAGCTCTTTTTACGAGACCTCCTAGGAATACAGATTACAATACGCTTACAGCTACGGTACTGTCCCTATATGTTCGAACGCTGTGCGTATTAACCATACGCATCATAGAAAAGTTCGGACACTGATATGGACGCCCCGCTAGACGCAGATAGTGCTCAAGTTATCATTACAATTACTACGCATTCCAAAGTATACTGGCGGACTAGCGTGCTGTCCAAGAACTCTCAACATGTGCTGTCGGGGTCTCAAACTCTCGGGACCTATTTGAAGCGATACCCTGTGTATCTAACGAATTACCTGAAGAAGTCGTAGAGGGTGATAAAGTCTCTGGGTACAGGGGTGTCGATAGGATGAATGGCAGTAGTGGATGTGTTGTTGTCATTAATGACCTCGCATACGGAGATGGTTTAAGTGAGGAAGATTATGCCGAGTGTGTACATTTGCTACTGTCCTCCACTTGCTCATCCTCCTGCAGTAAATTTATACAGCATCTGAAGATCACCAAATCCGTACGCAATATAAAAAAGGCCACAACTATGATGCATGATACCCCGCTTTCGTCTCTTGCTCTGCAAATCAACGTACCGTATTGGTTGTTGCACCAAGGAAACTGCGAACATTTCATCGTAATCGATGAGATTAGGCATGTCGGATGTTGCTCCCATTATCACAGTAGCTAAACATTGGGATTAGGTTAAAGCATTCCAAGGATCCAACCACCGGATATCCTATCACAGTACAACAGGTTCCAGCATCGTTGGACTATTGTCAAGCTTGTGCAAGAACACCAGCGGTGTGGTCGATCGTTGGAGACGTTAGGCTGGAAGCGAGTCCATGCCTGTTATGCACACCTTGTTGGGAAAGTATGGGTGAGCCGTTGGGTGGAGAAAGTGTTCTTGTGGTGCCTTTACCAAAGTACAAGTTGTGGTAGTCATATTGTATATAGAATCAATAAACGCGACGCGCATGACTTTTAACTTTCATGTCACTTCCTACCGCCGAGGCGCTTGACTCTCTAGAAGAATATGAAGACCTCACAGCTTGGATAAACGATACTCTGACTGCAGCTGAAGGCGACCAGAGTGTTGAAAGCCTTACTGAACTTGACCAGCAAATCACCCAGCTCATTGCTTCGCTGGACATTGCCTGCGAAGACACTTCTTCCCAGCTCGAAAGGACGATTGACGATGTTTCTCGCGGAATTCCTCGTCTTACCTATGACCTTCACTTTATAAAAGACAGCGCTGTCTCCCTGCAAAGCTCCCTGGCCACTGTACATGCTCGTTCACAAGCAGTGATTCCCGACACGACGGCATCTGCTTTGGAGCAGCTGAAACGTCTTGACACGATGAAGGAACATATGGAAGCTGCGAGAGAAGTATTAAGAGAGGCCGAAAGCTGGAGTACACTGGAATTAGAGGTCACGTCCTTGTTGGCGGAACGCAACTATGCCAAAGCAGCCTCTCGGCTTTCCGAAGCCAACAAAAGCATGGTTGTATTCCAGAATACGCCAGAATATGACCCCAGGAGAACTTTGCTCGTAAATCTCCAAAATCAACTCGAAGCTTCCCTTAGTTCCGCCTTGGTCGCTGCCATTAACGAGCAAAACCTGGAGACGTGCCGGGGGTATTTCTTCATATTCTCCAATATCCAGAGAGAAGTGGAGTTTCGAAACTATTACTATGGTTCTCGCAGGGCCGCCCTTACGTCCATGTGGCATGAGGCAGAGCTTTCGGACATTGCGCCTGAAGGAAATAAGTCTACGGGCGAGACGTTCGACGAATTCCTTCCAAAGTTTTATGCGAGTATGCTCGCTCTTTTGAATCAGGAGCGTAGCTCCATTCCTGCTATCTTTCCCGATCCTGCTCATTCGCTTTCTGCTTTTATATCCTCGATTCTTGCCGCTCTTCAACCCACATTCTCTCAGAGATTGGCTTCCATATCGTCCCATTATGGCGATCTGGCTCTGAAGGAACTCATATCCGTCTTTCGAGTAACGGAAGAATTTGCCATCGGAGTAGCTAAACTCATGGACAAAATCCAGTACTCCGCCGTCTCTTCTACCTCGCTGGATACTGAAATGCCCCCAACCACTATAAATCCTGGTCATACCCGGAAACGGTCCATGAGAATGTCGATATCGCTCCGATCTAGTGTGACCAGATCAACTTCTGGGGGACAAAAATTACAACTACTGGCTGATGGTTTAGATTGGGACCAGGAGCTTTTTCATCCCTTTTTAGAATTCCAGGCGGACTATGGGTCCCTTGAACGACGTTTTCTTGACCATACACTACGAGAGATTGTATCCAACGAAACTCGTCAAAAGGAATCTGACCAGGCTCGTGTCTTCAGAGAGCGAGCAATCGACATCTTCGGTGCTGCCGAAGAGAGTCTGGCACGGTACACTGCGTTCACTCATGGATACGGCTCTGTCGCACTTCTTCAAGCCCTGGACGGCTTTTTGAAGTCTTTCATCGATATGTGGACCGCTGATGTTAGTTTTGCCTCCTCGCTTCCACAGTCTACGCTCCAAGATGCAGCTTCAGAGGATTTGTCAGGTCTGGACTATACTTCGCAGGACTGGTTGAATATACAGACCATGTTGCATCTTTTGAGCTCTGCTCGCAGCGTCTACGAGCGAATGACTTCATTCGAAGTCAAACTACGCTCAAATTTAGCTCAAACGGCAAACAAGTTTCGACTTTATCGTGAAGATCCTGCCAGTTTCCCCATCACCAACTCTAAAGGTGCAGCACAGATTTTAGAGCAATCGTCTTTGAATTCTGCGGATCTTCATTCCCTGCTTGACAGAGCTGATGTAGATCCTTCGCAAAGTCGGGAAAACTACCTACGCCATTCAGGTCACAGCTCCAACACCGGAGAACCTTTGTTAACCGATGCGCGATCAGCAATGTCCGACTTTGCAAAAGCATGCCAAGTTTCACTACAGGGTACGATATTATCACCGCTCCGCCAGCATCTTGCATCCTACGCCTCGTCTTCCATATGGACTACGACTGCCCAGGAGTCCCGCAATGCTACGTTTAATGACTTGCAGGTTCCTACCTTCTCACTGTCACCTAGTGACATCATTCAGCGGGTGACTGAAGGACTTTTGAACCTGCCCCGTCTTTTCGAGGTCTACGCAGATGACGATGCGCTCTCGTTCTCGCTGCAAACCTTGCCTTACGCAGACCCCGAACTCCTCAAAGGTGCACTCGAAGCATCTGTTCCTGATGCGCCAACTCACTCTCGCCGTCATTCCATTTCAAAAGCAGCCACACTGGACCCAGAAACGGTGTCTACAGCTTGGCTCTCTTCTCTGGGCCAATCGCTTCTGGTGCACCTAACAACCGAAGTGCTGCCTCGAATCACCACGTTAAACGCGGGAGGCGCGGCGCAGCTGGCGTCAGATTTAGGATACCTCTCGAATGTGATTCGAGTGATTAATGTAGAGTCTGAAGAGCTGGAGTTGTGGAAGGAGTATGTTGAGCTCAATGATGACGTGGGGAAAGCTAAAATCGGTGCCAGGAGCGATGATGAAGATCGTGTTCTAAATTATGTTGCTCGTATGCGTGGTTGGCAAAGTACACTATCTTAGTGGGCATAATAACTATTCATACCCATGGGTCGAGAGATTCCAAAAACTGAAGAGCAATCCTCGGACAGATGTCTCCGCTAAAATGAGCCACGATTATTCGATCATATAATACTGGAATCCTGTCTTCTTCCCTCGTCGACGCCAGCCTGTAAATAGCTTAGTTAAACAGTAAACATCTGCAGAGGGGACGTCGGATGAGTGTTTTTTTTAGTTCTATCAAGCTGACCTCGAGCATTGTGTTGGAGCAAAAGAAATTCTTAATCATACAGCCATAGATTGCAGAATATGTTTGCTGAAAAGTCCAGGGAGCAACATGCATTGAAGCTTCAACATAGAATACGAAGTATCTTGTAGTATGTACTGGTATGAACACGGAAGCCACACAGTTGACCAGGTATCTTTGTCAAGTTAGAAGACTTCGAACTTTATTGATCATTCCCAAAACAAAATCGGATTATGGTCTTTTATAGAATCATTTTATTATCCCCGAGCACGTCAAAGTTTTCATTCCTATGAGCAGTGGCTCGGAACGATTTTCTTTCTGGCTTGCAAAGTTGACACGTTGTTGACAAGAGTATTTTGATTATTTGGATCAGACGCCGGATCAGACGCCGGGCGCTCATCAATTATTTTTATATTGGCCCCGCGGCTGCCTCATGCAGATCAAACTTTTTCTCTATCATTTTCCTCCATGTTCTCTCTCCGGAGTTGGCAATTATGACCATTTCCGCTGCGCCAGCTCTACTCATTGGTCTAAGCGCACGACTTTTAATGGACTTTATATCTCGTTCTGAGGAACAAACCGTCCGGGACTTTCTCATGGCTGGTCTTTGGCAGGGTGTCCTTTGGTGCACCGTCAAGAATCATGATCTTTCCCTTCCGGTCGCTTTCGGAATCCTCGTCAAACTCCTCATCGACTATACCTTCATGTCGGATATGCTCAAATTTGCTACTACCCTTGTTGGCGTCGCGCTGGGTGCAATAGGCACAGACTTTTTGTCCAGCGTTGTCGACAAACCAAAGTCTGACAAGGATAAGCGCAAAAAGAGCCATTCGACAAAGGAAAAGGACGTTCCTTCTTCGCAGTCCCGAACTCGTTCCAGCAGACACGCAGAGAAATCCTCATCATCCAAACCTCCTCGTTCTCGACGAACAACTTCCGATATTACTTCCGTGGACTCTGAATCAGAGCTGATTGGTTCAAAAGCGTCCATGTCTCCTCTGGACCGCGAAGTCGCTGCCTTGCGTGCGCGCGCGTCTTTGGCAGACAGCGAACGGCGCCGGTTCAAAGAAGAAAGGAAATGGGCAAAAGCACAGGGCAATATTGCTCTTGCAGCGCAGTTGCGTTGGCAAGTCAAGCGATATTCTGCTCTGATGAAGAGCTTTCATAGAGAAGCGGATACCAAGCTACTGGAAGGTATGTGATTAGCAACCCTTGTCGTGTGCCAGTACTAATACATGGTAGGCTCTTCCAATTCTCGATCTCGTTTACAGACTATAGATGAACATCAACCAATGGCTTCCACATCTTACGATCGCACGGAACGCCGCCGACGCGAAGGCTCACGTAGACCAGAGCATCCTGTGGTGCATGTTGACATTGACCCTTCGCAAGTCAAATCTGCCATTCGTGTCAATGTGCGATAGCCTGGTATGTGTATTAGAATGTTCGCACTATAGTGCTGATATCTTCCCAGATATCTTTGGGACGTTGAACGGACGGTCGGTGCTTCAGGGATTCCGTAAGCTTCACATATTGTACTGTAGATAGATATACCAAATGGATTTATTCTTCGAGAATTGTTGTATCTTTTTACGCTTATGCTTATTGTAACATTTAGATTGGAATACAAATTGCATTGGGACCAAAGCAACAGAGAATGCATAACAAAATCTCTCGCCCTCCAGAAGAGATAATGAACAGTGTTTGTCACCGAATAGCGGACAAAAAATTCTATACCAACGTCACCAGTGCTAAGGACTTGTATAGGAACACATAATGACTGGCGAATTCAAGCGTGTAACATCTACGCAACTGGTAACTTGATCGTATTGTGCAAAAAGTCGGGGATACGGACAACTTACATGGTACGAGGGCCGTCTGCTCTATTTTAATGGTTTCTTGCTATTGAAAGAAAGCCGCCATCGTATGAGCTTGACGGAGTTTTGCCGAAACAATTTCTCCCTCTATGATGACCTCCATCTGCTCCTGGAAGTGCTCTACAGCGAATAGCAACGTCGCATTAAGTATGTAGCATCCTGACTGCACAGCTCTCGCCGCGGTTTCCTCGGAGATCTTCTTGCATACCAAGGACATCGTTCAAGACTTAGAATCGACGTTATCGCTGAAACTGTGCCATTGGAGCAGCATCTCGGCTGTCATCGACATCATCCATAGTTTCAACGAGTCAGCTCAGAATCCAAGACCTAGAAGAACGAGCTATCTTCATTGAAGGTCGTCGTAACTTTCGCTTGAGGTTTGTTGATACGTCTCTTCATAAAACCTGAAGCTTGAAGCTTGAAGGCCTGAAATTTCTCTTGACGTGTTCAAGTCGCGTAATAAAACCGGAGCCGTAGTGGTTCGTTTTGTGAAAAACGAGAAGCCAGCCCCTCCTGCCTTTGTTCCACGTCCCGAATTTGTCCCTCCAGAACATCCTTCCCCCGACGAGGCAAAGCTGCAAATGATTGAATATCAGAACCAAGACGCTACCATGGGCTAGGCTGAAAGCATTGTGAGTCTGATATTGGCTCGCTCTTCTGGAGGAAACTCAGATACTGGCAGTGTATGTACGACTTGAAACTTCAGTTGTAGGTTCTTTTTGTGCATTAGAATCTATGTATAAATTATGAACTCCTGGTCAACATCGTGAGGTGGATGGAGCGTCATCGGTCTCTGCTACTCGAGGCATTTCACCATTCTTTGTCGTATTGACATGATTCTAACTTTTAGACTGGAATATGTTTGGATTGAGTACTAGAGCTAGGATAATTCTACACAAATTGATACACTTATTTGGAAAGTGACGAAGCAAAAAAAATAATAAAAAAGAGAACCAGTATACAGTTGGAGTAGTAAATTGAAATCCCTCGGGGTATGTGCTATCGGTATGTTTTTCCGTTAGTCCTTGAAGAGGAAGAGGTGGAGGATCCGTTCGTCTTCAAGCTTGCGGTAGCCGCCCGAGGCTTTTGCAATGCCTTGGGATCTGAGCCAGCCCTAGGGGCAGCCTCCTTCATGACCATCTTCGCATGTATCTCCTCTAGCTTCGAAGCTTTCACTTTCTTGGGCCAGAAAAGCGTGACGAATCTGCTATACATTTCAGCATGACGAAAGATGCACAAATGTGATCACTCACGTCCATAAGTGCCGCCGCCATCGTTCTCGGTCTTCCCCTGCCTGCTGCTTTGCATTGAGCACAAATTCAATCCGTCCGCCAATTGCCGCAAGTGAATCTTTCAAAATAGCAACCTTTTCATCTTTGGGCATGTCCTCTCCGGACAGCTTCAATTGTTTCTGGAAGATACGAATTAACGCCTGAATTAACCCCTTTTGAGTTGCGAGTAGTCACTCACAAGCTGCTTCTTTACTGGCCGCAGTTCCTCCTTGGTAGCACCTTCATCCATGGAAGGACTGGGGAGTTGCAGTCAGTCATTAGTGCTGCAAGTAAATAACCCAAGCTCACCATTCGTCCGAAGACTCAGAGTCGGTAAATGTCGGCGTAGGACGTCGCTTCCTTTTGCGAGCGCTAGTGTCATCGACGGATGCTACGGCTTCACTCTCAGCGCGACGTTTGAGATGGTTGATGTGAGACGATGAGGAAGCGGCAGCAGGTGGAGGAGGAGACATGGAGAGTTTACTGCTCCTGCGAAGAGAGTTTTCGTACGAGCGTAATCGCTCATGTTGTTCCCGAAGGAGACTCAGAGATAGTCTCCACGTCGGACAAGATGAATGGCGTTTGGAATCGGACGGGTAGCGGCATCCTCCCCTTTCTTGCCCTCCTCCAAAAAGAACTTCCCGTCAAGATTGAGTTTCGGATCCTTTGCCATCGCTTCCCAGTTGCCAAATCCGTAGATGAATGCACCAACAAGTAACATGGAGTCATCCTGCGGTCCCCATCGTCCAGACCAATTTAGAGTCGGTCGAATATTGTCAACAGGAATGGACCATTTGTATGGATCGTCAACGTTCATGAGGGTTTCAAATAGTATGCGGAGGTCCTTGTTTCGGGAAATGACAGTTTCTGCGTTGATATTCCCTACACCACGACAGGTGACGAGGACAGCCTTCGCCTTTTGCGCGTTGGTCAAAGTTTCTCCGGAATTTATCTTGTTTCGCTTTTGATCCTCGTTGTCTTTCACCGCCTGCTCGCAAATCTGGATGATGTCGTCAGACACGTCAAGGATCATGCCCTTATTCTTGTCCTGTAGCTTGGACTCGGTAACCTGATCTCGCTGGATTAGATGGCGACGATATTAAAAAGGGCCAGCAACGTACGATGATATCGTATCGAAGTCGTATATCTCCCCATCGCTGAAGACTTCGTATTAAGACCCGAACATCTCGTTCCTTCAACTCCATCGCCTTTTGACTGGCGGTCTTTCTCATCGGTCCAGGCATTTTTGGCTTCTTGGGTGCTGCAGCGGCTGCCGGATGGTCGACATCCATTCCTTCATATGACACCTGAGCATGAGAGCGTTTACGATCTCTCGATTCTTCGGCAGCGAGCTCCTGCGCCTTCCGCTGATCTTCATCCTTCTCGAATTTCTGTCGTTCGTCGAGAGGAATAATATCCTCCCAGTTCATGTCGTTCTTGACATCACTGACGGCGGCGAACTGCGCCAGGAAACCTTCACCTCCAAGAGATGTTCCCCCATCGCCGCCGGCAGCCATGGTCTCGTGGTCTTCGGCATGAGCCAGGATGGCATCAAGGTCCAGTTCATCAAGCTTTTGATTTTGCTGTGAGTCGTCCTTATCGAACCTGGAATTATGGATGAGCTGGGTGGCATCACTGGAACGGAACATAATTTCCATACATTTTCTGAGCGCCGTACTTCAGCACGGCAGTCAATTCATCCTTGCTGAGATTGTCGGTCTTTCCAGGATCCTTGGCTTTCGAGCTCAAGTGGGCTTGCGAGGTGTCCATTTGGTTGATGACTGAAGGAGGAGAATGTGTATCATGACAATCATTAAGATTGAAGGAAACTCACTAGCATATTCAAGCACCATCTTCTTCTTCGCACGCTCCAATACGTCCTCTTCCATAGTATCCTTGCTCACGAAACGGTAGACGCTGACATGAGACTTTTGTCCAATCCGGTGAGCACGGGCCATCGCCTGCAAGTCATTCTGAGGATTCCAATCGCTCTGTAACAAATGATCAGTAAGGAGGTACATATATAAAGCGATTGACTAACATCAAAGATGATCACGGTATCCGCTGTTTCCAAGTTGATCCCGAGCCCTCCCGCTCTTGTTGACAGAAGGAAAGCAAAGTCAGGAGAGTTAGGAGCATTAAAGTGGAGAATAGATTTTTTGCGGGCTTCTGATGCAACCATACCATCCAGACGTTGGTGAAGATAGCCTCGGAAAGACATGTAGTCGCTGAGGATGTCCAGCATTCGGACCATTTGGCTGAAGATGAGCACTCGATGACCGCCCTCTTTGAGACGAACAAGCAGCTTGTCAAGCAGTACCATCTTGCCACTGTTCATTACCAGACCCTTTAGAATTTCCTCGTTATTCTCCGCTGTGGGTTCAGCACCATCGAACAGATAAGGGTGATTCGCAGCTTTCTTCAGCTCCATAGCTGTAGGACATGATTTGTCAATAATGTGGATAGGTAGTGAAGATTTTACGCGTACCGATATTGAGTAGACTGATGTTGTTGTTGCCATGCGCACTCTTGACCAACGCTTGAAAGTTCTACAGTACCAATAAGTACGATTCTTCTTTCAAAATAAAACCGCAGCCCACCTTGGTGAGGATATTTTTGTAGAAATGCGTCTGGAGAGCACTCATTTCGACACGAAGGATACGTTCGCTCTTTGTAGGTAGCGACTTAAGGACATCGCGTTTTAGTCGCCTAAGCATTAAGGATTCGAGTTGTTTATGAAGCTGTCTGATTTTCTCTTCGTGGTCGATGTCGTTAAGATCGAACTCGTTCGTGAGTGCAACTAGAACATTCACATGTTAGCAAACCATCCTTCTCAACCGATTCGAGGGTGACTTACATTTCTCAGGCATCAAAAAGTGCATTAACGAAAGCAGCTCTGCGTAGAAGCGGAATGAATGAAGGTTGGTCAACATCACCGCGGACCTGTACACACCTTTGACGTTGTTCTGAAGCGGGGTACCTGTGATGAGCAACTTGGAGGCAGCATTGAACGATCTCAGGGCTTCGTACAACTGACTCTCGGAGTTTTTCAGACGATGAGCCTGCCCCGTTATTTTAGCTTTGAAGTTTCTGATAATGGTTACAGAAATACCTCGTCTACTGCCAGGACTTGCCATTTGATGTCCCCAAGTTCCTTCGCATCCCGTAAGACCAACTCGTACGTGGTCAACAACACGTTCATCTTGATCTTCTTGTTTGAAGGACCAAACTCATACGTGCGAATGACCTCTCGAGCCCCGGCGGTCCCGATGTAAGTGATTACATTGATATCCGGTGCCCATATAGCAAACTGTGCCTGCCAGGCAGTGATAGTGGACAAGGGCACGATAACCAAAAACGGCCCATATTGATGCATTTCGTGGAATAGGAAGGATATAAAGGCAATCGATTGAACCGTCTATGCCAAAAAATTAGCCATAAAGGACTGAGACTGAGGCAACAAAAACAAACTTTTCCGAGACCCATCTCGTCGGCTAAGATACCATTCTCGCCCTTGCCCCACAAGTAAGCGAGCCAGTTAACCCCAGTGAGCTGAAAGTCTTTCAGTTCGCAGCCGGTCTGGACGATATAGTCTGGGTCCTCAGTAATTTTGTGGAAAGCCGGTCGAGCATGTCTGGGATACACAGGGCTCTTATACGGGAATCGACCTTCAGCTTCGCGAGTTCTATAGGCTTCGATTTGTTCTTTGGCGATAGGATTAACATCCTTCTGAGTTTCCCATGTACAGTGCTCGTAGTTAAGCCCAGTCCATTTGCAAAAGTACTCAACGATGGGATTACCGTCTGGATCCTCTGCTTCGCGATGAGCCACAATACGTTCGACAGTCTTGAATGTTTCCAAGTCTTCTTTTTCTCGTTCCTTATCGAGGAGAAGAGCTTCCTTATCTTCCTGTGACAGGTTGGGAGCGTTCACTCGAGACTGCCAAATTTTGTATCCCTTGATATAGTTGTCAACGCGCTTCAGGCCTTTGAAGCGCTTTAAGAACTCGTAGGTCTCGTCTGTGTTGTGGAGGTGCGAAAAGTTTTTCCACTTTATGTGGAAACGCTGAAGAGAGATGTTAGATAGAGGAACGAGAGGAAAGAACGATGGCGTACAATATTATCGAACCAGACATCTTCCGGGTCATCTTCGCGGCCTTCGTCGCGGCTATGATTGAGCACAGCCTCGATTTCGTCCTCTTCCTGGTACTGTTGAGTAGGAGATGCAAAATAGCTTGTGTCGACATCTTCATCTTCAAACTTTTCAAAGTCTTGGAGGTCGTCAAAGTAGTTCGGAATCTTGCCGCCCCTGCTGGAGATCCGAACCTCGTCAGATTGGGGACGAGCTCGTTTCTTCTTCTTGGATCGAGAACCATAATCAGAGTCGGAGTCTGAGGCTGAAGCCTGGCGGACCGGTGCTAAGAGAAAGCATTAGATTTAATTTCTATAAACGAGAGCGTGGATATATACCTCGACGTATGGCAGAAGAGGAGGTTGGCTTTTTTTTCTTTGGCGCAGACTTCTTTCTTGTTACCTCTTCATCAGCATAGGTGCCATCGTCGTCGTCGTCTTCTTCGGCCTGGTCCTCGTAACCCTTGATAACAGGTGAGATTGAGGAAAAGGAAAGGACAGTGAGGGCATTACCGAGTCCTCGGCTTCTGGCTGTAAAAGACATGAGCTCGCTGTCGAGAACGATGACGGAAGAAAAACGTACGGTATATTTAGGCTCAAGCCTGGTCTGGCCATTGAGCTCGACATCCATGCCGTCGTCGTCGATGGAGCCCTCGGCGTCCTCACGGTCTTGCGAAGGATATTGGTCGTCTACATTCATGGTCTCATCGTCGGAAGCGTAGTCGTTGACCAACATGATGGCGGAAAGAAGGGGCAATGACACCCGGGACAGGCTGAGCGTTGTCTGATTGTTGGTCACGCCGTTTGTTTTGTCGCCGTTCCGACCGACCGTCTCGCTCAGTTCACACGTCAGAATCAGTCTGCAACGCACGCCGGTGCTCGCCGTCAAAAAAAATTAAATTGTATGGACGGCCTGGGAGAGCATATATTCGTTGTTCTCAGCGTTTTCCCGGGCCCGTTGCGATGTGTTGGAGAACGTGTCACGGGTCACTAATTAGTGGCGATATCACCTCACTCGTCACTGCCATCATCGCATGTCTTTAGTTGTAGTAGTAGACTTTTCTCCTTCACAATGGCACCTTTCTTCACAGCAGCAGCCCTATCCATTGGGCCTCAGCGTCTTTGTCTCTCAACTTCTTGTCTTCCTCAACGCTCACATTGCCTCCAGGCATGAAAACTCTCTTGCCGTCTTTGGCGCGTTTCCTGGCAAGAGGTGCGGCAAAGGCACCCTTCTGAGCCATTTCTGAATTCGCTTTAGTGTTCTACTCTACTCCTCTGCAGATCCTCCTTCTGATACACCGTCTAATGATGCCAATTCCTTTCCTCCGTTCAAAATCGTCGACATGACCGTTGTGCTCGAGATTCAAAAGCAGCTAGAGACCTTGTCAGATGAGGATGATGAAGGTTTATTTGTTTGTTATTGACCATGCGGTCTCTTATTCTCTCTTAGTACCTAGTGCACTGGTCGCAGCACTCACAAAAGCACTGTGCTGTAAGATTTTGTTCGCTCTATATTTCGACCATCTAACCTGTGCTAGATATCAACCGTCTGACGCTCGAATTCAATCTTTCCACTAATGCAACCGAAGGACTAGAGCCCTAGCATTACCTGATCCAAGGATCCTCATTCTTTCGGTGTCTCCTGATCAGACTGCTTCTTATATCCCTGTCATGAATTCCATATTCTCTGCTCAAAAACTAGTCGGTGTTTCAATACATTCATTCCTTTCAAGTCTCATACAATGCTTAGAAAGTGACGATCGATGCTTGTCAAATCTACGGCCCAGAGACTGTTTTTCTTCAGCAAGCTGCACATCTCACCGGTGGTTCTTATATTTATCTCGAACGTCGTGACGCTCTGCTCCAATATCTTACCGTAAGTCCTTATCTTCTTCCGTTGGTCCATCTGCAACTGATTTAGATGGCCTTTCTTTCCCCGCCTTCCGTAAGGCAAACAATATCCGTGCCGACACTGGATAAAATCGACTTTCGTGCCGCATGCTTCTGTCACAAGAATATTGTTGATGTTGGTTTTGTCTGCTCCGTGTGCCTTTCCAGTGAGTATATCTCTCTCAAGTTTTGCACCACTCACACCTCTTTAGTTTTTTGTCAACCCGTTCCCGTCTGTTCAACTTGTCGGTCAGAGTGTTTGTTCTCATATCCACTTTGCTCTTCTCTCACAATCTTCCAGAACAAAATTTCCTATCAAGACACTCCAGCGACTCAACTCTGCACGACCCTCTCTACCTTCGTCAACACCCCCAACGCCACAGAAAACAAACGGACGAGCTCCGAGCACACCAGTGCGATCAGGCGAGGTCGCGCTTGGTTCAGGAGGCTTGCCGCACTCCGGATCCATCGGTTCAGCTCAGATCAATGGTGCCAGAAATGGTCTATCTTGAGAGACTACGCATCCGTACGAGTTCCTATCTGACCAGCGTTTTTCTGTCATAAAAGAACTGCCTTTGTTGGTATCGTTTTCCGCGATCGCATGTTGTACCCTGACGGAATCGGTCCACTTGAGGAAATCATCGAAAACAATAATACAACTTTACGGCGGATCTCAAGCTTGGCTGATGTTCTTCGATTTGTATCTAATGCATACCCCAATAAGTACCTACAATGAAAAGGCTGTCATGTAGATCGGTGCCTTTTTATCTGCGTGCGCTCCAACCATATCTTTTGGCCTTCGAAGGATAAGGGTCTGAGTGATGAATGAGCTTTCAGCTGAGATATAGGCTTTAACGGACAGACTTTGGGAATAGGATTCCGAGTTGATGCGTATGCAACTAGGAATGTGGGGGTGGTGAATCCACACCACACACGCACTGTAAAAGATTCTGAGTCATTATGTATCCCCGGGTGAGTTTACGGAATTATACCGATTGGTGTGTTGTCATCTCCGTCTTCATAGGTCATCAGCAGAATACCAGCACTGGGATTGGGTTCTCCAAGATCTTGCGAAGGCTCTGAGTAAGTAGCGTCAGGATCAACGTACGGTCAACACAAGCGCTCTGTCTCGACAGCACAATGTCCGAAATTAGGCTGACTCTGGCAACTTACTCCAGAACTCATCCACAAGTACCTGTTGCATGATTGTATGAGGATCCATATATTCTGAACCATCGGAAGGACTAAATGCTTCAAAGCTTTTCCCGAGAGCTTTTGCGAGACCGCTTCGAGTGATATATTCACCGGTCCCTATGGTGTGGGGTATATGAAGATGAAAGACATTGAGAAAGAAGAGATCTAACCAGATACGCTGCATGCCATTCCAATCTGTACTTGAGGGCGAATGTTTTTATTTTGAGCCCAACAGCCAGCGCCGAACATCGCAGCCTAAGGAAACAGAGATCTTCTATGTGAGATGTCGACCTGCGCGTGGATAGAAGGAAGCACCTCCCCACACCTTCCCTCCATCTTTAGTAACAAACCTCCACTGTAATTACCGTCAGGTTCAGTGGGAAAGCAGAAAGATGACATGTATACCTGGAAACACCTGCTGACATATTACCAGAACATGACGCGACGGCCCCAACGGTATCTTGCGAGTCATGTAGACTCTCTGAATCTGGCGGTGGGGGCAGGTTTGTGCCTTCTTCCGTACTCGCAGAGCTCAATCTATCCTTCCATTGTACCCATCGATCTCTGGCCCTGTCGCTGATCAGCGCACCTTCGCCTACAAGCCCTGAACTTGTGTGAAGGTGCTTAGATGCAAAGCTACGAGCACCCGAAGATACCAATGTCCTAGACAACTTAGCAAGTCAATTCGGCTTGAATAAGAAAATAGATGGCCCCACAAAGGCGGGATGCGTCCTAAAGGATCAGGGACTTGGGAGTATTCAAGTATTGCACGAGCTACTCGAATAGGGTTTTTGACGCCTGGAAACTTGAACTCGTCAGTGTGGAGTCTACAGAGCTAAGTACATTTGTACCAGACACTGCACCAACACTCCCCCAGTGGTTGTTACCGTCCATTATAGCTGCATCGCATTCCACGTTCCCTTCGAAGGTCAGATTTGAACCGAATCCTATGCGTGATAAATTGAGTTCCTGAAGAAAGATACCGCTCTGTTCCGGGTTACCTGCATTCAAATTCGGAGCATCTTCCAATACTGTTATGGCTGCTTCCGTTACATCCAAAGAGGATCCTGCCGATGAAGCCACTAGTAATGCGTTATTGCAGGCACTGTCTTTGGTCGGTGCAAAACAGCGGAGACAAGGGAACGAGTCTCACAGACGTAATGCCTGCTTTAATTCCTTCTCCGCCGTAAAACTATGGTATCCAGCGCCTCCATGAACAGCTACAAATGTTTCCATCGTGGGCTTTGCGGAAGTTGAGCGCCTGATTAGATAAATTAGCGCTCTTGACATCATCGTGTAAAAATTATCACATGCAAAACGCGCTTTTGCTTTAAACTCTTCGGAATGCGAGCAGCGCTCTTGTTTCATCGTTCTCTTTTCTTCAAGCTCTAATGATTGACCATATTGTCGGTCGCCCAAATCCCTCCTGGAAACGCGCTCAGGTGGGTTAAGCTTCAAGATTCTTTCTATTTTCAACTGCTCACCATTCCCAGGTCTTCCTGGTCATATTCTTCTGGATATGGCGAATTATTCGTGGTGGCTCAGGCCCTCCCAGAATCTTCTGGCTAAGAGCAGCCAATCGATTTCTCCGTACGGCCATTCTATTATGTTCCTTGTCGCTCGATCTGTTGACATCGCACCAGAACGATTTACGCCATGGCAGATCATCGTTAGCACGCTCACCGCGGTATACGCAATGCGAAATTTTGACAAGATGTTAGGGCTTGAAGGTAAGCTATATGTTCCTATCTCTTATATAACTCTATCTGAGATGTTTTAAGCCCCTGAGCCGTTGCGGTCATTGGTGAAAGATTTATTTCCACCTTGAGGCGTGAACCTAATCTTCAAAGCTAGTATTCGCCTTCCTACTATCGAGCTACATGGGTAACCACCGGCTTGGATGCGGGCTTCGCCACTGCAATGTCAATTCGACCGAAGTTTTTAAGAGAATTATGTGCTCTTGTCTTTTCGGTATACTACATTGCATACCCCAGCGAAGCTGATGAGAAGCTTCGTCGATTTCGAGCTGTACCCACAGTCGAAATGCTACGTTACACTTGGGAAAAGACATCAAACCCCTTAGTAAGTGGGTGTCTTCACCAAGAAATGCTCACTCATTCTCCTTTCCAGCTTCGAATGTTTACTACTGCGCCATCCGTTACAATTTGCAGAAAGATACTTCTTCCTAGACCCAAACATTCGGCCTATCAACGCCCAATAACGTGTTATCTTTACTACGCATCTACCTCCGCAAAGCTCAGACAGTGTACTGAGCTGATTTTAGACTACCCTGGTGGCGGCTTTGTGGCAATGTCACCTGAACATCACGAAGAACGGCTTCGGATGTGGGCGCGCGGCACAAAGAAACCTGTCCTCTCAGTCGAGTACGGCAAAGCTCCCGAATGTATTACATGCACTTCTTTATCTATGTTCGATGATTCTCTAACTGATCTTTAGATCCATATCCCTTCGCGATCGACGAAGCATTTGATACATACCAGGTGCTCGTTGAGTCTGGTAACAAATTCTCACAAGATTGAAAATGATAAACTCAATCTTGACTCACAGTTGGTTCAACAATTGGAATGTCCGGTAAGAAGCTCAATATCGTGGTTTCTGCCGATTCTGCGTAAGGATCTTTCTCTCCATTGAAAAATTCTGCATTAAACTTATTTTTCATTTCCAACGCAGCGGTGCAGCCCTCGCAGTCAACGTAGTACTCAAGATTATCGAGCATAATACGACCCTTGCTTCTCGTGGAATACCCCTTCCTCTTCCATTGGCTCTTGTGCTAAACTATGCAGCCCTCGATTTCAATTTCACGTCTTGGATGTCCCAAGATCATCTCCGCGTTTTGCGAGCCGAACAATCGTCTGGTAACTTACCGGGCCTGAGAGAACTCGCTGAACAGAAGGATCATTTGAAACATATCGTGAGCGGAAAGAGTCCCCTTGCGCAATTAGCCTTCACTGAAGGGTTTTTCTCTAGTCTCCGCTGAGTATGGTCGGAAGTTCTGGTGACTCTCGAAGACAAAAGAAGGTCAAGCGCAAGAACAGCTGGAGGAACACTCTGCGTGGATTCACCACTAGTGGTAGTGAAAAGGAAGAAACGTCTCCAATGCAGCCTCGAAGACCAGGTATACGTCGCTCGACCTCTGGATTGAAAACCCCTCAAGCTCGCCGTACGTTCTTGCGGGATCCAGTTGAAACAGAGGAAAATCCTAGTGATGAAGAGGGTGACGACGAGGACTATACCCAACGCAAGGAAGAAGACAGGCCTCTTCAGGCCCGAGTAAAGTATATGTATCCTCATACCACCCAAGCTGCAGCCGAGAAACAAGAAGAACTATCTGCAGCACTGTTAGAAGCCAATTCTAAGGCGGCGCAGGTGATGATTGGTCAACAACCAGCTCAAGGCAGGAAAGAGCCGATTGGTGTTCGATTAACCATGACATCTAGGACGGGATATTTTCAGGATCGAATTATCTCGCCAAGCATGGTTCGTGGTCATCTTTGAATGTTATTGTACTGCATTTAAATTGTTCCATAGATGCGTGCCATGGCTATTTTATACATCGGACCTCATCGAAATCCTGACTTCGAGACGGACTATCACCTGTCGCCAATTCTCGCGCCGAATCACTTACTTGCTCAATTCCCACCCCTTCTCATGCAATGTGGAGAAAAGGTTTGATCCTCGCTCGCTGAAATTCTCATAATTTTGAATGACTGATTATTATGAAAGGATCCATTTGTCGATGACACCGTTATTTTCGCCGGACGTTTAAGAGAAGCTAAACGTCTGAGGAAGAGTGAATTGGATCTCGGTGTCTCGGGAAAGAGTGCGCGGTTTGGAGAAAATCTTCGGATGAGTTCAGCTGAAATTGGACCGGGAAACATGGCTGCGATGCAGAGGGAAAGAGACAAGCTCGCCGGGGAAAGTGAAGAGGACTGGGTACAGCTGGTGTTGTTTGCAGAGTGGTCGCATGGGTATCTGCAAATGCCTGGCCTAATGGCTGAAGCAAAAGTGGTAGGAAATCTATGTACATCTTGTGTGGACGTCTTCTGATTGAGTTGAAACAACAGGTCATCGAAGACTTAGGTGACTGGATCGATGATGCATTTCTACGATACGGTGAAAGCAAAGCGCCGACGGCAGAGGTCAAATGTCTACAGCCGGTATCACCACCGCGGCGTATCAGTAACAACAAACGACCTTCGACCTCCGAAACTGAAAATGACGATGGAATCACTTTTGTGGCGAAAAAAGACAGAAGACCAGCCACGGGATCCGTTGACGTAGAAAATGAACGAACCGAATCTCCAACAATTAATTCACCTGGGCTCTCAGGAGCAGATCTCGACAAGGCGATAAGTGATGCCGAAGAAGAGAATGGAGGGGAATCTGATGGCAGGGGGTTTGTTGAAGGTGGAAAAACAGCCCCTGGTTCTCGACAAGGAGGGCAAACCATCAGTGAAGGTGAACTCATGCGTCGTCGCCGTCTGCTTGATTCGCACATATTTGAATGAAATGTAGTAAAGATGTCAAACCATAAATAAGTAGCCGCTAGCACAGCCTCTGCTGAACAGAATCCAGATTTGCCCCACGTGGTATTGCAGTGCCGGCTCAAAGTGCCTTTTAAACCTGTTCTCAACAACTTTCATGGCAACTTTTCAGACTTCTTTGCATCAACTCATGGCCTTTGAGCAATCACAATCTTCTGTTCAGTACCCCCAGCCATCTGCAGCTGGTGGCGAAGCAGATGGGCCCCGTACTTTTGCCTTTGTTCCTGTTTCGACTCTAGCTTTTCAACATATGATACAGCACCCTGCTCCCCCGTCGCCTACAGCATCCCAGACATCCCATCCTGACGCCCCTGCACAAGATACTGGTTCAGCGGCGGCGACTGAAGGCGGCGCAGGCGCAAATCACTATCCATCTTCATCTGGTGTCCCTCGTCTACCCCCTATTCTACAAGTCGAGAAACAACAAGTCACCACGTCTGCCACACAGCTAGCTAGTGCAAATAGACGCAGGAACGAAGCTAACTTTGCTTGTCCTGTTCCTGGATGCGGCAGCACTTTTACGCGTCGCTTCAACCTCAGAGGCCGGTATTTTCGACATTTTGTTCGATACTGAGGCTCATCGGAATATACAGGACACCTCCGCTCTCATACTGAAGAGAGACCGTTTGTATGCGAATGGCCAGGATGTAACAAGGGTTTCGCTCGTCAACACGACTGCAAGTGCGTCATAGACGGTTTTCTTATTCTACTAACTGACAATGTCATTAATAGGCGGCATCAAGCTCTTCATGCTAATAAGCCGCAGTCAAATGTTTGCCAGGGATGCAAGAAGACTTTCAGTAGATTGGATGCACTTAATGTTCGTGTTGCTCTTTGTTTTATAGCTTAGTTTGCTGACTTCGTTACAGAGACATTGTAAGATTATGCTCGATGGAGGATCCGGCCGCTGACTTGATATATTTAGTACGCTCCGAAGGTGCAGCAGACTGCAGACAGAAACACGCCATGAAAGGCACAAATACGGATCAAAGTAGCCAAAGTAGCTCTTCGCAAACGCCTATGCAGCCGCAGACCACTCCAGAAACGCCCTTGCCAGAGCCGGTTATTCCGCAGGGTTCCCCGCAGGAAGGCCCTTAGTACTTGACTGTTTTCCTTTCCTTTTTACCGGGTTCCAGTTGTTTTGAGGTGTGAATTGAAAGTGTACTCTGTAATTAGTAAATTTGGCCTGTATTAATCATGTACGAATCACATGAGCTCGGGAGATTGAGCTCCCGTACTACCTTACTCTCAACTTCTTTGTGTGTGAGCTATGGCCTTGCCTATGCTTGTTGGTGGTGCAGAATGCGGCCCCTCTAATCCTCTTCAAGGCTTGTCGAAACGTTTTGACAACGACCGTGGGTTGCAACAAGTTAATATCTTCCGGTCAGCTCCTTGAAATGTACTCATCACTTTGAAGGATTATTTTGGTGCAGGTCGAGCTGGATCTTCGCAAGAAGTTTGTCTTTTCAGTGTCTTGATAATGGCCAGTACTTGACTCGCTGTTGAGGCCTTTCGTTCGCAGTCTTCCGGACGTTTACAGGTTGACGAGGGTGCTACACAATTCTTTGCCAAATCACCTCCCCCTCAGTTTTCTGGTAACAATGCATATGACTTGGGAGCTCTTTCACGAACATTACCTGCCCTGGAAATACAACAATTTAAGCAAAATCCCGTCGCTGATTGGGCCGCAGATTTCTTGACACATCAGTCGTTCGTCTCATCTCCCATTCAGAATTCTTCCACCCCTCCAATTGCAGCCGCAAATGTAGCATATCCCTCTCGTGCGTCTCGCTACCTGTCTGGTTACGAAAGCTCACTCTGATCGCAGAAGTTATGCCTTGGAGCAGCGGTATGTCCGCAATGGGCATGAGATCTGTTGGTGCATTCACGCCTATGAACATGATGTCAACTCCCAACGTTGCGATTCAGAGTCCTCGTATGTTCCTCTATACTGGATCCGCCTCATTCTCGCTTACAATTTTTCCAGAGATTTCCTGGGACAAAGAGTTCGACGCCCAGCACATCGCGGCCGGTCCATCCCACAGTGAAACAAAAGAAATTGTGCAACCTTCTCATGAGCAAGATGAACTCGCTCGGACGGCTGGTCTTCTCTTAGAAACTGTCAAGGCTGAACAGAATCCCAAGTTTCAAAACAGCCAATTCATGAGCTTGATGGCTAAACTTCGCGACCACAAAGTCATCGTTAGTGGGAATGAGATGGTCGATAATGATGGGACTTTTGTCGCTACTCGAACGGACGTGAAAGGAAAAGGGAGAGCATCTGATATACCATTCGTTCCGTCCGTGGATGTCAATCGTTTTGTTCCCTTGAACGCAACCGGTAGCCTTACCGCACAAGAGAGAGTTCTGTTGGGCGAACATGGTCTTGCGCAGGAAGATGCGAATGATGCTTATTTCAGACAAGAGAACGAGGAATACATTAGACACTGGAACACTACTCAGAAACCTAGCACGTCCATAGAGTCTAGTTGGGATCACCTGCAGGAGGATTGGGACAAGTTTGAAGCTTCAACCCAAGGGATAAAGCCCATTATCTCGTACCAATTTCAGAAAAATAATCCCTATCTACGAGGCGAAGGTTCTTTACGAACGCGGCACCATTCCATGCATTTAGATGAACGTTTGGAGGTATGTATCGCGCGATCTCATAGGTAACTGCTGATGGACAGTGCCCCAGACTGTACTGGAACTGGAAGCGAACGTACAGAGAAACATGGCCGATGCCTCAGCTTGGTTTGAACTTGGTGTCAAGCAACAAGAGCACGAACGTGAAACCCAAGCTTTACAGGCCCTTACCCGTGCTACGGAACTCGATCCATCCTATCTACCGGGATGGCTGGCGTTAGCTGTATCGTATACAAATGACGGTCGGCGGCTTGAAGCTCACGATGCCATTCGCGAGTGGGTTATTCGAAACAAAGACCATCACGACATTGTACAACAGCACTTGGCTCGTTTCCCGGTACTCCCGGACAATGCCACTATGCATGAGAAATTCAGTAACCTAGTTCAATGCTTGATTACCATGGCTCAACAAAGTGCTGTTGGACAGATTGACGCTGATATCCAAATCGCTTTAGCTGTGCTCTTTAATTCGAACGAGGTGTGCATATTTGTCTTTTCGGGTTCGGGAAAAGGATGCTAATTCATCTGCAAGGACTATGAGAAAGCTCAAGATTGTTTCAGAGCGGCACTGTCAGTTCGTCCCGATGTATGTATCATATCGATCGATGGCCTGGTTGCATGCGATAGCTAACGATTCCGCCAATAGGATTGGCAGCTGTATAACAGAGTAGGCGCCACAATGGCAAACAGCGGCAGAGCTGCTGAAGCTCTTGAATACTATTATCGCGCACTTGACCTGAATCCGGTTTACATTCGAGCCCGGTTCGTGTTGTGAAGTTTCTATTTACTTGAGGCTCACGAAACAAATTTTTATAGATACAATCTTGGGATTTCATGCATCAATTTAAAGGTGGGTGCATACCTGTTCTTCTGAATTAATTTTGAATTAACATATCTTCGACAGCGCTACAGCGAAGGCGCTCAGAATATTCTTGACGCTCTTTCGCTCCAGGATGCGGAAGGTGTACATGATGCGGAAGGCTTGAATGTAGCCCGAGGAGGTATTACATCAAACGCTCTTTGGGACAGCTTGAAAACAGCCTGTCTTCATATGCAACGAGTAGACTTAGCTACATTGTGTGATAGGAGGGACCTTGAAAGTGCGTGTTGTTCTGATACCTTGTCTGGAACGATTTGCTCAAGTGAGATTTCAGCCTTCCGTTTTAACTTTCAGTTGCAATAGAGCAAAAAAGTATTGTGTATTAGACATAGTTGACGTACACTACTGTACAGATCTAGAGTGCTAGAGTGGTAACTCAAGATGAAAATCTCATCCCGGAGGCTGAGCCTAATGTTTCTGCTGTTTTACTCGCCTGCTTAAGTATCAGAAAATCTAGAGTTAACGAGACCAAAAACACACCAGGTTTTACATTTTTTTCATGCTCCTCTTTATCTTTCCACTTCTTCATACTTTCTAGCATCTGCAGATCCTCGGCCGTGATATTAGGATTATCTGCCATCCTCTTCATCTTCATTGCTAAACTCTGAGTTCCTGAGGGATCAACTTTGTCTTTGGAGACGATGTCCCGAATGTCCTGAACGTCGCCGTCATTCATGTTGATGAGAGTTGGGTTTCTTCGAATCATTTTACGCGTCAGTGACAGCGAGAAAGCCTGAACCTATGACCATCTGGATTATTGAATGCAGTGAAATGAATGAGGAGGCTCATACAAGGTCAAGGTCAAGCGAGGTAAGCGCAGCTACTGCGCAGTTGAGAAAAGTAATAAATAGAAGCGCCGACTGGCTACACGTTGCACAAATACCAACACTTTTCTTGATTCAATTTTCTCTTCTGGCTCTGCTCTCTAATATTCAATCATGGAAGCCTCAATGCGAGTAATGGATGCAGTCAAGTCTTTCAGAGTAAGTGGGTTTTCATTCAAAATGGACAATGGACACTTATACTTTTTATACAGGAGACACGTCTAGCTGCTCTTCGATCTCCGACAGAGTTTTTCGACTACCACAGAATTTCACGGCCCGCAGATTTTAACCAGGCTACTCAGGTGTGTTTTGTATGCCTTCCTTGAAAAAACACTTAATTCGGGATTACAGAGAATAACATACAACACGCGATACTTTTCTGGTTGGTATAACCACGACTCTGCCCGATACTCATTCTGAATCCCTCGTATTATTCAGGAAACTATGTTCTTATAATCGCCCTTCTGGCTGTATATGCGCTGTTCGTTCTTCTCCACGTCGTTTCGCCATGTTCCTTCCTGACACGTATCACTCAATAGTCTCAGCAATCCGCTTCTCCTAATCGCTCTCGGATTCCTGGTCGGTGGATTCGTTGTAATCAACAGATTCGGTGTGTTTATCCTTCACATTCATTCTTTTTCCAATCTGAGCATACGTTTCGTAGCTCCGGAACCTGTACAAATGGGCGAACACACGATTACCCAGAAACATCTTTACCTCGGCCTTTTTGTCATCGGTCTGCCCTTACTCTTCATCGCGTCGCCAGTCATGACGTTCTTCTGGCTTGTCGGTGCCTCCGGTGTGGTTATTCTCGGTCATGCCAGTTTCATCGAACCTGGTATCGAAAGCGAATATGCTACCGTCCAGGATTCGGTCTAAGTTTAGGGAATGTTACATAGATGGAATGGGACTTGTACCTGGATTCTGGCTAAGATTTCTCGCTAATTTATGTTTGTAGTGAATGGTTGTTTTGAAATCGTATCGAGTCGTGAATCCAGCCTGCGCTCGGCCTGTCACGGATGTGGATTAGCGTGCAACGCAGCTGAATAGATAAGCATGTCAGAAGAGTACTAACCACGGATTTGACAACTGAAGACCAGGAGCATACTTGATACTTGCTTTAACCGGTCAAAGCGCTGGGATCTGTCTTTCAAGTAAAACCAAGATTTCCCGGTTCACTCTGCCATGAACCTGGCTTCGGAAACTAGGAGAACCTAGGATATTTATTATGTACCTTGGTTGCTTAAGGCTAGCTATGCCCCCCCTTCAACAAGGCCGGCGTGGCGCAATGGTAGCGCGTAGCTTTCCTATTCGTCGTTTCGGAATAGTTAGAAAGGCTGAAGTTGCGGGTTCGATCCCCGTCGTCGGTTATGAGTTTCGATTGACAAGTTTTGGAAGTTTTTTGGTTGGCAACCAAATTTGCCCTGCCGAATTTTTACTATTTATTTTAGTTCTAGGTGAATCCAATTGCCATTTACGATACGTATCGAGGAGTTGATGCCCATTTGACTCGTGGAATTTTTTGTAGAAAGCCCTAGGACAGGAGCAACGAGAACCCTTGCCTCCTCTTCATCAAACTTGTGTCTTCATTCATCCGTTCTATAAATTTCATTAACCATACAATACTGTATTAATCGAGACCATACACCGATCGAATAACCAAGGACATCATAAAAACCATCTCACAAAAAACGCTTTACCACTTGCACCCTGTCTACACCCCAACCACGACTTGAGGATAAGTTTCCGCGATCATCTATATAATCATAATCCACAGGCATGAGTAACGGTTCGAAATAACGCAGGTAAGGAAACCAAAAAAAACGACAACAAGCCAAGAAAATAAAAAATAAACGGGGGAACTCACCCCGTATAAAGCCGGAGCACGAAGTGAAAGCACCTGAGGGTCTTCTCCAAGACCGACGAAACTACATCAAACACAAAAATCAGCCAGTGAACCGAGACGCCGTGACAGCGAATTAAAACATACATGGTCGAGACACCAGCTTCGATAGCGGAAGATAATGTCAATGCTGTTGAAAAAGTCAATATATTATATACATGCTTTGGCATGAAGCAGCAGTCAACGCAGACACTTACAGCACATCAGACCGATGAGGAACGCGAATAGAATGACTGGAGCGGTGTATTGTCCACTGGCATTGTACGCGGGGTGGGTGACTAGAACAAGATTGACTCGTAGTTAGAAAGAATTCAGGGGAACAGGGGGAATGGTATGGAGTGGGAAGGTAAATGAGAAAAGACAGGCAACTCACGGCGCAAATACAAATACCCGAACAACGAAGATAACATTCCAACAGCGTATGCTCCCCATGTCAGAGCTAGAACATGATGAGCCATCCTGTTTAAAAAGACAATCAAGCACTCACTCATCCCAACTAACGAGTCATTAACAAGTGCATCGATACCTCTATCTTTGAACAACCTCCATGTACTCTTGGCGGCGCCCAGATACGTTTTGCCATAAAGCGCAATTTCAATATATGCGTAACGGTTAAAGTACCGGATAGCACTTTCGATACAGTCGATGAAACACGAGGCACAGCACCACAGACATGCCTCGACGGCTACAGGAAAAGCAGAGGTGAATAAGTACGGAAACCGCGATGAAGAATAACGGAAAGACTAACGAGACCCATCAGCTCTTGCCATACTCTGCGCAGCATTCAGCACCATCCTCAGAAGCTCTAATAACGTAACGATCAACGAGCCAAAGGCTATTGACCCGAGGGACATCGTCGAAGCGCGTGCAAAAGCCGATAACGTAGGATGTTTGGGCATCTCTCCCATCTCCTTGGGACCGAAATAGTACCATGTGCCATAAGGTCCACCTGCGAGAGTCGCAAGCGCGACATTGCCGATGACTTGAGATGTCCAGAGGTACGAGAAGGTGGCGTAGAAGATGAGTCCGGCGACTTTGCCTGAGGAGCAGGAGGTTGTACTACAAGTTACACTTCCGGGAGTCCATTTCTCGTATCTGTAAGAACGGTGATCAGAAGATTAGAAGTAAGCAGAGTTATTCGGAGGTAAACTGACATGGCGATACTGGTAAAGACAAACCATACGGACATCGCCGCTTGGAGGATCAACGCGGTGAATGCGACGACGTAGACTGAGATGTGGTGTTTGCTGACGTCCATGACGACTTGGAGAAGGAGAGACGCGAGCGGGATGCGTGATTTGAAGCCAAAGTAGGAGAAGATGGAGAAGAGGGCGATGATGGTGAAGATGATTGCGCCGGCTGGAAACAGATGTTGGTCAAACTTACGGACAAAAGAGAGGAGACATACAGAAGTATCTAGTGATCCAGTAGTATACACATATTCCTCTGAAACAATGATTAATGGCGAACGAGGCCAAAGGAACAAAGACGCACATGTTGAGAGCTATGGTCAGCAGCAACGTGATATGCATGATGGCCCGTGTAAACATTCGAACGAGCATGAGGTACACCACAGACAGCAGGACAGCGCACGCCGTGACTAGGAGTAGGAGATACACTGTACTCTGGTTCAAAACAAATGGTGTACCGGTATTTTCCCCTCCCAGTCCGCCTCCAAAGCCATTGTTGGCTACCCAAGTATGAAGGACGATGGCAGAAAGAGCGACGAAACCGAGAAACTAGAGGAATTGAATTGTATTAGTTTTATTCAAATGGCTAGAGTTGAGTGCACCAACCTGTAAGATAAAGAATACGAGGAAGATAGGATCGTGGATTCGTTTGCGAGGCTTGAATCTGTCGCCTTGGTATGCATCATAATCGGTTTCCACAAGCGGCGTCGGCGAGGTGCTAGTAGTAGGTTGAGCGTAGTTTGGTGTAGGACCAGGATACGGAGCTGGTTGACCATTATAGGCTTGAGGCGGCTGCGAGACTTGTTGTCCCCATTGCTCGGGGTTGGGTTCGCCTTTGTGAGTCCAGTTTGACATGGTGAATGTAGGATGCCAAGATGTAAAACCTCCCTAGACCAGCTGAGGAGGCAAATTATTTATGACCGACGTTCACTGTCAACAGTGCGAAATCAAGGCACCGCCACGGAGATCAAATTATCCCGCCAAACTCTACATATGTTCAATTCAACAAATACGAGTACCAGTACTACTAGAGTGAAATCTTTCATCTTTGGATAAAAGATCTGTGCAAGCAAGAAATCAATCATGATACTAGTCAGCTGAGAGTACTTGAAAAGCTGTGGTCCCAGCGCTGGATGAGTCTAACTCTGAGGTTTTCATCATGTTCGGCAGTGCGCGCGTTGACCAGCACCATTGGACTGTTTAGTACTAGACTCAGACTGTTGTGGTTCTGTTCATCGTCAAATATGACGTCAGCTCGATCACGTGCTGGTCTATAACTTACCTCAAGTAACACAAGTTCTTCAAGTTGGACTGCGACTACATTGTGCAACAGAGATGCGGAAAATATCCTACGTTATCACTTTTGTCGCCCTTGTTTTCAGTTTAATCTTCGTACGTCGTTCTTTTCCATTCTCTTATCGATATTTACGTCCAACTCAAACATCTCCAGACTGTTGTCTCCTTAGTCCGTACAGACTGGTGCGCACAGACTTGGCCAAAACTCCTGGAATCTCTCCGCTCACGCATCCCTCAGGCTCGTCGTAAAAACACCAGAAATCCTCCACACCCAAGTCACTGTGCGCTATGGTCTCACCACGCGTTGCGAGCTCACGCGTATCAGTGTACTTGGCGATGACGACAAATCCAAGTTCGAATACTCTAAGGAAAACTGCAGGCCATTCCCCAAACGTGTTGAAGATCAATGTGAGGACAGATACCCTGGTTTTTGTGCTGCCTGGGTAAGTAAACAACGCTGATCTAACTATGGCTTACGACAACGAGGGCCAACATCTCGTCTCTCGCCTTTACTAATTGGCATAATCTAGAATTCTGCTGGCTACGCAGTCGAACTAAGCATCGGAGTTGCCGTACTCGCTCTCTTCTCCATCTTCATCGGCTTGAGTACTGGCTCGAGAAGGAGGAGGATATGGAAAGCTGTAGCTGGACTCGTCGCATTGCATGGTCAATCTCTCCCTTCTTATTACGTTCAAAGTACTGACACTGTCTCTATCCTTAGCGGCGTTGCAGATTGTCGCTTTCAGCATCGTGACCGATACTATGCGTACTGGTGCCTTCCCCAACCTCGAAGATTCTAAACCGGGTAAGTTCTACTGCATTGTCTATTAGTGTACAGTGGCGACCTACGGCAATAATTCGCGCTACAAGCAGCGTCTTTTTTCGCTGCGCTTTACTTCTCCCACTTATTTTGTCCTTGCCGAACTATCTCTGATCTCCTGATTTTTTACATTAGGTGTCGGATATATTCTCAATACACTTGGATGGATCTTTGCAGTCTTCATTACTACGGGCGTAGTGGTGACGGGTATCGCTGCTGCTCACGGATACAAGTGGGCAGCCGGAAACCGTGCTTATCGACGAATTGGTCCTTAGGTTAGTTGTTGCAACGTGCCCCTTTCTATTTGCCTGTTTTATTCCAACTTGGTTCTGTTATATCTTTTCATACTTTTATACCTCTCACACGTGCACGTATTGTTACTTGCAAATGTTGTATTATGAATGGTAAAAGAAGGCACTAAGGACTAATAGGTGTCGCTAGAATATATATTGTACATGTCCGCGTGTGTAAGACAGTCCCTACTGCATTCCATTCCGTAAATTGTCAAACTTGCTCCCCTCATACTTCAACCAGTTATGCTGGCCCATCTCTAATCCACCCATTCCCTCCTTCACCACTCTGACCAAACTACGTCCAGGCTGAGGATCCTTTCCATGCCCTTTCTCCATCTCCTGCCTCTCAGGACCCTCCTTGTCCCCCGACAACTCCCAAAACATACTCCCGCCTAGCCCCATCTTCCGAATCCACTCTCCCTTCCATCTCCCCACATCTTCACTATCATAGCTGATCATCTCTTTCTTCTCATAATCATACCCCCAACTAGCCTTTGCATTGTCGTCTTGCATCAAATGCGAACCCGGTAGCGGCAACGCCCGATAGTCGTAAACGCCAGCTTCCCAGCTTCCTTGACCGATACCGCTGAACGGTGTGCCAGGGCCTTGAGTTTGGAGGAACGAGCGCCCGTAGAGGGGCATGCCGATGATGAGCTTCTGGGGGACAACGAAGCGAGTGTAATGCGAGATACACTGGGACACGGAGAGAGGAGTTGAGGGTGCTGGGTGGAGGTTGGCTTGGTGGTTGGCAACTTGGTCCCAAGATCCAGCTGAGGAAAATTAATAAACATTACGTTCGCAAAGGTAATTAAACATACCGAAATCGTACGCCATCATATTCCAGAAATCAAGGTACTGGTCCATTTCTTTAATGTGCAATTTGTTATAGTTGTCTGGTCCACACGGAGCAGCGATCTGCACAACGGTTCAGTTTTAAGATATGCGCGTAAGCCAGTGCAAGCTCACCGTCAACAAAAACCTATACTCTGCTCTTTTCTGCGCCGCATGCCTGTCCAATCCCTCTCGCAACTCTCTCAACAAATCCACATATCCTCTCGCCTGCGCATCATTCTGTGGGTACTCATAATCTACATCCAATCCGTCCAAACCATAGTCTTCCAATAACCTGATTGCACTCTCTACAAATTTGGCCCGAAGAGAAGGGTTTACGACAACGGGGTGGAAAGAGGGTGAATATGTCCATCCGCCGATAGATACGAGAAGTTTAAGATGCCGGTTAGCCTTTTTGAGGAGGTAGATGGCTTTAAAATTGCCATATAGATTCGTGCCGACATCGTTCCAGGAATCCCCGGGATAATGGATATCTAGAAATCGATTAGTATTAAGTATCTATCTTTTGGGTGAGATTACGGACCTTGGTCTGCCCAGAGATCAGAAAGAGTGACTTCGCCAGTAGATGGGTTGATGTTGGCGAAGGCATACAGTATATGCGTCAAATCATTGACCGGTATCGACGAGGGAGGGAATTTCCTCCCATAGATACCCTAGATATAACACAGTTTAGTCGATACAGCAGGATCAGCCACGGATTCATAGCATGTACCAGTTCACAAAACTACAGTTTAATCAGCGAAGGACCATAAAAACCCGTATTGTTTAAGACCTACTATCCAACGCTGTACTTTCCAGGCATAGTTTCTTCAACGGTAGTATTCGTATTCGTATTCGTTCCGTTTTCTGCGTTTAGGTTCTCGCTTTCTTTCGCTCCTGGGTCGGCTTGTGCTAATGATTCCGAAGCTGAAGGTGGCGACGACACAGACCGCTGGCCGATTTTATAAAAAATGAAAGCGGTAACAAGAAATCCAAGGATTATGAACAACAATTTATTCTTTGTTCTAGATTCCCGAATATTCCTCTTGGGTTGAGGTTGCTGTGCTGGTAATTCTTGTTCAGAGTCGTTGGATGGAAGTGGTTCGTAAGAAGATGCCATGTTGTGTGGCCATTATATATGACGCAACAAAGAACTGCGGCCCAGTTGCGGCCAGTTGCGCCGCGCTCAAACTTTAATTAATTTGACCCCTGCTCTGATTTCTTAACCTACACCGTCTGAGCTCTCGCCAAGGCCAATTATACGCTTGTCGCCGGTACAACACCCCTTTCGAGACAGCGTGCCAAGCGTTAACAACTTCGCTCTGCAACACTTCTGTCTCGATATTAGGCTTATGGACCAGAGTTGCAGACTGTGATCTCAGCGACGGCGACACTCCACGCCTCTTGAAAGAGTGCATGCTCTCATGGAATTGTGTTGTAACAGCGGGATGGAATACAGCAAGTTTGGCCAGAGTCTGTTTGGGAAACTTAGTCATGTCGTCAGGTAGATGGCAAGTGGATAGATGAAATCGGGAGAAAGATCAACAGGAGAGCTCAAGGACGAGCGGAGGACGAGCGGGACGAGTGGGGCCAGTTCCCTTTTTTTCTTTTTTCTATCATTATTCCTAAACTTACATTACTCACCATATACTCACTTACAATCCTGCACCAAGGCGCTACAGCCTGGTAGCACATATTTTTGCGTCTTCACACCTCGTCGCTCGAGTCTTGCTCCGGCGGGCTCATGCATATGCGAAGTGAAGTTATACCGTAGGTCTCAGACAAAACACCACACTACATAGATTACACACGCGTTAGAGTACTGCCTACTACCATATCCCTCAGGACAAGGAGTAATATACGAGGATCAAAAAAAAAACAAAAAAAAACAAACAAAGGTCAGACGACGAGGATAACTCCGAGTCTTTTTTATTGTACATACAGACCAGCTAGCTCGATTCTTCGAGTTTTGCAGACTTCGGGAGTTGAGCTCGCAGCTGCCGTGGGGACCGGCTGTTTTCTTTGTGGAAGCATCAGCATTCCAAGCCATCCTGATCCTACGATAAATGGTCAGGGCGCCGCTCATGAGCGACTGCTCTGCTCCTGATTCTTTCAAAAAGGCAGAGGGCCACTGCTTTGATCCACAAACGTCAAATTGTATCATTGACTACAGCCGCTCGCAAACACCACCACCACTTGGCAGTACATACCGAGCGCCCCCACCTTTTCGCCGATCATCCGCGAAGCAATGCGAGCTGATACTCCTCCTCTAGCTGGTTTCTGGTGTAGACTACATATGCAACGCGGGGCATATATTAGCGGCGCGCTCGGTGCCTCCGAATTCCCGCTGGACAGTGGATGCGGTGAAGGTTAGAAAAAAAACGGTATAGACTTTTCTGGAATATGCTTGGAATATGCTTGGAATTTTCTGCGATAGGATGTCCCCCAAGAAGTGAAGAATATGGGACTCAGGTAAACCTATAGCTCGGAGGTTTTCTCCATCACACAGACGTTTTTCATGGCTTCGTTGGGATCAGGCTTAATGGAGATATACGCCAAATCCCCCGTTCCCCCCTCCCCCACTGGTGCTTCCTCTAAAGGCAAGCTTCATCATCATCATCAAGACTCTTATGGCTGATTCATTTAAGAAGAGATCATGCAGTCAAACTCCAGAAATCTAGAAAGAAGGATTTATAGAATGCCAAGTACTAATACCAAAATAATTCGGTTACAAACCACTGATCCTCCTTGGGGCCCTTTCAGGTTTTGATGGTGCTGAAACGAGAACACAATTGCTGTTTTCTCACCGAAAAGTCAAGACCGACTCATATATATCGCACTGTGCAACCACCATGATACCACCATGATGAGAAATAAACTCCCCTTCGGTTAGTGGATAGAGAGTTGGAACTTCTGTTGCAGGGTTGTGCAATAACTCCACAGATCCAGGATCAACATATTTTAGTCGTATTCAAGTCGTATTCCAGAGAACCAGCTCTCGAGTTCAAGTTTGGGCTCAATGGAGGGACCTTTCGGCCCATGAGTGTAAGAATTATGTGGGCGGGGTACCAGTGGGAATGAGGCTGCTCATTTTAAAGATTCAGGCTGACCTGCTACCCTCCTAATTTTCCCCTTCAGAAGCGGACCTAGTAGCTATCGGAATGACTTGATTCTCAGCATCAGGATGTGAGTTCTTTTCCAACTCATTTACGGGGCCAATGGAACACCAGCGGTGACTCGCCATGCGAATTTCTCCTCTATGGAGGACCAGGTTATAGTATAATCGAGTAGCGCCGGCAAGCGGCAAGGCCCGCTACCTCCAATCGCAGTCTGCAAATTCTTGAAGTGTGATTTATTGTATTTGTATAAGAATAGCAGAAGAAGTATAGTAACTGACTAGAGACACCAGTAATAGGCAATAATTACAACATAGCGAAGAACGGTACCTAGATGGGTACAATTCGCTCGAGCTTGGCTCGAGCCCAAGAATCTGCAAACTGAGATCCAAGAACTATGTCCACCCCTGGAGGACATTCACACAGAGTAAAAGGTAGAGACGTCGTGAACACGTTGTAAGCCGTAGAGTAGGTAACGCGTAAGAACGTCGAAGGCGACGGAAAGGGCAAGCCGTTGCCTCGAAATAGTGAATATGATATAAAAGAAACTAGGATTTTGACTATCCTGATAGACGTTGGGGTTGCGGAAAGAATGGCCACCTACATCGAACGAAAATACCATTGTTGAAGCAAAGAAACAAATACAAAGTTGAACGATTAGTGGCTACCATCGGCTTGCAGGCAATCGAGAGACGCCGATGGGCCGAAACATCGAATTTAACTGAATATATTACTGACCAAGATTGTGTATAGATGAGCCAATGATGGTGTAGGAACGTAAGACAGCCGAGCGGCGCCATGTGGCTACCCAGAGTAAGAACAGATTTCGAAGATCCCTGCCAAAAATGATAAATTTGAGTCCTACCAAGACCCTCTACCTAAAGGTGGCGGGAATAACTCTAGGTTTCTCCCATGATGGCCACATCTCATCTCTGCAAACTACACTTGTCAGTTCCAGCGCGCATGTGTTCCTATCTCATTAGACGATTCTTGATAGTTCCGTTAATTCGGAGTACTCTTCAATACGTTCAATAATAGCTGAGTATACTAGACTGGCGCTCGACGCTAAAGTTGTAGATACCTTGGTAGATACCGTATTTTGATTGTTCGAAATTTACGTATCTTGTTGCACAAGAAGATTACGTCGTTTTCACCGTTGAGTTCAGAATCGCCCGGGAAGATCAAACAGACACCAGCCCTAATTCAACTGGTTTCTCTTAACAACGCCATGATGCCTCATGATGCCTTGTGAACAGAACTCGCATTGAAAAATCAACTACTCGGGGAAGTTTGTATGCTTGTGACAGCGTTTCAAGTACCCCGCTGTTCCTCAATGGAATTGTGCCAGTGATCCTCCTCTTCCTTTTGTCTTTAGTATACTTGCAAACCACTATAACTTGACTATAACATAACTGTATCTGACACTGCAGCTTTTAACACTCTCAAAGGGGACGTGAGAATTTCGATTTGTCTGCAAAGTTTAGGACGAATACGCAGATCGGAGAGGATTCTCAAGCTACTAAATATAATAGACACGAGTGACCAATGAAAATTTGAGTGTAGCATCTGAGCTTGAGTAGACGCTCAGTTCACCGCTCAGTTCACTGCTTGCGTTCGGAGGCGAATTACAAATTGGGTAGGTTTCATCCTTCACCTCAAACTTGCAGCAACGGATACAGTCATGGACTGCCGCCCAACCTCTGTGCCTTGAATCTCCGTGCAGATCACGGACTTCGACAGGACGTTCAATTATTTGTAGTATCGTGAGGCAAAGCCGTGTCAATGATGCATTGATGCAAACTTAAAAGTCACCGATTCCATTCTGCTAATTCCTCTCTGTTTCTACCATCATGTCCTCTGACGATGTCGATGAAGGCCCAACAAGAACCGGATGGAAAAAACGAAGACTTCAAGGGGCTTGTGATCAGTGTAGTTCGTTTCTCTGATTCTACCTTTTTGATTTCGTCTAAAGACTTACGTAGGAAAGTACGTCCGATGTTCGATGAGGTGTCAAAAGTGCTTATCACGATTCGCCTTTGCACAGAAAGAAAGGTAGCGTTCTTCTTTATATACACACCCGATGCTTAATAAATTTCGCTAGTCAAATGTGTGTTCCGTGGCATATTTTGTCGAAATTTAATAGTTATAGGGAGAGCTTCTAGGTGATAGTGCAACCAAGAATGGCAAAACCTGCACAAACTGTGCCGACTTTGGGATGGAGTGCACCCATGATGAACCTGTTAAAGCGAGTCTTTCATATGTTTATACTGCTTGCATTCTAACTCGGATCCCAGAAACGAGGTCCCAAGAGCGCGTATGTGTTTCTAAGCTAAACGTAAACCCATCTCACCTCCTTGCGGATTATAGCTATGTGGAGAATTTAGAGAAACGCGTAAGTAATGCACTATGATCTATGTGACAAGCTGACTTCTTTGCAGGCTAAGCTAATGGAGGAATTACTTCGCAAGGTATGTAGAACGCAGTTCTCATGGAATAACCCAATGACGTAATACAGTACGACGTGAATGTTGACGACGTCGTGAGGGACACGCAACAATCACATCAAGCGTCAACATCATCGTCTGTCCCTCCAAGCTACAACGGAGTCCCCTCTGCCATATCTTCAAATCCGGGATACCCTAGTCTTACCGCCGAATCCCCCCCCTCTGACTCTCCGAGCAATGTTAAAGAAGAGGTCGAGGAAGAGTTCGCTCACGTGGCTCTGGCAGACCATCTCAGCAAACTTTCCCTCAATACTATCCAGCGGCGTTTTTTTGGGCCGTCCAGTGCATTCATGATCATGAAGAATGCTCACAAAGTCAAGGAACAAACACTAGGACGCGGTACCCAACCACTTAAACGACCACAGTATTGGGGGATGCAGGCAGTGCGTAGAGTCTGCATATATCCCTGATATCCTTACTCATTTTTGCACCAGTGGGAGAAAGATTCCTCGGATCGTATAACTCAAAATATCGCCTATGAATATCCCCCAAATGACCTGATGTATTCTCTGATCTCGTTATACTTTTCGGAAGTCAATATCTTTCTTCCCATCTTGCATTATCCCTCGTTCAAGCAATGTGTTGCTCAAGGGTTGCACTTTCATGATAACAACTTCGGGATGATGTTGTTAACGATGTGTGCCGTCGCATCTCGCTATTCCAACGATCCGCGGGTATTTGCAGATCCATCCTCTGAGCTTTCAAGGTGCGTACCATTTGCAGCTCCGTTCCAGACTGTTGCTGATTCTGCTATCACCGTCATCAGTGGCTGGCGCTACTTTGAACAAGGTACTGTTTTCAAACTTGATCCAGAGGAGTGACCAACTGAAAGCCTGTAAAGTACAGATGATGCGTCAGTCTATTATTGAGGTTCCGACATTATATGAACTCCAGTTCTATTCTGTAAGTTGCTTGGCTTGTATTCATCTTATACATCCTGATATACTACCTCGATAAGCTGGCAGCAATTTATATGTTAGGGACGAGCTCGCCATCTTCAGCTTGGACGCTGGTGGGAGTCGGCGTTCGTTTCGCTGAGGTTCATATTTTAGTGTGGTAAATGCGCCGGGCTCATTATTGTGTCTTCCTTCAGGAGCTGGGCATACATCGACGGCAACCGGAAGGCCACAAGTGGACCTCTCTGGATGAACAGAAGAGACGTGCCTTCTGGGTCCTGGTCTCGCTGGATAGGCTGATCAGCAGCTTTGTTGGACGTCCTTCTGCTATTCGCGATGAAGAGTGCGTATTGAATAGTCTATAACCAAAGATTATCGCTCAATTCATATTTAGCTTTGACGTTGAGCCTCCTCTTGAATGCGACGATGAATTCTGGGAGAATCCAGATAATCCAGAGCTCTCCTTCAAACAGCCCCCCGACAGACCTCCAGTGGTCAAAGCTTTTATCAGTTATCTTCGCATCTGTGAAATACTCGCGTTTGCATCCAGGACGTTGTATTCAACGAAAAAATCTAAATCATTGCTGGGACTCGTAGGAGAGGCATGGGAACACAAAATTCTTTCGGAGATAGATACGGTGAGTCATAGGGCCTACTTCATAGTAGCCATGTTAGTGACTTCCGATAGGCACTGAGTAATTGGTTATCATCGGTACCTGAGCATTGTAAGTTTCTTCAAGCCAAGATTACACTTGTCAAACTTACTGTGCATTGCGTTAGTACGTTATGATTCTATGCAACAAAACAACGTCTTTTTCCGGCAAAGCGTATTTTTGTACACAATGCACGCATTTGACCTTTTTTCTTTGTGTTTTCTTACTCACTACGTGGCTGATTAGGTATTATAATGTGCAAATTCAGTGAGTATCATTTGCGTAGTAGCAGACCAAATTTTATACTTTATGTAGGTCGCACCGGCCGTTCCTTCAAAAGGCTTCTCAGGCATCGTTCCATTCGCTTGCGGTATGTACAAACGCTGCAAGATCAACTATCCATATCTTGGATGCACATGTTTCCCGTGGAATTATAGGGTTGCCTCACATCCTGGTCTGTATAATTGATTTTAGAATGGCTCAAACCTAACTCAAAGTCCTTAGTACGGGGCGTTCATTTCGGCTATGGTGATTATGTTGAATTTATGGGGAAGTAAACGCGCAGGCATCAAGATCGATCACCAAAAAGAGATCGAGGACGCCAAAATCATCATGGACATTCTTCACGTTTGTGACCAGCGCTGGAACATTGCTGGACGGTTTTGGTGTGTTCTCGTTCTCAAAATACTGCTGATACCATCGGCTGACACCCATACCAGGGACATGCTCTCTGAGTTGGTGAGGGACTTTAATCTTATTGACCACTACCAGCCCTCCAACAAACGTGCACGCAACGCAAACGACCCTATAAACTCCCAGCCCTCCCAACAATCCCATATACCATCATCGCAATCCCAAGCCTCCACCTCTTATCAAACTTCCTATACTGCACCATCCAATTACAACTCACAGCTGAACCCACAGCCTTCAGTAGACTCTCAGCTCGCATCCCAGCTAATGTACGGCTGGAAATCGTCTTCTGAAGTCTCGCCTGCCTGGTCATATCAACAAGCGGTAGACTCGCTGTCTATTATTGACAAAAAGACGCTCGCGTATCTCGAACAGATATTCGGCAAGATTGATAATTTACCCCAGGATACAACGGCATTGTACGAAAATATAGGCCAAGGAGTGTACCCAGATTCAAATCAAGGCTACGCGTCTTATGCTTCTCAACTTCAGCCTCGGCATGAAGGACAAGTTTTGGATATGGCTGGACAGCATGCAAGTTTCTGGGGGCCTACACCTGACGAATATGAGTAAGTTTTCTTTTTTTGTTAAAGCATGAGCATCATCCTTAAGCTTTCTTGTGTTTCCAGCTTCGATACCTGGGCCCACTATGTCGAATCAATGGGTCTTTCAACTGTTACGTCCTATCAATAAAATGTTCTCCCGTAGTTCGCTAGCAGGCCAGGCAGAGTGGTATTTCATCGGTATTTCATGTTGTATTATGTTATTATCTTGCAAGGAGTTGTATATTATGTGTGACTGTGATATATGTAGGCCACCAATATACAAAGGACAAGGCTCTTCCAAAATATGCTCACTGAGATGCTCATCGAGACGATCTTCTCAATTCAGTCATAGATTGTACGATAGCGGGGACGAATGCCTTGATTACAGGAAGCATGCAAAGTATAGAGGCATCTTTAAACAAATAGATAAGTTCAGTTCTTTTCCATCACACAATTGTGCGTGTATCCTATCCTAATAGTGATGTAGCTTGTCCTTTAACCCGCTTGCCTTTTTAATTGGATAGGCTCATTCGTTACGACGTTGGCGTCCACCAGAAGCCAACTTGATGATGGCGGTTTTCGCAGCATTTATATCATGTTCCGAACCTGGACACAAAATAAGTCCGGAAGTTGGTTATGAAAAGATTAATATATATACCTGTAATAACGATGGTACTGTTCTCCCGACTCACTGGGAAAGAAAAGAGTCCAAGTAAGTGGTGCGTATAAAATAGGGTCAACTAGAAAGTTACCTGTAATGTCTGCACCAGTCTCACTACGCAAGCGCATGACGTTAGCACCTTTGGAACCAACAATCCGAGGAAATGCAGATCTGTCAGGAAGGGTGAGGAAACCAACAAAGGACATTCTTTCTGCATGTCCAATAGCTTCTTGGATAAGCTTTTGAGCACGGTCTAATCCCTCCTGGTCTCGAGCCTTCAAAGTCCATACAGAGTCACCTTCTTCTCCATCCTGATAGTTGGGGGCGACCTCCCACTCGATTTCAGGAACGGTACTGTCCTCTTCTTCATCGATGCGAGCCGTAGCTTCACCGTTAGAAGAAGCTGGCTTCGAAGGGACTACCGGTTTTTGGGCTTGAACAGACTGATCAACTTGAACACCGAAATTTCGGAGGTTGCGGAAGAACTGTCCTTGTTGAGAAATGGCGTGATGATATTTCAAGGGAACAGAAACAGTGGTAGTGATGAGTTCTGGCGAAGCCACTTTCACAGATTTCTAAAACATATTATTGATCAAACAAACATTCAGTCATATTCATATCAATACTCACCTGCAAAGCTTCAACCGCCTTCTCGCAAGCCGAGCGAGAACCAGTTACTTTGACTATGTTTGCAGGGTCCACACCACTCATCTCAGATCCATTTTCCGCTTCACCGACCTGAGCGTAGGAACGAGAGCCAGGGAACTGAACTTGAGCACCCGTTCGCTCTTGCAACTCATTCAAGTGTTGGCCTCCACGACCAATGAGAGCACGGTGTGAAGATGAAGGAATTTCGACCGCCAAGATAACGCGGTCGCGCAATGCACTGATCGCCTTTTCGAGCTCTACCTTGAGCTTTTTTACGATGGATGGTTCACCACGAAGACGAACTTCATTTGAGGGATCGCCTTGACGGGGGCTGGGTGTGATATGAGTGAATATCAAAAGGTATGAATAACTAAAGCATACTGACAATCTGATCAAACTAGCCAGCAATCTCGGGTCAGGGTCACCTCCGCAACGAGAAACCAAGTCTTTGAGCCCTTGACCACCAGCACCAATAAGCGTGCGATGGTATTTGTTTTCGACGGTAACTGAGACAGTGATTTCCTCCGCAACCTGGTCGGAGATGGCGACGATAGCGGCCTTGGCGGCGTTGATTGCCTTCTTTGTTCCACGGACAGTGATATTAGTCTGGTCGTCACTGACTTTCTCTACGTCGATCTGAGCCTCGGTCGTGTCCTTGATTTCGTTGATAGACGCTCCACCTTTTCCAAGGATACGAGCAACAGACCGGGTAGGGACCGTGAATTTGAGAACATTGTTAGTTTCCTTCTCGAATTCAACGGCCTAAAAGAAAGGCAATTATGAATAAGCATGCTATTCAAATCAAGCAAAGATCGACTTACATCCAATAGCTCCGACTTGGCAGCAGCGACACCTTTCTTTCCACCCTTGACAAGGACTTCGTCCAATTTGAGCTGTTCCCTAGTCTTCCCTTCTCCATTCTCGGCAGTCTGTCTAGGAAATGTGATCTTTACAGAGTACTTCTCCTCCAACCGAATGACATATTTGCCGTTTTGACCAATGAGTCCAGAATGGTATTGACTAGGAATTTTGAGAATTTCGGAAGTCTCGTCAGCCTAAAGAGTAGTGGAAAAATGATGAGAAGCCGTTCATGTCCACGAACAAGAGCGTCTTACAAGGCGTTCAACTTGGGCCAAAATCCGCTTCTGGGCTTCTTCGACGTTCTCCTTCCGGCCGGTGATCTAAAAAGAAGTCAAAAAATAGTACTTGTAAAATTTTTTAAAAATATACAAACCGTAATTTTAGACTTGTGATGCACAGACTTTTTCTTCTTTCCCGAGGATTCCTTGTCATCGAAGTCGTCTGACACATCTACCTTGACACTGGGGTACCAAGTTAGCTTGAAATAACGACAAATTGGTGAGACACAAACCCTAATTGATCTCTCAACTTGTTAACACCGGAACCTTGTGCGCCCACAATACGACCAACGTATTCAGAAGAAATTTCGAAGTCCGTCGACTATCAAAGTAGTCAGCTACAGATGATTTGACAGATGAGGGCAGTACTAACAAAGCTATTGACGATTTCATCGTTTTTCGCGTTCTCGACGATCTTGAGAATCTCCTTACTTGCACGGGAAACGTCCGTCGAAATACCACGGATGAGAATGGTGTCCTCCGTGGTAGATTCACCCGCTTCAAGTCCGAATTTGATGGATAAAGTTTTATCCTCACCGATGATTCTGCAAGAAAAATATTCACACGGAGTCCAAGAACAAGTGATATGAGCTTACGCATTCAAGGTAGTGCCTCCTTGTCCGATGACAGCGTCATGCCAGCGTTTTTCGACTTGAAGTGTTTCACTCTTCACGTCGGCAGCGTCTTTGGCCATTTTCAACAACTCTTTCGTCACCTCATCCAGACTCTTTGCTTTGTCGTCGGGAGAAGGCGAAGCAGCCTTGCTAAGAGGGTCGTATACCAAAAGGACTGAAGATTGCTCGGCAGATTCAGAAGGGAAGTAAACTGAGACGTTGTAAGTGTCGTGGAACTGTTTGATCCTGTTGGGCAATCAGTAGGTGTATTTCAGTAGCAAACTAGCAACATAATGCACGTACTTCTTTGCATTCTTGCCATTAACGACACGGTGGATAAGCCAATCAATAGAAACCTCTTTGGTAGCGCCGATGAGTTTGCCAATCAGCTCCGAAACCTGCCTAACTACAGCATCGACAGCAGGTTTGTCACCGACGATATCAATGACCAAGGAATGGGCCCGTTCGATGACAGCAGGACTGGGAGTAAAAATGGAAACACCAGCATGTTTCTCACTCAACGTCTTGGTGTAGCCGATGCGGTTCATGTATTCCAAAAGTTGCTTGGACAAGGCAACAGGTCCGGGAAGCGGGAACTCGTGGATGTACTTGGAGTTGGCCTGTTCCATGACCGCACCGAGGCCAGCCGGAAGATCAGCAGCTTGACCCCAGACGGTGACCTCGTCACTAGGGTCATCAAAATTGGACACAACAACGGCGCATTTACTCTTTGCCATGATATCCTGCGCACCCTTGCCAAACAAGAGACGATGCTGTCTCTTGGGGAGTGAGATCTTGAGAGACGTTAAACCGGACGAGAGCCCAGCGATATCAGTCTTGATCAAGTCAAGAACGCTTGTGACAGCCTCACGTTCACCGCTGGCGGTGATCTCACGACCACTGCTTTGAAGCTTGAGATCACCACCCTTAGCTGCTGCTTCGTAGACACTCTTCCTAACCAGAACGAAAGGAAGGACATGAGCAGGGATATCACGGATACGCTGAGTGCTCTTGGAAGTCTTTGAAGCGATGATCTGTTTCAACAGATCAACAGCTTCCATAGCCGATGGTTTGGGGCCAGTGACGGTAATCTGAACAGAAGGCTCCTCGTCCTCATCATCTCCAGCAGTGTGACCATTTGTACCATTTGTTGCACCGTTGAGGGAATCCTTGGGAGGAATGTCAATCTTTACGTTGGTTGTGTCCCGAATCTGTTTGAGCGTTGCACCTGCAACGCATGAACATAATGCTGCGAATCAAAGAGAAACAAGAATACCTTTTGGGCCAATGATAGTCGAAATCGTGGAAACCGGAGCAGTCACGCTGAACGTTTCCTATTACAGACCGTGAATATGACGGGCAGTGAACCAGTATGGAAGAGTACACACAGTGGGACTGAGAAGGGCTAAAAGAAGTCTCTTAGCCTTGTCCAACTCTCGCTGAGACTCGGCCTTCATATGGAAAGTAGTTTGACGTTGGTTCCCAGAAGCCTCGACCTTTACTTTGTACTTTGCCGTGACCTGTTTGACGCCGTCTCCTACAGGTTTAGTGTCCTTGTTAGCGAGCTCAGCGGTAGCAATAGTGAAAGAGTCGGCGAAAACGGGCTGCTTGTTGATGACGGGTTTGATGCGAGGACCATTAGAGGCACCCCATGCCGACTGGATAGCCGGTTTTGCTACTGGCGCTGAAGAAGCGAGAGACGGAAAAGCCTGACGAGAGTCTGTGTCCAACTCCAATTCCTGTTTGACTTGCTTGGAACGAGACTGGGCAGGTTCCTCGGGCAAAGCAGGAAAAGGGTCCGGCGCGCCTTCCGCGTCGTGTTTCTTCTGTTTACTCATTGTGTCAAGACGTAAGTAGACTAGTGACGAAGCAGAATTACCTGGAGGTCTGCAGCAGAGAGGGCCATTGCGGGTGTCCGAAGAACGAATAGCCTGTGACGAAAAAAAAAACCGTCAAATGCCAAAAATTAGCAGATGACTTAGGGTTGTGGTGGTGGTTAAAGATTAAGATTGAAATTTGGTTTCGTGGGACCGACTTCTTTCCGGCTAATTTGACGACTGACAGTATCTCAGTAGAAAGTAAAGCAGGGAATGTTGAGCAGCGGTTATCTTATCCTATCGATATCCTAGAGCAAGTAAAATTCGGGACATGTGGCTTCGATTGTGATTATTACATGTTTTGGCGGAAACAAATCCAACAGTTTTTTTACGTGTCATTTACGCGTACAAACCCGAAGTGAACGAAATCCAGGGTAATTTACTCGCAATCCAGATTCCGTAGGCCAGTTATCGGGTTTATTGGGGCTCAGAACAAGTCCGGAATAGTAAAGCGTGTGGAATGCTGGACACGTCAGTCTCCTATTCCGATTTGTCATTACACCACTTTTCCTTCTGGAACTTAAATGCACGGTCTGTGCACATTCTTTAAGCTACTCTTCGTCTTGCAGACCCTATGGACCGCAAATGCTAGTTCCTTCTTGTCGGAGACATTAATACGGAAAGACCAGGTTCAAAGCGTTCTGGAGCACCACCCGGTTAATATATCAGAATGCGAGAACCCTAAGGTGACCTCTGTTATTTCTCAATCTTTTTGCTGTTTAACTACTTACACACTTTTTCAAGCCTACGGGCCCAATAGATACTACAATGTGCGACTATGAAACCGTAGAGAGTGTCAATGGAGATTTGTTTTCCAATGTCCACGAACTTGTCCAGTTGCCCTTCTTCAAATATTTCCAAATTGACCTCTATCGCGAATGTCCTCTGGGATGGGCTGATCAGTCCAAATGCGCCAATCCTTCATGCGCAATAACTACTATCGACGAGGTTGGTGTCTTCGAATCACCGAAAGTTAAAGCCGCTGAAAGTTCTGACAGAGCCAAGTCCCTCTCAAATGGAGAGCAAGCGCGCTTAGTAAAGTCGATGGTCTGGTAGACGAAGTACGCTGAACCCCTCTTCAGTTGCTCCTAACTTTCTAATGTCATGCTAGCGACACGAACTACCAGGGTGCTACTACCGAGATTCCGACTTTTGTTGGCTTGATGACAACACCGGTAAGCTGCAACAATGTATTTCGATCCACGACGTCTGACCAATCTAGAGGGCGACTACTACGACTTGACACTGGTTCCCGAACGATTTACGGGGTACTCAGGGCCGGAAGCTCATCGAATATGGCGGACTATCTATGAAGAGAACTGTTTTGGTTTATCGGAGTTTACTCTCATGTCGGGGAAAGCTCCTGCAGCTGTCACACTACCAGATACTATGACGGATGTTCTCCGCGAAGATGGGGCAGACACCGATCAATGCTTGGAGAAGAGAGTATACTATAAAGTTATATCTGGTAGGTGACTATTGTCCTGGTTCCAATCGTGCTAAACCTAACTCTAGGCCTGCATGCTTCAATATCTACTCATATCTGTGCCGAATATCTAAATCAGACTACCGGCGAATGGGTAAGTGACGCTTAGCTCCCACTTAACATCTACTCATAGGCATCTCAGAGCCCTAATTTGCAGTGCTTCGTCAACAGGATTGCTTCTCATCCAGAACGTCTGCAATATATTTATTTCAATACTGTATTATTACTTCGGGCAGTAGCTCGCCTAGGACCTTACTTAACAGCTTACGATTACTGTTCGACGGGTACTGTTCAAGACGACGTAGAAACCAAAGAAAAACTACTCAATGTCATATCCATCGCTCAAAAAGCTGGCAAGTTTGACGAAAGTGTCTTGTTTCGAGGCGAAAATGCTAATGTAGGCACATGTTTGTTTCGTTACTCCAACCTTATTGACGTATCGATTTAGATCCTCAAAGAGGAATTCAAGGCTCATTTTCGGAATGTTACTCGAATCATGGATTGCGTCGGCTGTGACAAGTGTCGCCTTTGGGGTAAAATCCAGACAACAGGGATCGCCACCGCTCTCAAAGTTTTATTTGAACTAGACGAAAAAGCCCTCGAGTTAGTCAAGCTCCTGCACTTGAAATGCACGATATTTAACTCTTTTGCCTTTTCTAGTCCTCACACAAACGCTAATCTTCTACAACGATCCGAAGTAGTTGCCCTTGTCAATACGTTGCATCGGTTCAGCGAGAGTCTAGAAGCTGTAAACCAGTTCCGTCAGTTATGGGCAGATATGAGCTCGACAGAGTCTGAACAATTAATCCTTGAAGCCGAGAAAGCTGCAATTCCGATAGTGTGTTGTTTCCTTTCCATCAATGGGTCTCTTTCGCTGACCAAATCACCTCTCAAGCCACGAAGATCTCCAACATCTAGAGGGGAATCTTCAAACAACTTGTTCGATGAAGCACGCATGCGTGTCGTATCCTTCATACAAATATGCAAGGAGAGTACGTTGGGATGCATGGCAAGAATCATGAGGATGTGTTTACAAGGTCTTCATGGAGTGTCATCCATATTTCACCCTTCAGGAAAAGAGAATGGGCCCGGTGCATATGACGAACTGTAGTATGTATGTACATAAACAAACTATCCTGGTTACGGGAGAATGGTCCTCAGTGTGAAGTGCACATCAAGGCCGAAAACGGCAAGAATAAGGCGCTAATATAAGCGCTAGGTTCTATTGGAAGCTGGACGCCCTCATTATCTGTGGTATCAACTTACTGGCGTGTTTTCAGCATTTTTCGAAACTCTCGGACCTTACTGACTACTCAAGCTACTGCAGACGTCTGGTCATTCCGTCCAAAAATACTTCTAGCATTCTACTATAACTATTCAAGGCAAATTCAAGCGTTTCATACCTAAACTCCAAAACCGAAGCAAAATCGAAGTAGCTCGGCCACATGGACGTTGTCCTCAGATAACACGCGCCTGACTATGAACCTTAACCTGCTGTCATACTTACTTCGAAACGACATAACGAAAGTGTCAATTATCGTGGAACAAGACGCTTTCCGTGGTATCTTTTCTCGATATGCAACGACCATGTTGTGCCCATAATCCCCCCTTGTCAACCACTAGCTCCAAACGATCTATATCCAACCTTCCTTGAGCTTGAGCTTGAGTCGTGACTTGGGATTCCTCGGATCTCTTTCTAGATGTCTTTTTCGTACAGTCTCTTGGTAGGCCTCCAGTCAGTGCTACCCTGGTGTAGCGACGTGGGACGATTCTTCTGACCAACGTTCATCGTCAACCGAGCCCGAGCTCGATGATACATCTTTTCGATTGTGACAATGTCATTATCTGAACTGACCTCAAGTCAGTCCTAGCCTGAGAAAAAGTCGGCGACATTGGCGGGAACCCCACTTTAAAGTACTATTCAGATCCATCGAGCGCCAGCCCAGCCACTAATCAATGCGGAAGTGCTACGTTGGGCAGGCTTTGGGTCGGAACAATTTCGATACTCCTCAGAGTTTTTCGATCAAGTCTAAAATGGTAATTCTGCTTTTCCACCTCGATTCTCAGCCGTTATCGCTGCGATAGCCAGTACTTCTGCTCTCTGGGTCTCACATGCAAAATCTCTATCTATCTGGAGAAAAATCAGGCCACCTCTTTAACTTCCACATCGCCAGTCAATTGAGTACGGCGATGGTTCGACTCAGGAACCGTTATTCAAGTTACAGACCATACGTTGTCCGCCGTCTTGAACTTTCCATTGATCGAAAAACTTCTTTCTCGTCGTTCTGATTCCACTCCAAAACTTTCTCTCGTATGTCTAGAATGACCTACCCCGTACTTCTCACCATAAATGCAGCACAAAGACACTACTATGTACGATCTATCTGGTGCTAGAATCTTTGCCCGTAACTAAAGCTATTCGATAGGCAGGCCTAAAGCATTCTCCCAAGCTGACGGTTATACAAACCCGGTTAGACGTTCTTCTATGTATAACAGTCCTCAAGGTTACCAGGCTAGCTGTTTAATGAAGAAAATGGCCGACAATTTTTATCCTTTACTTAACTGGGGCTGCAAAGTTTGTCACAAATATTTTCACACATCTCAAACTCTTCGCGGGTTCAATTTTGGGATCTCGGTCTCGGTAAGTACTTACTGATACTTCACCTTGGCTGCTCGGAGATAGCTTAGTGTTTGATTCTGTCAGCTATTGAAAGGCACTGAAATTACCGGGTCAAATATTTCCAGTCACAGAATGCACGAAAAATGGTTTCGACAAGAACGCCGTCGGTTTTGCTGGAGAATGCGTATAACACAAATGCAAAACGTAGATATAGATAATATAGATAATACCGACGGTTGCAACGTCTGTTAAACGTTCATTAATACGAGAACTTGGCGTACGTTATCCTTCTCTATACATAGTGTACTGATCTAGTGAAGTCATCATAAACAGAGGTCGACCACGCTCGAATTCTGTTTCAATTAATTATGGGTCGCTCGAATTCCATCGTTCAACGCTTCCTTCCGCAAGGCGTTGGCCTGGGTATCTTGTGCTACATATGTACTAGTGGTAGGATTTCATTTGGTAACAGCACCTTGATTAGAGGGCACCGTCTCTGACAGGGAGCATATACACATTTAGGTGACAATATCGACATGACATTGCCTTCCCGAGGCAATAACTATGTGATAATCTAGAAGAGGTACTGACTTGGAGCCAAACGGTGACCAAGTACCGATGCGCCGCTTGCGAGCAAGCAAGTTTGAACGCGAAACCTATAGACCTAAGAAAGCGACGAAAATGCCGATGCATCGCACAGGTACAACGAGGAAGGAGGAAGGAGGAAGAAGGTTTCAAACACATCCTTTAAAAGGTCTCAGTACCCCTATAGAAAAATCGAAGTAAGTTTGATGCCAGAGAAGGTTGGAATGCTACTAACGGGAGAGGGACGCAGAAATTCTAGTTGGCATCAATGCTGGATATATAGACCAACGATTTGGATGAGACACGTATTTGCAATGCGGAGGTTGATAGCAGAACATCAAACACTGGGAGCACCACTTCCTATGATAGGCGTCGTCCATGGAATGCATAGGATGTGAGGGGGGCTTGTCATTTGGGCACCCACAGCGCACAAGATAGTGCGAATCAAAATGATCACATTTGTGGTCGGAGTATTTTTCCGAATGGTCAGAATAGTCGACGTTGGCTCTCGGTGGTGCTGTGGTAATAAACATCTCGTAGAAGAAGAGGAATGCTTTGAGATGCTGAACGATTTTTGATACCTAATATATACGTGACGAGTTCACCGAGAGTTCTGTAAGTCGCCGCGACGACATGGTATGCAGATGAAATACTTACGGTGAACAGTGAGTATAAACTCCGCTTGCGACGGATACATCCTTTCGCTGGAAGGATGCGGAAATGGTCGCCACTGCGAATGTTCATTACGGAGGAGGGCATATATAAGATCCAATTGGGGAATATGATAAACCGAGAACTCTTTTTGTATATGTACCACTTTCGAACGCCGAGTCTGTAGCTGAGTTTAGAAAAGCCATTTACATCCGGGTTTGAATTCTACATGTCGTTTTCCCAGAATAGTTAAACATTTTCCAAAAGTGGAGAATAGATCCCCGTCCTTCCATGAGCGTGAAACACGGATCGATCTGTTTGTTGCGTGCAAGGGAGCTGTAGGGGAGCTCGGGGGATGATTGCCCTCTTTTGTGGGCTAGGATCAGGCTAAGGACAGTAAGGTCAATAAGGTCCAAGCCACTTACTTACGGCCTTACGTTACTGAATATCGACATGTCAATATCGCCGGACGCTGACAGCGACGTATACCTGATTCAGACCTGAAGGCCTGATCTTTAAATCCGGATTCCATCAATCGTCACTGCTGGGCTTCGACGACACCTCGACGGGCACCTTCGAGGCTCATGGGAGCCATGCTTTCCCCCTATCACTGCGCATCGGCAAATATGAATGTTCAGGCAACAGGTAAGCGCTTAGTTGTGCCTCAAGCCTGCCACCTCAGGTCTCCAACATTCTCGGCTTGATAAGTATGGATTTGTCGCTTCAGATGATCGGGTTCTCAAAACCTGTTGCAAACCTCCCGAGTTCCACGATACTTGTCTCTTTTAACACTTTTTCTTTTTTTTGGCCAATTTTTCTTTCCCATACGCATCCACATTCAGAATCCGCGACTCCGTGACATCACATGATCGTGTAGCTCTTCACCGATTGGCCGATACTCATACTGAATTCAGTTATTGCTCTCCCAGCACTTCGCAAGGTCATGATCATGTGAGTCTCTCTATGTCCGTCTGGCTATCTTTCCTTTGCACTACTAGCTTGAGTTTCGTCCCGCCTTCTGGCGAATGGGGGAGCTCTTCGCTCTAGTATCTGCTACTGTATCTGTTGCACTACAAGTCAGTAACACCATCGAGCAGGTTTGGCAGCCGAGTATTTCCTCCGAAGCAGATAATGACGATCACATAGATCAAAAATAATAGGGAAACTCGTCAGCTTTTGGCCCATCGCATCACAAGCTCTTTGACGCAATTACAGAGCGAATCGAGAAAGATCTCGAAATCTTCTCATAGTCTTAATCGAGCTGTGGAGAAACTCAAAGCGTGAGTTTATGCTGAGGCCTCTTCTGTCCTTAACCCAAATACATATACAGTGACCTTCAGCGGGTTTTAGAAAAGTGTCGAAAGCCTGAGAACCATGCCAATGCGTTCAGTGCAAGGCTAACGGAATGGTTCTCCAAGGATTCGATCGCTTATGCCCTCAAAGATATCGAAACTCAGATGTCACACTGTCTCCAGGAGTTTGGTGTTTGTGGCCAAACTATTTAGCGGTGACACTACGATTGACTGTTGTTTTTACAGGCTTTGAGCTCTATACGTATTGAGCGCAAGCTGGGGGATCATGACGTCCAAGTCAATCGTAAACTGGATGAACTTTTGCAAAGGACAACCTCACGAGTGACTCATCAGATTGATAAGGGGCACAAATCCGTTGGAATACCACTGGCGCTAAAGGTACGTACGATTAACAGCAACCCGACGGTATGCTAAATGATTTCGTGCACTGAAGGCGTCTAACTATCCAACCTCACCGGTCCGTTCCAGATCGGACACTTCCACTTCATCGGCTTCAACAACTAATCTCCGATTTGGTTACTTACCATCAGCAAGACTACTGAAACCGGACTCATCTCCAAAACTAGCGCCTCTTGTTCATGGATATTCTCGGTCTACCGGGTCCCTCCCCATAGTCAAGTCGGACCTCAGTGTCTCCCCGTCTCTCAAAATCTCAGAGGTCGGGTCACTCTGTGATTTTCAGGCTGATAAATTTGAATGCGAGTGTAAACATTTACGATCGTTGAAGCATCCATCAGAAGCGTTGATCCCTGGCAGAAAGGCGGTCAATCTCAGGCGGATGGCTTATACGAGGGACAAAAACGTTAATACTACCGCTGCATTGGCCAGATCTCTCACTTACCTTGCCCGGTGCTTAAAAGATGTTCATGTAGACTCCCAGCTGACTGGAAGGAAGGTCAGCACGGAGCTCATTACTGTCCTTTCGGAGAGTGTTGAGCTTTACAAGGCAGTGTTCAATGATGACAAGGCATGTAGAATGGATCTGGCTACGGCGTTGTATAATCTCTCTGTTCGTCAGAGCGAACCAATAGCTCAAAAGACGACTTCTACCACGTTGAAAACGCACGTCCCGTTCAATCGTTTTCGCCGATCGAACAACCTAGCTGCAGCATTGGAAGCTGCGGAAGACGCCGTTCATCACTTTTCCATCCTAGAACGGGAGGACCCAGACGGTTTCGGGATGGACCTGGCTAACGCACTGCTCAACCTCTCATTCATTCTCTCAGATACAGAAAACCACGAGAAAGCGCTCACCGATGCACGACGAGCAGTAATGCTCGCATATCGGTTCACGTCCACCGACCCTCATACTCAGGAACGAGCGAGAAATGTTCGGACATTGCACAAGGCCTTGATGCGTGTATCTAATTGTTTGGACAACCTTGGAAGAGTTGAGGACGCACTAGAGGCAGAAACGGAGGCCAATGATGTCTTGAAGAAACCTTTCTTTGTAACGGGGTCTTAACGGGGTTTTGGACTTTGACCGGTTATGCGTATAAGCTTGGCACTGTACTTGGAAGTAACGATCTTTAACGATCCTTTATTTGTTATGTATGTCAGACATGAAATCCATCATTAGGTTCAACGTCCGATTAGAAGCATGATAAGAAGATCCTGATACACCAATAGTATACCTCAATAGAGGCCAGTTGTTTTTATGAGCCATCCTTCCCTGGTACTGGCCAAGCCCCGAAACAGAACCTGCGAACCGAGGAAATCCACTTTGCGCAATCCACCTGCAGGACCACCTGCAGGACCAGCGTTGCGCAAATTGTACGCATCGATAAACCGTTCTCTGTCACCCGAAGAAAGAATATCATTGTAAAAATCGGTATCGACAATGAACGCTTGAAGATGATGGCATAATTGGAATACGACGTCATTAATGGTGATCCCACTCGGTGTACTGGCCCGAATATGTATATTCCAAGGTAGAGAAGGGTGGTAGAGCTGCATTTCATGTGTTGGCGGACTCGTAGTAAGTTGATACAGATCGACTGTATTGCAGTAGCGCTCGGGACTGTGAAACACCGTTTGCGTGTATGAGTACCGGAGATCTAGCAATAACGGGAATTGACGGGGAAACTTGTATGATACAAGAGGATGTAGTGTATAGATCGTAGAAGCACATGCCGGCTCTACAAGCGAAATCAATAAAAGAAGACTATTATCGACCAAAACACGTACTTTCAAAGAAGCTTTTCATACGGGTACTTATATTTGGTTTATATTCAGATCTCCAATGGGAAGGTCGGCCTTTAATTTTCCATCCAGCCATGTGCAGAACAGGTATAGTCCCTTCATTTCGGGCACGCAATCTGGCTGTTTGCAGCCGATCGTCGACGTCCAGAAAAGGAGTAGAAACACGATGCTCAAGTAGAGCCGGCGGTGTCAGAAAGGGTGCCGCTGTATTATCGTACGGCGACATAGGTCTGAGAAGGCTCCAAGGATTTTGGATTGGTGTATAGAGGGGACCATCATCTTGTCCAGGAGATGAGTCTGTGACTAGCTGTGGAAGGTCATTTTCTTCTGTCGTAGGTACAGGGGTTGGAAAGGGATAGAGAGGAGCTGGAGCTAACGCCAATGGAGTAACAGGAAATGACGGCGTCATAAGCCATCCGGGAGACCATCCTAGCGCTGGATATGGACACACAAGAGGTATGAGAGGTTTGTTGGTAGGTGCGTTCAGTGTGTTCCAGACTGGCTGAGGATAAGGTGTAGCTTGTCGATCTGTCCAATAACCATTACAGATGTGTCTTGACGGCCATGGATATCTTTTGTGCGCATACTTAAGTATACTAGGCAAAAGTCATGTTGTCTATGGTACTTACTGATTCGTACTGTACTGCTAGTCAGATAATGTCTCGAAGCAGGGGCTGGACACGTACTCGTTCATCTTAAAATGACTGAAAGTATGCTCGACGAACATGTTGGGAGGCAATAAACAAAGCCATTGCTTTATTAGCTACAGCCGCTTTACCTAATTGTAACATCCTCTCAGCCAACGCTGCTCTCGAAAAGGACAAAAGAATGCTGTACTAAGGTTTTTAGAAGAACGAAGCAACACAATTCTAGCGCCCACTGTCAAGCGCACACGTGCTGGAGTTCGGAAAGACGCTATAGATGATAGGACTTTACGCGTTAAAACACTCGTTGATACAATCTAAAGACAAAAAAGAGGAGTGGCATGAGCTGGAAGTGACGAGTACAGATTTAAGTCTACATCCGACACGGAGAGTCCAAAATTAGTACCGAGTTTTGACCTAGCAGAGCGACAGGTACATGAAAAGGTGAAGCTTTGCCCTCACCCGCCGTAGGTAAAGTATGAAGCTAGACAATAGACCTTCTGTACTACAGATGGAGGAAGAGAAAAGGGGGGGATAGCGTCAACGTCATTTGAGACAACTCACCGGAACGTCATCCTTTGCATGTAAACGGACGATAAGTATACGAAGGAGGATTTCTCACTTCCAATTTAAGGGCCGGAGGGGGGGGCACCAGCCCCACTTCAAGCACCCTGAGGGGTGAGGATGGCCCGAGCAAAGGAAAAGGCACAGGACTCACTTGACAATTAGACTAGTGTAAACTAGTTTACTATATACATATGATTTATCCGACGATGATACATAGGTCAAGGAACTGTGTTATGTTTCTTCCTCATGAGTATCCTACCTGTATTTCAAGGCCTGACGCAATAACTGGGAGTCTACTACTGGCTTTGGAATTTGAATAGCGAAGTTACACATATGAAGCTCCGACAGTGATGAGGGAATTATGCCCATAATATGAAGAACGATGTGATCATGACTTCACCATCTTGGTTGGCTGTAGAGCGTATAATTGTAGGTGCTTGCAGGCATGCCTTGTGTCTCCGCCTCAAGTGATATTTGTACCACAATAGTCATTCTTGCACTATAACCTCACTCCACTCCCTTTTTTACAATCAACCTGAATGCAGTCTTAATTCAATCGAGGTTGGTAGGATGAGCCATTTCTTCAGATAAATCCACGGAGATTGGCGAGCGACTAACAAATAGCAAACTGTACTTAGTACACAAGTAGTGGCGAGTATCGTGACAAGATTGTCTAGAGATCTCCGAGATCGAAATTCCAGATCCAAACGTCCAGCTGCAAGCCACGACAGTCCTAAAAGTTAGTCGCAATACAGACTCAGATAAGATTCTCCTGTTCATCGTCTTTCAGATCGATAAACTTTATGCTGTAGGAGATAGTATTGAGATAATGTACTCGGCAGACATAACCGCCACATGCCTGAGTTTGAAGTTGACGATGTTATTCGTGTGGCTGCATAGGATACGTCAAAGTAAGTATGTAAGTTCCATCGGAGGTTCTCCTATGGTAGCAGTCGAAAAAATCCTGAATGCCGACCCCAGATTCATAGAATATTCTTGGCCGAGCGTGAGGGGGAGGGGAAAGGGGAGGTTGACATAAGTGGAGTCTAACTTTCAACGGTCAATGTCGATTTGGCAGTCGTGGCGGTAGTTCTGGACGAGTATTTCGATACTTGTTCCATCAGAGGAACGGGTCACCTTCAATGACAAGGCACCATGTCACTACACAACGGAGCTACGTGCGTGGAATGCAGATATGTATATCAGTCATTCATTTCCTTAGAACTGGCACGAACGAAAGCATTGAGTGGTCCCAGCTCAAGACTACTACTCCGTAGTTGAACAGTCGATATGAGGATCACTCGTTGGTTAAAGAACCAGAGCATTTCTGACGACCTCCATCCATTTATCCACGAGGACTAACGCGTTATAGTATTCCGTTATAAAGTGCCTTGAATTTTTGTACCTAGGCCGTGTTTACATATCTTCCGGTCTGCCATGAAAGAGCCTTGGGTAAGCGTGATAATATGGAGAAGGCATATTGGGTGCCACAGTCGTGTTCTGTGCTCTGAAGACTCAGATATCGTTTATTAGTTTTGTACTCTGGCATGAAATTATCATTAGGATCATGTCCTAGCACATTCAAAAAATCCTGATGGAGCAACAAGTATCTCAATAGAAGCTACTCGTCTTTATGACCCAGCCCTCCCTAGTCCTGACTAACCCTCGGAACAAAACATGCGAACCAAGAAAATCTACCTTGCGCACTCCTCCGGCTAGACCAGTCGCAGAACCAGCGTTGCGCAGATGGTACGCATCAATAAACCGTTCTCGATCGTCTGACGAAAGGATGTCATTGTTGAAATCGGTTTCGACAATGGGTGCTTGAAGCTGATGGCATAGTTGAAAAAGAACATCATATATAGTAATCCCACTTGGAGTACTCGCTCGAATATGAATATTCCAAGGTAGAGAGGGGTGGTAGAGCTCCATTTCATGTGTTGGAGGACTTGTAGCAAGTTGATATAGATCAACGGTATTGCAGTAGCGCTCGGGGTTGTGAAACACCGTTTGTGTGTGTGAACAACGAAGATCTAGCAATAGTGGGAATCGACGGGGAAACTTGTACGATACAAGAGGATGTAGGGTATGGATCGTAGAAGTACACACTGGCTCTATAATCAAAATCAGCGAAAGAAGACGCGTCATTATTCAAAACACGTACTTGCAAAGTAGCTTTTCATACGGGTACTTGGGTTTGGTCTGTATCCAGATCTCCAATGGGGAGGTCGGCCTTTAAGTTTCCGTCGAGACATGTGCAAAAGGGGCATAGTGTCTTCATTTCGGGCACGCAGTCTGGCTGCTTGCAACGGATCGTTGGCTTCTGGAAGAGGAGTAGGAATATGATACCCAAGTAGAGCTGGTGGTGTCGGTAAAGGTGTAGCTGTATATCCATAAGGCGGTACAGGTCCTGAAAAGCCCCATGGATCGACATCTTGTTCAGAATATGAGTCTGGAACTAGCGGTGGAAGGTCATCCTCTTCAGGTGCAGGTCTAGGTGTTGGAAATGGATAAAGAGCAGCTGGTGCTAATGGAGTGATAGGATATGACGGCGTCATAAGCCATCCGGGAGACCATCCTGGCGTCGGATATGGATACACGGAAGATACCAGAGATTTAGCAGGTGGGTTAGGCGTTTTCCAGACTGGCTGAGGATAAGGCGAAGCTTGTCGACCGGTCCAATAGCCATGATCCACTGACTGTGGACGATGGAGGTGTCCTGTAGGCCACGGATATCTTTTGGGCGTAAGGCGCATTCAAGGCAAATGTATCTGTAGCACTCACTGGTTCGTGCTGTACTAACCGTCAGACAGCGTCTCGGAGAGAAAAAAGTGGAAACGTACTTGTTCATCTTAGAAGGACCAAGAAAGGACTGAAAGTATGCTCGGCACACAGGATTGGGAGGAGGTAATAAACAAAGCCGCTGCTTTGTTTCCTATAGCTGCTTTTACCTAATTGTGGCATCCTGTGGTATCCAAGGTTCTCGAAAAGCATAAAAAGAATGCTTTGTGAAAGGACAAAGCAATCCCGATTAGGCGTCCAATCGAGCGCCCGTTATATCTTTTACAATTAACGTTCACAACGTTCACAGCTATAGGTACAGCTTTTGCCTAAACATAATAAACTCAGGCGACTCAAGAACCTGAGTCTCATTCGGTATCGCCTTTCGTCTCATTCTCTACGAGATTTGAACCATCACCAAATTCTGCTATGATCTCTTTGCACGCTATGAGAACCAGCTCGCCTAAAACCTCAAAATCTTCCACCTGTAAACAGCTAAATTAGTGACAGTGAGCTGACAGGGCAACATCGACCTCACCTGGGACCAGATCTGCGAACTACACCGCATCCACCACTTGCCATTGTGGTAGAAAAAGGCAGGATATATATTCTTCTTGATCAAAAGCTTCTTGCGGAAAGCCATGTCGATTTCAGCATCCGAGGACATTGTAGGTGGAAATGGAACGGCGACGTTCACCTAGTACGTATATCCATCAGGAAAAAAACCCCTCGTCGTCATCAAAGAGCACTTGCCATGTTCAAAGTAAATTGGAAGCCCTGATGCTCATCTATGATCTCTGTTCCCAATATTTGAGCAAGGCGCTTTCCTCCTTCGAGAGCTATTCGATGGCAGTAGGTGTTTATAACTTCTTCGCCGCCTAGCCATTCACGGAAGTCAAGTGCACAAGAAGCACTAATGTAAGGCACAAAGTCGATGGTGCCATTCCCTAAACATATGCGGATGATAGAATGAAGGAACCTGGTATAAGTTGTAATACGAGAGCTTACATTCAAATTGTTCAACGAAATTTGGACCCTGACGATCTTTAGGTGAAAGGTATGCATGCGAAGTCGGGAATGACGCCCTGATGATGTGCTGGTTGCTTAATCGAACAAGTAAGTATGAGCGGAATACGAGAAGATGAAAACATACCGCATAGGAACATACAGCAGCCCACATCCTCGTTTAGCAAAGAGCCATTTGTGGCAGTTTGTCACCCAAAAGTCAGGATCTGCCTCTACTAAGTTCAAATTTTGCTCCTGCCCAACAGAATGAGCAGCGTCAATAACACTCCAGACATCTTCCTCTTTGCAAATCTTGACCATCTCCTCCCAAGGTAGAAGAGCCCCAGGAACTGATATAATAGAGTCGACTATAGCGACGATCTTGGAACGCCGGCCTAGATCACCAACTGCTTGAGCTCGGGTTGTATTGAGAGATCGAAGAAAGGAGCGCCAGTTTTGAAGGATCTCAGTATGAGAAGTAGGGAAATTGATTGTAAATATCGCGTGGGTGGGATGGGGCGGAAGATCGGAAATGAACTGAGCAGTTCTAGAGATCGAATTATACGATGTACTACCTGGAAGGAATTTATAAAGATTGTGAGTCAACAACGCCAATCACTAATAGACTCACAACTGCAGATTATATCCTCGGCTTCCCATATAAAGCTGCGCAGAATGGTATTCAGCCCGTGAGATGCATTGGGTACGAATACAACTTCGTCTGCGTGAGCCACGCCAACTGTTCAAGAATGATGAAATGTTTCCTAAAGAACTCGAAGATAGATGTACCGAACTCAGCCATACGTTTCCTTACATCGCGAATGAGATCGATGGAGGTGAACCGATGGAAGAGATCAGGGTTCCCTTCAGCTAAGGCGTAGTAAGCTACCAGCACGGGCTGAGTTAGATATATTAGATATTAGTGAGCGAGATGGATATGCGCGTACGCTCAAGAGCCTTCGCAACGGGTATGGGCAAAGACCCATAGGACCCTGATAATTTCAGATTATACAGGACAAAGACAAAGAGTACTACGCACCATGATTCATGTTGATGTATTCTGGGTCAAAGGAAAAACATTTGCGCATTTCATGGCCGAAGGGGGTGGCTTGGAGTCAAAATGGACCTTCTTTACGTATTCCATGGTTGTTCAGCGCTCAGCAGCAAAAACTCTGAAAGCATTGGGTATGTATCTCACGGTACCCCCGAGATTACAGCGAAATCGTCTTCAACAAGTCTTCAAAGTTCGATGGTGGGAGACCCGAGACCAAGAGGTCCATCCCGAAATTGGTCTTGCTGTTCAACGTTCAACGCTCAATCTGACATGAACTCGTATTGACTGTTCAAAACAGTCACTAGTCAATCTCAACATTTAGTTAGAACTCATATTGACTGGAATCAACAATCAATTAGACGTTTGTTCACTCTGCTGTGGGCTGTGGGATCTCAAAGATGATATAAAATCGATACTATGGTAGCTACCACAGTAATGGCCAGCCACCACCAAGAAGAGGCTGAGATTCAGGCTGTGCTCAATCATACCCGCAAGGAAGGCCGCGAAAATGACCCGGAAGATGTTTGGTTCGATAATACTGTACGCCGTTGTTCTTTCCTCTCCTTCCACTGTCTAATATCTCTCTTCAGCGTTTCCACATAAAGTGGAAAAACTTTTTCGCACCTCCACAACACAGACGAAACCTACGAGTTCTCAAAGCGCTTCAAAGGCCTGAAGCGTGTTGACAACTATATCAAGGGATACAAAATCTGGCAGTCTCGAGTAAACGCTCCCAACCTGTCGCAGGAAGATAAGGAAGTTCTTCTCCTCGACAAGGAGCGGGAAAAAGAAGACTTGAAAACATTCAAGACTGTCGTATTGTGGCTCATCGCGAAGCAGAGGACCCAGACGGTAATCCCATCGTTGAGTACTTTTGCAAATGGACTGGGCTCAACTACGAGCACTGTACATGGGAAACTCAGAAGGATGTTAATCCTATCGCCAAAGAACAAAATGTTAATCCTATCGCCAAAGAACAAATCGAAGCCTATAGAACTCGCGAAGCTGAAGGTCGATTCCCATATAAGAGCCCTGTGTACCCCAGACATGCTCGACCGGCTTTCCACAAAATCACTGAGGACCCCGACTATATCGTCCAGACCGGCTGCGAACTGAAAGACTTTCAGCTCACCGGGGTTAACTGGCTCGCTTACTTGTGGGGCAAGGGCGAGAATGGTATCTTAGCCGACGAGAGGGGTCTCGGAAAGGTTTGTTTTTGTTGCTTCAGTCTCAAACCTTTATGGTTAATTTTTTGGCATAGACAGTTCAATCGATTGCATTCATATCCTTCCTATTCCACGAAATGCATCAATATGGGCCGTTTTTGGTTATCGTGCCCTTGTCCACTATCACTGCCTGGCAGGCACAGTTCTCTCCTCCCACTTACATCGGGTCCGCCGCTGCTCGAGAGGTCATTCGCATGTACGAATTTGGTCCTTCAAGCAAGAATATCAAGATGAATGTGTTGCTGACCACGTACGAGCCGGTCGTACGGGATGCCAAGGAACTCGGGGACATCAAATGGCAAGTCCTGGCAGTAGACGAGGTATTTCCTTATTCATCATGAGCAGCTCCAGAGCTGAAATAACGGGGCAGACTCATAGTCTGAAAAACTCCGAGAGTCCGTTGTACGAAGCCTTGGTATCGTTCAATGCTTCCTCCAAGTTGCTCATCTTAGGTAGCCCGCTTCAGAACAACGTCAAAGGTGTGTACAGGTTCGTGGTGGCGTTGACCAACCTTCATTTATGCCACAACAGAGCTGCTTTCGTTAATGCACTTTTTGATGCCGGAGAAGTGTAAGTCGCCCTCGAATGCGGTCGAGAAGGGTGGTTGGCTAAGTGTGAATGTTCTAGTTTCACTCACGGACGAGTTCGATTCTAACGACATCGACCATGAAGAGAAAATTAGACAACTTCATGAACAAATCGAATCCTTGATGCTCAGGCGACTGAAACGCGATGTCCTCAAGTCGCTACCTGCAACGAGCGAACGTATCCTTCGTGTCGAAATGAGTGCTCTCCAAACCCATTTCTACAAAAATATCCTCACCAAGGTGGGCTGCGGTTTTATTTTGAAAGAAGAATCGTACTTATTGGTACTGTAGAACTTTCAAGCGTTGGTCAAGAGTGCGCATGGCAACAATAATAAGTCTACTCAATATTGGTACGCGTAAACGTAAAACTTCACCACCTATCCATATCATTGACAAATCATACTCTACAGCTATGGAGTTGAAGAAAGTTGCAAATCACCCTTATCTGTTCGATGGCGCCGAACCCACCGCGGAGAATAACGAAGAAATCCTAAAGGGTCTGGTAACGAACAGTGGCAAGATAGTACTGCTTGACAAGCTGCTTGTCCGTCTCAAAGAGGGCGGTCATCGAGTGCTCATCTTCAGCCAAATGGTCCGTATGCTGGATATCCTCAGCGGTTACATGTCTTTCAGAGGCTATCCTCACCAACGTCTGGACGGTACGGTTGCTTCTGATGCCCGAAAAACATCTGTTCTCCACTTCAATGCTCTCAATTCTCCTGACTTTGCTTTCCTTCTGTCAACGAGAGTGGCAGGGTTCGGGATCAGCTTGGAAAGGGTGCACACTGTAATCATCTTTGATGTTAGATATCTCCTTTAAATATGTACCCCCTTGCTGATTATTTCAATTTGCTACAGAGCGACTGGAGTCTGCAGAATGACCTGCAGGCGATGGCCCGAGTCCACTGGATCGACCAGAATCCTGTCGATGTCTATCGTATCGTGAGCAAGGATACTATGGAAGAGGCTGTGCTCGATCTTGTGAAGAATAAGATGGTGGTTGAATATGCTAGTAAGTATCCTACAAATCGTGTTGATTTCATGATATACATTCTTCTCTCTCAGTCCTCCACCAAATGGACACCTCGCAAAACTTGAGCTCGATAATCAGGGACTTTAGAACGAACGGCAATATCAGCAAGGCTGAGTTGACTGCCGTGTTGAAGTACGGTACTCAGAAAATGTATGAAGAACTATGCTTTGTTCCAGTGACGCCGAACAGCTCACCTAGTATGACCATAGATTTGATAAAGAGGATTCGCAGCGAAATCAAAATCTTGACGAATTGGACCTTGATGCCATCCTGGAGTATGCCAAAGAGACCATAGCTGTCGGCGGTGATTGGGGAACGTCTCTTGGAGGCGAGGGTTCCTTTGCCCAGTTCACCGCCATCAGTGATGTCATGAACTGGAAGGATATCATTCCTCTCAACGAAAATCAGCAATTCGAGACGGATAAGGACCAGAGGACAGTGGAGGAGCTTGCTGCAGAAGGATCGAGTTAAACTCCGCCATACGTATTCTTACATCGTGATTGAGATGAGTTAATGACAATAATAATCAAGGTATAGTACTAAGCTAGCAGCAGTTGGGTAAAATAGAGACCAGCGAGCGTAAAAGAAAGATTCGTTCGTTCAATAGCAGGGGCTAAGGTTTATGGGATTTTAATTTGAAAGAAAGCACAGATTATACTTACAGCTCATCGTGGTGGCCATACTTACTATTAATCTGGGACTGGGATGCACACGGTATAGATAAAAAATTCTGCTCGGCAGAATGGCGCACTGAAATTGTACGATAAGCCATAGAAGGAATATCTTATCTTATCGTACAATTTCAGTTACCATTTCAGGCAGACTGAAAACCACTGATTATGCTTATTTGGATAATCAGCTTTCTTTCAGTTCACAAATCTGCCGAGCAGATTTATGTATCTTCCCGGTGTGATGTTGCTGGGATGTATGAAGTTCAACTTACGTAACAGTCCCACTTTAAGTAGCGCGCACCTGCACGTGCTTCCTTAATTCTTTGCTTCATGGATATCGCAGAATTTCATGCTGCTGTACGTGTCCCTAGCCTTTAATAACCGCAAATCCATCCCAATAAATGGTTTCTCTCAACAGGTCTACGATATAGTTCGTAAAATCCCTATTGGTAAGGTTACTAGCTACGGTGAGCTTTCCAGTCGCGATATGGCTAAAATGTTTGTCGTAAGCTTGATGTTTTCCGATGCTCAGGCCACATCGCCAAACTAATCGGAATGCCCAATTATTCTAGGCATGTTGGTCAAGGTGAGTTGGCTTGTGGATGACTCATTCAATTGTCCATCTTTTTTCCTTGGTAGCTCTGAAAGTATTAGACGTGGGACATGTATATGACCCTCCTTTACCCTGGCATCGAGTGATAACTTCCTCTGGGGCAATAGCCTCTCGAGGTCCTGGTACAAACGCAGCCGAAAGACAAAGGCAGGCTTTGGAGGAAGAAGATATTGAGGTCGTCGTGGGACGAACTGGAGAGCTAAAGATTGACTTGAAAACGTATGGGTGGTTCCCGGCTCGACTAGACTAGTTTATGAGTTCAGACAAGCAAGAAAACCATGTTATTAAGAAAATCAAATTCCAATATGTACAGATACACTATTTTGTCGGTTCAACGGAATTAGACCGAAAACACAGTAATGATGCAGTAATGTTGAGATGTTTGAGGGCAATTATTTTGCGGATGGAAGAGATATAGGTGGTAAAGGGAAAATATAGTAGTGCGTAGAGCAAATGCTGGCCATAAAGTATGTAGTTCGAAGCTAGTTTAGAGACTGAACACACCTCCTGCCCTTCTGCGACTAGGAATGGGATGCGACATGAACAATGCGATGCCCAGTCCGATAGTGAGCCCGATTGCTACCGATATGAGTGACAATGCAGTTTGGAAACCGGATAGGTAGGCATCCTTGCTGCTTCCAGTGTTATCCGTCTGTTGCTCCACGAATTCGAGTAGACCACCGTTTCCAAGGCCAGAAGGGACTTGAAATAAGATACCAGTAATCTGTGATTTGAGAACGAGTCAACAGTTGCACAAACAAAAAAAAATCTGAGCATTACCATAATAGTGAAGGCATTCCCGTCGAGAAACCGGCCTCCCAGATTGGATATCATTCCAATAACAAAAGCACCAACAGCAGAGGCGAAGTCAGTCTGACTTTGGAACTTCAAATTTACAAAGTAAGTGACCACCCATCCAACGCAGGAAATGGCCACGCAGATGAGCTTTGAAACCGAAACGTCAATGTCTAAAACAGAGATAGGCTATAAACGCAGACCTACCATCTCTCGACAGAACAATGGCTGATGATTTCTCATACTCAAGACCAGGGAATAGAGAGGCACTGTTAAGAAAGCTGCAAGGCAATGTTAGCCAGCGTTTGAACATAACTTTACTAGCCGACTGACCCCAGAATTTGGAAGGTGTTCGCTGCCACCATGGCCCGTTTGCATCATGCGAGACCGAGCACGAGGTATCGGTCAAATGGAAAATCGGAGTCCCAACAATCTTCTCGAACGCCTCCGCTCCCATAGCAAGGCCAAAGCCAAGGAAGAGACAATATACTACTGCATAACACAGCCGTACACTACCAGCAACTATGTTTCTGGAAAGAATCTCTAGCCCTCCGGAGAGAACAATAAAACCGGGTAGGATGAGGACAATTGAGGAAGAAGCGGCAGCACTAAAGCAAATTCGCTTTGAGGTTGCAAGACAGCCGCAGATGAACGAGAAAAGAGTTGCGATGGTGATTTCAAAAACATTGCTGTAAAGTTCATTTCTGATGCTGAGTTGCTGGATGCCAACGAGGATAGCACCGAGAGGAAAAACCGCTATGGAATCAATAAAGGATCCAGCGAAGGAAACCGTACAGATTGCGGAGGGGCAGAGTCCACCTATAAGCATAAGTTGCCACCAGTTGTAACGAGGGGGTTGCCGCATGAGTTTATCAAGGGCAGCGGAAGCATCAGAAACGGAAACTTCATCATGAATTACCTACTCAAACAGTCAGATGTTCAAATTGTCGTTGAATTTTCATAAAATGCCCGTACCTTCCAGTAGATCATGTATCCTTCCGAAAGCTTTCCTAGATTGAGCACACTGCCCTGCTTGATGAACTTGATCAAACTAGTGCCGGTGCTGGAGTCCTCGAATGAAATCAGCATGACATCTGGAAGATACATGCACGATAGTTCTATGTCCAACACTCGACCTGTAGCTTGAATTTGCGCCGTAAGACGATGAGTTGGGGAACCATACATCATCATAGACCGAGCGAGCTTGCAAATGAACTCCTGCCTTTGGATAATCTGCGCGACATGACGGGTGATCTATGAAGTGACCAATGGGAAGTCAGACATGAGAAGATAACAGAAGAAAGAGACGTACGAAGAGCTCAGCCTTCTTCCTCTTCTTCCGCTCCTTCTTATCTCGCTCCCTTTTCTCTCTCTTCTCCCGTTCCTCTCGACCTTCCTTCTCCGCCCATCCGTCAAGCCACTCACCTCTGTCACTCGCGGTTGTCGTACTACCCGGCGTTGTAGCAGGAGTACTCTTTCCTGACTTGGCATAAGGAAAATGAAAGCCTGTGGGAAGATCTTTCAAAACACCTGTCCAATTAGCGCGTTTGGAGAGCGAGAGCGGAGTTCCTCCGGGCGTCGTAGCTTCTGGAAAAGGCGGAAGACGTGAATGAACTTTTCCATTTTTGGCTTTGAATCGTGGAGTGGTACCAGCAGCAATTCTTGTTGAGCTATGGTGAGAACCAAAGTAATCGCCTGGATCGTCGCTAGGAGATGCAGTTTCACTGATGAACGGAAGGCCGTCAAGCGCACCCAATCCTACTTCAGCAGGGGCTGTGGAAACTCTTCCGAGCGGTGCATCATCCTTATTAGTTCCTCCGGTGCGGGCACTTTCTAGCTCGAGTTGGCCGAGTGACTTAGCTCCGGAATGGTGTCCTCGTTGAAAAGGCTCTTGGTTCTCCAGGTCCGACTTTTCTTCATCGTACCCATATCTAGTGAGAGTGAAACCTGGCCGGTCGACGTTTGGGGCAACTGTACTTGCTGTAGGAGCAGCTGCACCGGTAATATTTCCCGTACTGGCAATCAACGAACCAAAAACGCCACCTGCATTCCTGGACTGTACGGGTCGGTATGTTCCTAGACGAAGTAGCTTTCGCGCTGTAGATTTGACACCACTCTTAGACATGGCGTTAGCATGAAAGTTAGTGGATCCAGCGAAGCGCGGGGATGTAGGGGAGGAGGTAACCCGTTCATTACTATTTCCCTGCTCCCGGTCAGCATCGAAGTGGGCTGGTAAAGATTTAGAGTGAACTAATTCAACCTTTGTGGCGTCACTCGAATCCACTCTGTTTGCCCTTTCGACTTGAAGTTCCCTTTCGGTTCTAGTTCTTGAACGGGAGATTGGTTCATCTAGAAGTGTCGGGGTAGAAGCGCCAGATGGAGTGATTGAGTCCAATCCATTTTGGGTATTATACAGGGCCAAAAGTGCGCCTAGAACACCACCAGAATGACGAGGCAAAATCCTGTAAAGATAAATCGCGATAAGTCTGGTTGAACAGATGAGATCTAGAAAGCAACATACGACGAATGTAAACTTAAACTATCCGCATCCCGTTCTATGTCTGACTCAGTTATCGCATAACCGCCGCTCATTTTATCGATTTCCGCATTCCCATAATCTTTAGATTTGGTTCTCTTATGTCGGGGGCGGAACAAGACAGCTTTTTTCTTTCTCTTCTCGCCGTCATCCGTATCGTCATCCGTAGTATCATTTACTCTGCGCGCGAATCGATGGGACCTCTTGGTCGATCTCGTATGTGCATGAACAAGTTTCCGCGCTTGGCTCCTCGCATAAGCTTCCACATCCCTGGGATCAACGTCGACTTCCCCATTTTTCGTCCCTTCATCTTCGTAGACTGGCCGGCCACGAGAAGGTAGCCCTGCGCTCTCCCCTTCATATATGACGGCATCTGGAACATTGTGCGCCCTCTTCATCGAAGCTCGTTGTCGTAGATTCGCCCATAAACCCTTCGCACCATGACCACTTCCAATTAACGGCGGTGGAAGGTCTTCTCCGGGGACGATAGGGAGCATAGCTCTGCGCATTGCGCTATCAGGAGAGGACTCCGCGGTACTTGCACCTGGGGTCTGGGTCCCAGATATAGAGGCAAATCCAACGGGTGGGAGAAGTCGGCTGGATGAACGAGGAGAATCAGTAGATGCGCTCTCATGTACAGGATTGTGGGATGTATCCCTTGATGTCTGTGTTTCGATCGGAGGAAGATTCCCCATCGTGACGCTTCCGCGAGATTGTCGCGATGGAGGGAAGTAGTGGACCTTTGGTAGAGGAGGTGGTGGAAAGGTTGCAGGGGCAGTCCTGACCTGGTTCTCGACAATTGGAGAGTCCGCCTGGGCAAAGGCAGCTGGTGGAATTGCTGGAAGGGCAGGCTGAAAGCTGGTGCCTTGCACCTGTGATTGATGTCTCTCCAGAGCGGTTGTTAGCTCAAAGAAGAGATTGGGCTATAGAAAAAATATGAGATTTGAATTCGTCAACTTTTGAAGGCAGAACATACGTCACTGCCCTTCTCGTCTAGGGCATGCGGCGACGGCCTTTGGTCCTCAGCCAAGAATCTTTGCAATTGTCTTTCCTTGGCTTTTAACCTCTCTAGTCTGAGGTGCTCTGACGACCTCTGCTGCTTCAATTCCTTCAGCTGTTCTGCGGTTTGATTGTCGATCAACTCTGACGGAGGTTGTTCTCGGAAGATAGGCCCAGGACCAGGTGCAGCCTGTTGATGATCCAACCACTGCACGGCTTTGCCTTTACGGGCACTTTTCCCTCCAGCCCCCAAGGTGGTACTGGCAGGAGTGATACCTTCTGCGCTGTCAGTGGGGGGTGTTGGCACGGAGGAGCTGCCCCCACCCGAACCATAGGCATCGTTCGACTCTACCTCCGTCTGTGGAAGACTAGCCTGTCTTTCATTTTTCTTCGCCATGATGCTGACTGGTAGTGGACAGGTAGGTGTACGAGACAGTTCAGGAAACGAACTCGAGCGTGACAGGTGCGAAGGAGTATAATTGGGTGTATCGGGGGGAGAGTATTGTGGTGTTCGAAATGGGGAATGAGGATGTCCATAAGGGGAAGGGGACAGTGGGCCCGAAATTGTAGAAAACGGCGAGTAAACGTTGCGGTACGAGCCGCATGTCGCGAGTGGATAGACAGAGTTTAAGGATTGTGAAGAATTTGAAAGCAAATTACGAGACGAGGAGAAACGGTGTTCATCGTCGTGATAGGACATTGAACAGGTAGACGACAGCCGGGGAATAAAATGAAACAGATAAAAAATTCAAAGAGGTAGCGATAGACCGCGGCCGTCGACCGTCGGTCGGGACGATACGGGAAAGAAGTCAACAAAAATCGAAGAGAGAATAAGAAAGAGAAATAATGATAGTAATGGAGCGAAGGGAGGGGGATATCATACATAATATTTATCGCGGAGGCAAAATTTCATTAGATAAGGACGCCGTCGGTAAAAGTGCAGTCGTGAGGAGCACGAACAAAAATATCCGAGCCTAGTAAGATAGCAATAACACGAAAAGCAAGAGAAAAACGTACATTTCGATATCCGAATGGGGATGAAGACAATTTTCTATCAAACGTTCTTCGCTAAATAGAGAAAAGTAGGCTGGAAATTCCCTGCAAGAAACGCAGAGAGGGTTTGGTGGTGCTGGTGCAGAAGAACAAGGGTTGGAGATAGTCTAAATTAGATAAAGCTCCTGGTGGCAACGATGACGCGATGGATGGAAATATCCGCCGAGATCCAGTAACTACCTCCAAAAACTGCGCGTTGCACTTCTCACCGGCAAAGTTTTGGCAGCATAAGCACGCGTCTTGAGGGAAAATTGCGGTTTTCTTCGGAGCAGAGGCTTGAGGACGAGCAGTAAAGAAGAAAAGACGCGTGGAGTAAGTGGCTCCAGGTATGCTATTTTTGATCGCTGTTTCCAAGTCATTCCAAGACGTAAGTACATGAGCCATGGCCTGGTTTGTCGACTACAGAAGCGAAATGCTTGTCCAAGTCAACCTTTCCGTCAATGGAATTGATTATAGCGCAGTTATAGCGCTCGTACTATAGTAACTTAGCGCCCGGAAGAAAAAACAAAAACAAACAAAAATAGATTGCACTTGGTATACACGCAAATAACTGGCTCCAACTTCAAACGGCCAATTTACGGGACTCTTTCTCTTCCGTCCTCATTGTGAAGGATATCACAGAATATATTATCTTTGCAGTCAAAATCCCTACAGGAGAAGGGTGGGTGCTCATCCTTTTGGAATTTGAAATCACTCACTGCCGATGCCAGACTCGAATAGGTGCTGCTAACGTAGCGCACGAAAGATAGAGTACCACGATGAAATTGACGAAACGCATTGTGCCTAAAGCTCGATGTGAGGTCGGAAAAAAGGGTATAAATCTTTGCCAGTAGTTTGAGGGCTCTAGAATACACATCATACTAGTTAGCTCGACATTCCAAATGCACAGAATCCTGGGGTGGCAAGGAAGGGGCTTACCAGCCCAATGAATCGAACGAAGACTGGGACAGATAATGCATATGGGAAGATACTTATAAGTCAAACGAAGGTGACAAGACATGAGAAATATAGAAGGTATTCGTGATTCATTCGGTTGCGATAGCATTCTGATGTCGTCCCAGCAAACTGCAGTCGAATCGGAGGCCCGGAAAAAGTCCTTAATCTTAATTAAGGTCCTGCTCGTTGACAAATTCGAGAATTGGGATTTGAGATATGCGAAATACAGCCACACCATACGAGTACCATACGACATCGCCAATTCCATCATGTAGTACAACATTTAGAGCTCTCAACCGGGTCTGTTCCAATCAGGACGAGGACCCCAAAGCTTATCCCTGACATCTACTTCCCGTGCCGGACGTTCTCTGTGGCTGCATTAACAGTCAAATCAGGACAGTATCGGCCAGATGCGTGCAGACCACAACTTACACTGAATCCTGAATCGGAGCAGCGATGACGCTGAGCAAGAGAGTGGCAAAGACGATGAAGAAACGCATATCGAATGAATCTCAACCCAAGTCGAAAAAAGGTTAAAGGAATATTAAAGTGGCACTAGAACATCATGAAGTTGGATATCATTCTTAAGCGTAGGGACAGTAGGCGTACCAGCCAAAGAAGAAAGAAAGGGTCAAGGTAGGCAGAAAACTGATGCTGGATCGTGGAATATACCTTTTAAAAAGCTTCGTACTCCCGGGATATTGTACTTACCGAACGGACTGGGCGAAACAACAAATCTGATATCATACCCTTTGACAGATGCAGTTATATCCCTAGTTTCACCTTGGCTGATTTCACCTCGCAAGCTGAACGCTCAGTCTCCATTATGAGGCATTGATTAATTGGTTGATTCATGCCTTCGACACACGGACAAAACAACGAGGGTCCAGGCGGCTGATTCGAACAGACTCGGGTAACAAAAATACTTATATTGGCATGGTCTGATACGAAGCTACCCTACCCCTAGGTAGCAGAACTATTCTTAAAGTCCCCGAACGTCCAAGTCATACACTCTTGGGCCTATCCGATACATGAGCAAGTCTGGAAAGAGCGGAACAGATAATACGATACTTACCGGGCAATCGGGATCTTCGTCAACCAGCTCTGGAGTCTCTCGTCCAACTGTACCTGCCTTTTCATCAGGCTTCTCCCAGTCCTCGACCAAAAGATTCTCGATGACAGTTGAAATGGGATGATTCTGCACGCCCACCCTCCATCCCAGCTTCTCCACCGTGTCATAACGCATGATCTTGCCCAGATGGCACCTCGATTCCATAGCGAATCCAGCGTTGGCACAGGTTGAGGTAATCCCGTTACAGACACCCATTGGGATTGGCTAATGATGTGGCGTATGTCAGAGGGCGGGAGTGGCGCACAAAGAAAGGGCACGTACATCTGCAGTGTTAAAGACATGAGTGATATGCTGAGTAGAAGGAGGCGAAGGAAGATGAAGTCTTTGTGAGGCCATCATCTCTGCAGGGGCTTCGAAAGCAATGACAGGTGCACCAAAGGTCAAACCGACAAGCGACGCTAGTGAGCCACCTAGCGAATGTCCAATCACCCATATATTGGCTTCTGGATACATGTATGTGATATTTCGGTAAAGGTTCTAAGGTTCAAATATCAGGAACAACTTGGAAAGGAATAACATCAACAACGTACGATGCCGACCGTGTAAAATAAGCTTTCCTCTATCAGTGCTTTCTCTACGCACGACAAATCACATCTGTTACTGCCCGAGTAGCAGTCGCACACCGGATACCAAGAAGGACCAACTCGGGCACAACAACACGAAAAAAGCAGGTTATCATTGCGTTTGTCTTTCGTTGTTGTAGGACCGCCACCCAGTATTGGGACTGACGTCCCCTTTATCGACACAACCACTGTTGAATTATCCGTGGAGACGAAGATATGACCTCTGAATCCATCTGCGTCGGGCTCCCAGCCGTAAGAGAAAGTTGAGTTCCAATCCCGCCCCAGGTCGTACCAGTCTTTGTCAGAAGGTTCATTATAAGCATTTGAAGTCATCTTTGCAAGGGTGAGCAGTGTCTCTCTGTTGCTAGGATTAGGGCCTTGCATTTCTGCAACATCCCAATCAAGCAGGCCACTCTGCCCAAGTGTCATAGACTTTCTACGTGACTCTGAAAAGGCAGAAAATGATGACGGCCGGTGAGTTATTATGTTCTGCGTCTTGATAGGATATATTTCAAGCAGATTCGAATATGATGGTGAAACATCTGAGAATATGGTACGGGAACTGTTGGTGACGCCATGTATGTGTCGCAGCTGAAATTGAAGCTCTTGGGCTGGCGGAGACGCGGGTGTTTCTTGATTCCAAAGTAAAGTAGTGATTAGAAGACGCAAGGCAGCGGGAATGGTCGCAAACATGGTAGAGAAGAAACAACTCGAGTTGTAAAGTCGGGTGTGGAGAACGTGCCACACACGTGATATCCAGCTTGTCGTCATCGATTCAACCCTCTGAGTACGCGAACAGCTGTGAACTCGCTCTTAGCCCGTAGATATGTCTGCGAGATCATCAAAACATTGATCTTAGATCTAGCGTCAGTGGAATGCCACATGTTTCCAGCGTGCAAAGCTTATTACCTTGTTCACGCCCATCGAAACCAAGTTGATTCAAACACCTTATTCCCCTTCAAAACATTCATGGCAGCCTCGCAAGACCATAACAAGGTTTGTTCCAACCGCTGTCCGAGAATCCTACCTACATCTCAAACGTGCGCGTAGTACCCCGTAGTAATGTATGTTCACCGTCTAGCAATGGGTCGTTTTTACACTTACTGTTCGACACCAGGGTCTTGGGGGCCACTGGCAGTGGAAAAACCACCGTGAGAGTGCCATTTCCATCTTCAGAAGTGTCCTCATCTCTCCAGCTTGATAGTTCATCAACAGCCTTAGTGAGTCGAACCTCGTTGTCGGATCCGACCTCGAGCCTTGTACAACGACAGTTCAGCTCTCTCTACCATTTGAGCTGGATGGCCACATACTTCAGCTCGTTGACACTCCCGGCGATGAGGATGCAGACATATTGAAAATGATTGCTGAGTTTCTTGCCGGGTTGTATGTCGCTCAACATCGATCTCGCCTCCTCCTGCTAACCCTTCGCCAAGATACGAGCGTGAAGTCACGCTGATAGGTCTGATTTACCTCCAGAGCACCTCCAGTCCTCGAATTGGTGGAATAGGCAGACGAAATATGCGAATTTTTCGGGATCTTTGTGGCGATGCTGCGATGAACAAGGTCGTTATTGTAACAACAGGAATGGACACCAAGTCAGATATACGTGAAGCAGAACTTCGAGAAAATCCCAAATTTTTCCAGGCAGCAATCCGTCAGGGAGCTCGGCTTGTTCGATATGATGGGACAGTAGAGCGTGCAAAGGAAATCATTTCACAGTTGATTAGAAGTACAGGAGAGGAAAAGATGCCTTTGAAGATCCAAGAAGAGCTTATAGACGAAGGAAAGCGCTTCTCGGAAAGTGCTGCCGTGGCGCAGCTCGATCCCGAGCTGGTGGAGGAAATGAGAAGCTATGAACAGACAATGAAAGGTGGGCATTAATATTGTTCCTCCTCTACCAGCTTGACGAATTTGCGTACAGAAACCCACACCTCAGAACACGTCGATCTAAAGAATCCCAAAGTACAGGCTGAAATCCAAGAACTCCGCACTCTATTGACCCTTGCTCAAGCGGAACGAGATGAGCTTACCGATGACTATAATGCCTTTCAATCTGAGACGGGACTGACGTTACTTCATGCACTAATTCTCGGCGGGATGTTATTGATTGCTTGGTTTGTTCTCTGATATGTAAGAGCCCAGAGATATGTCGAAGGCGCCAATTTTTGGGGGATTGAACCTTAATGTCGAGTAGCATTAATACTGAATTCAAGCTGGAGGTATCAAGCCGTGAGATGCTCCACACCTCGTCGATCTGGGGTCTGTCACTTGCGCGCGCGCGCAGTGAATGGAAAAGTTAACGTCAGTATTATCAGTTGCTACCCCCTCTTTCTCTTACCCATCTATCGCCTACCATTTCTCATCTTAATAAATCACAGAACCAAAAAACTCAAATCGTTCTTCTGCTCATCGATTGTCTGGCGTCTGTAAGTAACCCCAATAGAACATTCAAGCTGTAGGACTACGGTTTTGGGGGCATTTAGAACCCCCCGCAAACTCCCCTCTCGTCGGATCCAGATAAAAGGCGTGTTCTGTCCGGTTGTTCGTCAGGTTCCCAAACCTTTACCTGCACGACTCTCGACACCTCTCCAGCTGATTTCGTCCAGACATATGCTTGACGACGATCAGACCTCTTACAGTTACAGTGGCTCCGTCGACGATACGAACGATCAGAGCGACTACCCTAGATCGCAACTTCGACTGGGGTCCATTCTGCCGGCTGCTGTGTCTCAGGTAGGCTTATTTTTTCTCAGTACTTGTTTCCAGTTGTTTAAATGTCAAGCGTTTAGCAAATGATGATGAGCTCTATGAGACGAGAGAATGCTGCCCTTATCGCGTGCGTGCTTCAATAAAATCTCTAAGAACTAGAGATGACCTCCGTGATATCTAGTGTTATGGGAAGCACGGGTAGTGGGAAGACGACTGTGAGTCGAGTCTCAGTCGACGCATCTGCTCACATTAAACAGTTGTTTTTCAGTTCATCAACAAGGCTTGTGATGCAGGGATGGAGGTCGGAAATAACCTCGAATCTTGCACCCAAACCGTCCAGGTCTCCCATGCCTTCAAATTGGGCAATCGTACTGTTCATTTGATCGATACGCCAGGATTTGACGACACAAACAGAAGCAATGCTGAAATCCTAAAGGAGATTGCTCTCTATCTCTCTGAGTCGTAAGTCCACATTTCGTTCATTTCGCAATTTTGGGTCCAATTGGCTATTAGATACAGGAGCGACATTCGAATCTGCGGCGTCATCTACTTCCATCGTATCACGGATAATCGCGTGAGCGGGACCAGCAAGCGAAACATGAAGATGTTCCAAGAGCTATGTGGTTTCAACGCCATGTCCAACGTTATCATTGTCACGAATATGTGGGGAAATTTTGCTGACGAAAAGGCAAGAAGGGAAGGTGAAGCGCGGGAAGCACAGCTAGGCGGAATGAGCATTTTTCTCAAGCAGGCTCTTGACGGTGGCGCGAAAATTTTTCGGCATGATAACTCCACTGAAACTGCTCGCAATATCATCTCAACTCTCCTCCGCAATGAACCGGTCACGCTTCTGATTCAGAAAGAGATGGTGGATGAGAAAAAGAGTTTGACGGAAAGTGCTGCTGGCTCTCAGCTCAACCACGAACTGAGGGAGCAGATTAAGAAACACGAGGAGGAAATGAGGGAAGTCTTGTCGGAAATTGCAGGTATGTATCTCTTGTTGATCCAGGAAGGGCTAGACTTATCCACTCCATGCAACACAGCAGCGAAACACAAAGATGAGCGGTATGAGAAGGAGCTGGAAGAAGAAGCGAGGAAGCTTAAAGAGTTGTTGAACAAGGTTCACATGGAGAAGGAAAAGATGGCTACTGATTTTGAAAAAATGAAGAAGGAATACAAGGACCGCGGCGGCTGTTGAGCAGGAGCCTGTGTAATTTCTTTCTCCTCCCTGTAGCTCTGGTCCAAAGATAGCATCGTTCTTTGGTTCTATTTCTGTATTACTGAATAATTATAACTGTAGGACGCGTAATACGACCTCTTTGAACTCTCAAAATCCACGTATAGCGCAGTGGCCTGAATAGCAGGTTGGTAGCAGGCCAATCAGCATCGAGTGTAATGATTAAACAGCTTCTAACTTAAGTCTGAGCTCACAGACTATTAAATGAGTCATATTCCCACCACCAAGAGAGTGTATGTCAGGTAAAGAAGACAAGACCTGCATATAAAGAAAGGGCTTGCCCGCAATCTCATCTAGGGTCAATATACGTGGTGCGATGTACATGAACACATATGAAGATAGTCAACTACTACTTTTGCATGGTGTAAATAAACTACTCGCGGCATTATTTTACGGTGTACGGTTTCCATCCATCAATGTTTTCTCCACTGATAAGTTCCCTGAGTGCAGATGTCATCGTGTATTTAGAAAAGATAGTAGTGTACAGCTCAGTGACTACTATAAACCACGGTTGATTTCCTTTCAATGGACATACTACTCCAAGGTTTCGCTAGTTGATCCAGGTTGCGAGCTTACGACTCCGAGAGGTATGCGTGGAGAATTGGTCAGGTGACCGTTAGTCGACACTAGCGCTGGGCTAGCCTAGCTAGCTGTCTTTTGTGAAGAGAATACTCACATATAAAGCGATGGGCAACAAAACCAACTAAAGGTTGCTTATTGGATGATAAGATAGGCAGACGTTGAGAATCGGTATCTTATCATATCGTTAAGCGCCTTACGCCAATTCTCAACATCGCCAACATCGTCCGAACTATTCTACTTCAGAAAAGCTACCACCCACCCACACCTTTAAATCTCTTGTATAACAGTTTGCACCAAGCAATGACTTTTGTATACCCGATATAGTATGTACGCTTATAGATCTCTGGGGCCGCTAGGGCCGTTCGGCGCAACGGCGAACGCGATTGCAGCAATCTCGTCCAAGCTCTCTTCCTTTCAACATCAACCCCCTGGGCTTTAGACCTAGGCTGCTGGTTCCTTACGAAAATTAAACTTTAATCTTGTCAAGAGGGACCGTCCGGGTCATCGGTCAGTCTAGTACCACAAGTCGATAGGCAGCTCTTAAATTTGCTTCGCTCAGGCACTCCAACATTCTATTAAGGACTCGAAGCAACTGCTATTCCACTCAATGTCTCCGCCGGAATGTAAAGATTTTGGGCTTATCGATATGCAACTAGCTGTCAAGAAGGTATGCCTAAGCTCTCCATACTTAAACTTATGGCCTTTTCCGTTATGCTTACGAAGTTGTCCTGGAAAGGCTCAATGGGCAAATAATCCTTACCACTTAATGCGTTCAAGTACTCGGACCCTGCTATCTCGGACAAGTATTATGATATGCCTCCAAATGGATGGTCTGAGCCTAGAGCCGAAATCATATAGAATTAAGTCTCTCCATTCCATGTCTAGACATATGGTATGGATATAGGCAACTTGGTCCAATCATATGTATATCAGGTGAGCCCCGAAACATTCCACCTAAAGCCTTCGCTGAACTCTATGCAGCGGACTATATAATACACGTAGTGTAAAACAAGAACTTCTGCAAGACCATTAAAGCCAGCTACAACTCGACATGGATAATTTGCCCATCGAAATTGTTGAAGAAATTCTTACAAAATGCTCCAAGCATACGCTCACCCATGCGTCCCAAGCGAACAAAGTTTGGTGTGCTTTTTCGGAAAGGATTTTATATACAGATATACGCCTGCACAGTGCTGGGAGCACTGGTATGGTGACCCTCCGCCGTTGTCTTCAAACATTATCAAAAAACAGGGACAAGGCAGCTCATATCAAATCGTTTGATCTGTATATCTTTGCTGCATTAAAGGAACCGGACCAAAGCTGCCTCTTTAGTGCTTTGGTTGGTATGCGCAATCTCAAACGTCTCTCTCTAGATATCGAGAGCTTTCACGAAAATACACTGGCAAATACCGTCGGAATAGCTCTCAGGTGTGTTGATAGTTTTCGACTAGCCTTTTCGCAACCTAATGGTAAATACGGGGCAGAATGTCTACGTTCTCGTTGACTGCACTGAGAATTTCCAGTATCATTGAATGCGATGATTGGATTGCATCCCAGAGTGAACTGAAGACTTTGGTGATATTCCATCATGAAAGTTCATGGGAACCAGAAGCCCAGGACTTGGGAAAATGGGCTTCGCAGTCTCATTCAGCGGAGAACATTTCCTTTGTCACAAGTATTCGGGGTTGGCCTAGTGATCTAATTGCCTTACCAGGAATAAACTCACGTTCCTCGGAATGCGGCTGGAATGCGAAAGACGTTATCCGTCTTTTTGCGTTCTCTCAGTTCATCTCGACGTTCTATCTCTTTGCGAGCAGTCTTTTGCATAACCCCAGGAATATCGGTATATGCACTCAAGTCTCCGAAACGTTCCCGGAGATTTTGACACTGGTATTGGCAGTGAAAGACACTGAACTGGAACAGGCTAGTACATTGTATTCCAATGCACATGAAAAGTTGAGAAACTCATAACTACTAGGTTGGAGATGAGATTACAGCAATCATCACCCCGTTCCTTAAACTAAAATATCTTCGCATTCGTCCATGGGAAAGCCAACGGTGCGGGAGTGGCATGGATAACAAGCACAAGTACCACTTGGCCCAACAGTGGATTTCTCAGAGTGAAACCTTACAGTCGGTCATATTTCCGGATATGACCATGATCTGTCGATCTGGATGAGGATGTTGGGGGGTGTCTAATTTAGCGCAAGCATGTATTTATGTACAGAAGTTCTTCGAGAGGAGGTCAATACACCGTAAATGATTTGTGACTTTACATGGAGCGGCATCCATCATTATTGTACTCCGTTCTTGTGATCGACGGCAAGCTACCTAATCTTTCAATATCAAGAGCAAGTCCGCCCACACGAAGTTCTTGTATACGCTCTAAGAACGGTGATCCCTGCTGCAGAGTCAAGGTCTGTCGGATAGTTATTTTGGCTTGTTCTAGAACGGCCAGAGATGTCACGTTCTGTATACTCCCATTCCTCGACTGGGGCCGTCGAGATTCGAGAAAATCGAGCAAGGTATCCACCAAAGATGGTGACAAAGATTGCAAAATGAGTTCAACGCGCGAAATATTTGGAAGAAGAGTTGTTGGGCTTTGCCCTGTTAACCGCTTGATAAACTTTTCAGTAGGAGAAACATTGTCACCAGACTTGGGCTCCTCGAACACAAATTCGGTAAGTCCAGGAAGTAGCTCTAGAACTCCTAAGATATCTGTCTCGCTGATGCAATGCCTCTTCATGTGAAGTCGTGTGAGCTTTGTTGAACATGATTCCGAGCGATTTCGGAGGAGTGACATAAGCTCGTCTACTGGGAACTGTGGAGAACCTTCAGAAGATTCGTCCACAATGAATTCTAGTTCCTCCAGATCAGGGAGGGTAAGATAGCTCAAAAAGCATCCAGGATCATCTTCTCCGTACCCAGTATCTGTGACAGTTGTGATCGACAAAGCCTTTACAGGTGAAACCACATCGGTTGAGTCGAGCGACTCGAAAAGGGTATTCACAGAGGCTCTACACACTGCGGAAGCCCGTCGAAGGAATTGGGCCGCAACTTCCGGGGTTACACAATCAAGTGTAATCTTATCGAGGGAGCCACATTCCAAGTTCAGAGTTGTGTAGAACCCTTCTGTATTCTGATCTTGGAGGAGCTTCGTCTTCAATTTTCGCAAATGGGGCGCTCGAATGAGAGGTAGATGGTGTGGAGATTCAATGCCGAAGGTGCATCGTGCGTCTAGTTCCTCAAGTGACGGGAATGTCAGAGGCTCGTTAACATTCCAAAACGGAAGTTCGAGAAGAGCGGCGCGCCATCGGTGGGATTCCTGTAACAGTAAAAGTGCGACGGGGGGGAGCGGTTTGTCCTCATCCTCTGGGAGCGTTGGTGCATCGAAATAGTCGGTGGCAGAAGGTAAGGGCGACCATAGGCAAACATCGAGTGGGTGACCTCGTGACCGCTCTAGATAAAGTGTGACAATGGCCTCGACAGAGGAGTGGACCGTGGAGCTGGGGACAGAGAACTGAAGACAAGTAGAAAAGGCAATAAAAATGCGTGCCCAAAGAACAGGTGCATGGATGGAAATGGACCGCCATCGTCTATCAACACTACTGATGACTAGAGCTTTGGTGTAAACCTCGCCAGTGGATGAATCCTTGGTGCGTAGATAGTCTTCTGCAGTACTTGCAACGCATTCTTTGAAGACCTCCAGGAGGAGTTCATCCGGCAGTATAGATATAGAGTGTGCATTCATCGATTCTTAGATTTGAAGTTAATGAAACGTGCGATGCATGGGGACCAGACGTACATACTTAAACTTCAATCTGGGAGGGCCTTGTCCTTTTCAGTGCTCACAGCGTTGGGAGCCAACGTTCATAGCAAGTAAAAAATTAACACGTGGCTTAAGTATCTTAAGCGACATTTACCGCCGTAAAGGGTCGGTTCTGGGTCGACCGTCGTTCTCGCCTACTATATTTATCTTAAAAATACAACAACTACGATGAAGCTCAAGTATCATCCTCCCAATTATCCGGAATGTCTTCCTGTGGAGTCTCAACACCCTTGTTGGCTCCCTCAATAGCATCAGGCTTCGATGGAGCAGGTGTCCTAGGTCGACTAATGGTACCACCAACTGGGCTAGGCGTAGACTTCGGTGGTATCGTAGCCGATACAACTGATCGACTTGGGCCAGCGGCAGCAGCAGAGTTCCACCCACGCGCCGTAGCAGATCCCGGTCCAGGAGAGGGAGTTAGCCTGCCGCCAACAGGATTCGCGACTGCCGGTCCCCGAAGGTTAACCAGTTTGCCAAGACTGGTCGCGCTACTAGCAGTGGATTTGCTGGTGATGAAAGCTGAAAGCACCGGGTTGGGGATACGAGTGTCAATTCTGCGAATGATTTGGACACTACGGAACATCGTGTTAGATGCAGAAAAAGGAAATGGTGTATGGTGGACTAACCTGCGATGTGGGTCCTGATCAACCATCTGCGAGTCCAATCTATACAAATTGGCAAGCTAGGAACGAGTCAACGATGAGAAGCAAGGGACACAAAGATTGTAGATACCTTGTAAACAAAGTTTCGCTTCTCCGGGGGCATATGAGGTAGCACTTGCTTGGTCCTACTGGACTTGACGAACTCGGCCAGCGCATCCTCAACAAGCGTCAAGAACTTGGAATTCACTCTGGCGAACGAGACAAGTTCGTCACTATAAGTAACCTCTGCTGCACCTCCACCCGGCTTGATCCCCAACGCGTCCGCCAGCCGTGCGTTTCTCTTCTTCAGCGCACACTCTGTCGTGCACTTGATAACCTGCCCTTTAGCCGACCCAGCGGGTTGCCCGCGACTTATCCCACATGCAATCGCCTGACGGATACGACCACACTCACAGGTGAGCTCAACACGAGACTGACAAGGGTGGTCTTCGTTGCAGCCTGTGGGCGCATGGCACAGATCTGTACAAGGATGGTGCTCCGGAAGACACAGTTTTCTGGCCTTGCCGCACATACTTGTACATGTGCCGCATTCGCCAGAGTGACATTGGCGATCGCATTTGTGCCATCCACATGGCATCAGCTTTCCGCAAACAAGACCACATGAAACCTTGTCCGAGTCAAGGGAGCACTTGATGTTTGGGATAGTCTTTTTACCGCAGGCGCAGAGTTTCTCGGTGAGGAAGACGCAAGGTGGGCATTCAGAATCGGTAAAGTGGCACGAGTGAGGAGTCTTGGGATGTCCACAGGATGGTGGGGGTAAGGAACAAGGATAATTGCAGTGGATTTGGGTTCCACAGGGGATGGGAGGTTCAAGGACTGTTCGACCACAGAAACAAATCAACTAGATAAGAAAATCATAAGCACGGAAACAGAAACCGAGATGAGAATAAAGCATACTTCTTCAAAAGAACTCCTCAGACAAGGTTTGCAAGGCCCTCTATGGTCTCGCTCCTCGCACTGATGATTACCACAGCTCAACATCTTACCACAAACCAACTCGCATTCGTGCAATCCATCAGGATCTGCATCAAATTGAGCAGCGATAGCTCGATTCTTCCCTTTGGCTTTGGCTGTTGCAGCAACTGATGCAAGAGGGCAACAGATTCGATTGCAGCGATGTTTGCCGCAAGATCGTGAAGCTGGACATGGACGATCACAGAGAATTTCTTGCTCCTTCATCAACCCTGATTCTTTGTCAAGAACACGCAAGTCTCCGCATCTGAGAGTTTTTGTGGTACTTCCACAACGACACGGACGAACAACGTTGACCTGACACGGCGGACACAGTGGTGAGGTATGACATTTTGCCTGACAAGGATGTTCGCAGTCCGAGTGAGATTTAAGACACGTAGAATCGCAGGTAGGGATAGGTTCGGTGCACTTCGTACGAGCCGGGAATTCATCGCCTTGCGGAGAAGATGATATCGCAATCTGCCGTTTTCCGCAAGGGCAGGTGGTGACACGATCAGGGGACATTGGGCAATGTCCGGCGATGGAACCGGATGTTGGAGGGTGGCAAGATTTGACGCAAGAATGTTCCCCGCAGTCGAACAAATTATCACAAACGGATTCGCAGCCAAAACCCTTTCTGGGCTCCAGCATGTGGTCTGTCGAAAGCTCGTCACACCCGACAGACTCCAGCCAGACATCCCCTTCTCCACACATCACCGATTTTTCATCCTTCCCACACCAGCAACTCAGTACATCAGTCCGATCGCATGGATTACAAGGACCAACATGGCAAACGTCTTGACAGTAGTGCTTACCACACCCAAGCACTTTCGAGCACATCTGACCGCAAGAAACCTGGGGATTTTCGCCGCAGCGAACAGAGACGGCTTGTTGGCGAATGCAATTGCAACGAACGTCCATGATAACTTTGCAAGGAGGGCATGGTCCAGGATGGCAGAGTAATGGGCAATGATGTGAGCAACCTGTTCGAGGGCGGGAACATGCGTTTCCACATGAATGAGGCGTAGCTAAATGGTTATTTGGTGAGCGAGTCGAGCCGCAGAAGCATCTAGAAAAGAAATTAGGAAATAATGCTCAGCGATTCAGAATAATAAAACGTACGCGTATCCCTTGATGAGTTTGTTTCTTCTTCCCTGGCAACCTGGACATCTCCATTCGCCGTCCTTGTCAAATTCTTCTCGAGCAAGCCAAGCGCTTTTACCTCTTTGTAACTTTTCTCCGCCCAATCGCGAATACATTTCAGATGAAAAGTGGACCAACAATACTGAGGCTGATGCCCAGAGTCATCTTCCTGTATAGGAATAAGCGGAGAACAACTCCAGATTGGCTGTGGAGGGTGAATCGCCGAGAAACAGATGAGGCAGTCAAGATAAGGTGGTTGGCTAAGTTCACGGATGAGATTTGTTGTCAAATCTCCTGCTTCTGTTGGCAGATTCTTCTTCTGGCGACCGTAGCGTCGAGACTTTCCGGATCCCGACGCAGAATCTTGGGTTGACGGTTGTGCAGTAAGTCCAGCGTTGAACTTTGCTTTCCCTAGGCGAGCCGGTTTAGCTGGCCCATCGGCCTTGCCTTCTGGTTTCTTATCTGTGTGATCGCCATCTACGCGAGTCTGATTTCTCCTCTGGTTAGGGCGATTTCGGGGTTTTTTCAAACTGCCTTGAGCAGGCTGGCTGTCATTCTTATTTGGGTTATCACCAGAGTCAGGTTCGTTTGGCTTTTTGGGACGATTATTAGTTCGTCGAGGTCTACGGTTATGTGTGGAATCACTAGTAGAGGGGAGAGCTGCTTCAGAAGTGTGTGCAGACGAGGAAATTTCCATGCGCTGGTGAAAGTCAAGAGACGCAAATTAGTAAGCGCTTCTGAAATAGAGGCGGCGCTTAATAAGACTACTAGCATATACACAGCCTCGTGTATAACGACTCATCTTGTATCCTTACTACTCGGAGCTCTGTCCAGTGTAACGGCACCGTTATTCCGAATTGACCCGTTCGATGTATACATCGTAAAAGCTTCTGCACCAATTAGAAAGGAAGGAAGTTACCTTAGGTTCATGGGTCATTAATCGGGCGCATTGGTGGAGATCTTTTTGCTCCCACATTCTAGCTGAACACAGGTCTGGTTTTTGTATAGCGTTCTGAATTACGAACTTTTATAGTCTGTGCAAGGAGAACGGCCATTCGAAAGAGCCTCACGATCCGGCTTACTAGTACCGGAAGAGGTCTTGTGTCCGTCTAGGCCCGGAAGCGAGAACTATTATTGCATCGACGGGAGCTATCACAAACAGTAGGCTTGAAGAACCAGTGCACACAAACGAGCTAACTATCAGAAATCTGAGAACGAGGCGATTGATTTTTTTCTCAGCGTCCGGTTGTATGCCACTACCAGACTCTGCCCGGAACGCAGCTCTACTTGGAGCGTGTAAATGTGCGGTTGTCTCGCCTCTTCTGTCATCTACACGGCTCTTAGCTTGTACATACCACGATATCGCTTGAAATTTTTGAACCTTGATGCACTGGAAAAGGTACTGATTATAAAGTTCTGACGTCTTGCCAAAATGTTGATGAATGAGAGATGGAAAGAAAAGTGAGCGTTGATCGTACGTTGAAAACAAGTCTTTGAAGACTGAAGCAAAGAAGATATCTGCACGGCAGGAGACTCAGCTGGGCTTCACTTGCAAGTTGTGTCCTTTGCTGCTCCGACTTGCAGTCCTGCGCTACTATGGCACGCACTGCCCCTTTGCGTGTACGAATATGCCCAGCTTCTTATTTAAATCCGAAATACGGTGATACAGTTCGAAAAGCCTGGCAATGCCTTATCTGCGTTTAAATAAGTTCAAAGAAAGATTGCCCTGGGATCTGCAGTGGCACCACACTCTAATTTGGCCTGGCGTGTTTTCTGGTACTTATGAGGATCCGACATACTAATTGCTTTGCTATGTAACAAGATTCCAAATGTCGTTTATCCTCAATGAGCCGTCTTTCAATCTAGTACTAGCGAAAGACTGGGCGGTCCTGTCTACAATGACGCGTGACGTCCTGTATTTTCTTCACGATTTTTATCCTGTCCACTCGACTGTTCCTTCCCCTAGGCCCGAGGTACAGGTTCAGGCCGTTCAGGGGCCTACCACAGTCCAGAGATTTCTTATGCAATTGATTGTGTTCAGCACTCCATTCCGTCCGTCCTCGGAATCAGTGTGACTGATGCCAACATTAGCAGCTAAAGACCTTTGTGCACTTTCAAAACTTTCAAAGTCCTCATCGATATCATCGATGTACAGCAAGCCTCGCAGCACAGGCGGGTAGTCTAATCGCTTCGCAGTGAGACTCAGAGGGACTTTGAGGGGACTCGCGGAGATCAAGCAGTTTCTCAAGTTTTGCTCATCAATACTGTCTGATGTACGTTCTGTTCCTGTGCTGTCGCTGATTTTGTTGACCGAGATAAGTATGCCTTGTGGCGTGCAATGCCCACTGACTTCAACGTGTTCGTTACATGATCGGCTTGCTCGATTCGTGACGGCAGGTAGGCAGGCCCAGGAACCTCTCTGCTTCTGAAAGGTCTCGGCTGTGTTGTACGTCTAAAGTCAGCTCGTCTGTATATCAAGCCTGTCCGCCTGCCTTGTTTTCTCTTTAGCCCCCGCTTGGCTGAAATCACAATGTCAACGCAGGACCGCCAACCACACACCCACTCTCCTTCTCTCACACAATTCGGTGCATCTCCTTCACACTCTCTTACCATTCTGAACAACGACTATGATGCTTTCGACGCACTTCTTCACACCATCTATGAAAAGACTCATCAAGATAATTGGTTCAAGCCCTCTGGCGATACAGATCCTACGGGAGTTTGTCTCCGCGTAGATTCCACATCCTTCCGATGTTTCCCATATGAAAATCCAAACCTAATTCCTTTCGAAGAAGGCGTCCGCCGGCTTAATGTCGAAGTTGCAGTCAAAATTCGTAGCGCCAGTGTTCACGCTGCTATATCTCGTTGCCCAGAACCTGCGAGGGAAATTCTCATAGACTCGAATACGCGTATCCAAATACTGCCCGACCTCAGCGCGTTGGGTGATGCCGAGAGGGACCAGTGCGCTGCCTTTATTCGATCAGACCATACGCTCGTAGTGTGGGCCTTTTCAGTCGACGAAGTCATACCACTGTGGACCGAGTTCGAGGAGAAGCTTATCAAGTACATCTGGAGAACTAGAAGTAATCCGAGGAGGGAGGGTAACGCTCCAGGCGTATTTGATCCCGCAAGAGGATCTCTTGCGATGCACACAGGCAGCTCGTCAGATTTTACCTCGAATCTCACCTCAGCTGTGACCTCCGCCGCTCCTTCAACTATTGCACTACCTCTCACCACAGCTGGCCCGTTCGGAATGGAGAACGTGGACCGGACTGCTGCCGCCAACGTAAATAATAATTTTGGGTTCGGTGCCAGTGAGCCAATCGAAGAGGAGAAGGTTGTTCCCAAAAAGGTTGCAAAAAAGAAGAAAAAGAAGTCATTCCTTTCTTGGTGGAAGCTTGAATCACCTCTTCCTCCCCAGTCCGAGAAAGGTATGTCTGGAGTACTTCTAACCCTGATAGAATCTCACTCGATTTCTTAGACGCTGCTGCCCTTGAGGAAGGTCCCGACAACAGTCCGGAACCTCGCCAGCTTGTTCTCCTCGGTCCTTTCTATGCTGGCTGCGGTGCTGCATTAACAATGTACTTTGCTGCAGCGGGAGTGTCAAACCTTATCGAAGAATGGGTCTTAGACGGTGATACCCGGCGATTTGGATTAGTCGTCATTCTCCCTATCGTCGCGGCCGTCAGCATTGTGAGTTCCCCAAGCTTTCACATCTCTTCAAACTTGTGACATATCTCTTTAGTTCTTTTGTCTTCAACTGGTCGGAAATATAAGGTTGGTTGCTCTTATCGTTACAAATCCCGTCTCTTACCGTGAAACACAGTCTGGTCCTAGGGCCGGTATCTCAGGTGCGAATGAAGGCTTTATTCATAAAGATCGCCATTAACATATTGATCTCTCAGTATCATGAAAACAGTACATACTACTCCGCTAAACGTCCCAGATCCAACCCGAAAGTCGATGGAGCAGCAGTGTGGAGTGAAAATGCTGAGGAACTCGTAATCCGGGGTGGAGAAAGTGGTGTCGTAGAAGAGGAACGGGAGATCAAAAGAGGAGGTCCGGGTCAGCGGTCTTCCTCACATAACAATCCAGGTGCGCGTCGGCGGTCTTTTTATGAATCAGTACCCTGATAGCGATTCAGTGCCCTGTTTACAAGGAAAGCTTAGACCTTACCATGTGAGGCGAATACAATAGCAGATAACGATCACGTGTACTAATTATTCTTTAGTGCTCCTTCGGTATTCTCTATCAAGAAAGCAATGCAGACGTATGCCCGTCAGGGAGGTACAAGTTCAATCTTCATTTGCGACGATGGGCTCCAGATAATTCCAGAGGATGAAAAACAGAAGAGGTAATTCCACTATACATAGCATTCTGGCTGATCGTAAATCTCCGCCTCAGACTAGAATTCTATGCTAACCACAATATTGGCTGGGTAGCACGACCTCGTCACTCTTCGGCACCTGGTGGCTTTAAACGTGCTGGAAAATTCAAAAAAGCCAGTAATATGAACTATGGCCTAAATTTGAGTATTGCCATGGAGCAACAGCTTGCAAAACTCATCGCCGACGCCCAGCCCGTTCCTGCGAGCTCCCCCAACTCATCTCCTGCTTTACACAACCCCGGTGAGCCTCAAGAACCTGGTTTATCCTCCTCGTCACCAAATTACGAGAATATCGACGTCCTCGAGGAACGCGCACTACAGCTCGCGATTGAACAGGTTTACCAAGAGTCCGGCACGGTGAAAAAGGTCGTGGACGAGTCAGGCAAGGAGACAGAAGAAGTCATTTATCACCGACCTTGGGCCGGAGGCGTCCGCAGCTTGAGGGTTGGAGAAATCATCTTGATTATCGATGCGGACACTGTTGTTCCAGAAGATTGCTTCCGGGATGCTGCGAGGGAAATGGGCGAGGAAGGAGGTGAAGAAGTCGCGATTATTCAACATGAAAGTGGTGCGTATTCGCTTTCAAGCCTGTTGTAGACTTGTTCTCAAAAGATTTTCGTACTAGATGTCATGCAAGTTGCTCACCACTACTTTGAAAACGGTATCACCCATTTCACGAGGAGAATCAACAAGTACGTGTTTTTGCCTTGTTATCCGCCTTCAAGTCTCACAAATGTTATCCCAGATGTATTTCATATGGGTAAGAGCCAATATCCCGTAACGATATCTAGACTCTGACACTTTCCAAGATGTGCAAACGGCGAGGTAGCTCCTTTCGTGGGTCACAACGCGTTCTTAAGATGGAAAGCTGTACAAGATGCGAGCGTTAGTAGTTTTATTTCTGAACATTCGGAGCGTCGACTGAGCATTCCTTCTAGTTCATTGATCCCGCTGATGGTCGACGCAAGATGTGGTCAGAAGCTAACGTATCCGAGGACTTCGACCTTGCCCTCAGGTTGTTGTTAAAAGGCTATACACTTCGATGGGCGACGTACTCTCAAGGAGGGTTCAAGGAGGGTGTCAGTTTGACTGTTGTAGATGAACTTGCTCGTTGGCAGAAGTACGCCTATGGTGATTGATTTTGCGTCAGATGTCAGTGGTTCCGCGACTTATCGACTACTCTAGGTTGCGACGAGATCATCTTCAACCCTATCATAAAGTGGTGGCGACACGGTCCTATCAGTAAACAACTCCGGGTGTTCATGCAGTCCGCTGCGCCGATTCACTACAAAATAGGTATGTTTTTGCCATTATATCAATGCACATTAGTTCTGACTCCGATAACACAGGAATGAGTAGTTACATGTTCTCGTACTGTTGGTATCTTTCTTCGAATTGGCGCTGACAGTTCTGATGTGTTGTTTGTAGATGGTATCGCCGCTGCTACGTTTGGCTCGACATTGAACTACCTTCTGCTCGGGCTCTCCCTTGAGCTTGATCGCTTCTATTTGCATTCTTTCGAAATCCTCTTAGCATGTGTAGTCGTGTTCCCGGCACTTGGGAATTTAGGCTTCACGCTATTGGAATATCGTTTGGGTCATCGCAGTGTTTGGAGTAGTGCAATCGAGAATCTCAGATGGGTACCCTTCTTGTGAGTCGCTTCCTTTCGCAAAAAGCCATTCACTGATTATTTCATACAGCTTATTCTTCTTCGGAGGGTTGAGTATCCACCTTTCAACCGCAATCTTGGCACACCTGTTCTCGTATGATATGTATGTTCTACTTACATACCTGTCTTTGACTGCTGTCTCATTAATACTTGGCATTCAATAGGACCTGGGGTTCCACCGGAAAGGAAGTTGAGAAATCTACATTCTGGATTGAAGTACCTCGTATCATCAAGAACTTCAAGCTGTCGTTTGGAATCTGTTTTCTGCTTATTGCTATGATAATAGTGTTCTCGTCCAACGCGGTGCCTTTCGAGTGGCAGATTCCTGGCTGGAACTGGGCCCTCGTTATTCCACTCAGTCTTGTCATAGGTTCTCATATCCTGATGCCGGTGGGTGTATATCATGATCAACAGACGTTCTCCTTTACTGACAAAATTTACTAGATCGTCTTGAACCCTTGGCTCATGAAGTTCTCATACTAGATGTTGCCTCACAGGACCTCCAATAGCCATGCGCACATTCGTTTTTTTGGGACTTTTATCTCGAGGACTTTGCAGTGTTTAGTTACCATTAAATACTTATTTTAGACTAGAAATCGAATAATTACTACACACTTTGTAGTGAAAAAAAAAACGACGTAGGATCTAAGTTCAAGTGGATCCCGGGAGCAGGTAAAAAGTTAAACGGAAGTGTTCTTGGAGCGAGAATGGCTTTACAGTATTTGTATATGCGCTTGCACGTTGAGCATCAAAATTTGAGCGTCCAGTCCCACGATCAGGTTTTGTAGCCCACGGTTAGTCTTAAGGGCACTAATTTGTTGTGTTCTTCGAATGCCATCAAACTGTAAGCGCGTACCACACAACTTCTGCTAATAAGGAGCGCTCAGCAGAATAGTTTCGAAATATAAGGAGTGTACGAATATCCAAACTAGATAAGAATGTTCTTGAGAATGTTTACATATACCCAGATAAATCATGAAGGATTTGGTTCCTTTTTGCTGTGCGGAGGTTGGTACTAGCCTCTTTTGTTATAGTCCGAAGTTCTGAACCCTTGGTTTATACATCATTGATGGATAAGATAAGCTCTTCAAGAGCTCGACGTTTGAAGCCGTCCAGGTGCGTTTACACGACTCGAATGTAAAATATTCCTCATTATCTAAAACGATCTAAAAGTAGGATGCAGCTCAGTCATCACAGTAGTTTACTCACCAGACTTCGAAATCGAGAACTATTTGACGAAGAGGAAACAAACCAAATGCAAGAGGAAATCAAAGAGGTGGAGAGGACACTTCGTCAAATCGAGTCGAAGGATGTCAACGAGCTCTCGATCTCCTCGAATAATCGATACACCATTCTCAAGGAACATCCAGCCTTATGCCATGCATCTTTGGCCCCCGTCTATCGACTACCAGCCGAAATATTCTCAGAGATATATCATATCATTTTGGCCATCGCCCATGATAGCTTTCCCAGACCAACGGAGCAGCTAGATCCCACCAGAGCGCTCATCTCTCTCGCGCATGTCTGTTCCTTCTGGCGCAAAACCTGTTTCTTTACTGTCACACTCTGGTGCGATATACGCATACCATCATTGTTTCGAAACGCCGGAAATGCTCGTTTGGTTGAGATGCACTTGCAGTATTCTGGAAGCAGTCCTCTGGACATACAGATACATAATTCCGGCAGTAAATCTAACCAGACTACCGCCAACGCTATCCTAGAAGGCCTTTTCTTGAATCATGAGAGATGGAGGAAGATCGCTATTGTTGGCAAAAACTCTTGGACAGAGCTTCACTCTGTTTGTTCCAGGATATACAATGCAGGTGAAAGCTTGTGCTTTCCAGTGTTAGAATCGCTTGACTTATCGGTGACCGATACCGAGTTTAGCATATTTTCCACTGCAAACCTACCTCGACTCCGGACCTTAAAATCGTGCAGCTATAATCCAGGGTCATTTCCATTCGAGCAGCTTACTTCTCTTTCCTTGACTGACTCGCAACAAGGAACAGGAATCCAGCTCCCTCGGGACCTGTCACGGTGCTTTCCCAATCTCGAGGATCTTCATGTAGCTGGAGATTTCAGTTATATACCTAACGAAACTGGTGACCTGGATGTTGCGGAGATATCCACGCTGTCTAAACTACAGTCGTTGACACTTGAACTATACCGCGAATCATCTTTAACCTTGTCTTTGACTACGTTGAAACTCCCCGCTCTACTTCGCATCGTTGTGACGGCCCCGTTGTTTGACTGGCCTCATACACACTTCATCTCTATGCTCGATCGCTTTCAACGTGGCCCAGCGTTAACAAAACTGTCGCTGCGATGGGCACAAATTACTGGTAATCAGCTTATAGAAACTCTACACCTCCTGTCGAACTTAGAGGAGCTAATTGTAACCGAGGATGGTCTGACAGAAACCATTTCACCCGCCTTGCTTCAGGCGATGACCATTACCTCATCGACCAGAACGGTTGTTCCTAAGCTGCGATCTCTTGTATTTTTCTTGTCAGTTTCTAACAAGGAACGCCATATCGGTCTTGACATGGCGGCATCTCGTACACAGCAGTCCTTTTACCAGCTTGGCCTTCGTCATCCAGATTATGGTCCTCTGAAATATTTCAAACTAGCGTTAGCCATCCAATACATGCCCTTTGAATTTCCTATTTCGCTTTCGAAAGATGAACTGCAAGTATTACGCCGTTCAATGGATGTCAAGGTTGTTGTTTTCTCTCAAGGGACTCCCCAAAACGAACAATCTCTTTGAAGCTATTACAGTTACATGTATTACATACCTCCTGTATGTTAAAAATACCTGTAAGTACCGTACATACTCGGGGCTCTTGTATATCTGTAATTATATATGTATGTACCTCTATCATGAATACATTGGCAAGGCTGATTCGGACAAGAGTCAAAGCAGTACTTATCAACCCAAAACAGCACACCATGTGAAATACATATACTTATAGGGGGTATATAGCATACAAACATTTTACTTAACGAAAAGGGTTAGTCCGAATGCAAAGGCGCACACAGTGGCACATATAACAAATCCAAATGGGTATCCAGTAGGATGACCCTCCACGCTTGCAGACCAGAGCTAGGGAAGGGTTGAGCCTCAAGAACCAAAGGAAATGAGGGAGTACGTACCCAGCCACCCAACATCGGCCCTAAAAATCGAGCAAGACTCACTATCGTCTGTGCTAGACCATTTGCAAAGCCCACTGTTTCCGGTGGGGTCACTGTAGCATAGGTAAAGTTACTAGAAGTTTGAAAATAAACAGTGTTAATACGAAACTGTAATTCAAAAGGACGGATATTGAGGTAAATGCAAAAGTTATTCCGCAATAACGGGCAGCCCTGATACAGACGGTTGGAACTTGAGTTAAGATACAATGCACCACGTACGTGCTTATTGCAAGAGCTGAGATAATAAAATGTGAGTATTTCGAGATGAGGTTTGTGCTCTTTTTAATACTTACCAGTCATAAGTGACAATTTTCGGAAGTCATCCGGGTTCGCGAACGGAGTTCGATATAAGACCACCGTCAAATAAGCTGGGATAAAAAGCAATGTTCCTAGCTGGTACATCGTCAAGTGGGAAAGGGGACCTCTTGGAGGGCTAGTAGGGCCTGTGTCAGCTCATGTCTGCATTATGAGACGGATAGATCTTGACCATACCCGACATTTCTACGATCTCAGGCGCGGTTAGGACATACCTTGCCAAACGAACCATGAGAAAAACTTACGGATACAGCAGGAACTGGTACACGACCTGAGCGATTCCCATGAGCGCAACTAGAATAATTAGGCAAGATCGAAAAATGAAACGTAAGGAAGTAAACACAACATACTCAATTGTGCGAAATCACTAGCTGTGAGATTGAGTCCCCCTCCATCATAAGCACTACCCAGCTGTCTCAGTAAGGTTGTTTTCCATCTTCTCCATACGCTCACCTAACAAGGTATGACATGAATATTTGATCGTGAGTCGTTGTGTGCAAGGCTAATAAGCCAAACTGAAGGATGACAACTTTCGGAAGCTGAGTTGTTGACGGCACCTCCCGATGATTTATGAGTGAACTAGTCTCTATCTCATCATCAAGATGGATAGAAGATGGCAGTCTTGACTCCAAAATAGGTGGTAGCGGTACGATTTCTTCAGGATGATCTAAATTTTTGAGGAGGGAGCTCTGCCTGAAGCCAGAGGTACTGAAAACCGGCTGAAAACCATCTGTATCGAGAACCTGGGGTATGGGAGTGCCAGGAGTGTCCAGTGGATTCTGAGTGGCGAAATTTCTGGGTATGGAATGTCTTCGACGTGAAGTTCGTCGGGAGACAGAGAAGGTTTGATTGGATTTTCTAGAAGCCATTGAAGCGGGATGGGATCGTGGACGGTCATTCCTCCTAAAATTATGGCGACCTCTGAGATCATTGTCTCCTTCCACTTCCGGATCGGGCATTTCCAGTCCATCATCCATTCCTCTTTCAGTCCTGTTGTCGTCGTCATTAAAGGGACTATCTTCAATGTTCAGCGCAGCAGCAACCCAGAAGTCTGACAGGTTCGTGATGGAGTCTTTGTTTGCTAGAACGACCCTTTCAGTAATGCTGGAAGTATCTACATCATTACGAAAGTATTCATGCGTGCGAGAAGTGGTCAGACTCCCGCTAAGGCTTCCGTAGATACCTTGGGATGAACCGTCTAACAACTGTCGATAGAGAGATCCAGACGTTTCACCAAAAGTGTTGCTTCCTGTGCGATTTCTTGGATACGATCTCGAACTTGACATTGTAGATGTTCGAGGTCCCAGAGGGATCCCAGAAGAGTGATGAGGAGAGCATGAGGAGATGGGCAAATTAACGGAAGAGTCTAGGCCGTTCGTATTCGAAAGGTAACCCAACAACTCGTTTCGGTTAAGGGACCCATTCCAGCTCCGACGATAATTACTCGCCGATAAGGTATGTTGATTAAGATTTGGGATAACATAGGGTTTTTCGGGATGAATAAGGATTGGGCTTTCCCGTGGACCGCCATCGTACCCGAGGAAACACGCCAATATTGATCCTGCATACATAGGAGTCAGTGACACAAGGAATCATGATAACTGCGAGTACATACCAGCGAGAAGTATTAGTCCAGCGAGAACAGAGGGAAGAAGATATGGAAACACTTCTAATAGCTTCCAGTTTTGAAATATTGGCCATCTCTCCGTGGGGCGTTCAACTACAGAGAATCAGAGATGCCGGCCAATATGATTCGGAATAAACTCACAACTCCCTCCTAAAATGGGTCCAAGGAGCCCCCCGAAGCCCCAGCAGAATCTATATAGGGAGGAATTTTAGTGGATTGAACTAAGAGGACTATAACAGTGAATCACCCAAGAATGGCGTATGCTCGACCTTCGTTTGATCTGTCCGTGATGGAAACGACAGAGCCTCTAGCCACTCCTACCGAACCTGCAAACGCCCCCTGCGCCAGTCGAATACATATTGCCTGCCACATAGTTTTTGACAATCCAAAGGCGGTCACGGAAGCTGCACTTCCAAATAGAGTAATAACAAGGACGAATCGGCGACCATATTTTTTGGCCAGCGTAGCCTGGATATATGCGTCATTGGACGGGGATGCTGAAACAGATTTGCCGAGAAGAAAAGAATACTTACCCAAAGTAAGGAGGTCAGGAACTGACTGAGGAAGAACATCGCCACTGTAAGGGGATTCTCGAAGTCAGCAGATGACGGCACACGTAAGATAGTCTTTACCCAAGATCCCAGTCCAAAACGCTGCATCAGCGTCTTCAGGGAACCCGAAGCCTGGAGAGAAGCGTGAGTGAACGACACATGAGCTTGTTCTGTCGACAAACGCATACCTTTCACCATGAAAAGAGCGTATGGAACGGACACATTGGACGAAAGAAATTCTCCAAGCATCGTCTGCACTATGTATTCAGAAATTTCATTCAAAGCAGCATCAACATACTAGTACGTACGATTGAGAGGACTGACATAGGTAACATGGGTAAAGGCGTGCTTAGATTATCAGTTGACGAAGGTAACATGGTTGGAATGGGAGGCGGCGGGGACGTGTTCACATTGAGATCGACTTCTTCCGTCTCAGTTCCAGGTCGAATTGAGTGTCGTGAGGAAGGCATTGCAGGCCGTGTTATACAACACAGTTTTGGAGGCACAAAGGATTATAAGCGACTGGGATGAGGCAAGGGTCTTTTATACAAGACAATCAAGCCAATGACCAACTGAGGTTGGATAGATAAGAGCTGATCCACGGCTTTGTGCCACAGCTATCGAGGCCTAGGTGGTCAGTTCTTACTGAGGTTCGAGAATTCCTGACAGGGCGGGCGGGGAGTGCTGCTCAGATAAGTATGGCTGTCAGATAACGGGTTTAGCAAAGCGAGAGATTTATGCCATACGGAGCCGATACGCTACTTGCCTGATTTTTTTGAGCGAATTTTGCTCCAACAATAATGATTCCTGAACCTCTAGCAACTCTGAAGTACAACGACGGGAGTAGCAGATACTAGTAGGGCCAGATTCAGATTTTCTGAACGAACAGCCAAATTACCTCGAGTCAACGCCTCTTTTCATCGTCGTTACTTCAAGCGTTCAAGACTCGGATAATGTTATCGCGGTCAAGGTCCTTCTAAAATCACTATAGCTTCTCTCTGGTTCCTTGATCATCGCCGACTTTAAGTGATTGAAGAAGCTCAAAATATGCTTTACCTATTTATAAAGCTGTGGATTACGGGATAAGTACCACTCGCCCAGTCAGTTTACCGTTTCTCAAATCCTCAAACGTTTCTACCGCCTTTGATAGAGGTCTCGTTTCAATGACAGGTGTAATCTTCAAAGCCTTCACCTCTGCCAACACCTCTGCCAATTCTTTCTTTGTTCCCCAGAAAATAGTCTTGATAATGAGCTCCTTAGGGGGGTAGAGGGGAAGAGATACTGAAGGTGCCCCAAGGCCGACAAGAAGAATTGTTCCTTGTGGACGGACGTGTTCCAAAGCGGATTGAAACGTAGCTGTGATACCCACAAAGTCACAAACAGTATCTATGATAAGATTATTCGAGGAGATTAGGGAGGCTAGATCCTCAGGTTTGGCAGCATAGTCTGCACCAACTTTGAGAGCGGCTTGGAAAGTTACATCACGCGTAGCTGAGACGATGACAGTCTTCGCCTTTTTCAGATTCTGCATCAATGGATATAGTTAACGTGACTGTCAATAACTGAATTGACGAACTTTGGCAATCTGGACCGCATTCATACCCAATCCACCGATTCCAATGATCAAAACCGTTTCACCAGCTTTCAAGTCCTTTAACGCATGGTAGCTTGTTAACACTGCGTCTGTAGAAACAGCTGCTACCGGTGGGGGAATCTCTTCTGTCGTAGCATTGACCGGTACAATAGTTCGCGCAGGAGCAGCCACATAGGGCGCATAAGAGCCATCAATTCCAAGTCCACAAGGTAAGTGCCGTCCGCAGTTATTGTCTGCACCGATAGAGCATTGCGGACAGTCGGGAAGATAGCAGGCATTTCTGGAATGGATAACAACGTATTGGTTCAGACGCAATTCAGGAAACATGAAAGGAACGGATTCGCCGAGAGCGACCAGTTCGCCGGCTCCTGAAAAGGATACGAATATATGATTTAAAGGATGGAAGTAGGGTAGTGTCGGTAGCATCTACCTTCATGACCCATTGTATACCTGTGTAAAATTGAGTTGGGACATAAGCTATGAGGAGGCGGAGTGCGTACGGCTTCGTGCTTGTGTTTTTGAACGACTTGTCGTAATGTAACACATCTGAATGGCACATCCCAGCAGCAAGAACTTTGACCAGGACTAGTCCAGCAATTGTAAGTAGAGCACATTATGAGAACAGTACCGAACCTTCATCGTGTGCAGGTTGAGGGACTGCAACTTTAGCGTGCGTTAGAGTTTGCGCGTTAGGGAACCATCGATAAGCGTCCATCTCTTCTCGCGGTGATATGTTTAAGGTCCGAGTGCTAGCCATCGTCGCTTTCAAGGGAAAATGTAAAATTGTGTGTGAGAATTGTAGTGGCCAGGAGAAGATGATCACAAGGCGCGTTCATTTTCATGCTTGGGAGTTCCTGTAAAGATCTGTGTATTGTGTTATCGAGTTTCTGTTTAGTTGTGTTGCGTTCCATCAAGCAAAGAGGTGGGACGGGCTGAACGGCCCGAGTCTTTCAAACGATCAATGAATGGAAACGTATAGTCATTAAAACAGAGTAGCACAGACAGCTAACCACTACGCCATTGAACCATAATCAGAAGCCTTTTCATCGTATGAATCTCCCCATTCCATCAATAAAGATTCCTGGACCTTTAGCAAGTTTGAAGTACAACAACGGGGAGTAGCAGATACTAGTAGTAGGGTCAGACTCAGATATCTTTTACGAACGAACAGCCAAATTACCTCGACGCCTCTTTCCATCGATTACTGCTTCAAGCGTTCAAATGTTCAAGACTCGGAGTCATCGCGGTCAAGATATAACTTCTCTTTGCATCCTTGATCATCACCGACTTTGTGACTGAAGAAGCTCAAGCTTGGTTTATTTTTGGTCCTTCCCTGGCCAGAGCAGATCAAGTGTGTAATATGCTTTACCTATCTATAAAGCTGTAGATTACGGGATAAGTACCACTCGCCCAGTCAATTTACTGTTTCTCATATCCTCAAACGTTTCTACCGCCTTTGATAGAGGTCTCGTTTCAATGACAGGTGTAATCTTCAAAGCCTTCACCTCTGCCAACACCTCTGCCAATTCTTTCTTTGTTCCCCATATATTAGTCTTGATACTGAGCTCCTTAGGGGGTAGAGGGGAAGAGATACTGAAGGTGCCCCAAGGCCGACAAGAAGAATTGTTCCTTGTGGACGGACGTGTTCCAAAGCGGACTGAAACGTAGCTGTGATACCCACAAAGTCACAAACAGTATCAACGGTGAGATTGTTGGAGGAGATTAGGGAGGCTAGATCCTCAGGTTTGGCAGCATAGTCTGCACCAACTTTGAGAGCGGCTTGGAAAGTTACATCACGCGTATCTGAGACGATGACAGTCTTCGCCTTTTTCAGATTCTGCATCAATGGAGATAGGCGTTGGCGTGACCGTCATTTCAATAACCCAATCGACGCACCTTCGCAATCTGGATCGCATTCATACCCAATCCACCGATTCCAATGATCAAAACCGTTGCACCAGCTTTCAAGTCCTTTAACGCATGGTAGCTTGTTAACACTGCGTCTGTAGAGACGGCTGCTACCGGTGGGGAAATCACCTCTGTCGTAGCATTGACCGGTACGATAGTTCGCGCAGGAACAGCCACATAGGGCGCATAAGAGCCATCAATTCCAAGTCCGCAAGGTAAGTGGCGTCTGCAGTGATTGTCTGCACCGATAGAGCAGTGGGGACAGTCGGGAAGATAGCAGGCATTTCTGGAATGAATGACAACGTATTGGTTCAGACGCAATTCAGGAAACATGGAAGGAACGGATTCGCCGAGAGCGACCAGTTCGCCGGCTCCTGAAAACGATACGAATATATGATTTAAAGGATGGAAGTAGGGTAATGTCGGTAGCATCTACCTTCATGACCCATTGTAAACCTGAGTGTAAGATTGAGCTGGGATATAATCTATGAGGAGGCGGAGTGCGTACGGCTTTGTGTTTGTGTGTTTGAACGACTCATCGTAATATAACATATCTGAATGGCACATCCCAGCAGCAAGAACTTTGACCAGGACTAGTCCAGCAATTGTAAGTAGAGCACATTATGAGAACAGTACCGAACCTTCATCGTGTGCAGGTTGGGGAACTGCAACCTTAGCGTATGTTAGAGTTTGTGCGTTAGGGAACCATCGATAAGCGTCCATCTCTTCTCGCGATGATATGTTTAAGGTCCGAGTGCTAGCCATCGTCGCTTTCACGGGAAGATGTAAAAGTGTGTGAGAATTGTAGTGGCCAGGAGAAGATGATCACAAGGCGCGTTTGATTTCATGCTTGGGGGTTCCTGTAAAGATCTGTGGACACTGGACGGTGTTCTCGAGTTTCTGTTTAGCTGTGTTCCAACTTCCAAGACTTCCGTCAAGCAAACCGTGCGACGGGTTGAACGGCCCGAGGATTTCAAACTCAGACGATCTTAGTTAGCTAACCCTGTACTTTTCTTGCTTCGTTCTCCACAGAGACCGATGCTAATGAATGGAAAACGTATGGTCATCAAAACAGAGTTGCACAGACAGACTGGAACTGCAGAAGTTTGAAATTTGGGTAGCAGGTTTTTCACTTTGAAACTTATTCTGCATCGTCTGAAACTGATCGATTTTGAGCTTTCCCTGAACTCTTTGACTGTGGTCGATACAAGGCAGGTTCAAGGTAGCCCTGCTGTACTTTTTGCCTTTCCACATATGTATGGATATACATATGTGGAAAGGCAGACCAGGCCGCTCTGAAGATCCCTTCGCTGAGACTAAAAAGATTACACACCTATAATTGTAGCCAAGGCAATCGTCTCGCATGCTATACGAGTAAGTACATCCTTGCAAAATTATTCATGTTTTTTTCTCAAGAATGCTCATTCTCAAATACCGAAAATACCTCCTCCGAGAAACATACAACACAACCCAACACAACCACTCAGCATACACAATCCTCACAGGTACTCACCAAGATCTCTTCACTGCATCACATATTTACTGATGATAAGATGCCGTAGATACCTCCGCAAGAAAAAAATATAAAATCCACTCATCGTTGAGATACATGAATCTCTAATCAAGCATGGTCGTCACTACCCTCCGAGCTGCTCGTCTTCTTATTTCAAGTGGTTCTGAAATCATTCAAAATGGGGCCGTGGTTGTACAAGGCGATGTGATATCTGCGTCGGGACCTTGGTCCACGATCCAACCTATCTTACCAGCGAACACCGAAATTTTGGACCTGGGGGATGTTACGCTAATGCCTGGGTAGGTTTTTGTTATGTCACCTTTCGTGGTGTGTCGTTGCTCATGTTTCATTATTTCAGGCTTTTCGATTGCCACGTTCATATTTCGATGGATCCCACTGCGTTTGCGACTACAGATAATATGGCTCTTGGAGAGGCACAACTGTATGACCGAATGCAAACGAACCTTCTCAAAGTCCTCGATGCCGGTGTGACAACGATTAGGGATCTTGGGGCCCCCGGCACATCTTCAACAACGTTGAGAGAACGTATCAAAACTGGATTAGTTCCAGGCCCACGGTATGTATATGTACTAGTATCTCTTTCATTTCAATCTTGTCTTACTACTACTCCTACATTGAAAGACTCTTGAGTGCCAATGCGCCGATTACTGTACCAGATGGACATGCGTGCTCATGGGGCGGTATCGCTTCAGGTGAAGTTGGCATCATGTCTTGGTCGAGTTTTACTCAAATTTTGTTATTGAAGGTGTCGAAGAGTGCCGCAAGGAAGCCAAGAAAAGAGTGCAGGAAGTAAGCCATTGATCTCCCTTCGGCTCTAGATAAGCTTTATTGACCATCCGGTACCAGGGAGTCGATGTGATCAAGGTTATGTCCACCGGTCAGTACTCGACCCACATATATAAATATCCGTCGTACTTGGATCTTACCTTTGAGTGTATTGTAGGAGGGTTCCTTACCCCCGGCTCCTCACCTGATAAGGCGCGTTACTCCATCGAAGAGCTAAGCGCCATCGTAGAGGTAGCCAAAGAGGCGCGAGTTCCTACCACAACTCATGCCACTGGAACCGAGGGAATCGAACGGGCTATCGATGCGGGCTTTGACTGCATAGAGCATTGTGCTTGGAGTGTAGGTAAGCGTCGTACCTACATATCAGCGTTATGTCGTGCGGTCTTTCATATATTCTATACAGAGGGCGGAACAAAGTTCGATGACGAGATTGCCAAGAAACTCGTCGCACGAAAAGTCGCCGTATGTCCGACAATGAATACTGCCTGTTTAGAGAAGGACTACTTCTGTCCTTGGGATGCCCGCGAGCATGTTTTGAAAAACCTTACTAGGTTGCGTGAACATGGCGTTCGAATGGTTGTCGGTACCGACAATGGGATTGGTGCGTATACTAACTCCTCTTTGGAGGGCAATCTCTCACTCCGATCGTCCAAAATCATAGGCTTGTGTCCGTTTGAGAGATACGCTGATGGCCTCTCTGTTCTTCTTGAGGCTGGCTATACATTGAGAGAAATCATTGCATCAGCGACTGACAGGGCCAGTGAAGTCTGTGGATTGTCTTCTGTCACGGGAAAACTTCTTCCTGGTTATTCTGCCGATGTGGTCGCATTTGCAGGAAATCCGCTTGAAAGTATTGAGGCTTTTTTCATGCCGCGCTTTGTCATGGTAAAGATTTGAACCCATCTCCGTCTCTTCCCCATTTCTCAATGATGTATATGCAGGCTCGCGGACGAGAACACAAACTTACTCCAATCCCTCCACCAGCTGATAACTCGGCAATGGCTGACTTCATTTCGAACACACTCAGGAAGGGCGCGGGTCTTCCCGCACATTAAAACATAGAGACAAACGCCGTTCACGTACTTTCATGATGAAACTTAGGTGGATTCCGGCGGCTTTTCTATGTTACCTCTCAAACACAGGAAAGGCAAACAATGTCTAATTATATACCAGTGGCCATGAGGGGCTTTGTTTACATCTTCCCCAGCTATTGCGATGATATTATACCCAGTTTTATCGAGTTTACATAGAGTGTTCATATATTTTCAGTTACGTGACTACATACATGCGTCAATTGTACGAACAAGGAAATGTGCTTTTACTTTCAGAATAGGAGGTGATTCGCCTTTGGGGAAGGAAGAATTTCGGACTTCATCCTTATTACCCGTGCCTCTCATACTAGATACTCCACACAGATTGCCATGGTATACCCAAGATTTCATTGGGCCCAAACTTATCCTCTCTCTCACACCAAGGTAAACTTGCTATCTGAATTTTCACATCCGGTAAGCCCGTTCCATTCTCATTCTCTTCATAGGTGCTATCGGTGGGTGCATCAAATACGAAATCGGCGAAACACGTGTTCTTTCAAAGGTAGCTCCACCAGGTTATAGTAGCTTGAACAGCAGCGACATACTACGACAAAGGAGTGTTTGGTTTTGGTAGGTCGTCACTAAGCAATGGTGGACACGAACTGGAGCTTGTGTAGAGCATAGATCATCTTGTTCCTGGAGGCTGCGAGTGACACCAGCGTGAATCCAAGATGGTATGAATAGATGTTAGTCTCAACCCTCCCGACGATTTTTTCTCGATCTATGACACAAGTAGACGAACGAATCAGCTCTGTAGTGATTTTTTTTTGGGGGGAGGTTGATTTGTTTAGAAGACAACCAAATTACAAAGGCGGTTTAGTTCTAGAACGCTTGAACGCAAGAGTAAGGTTTTAACAGCGAGATTTTTGTACCTACTGTGCGAGAGGATTTAATGACTCTAAGTTCCAAACTTTCTCGTTGATAGTGATGACTGTAACCAGCCGACCGATTTCCGGGTCCGGACTTCGTACATTAGAGTCGAGAAACAATGCCATATTATTTTACATACTTACTACTAGGTGCTACTAGTAAGAAAATAAAAACCTCGGAATTAAGGCCTTGACTACGGAAACTGGAAACTTGAAATTAATTGGCACACATCGGAAAACAGAAAGAATATCAACTTGCAGGACCGTTCACTGTAGGGGTGTAAACCAATTCCCTTTCGTTCCGCTAAATTCTGTGGTTTCCTGAGATCCCGCATACACTGGAAACAACAACAAAAATCTCTTCAATTCTTTTGATCTTGGTGCGAGGGCAACAAAGTCACCGCCGAACTGCAAATACTCCCGTTAGCTGGTTAAATCTTATACAAATCAAATACAAACACTTCTTGTCGAAGCTAGCTTCCAGGTGTAGTTAACCGTCCAGTATGTGAGCCACGTACGATAACTAGCAAAAATACTTGAATTCCATGGTGCGAAGTATTCAGTAAGTGCCGATATCGACAGCTTTGACATACCTTAATGAGACAAGAATCATGGGAATCCGAAGAGGGAGATCTTTGAGCCATTGCCGTAAATAGCATGCTATGCACAGACAAAGACGTGAGACGTGGCCCGCCGTGTTGAATGGGCTCGGATGGCGGGGCTCCCGTTGTAGTTGTGGTGGGCATTTGCATATGGCGTCTGTGGCACATTGTGTGTAGCACGATGTTCCTCAATTGGTTTCCTTCAAGTTCCTTCTGATTTATGACAGACAGAAAAGCAGGTAAGGATGAATTCAATGACTCCTTGACCGTTCACACTTGAAGCTTACTGAAAGGATTATAACACGGAGGTACTCTGGCATTCTTGTCTGAAAGTGTGTTAAGTAACTGCATCTCCAAGAAGAGAATATCGCCGGGAGGCAAAGCAATGCAAACTGCACGCACTAGAAAAGAGATAAGTGCTTTGGTCGTGCAGCTGTAACTGTAGATGACACACTATTCGAGTTGGGCCGGGACCACAATTGCAAGACACTAAATAACGAAGCTAATTTTAAACTCAAAGCTGAACTTGGACCCGATATACGGGTTCCCTCAGATATACCGGATAGCTGTGTTGCTACCTCAGCAAGTAAGATTCCGTCTAACAGGTTCTAACGTGTTGGCTGACTGTACTTACTTGCTTCAATTCTCCTCATCCAGGGTCCGAATCGCACCTTTCGGCGATATATAGCTATTTGAATGGTATATCAGAAAACAGTTTTAACAGGAAACCTGTCCAGACGAGGCTAGACGCTCGAGCAATCGAGAGACTCCTGTACGTAGAGGTAGTTTGTATTTACTGAAGTGATCCGCCGAGGAAGAGGGGCAAGAGAAAATCCAAGTGGTGGTTGGTACGCAAGAATTAAACGCCCATGCAAATGGGGCTCAATTTCGGCAAGTGAGATTAGATTTGTGATCCAGTGTGCCTTCTCCTTCTCCTTCACCACCATGGCCCTCAATTACAACTTGAATACCTATGTTACCGTTACTTTGGAACCTAACTCTCCGTTCTTCAGTATGCCTTCTTCGCTAACTGCCGTTCATCCTGCTATATCATACGTCGGTCAAGTTGGACAATTACAAGATGTTCAACTCGTGAGCGTATCGAAAGATTCGGAGGCAATAGACGATATCCTGACATTACTCAGGAATTCACAAGGCATCTCTGGTGTCAATATTCAGGAACTGAAGCAGCGCACGAAGAGGGGCGATGATGAGTTGTAATGATGAGTTGTAAATCCGTCGATGCCTTGATACACACGTAGGAGCTCTCTGATTTTCTCTTTTTTTACTTACTTTTCCTAATGCGGTTGTAGAGCAAGAGTTCTCCGATCTACTAAATGATCCGTACAAAGAGAGCTCCCGTTAACATATGAAGTGTTCCCATGTGTTGCAACGCATCATTATCTTTATCCGATCTCTATCCAATCTCCAGAACGATGTAACAAAAGCCGCTCTTTCCATAGAGTTCAATGAAATGCGGACCACAGTCGCTCCAACTAAATCCTAATTAGAGACCTCTCGTTGCCCAGGCCTCAGTCTCCCAGGTACTTCAGTACTCAATATTCAATCTTCAGGATCGGCAAGATCGAATCCAGATCATGACTACATCAGTTCACAATGGTGGAAGTTCCCGGTAAACAAGAAACTAAACCCGTATCTTGGCCAAAGTTCTGTGAATCTGCGAAGATGAGTGTGAGTGAGATTCGGGTCTGGCCAGCGAATCATGAAGATTACCGGCTTGTTGTTGTACGCCGACGAACCAAAGTTTGTTGACTGCACGGATAGGTTATAACGTTAATACTCAAATACTCACTTGAGCCTGCCAGAGCCTGCCTTGAGCCTACCCAAAGCCTACCTGAACCGCGTAAATCGGTATGGCTTTACCTTGACCAGCTGATCAACCTTTTTAAGTTCATCATATACGTATATCGTAGAGTATTTCTACCATTATCCCTCGGACAGTGCTTGGCCAGTTCAAAAAAGAACGCGAGTCCGCGACGCGCCTGCGTCACAGCACATGACCATTAGCGCTCACCTATTACTCATCTCTCGCCAACGTCCAACACCAGAACCACTTTGACGGTGTCAAATGTAATTCCATAATTATCCTGCATTAATTTTCCCTTGTAGTACACATATGTACACATGTGCAACTTTTTGTTGCTTTTTCAAGTTTTTGTAACTTTAAGTAGATTATTTTTTGTGGAGCTCTTGAGCTCGTGATGCAGCGTTGATGCAGCGTCACCGTTTCCCATTTCATCATTTCTACCTACTTTCGTCTATCTTCATGACCGATTTTGTCAACAAAGTAGTTGACGCTGTACACAAGGCGAAAAGTCATATTCATGAAGGCGCCCATGATCTTGCCAGAGTCAAAAAGGACAAAGATGTCAAGTTAAATGATCCTTGTGTCGATGTAACAGTAAAGGTGAACATTCTGTTTAGCTTCGCGTTTCTTGACTTGACACTTGGTAGTTTACTAGTGCCTCTGGAATTCCAAAGATGGACGTTGTGGGTAGTGCCGATCCCTATTTTGTCGCTAAGATTAACGATAATGTTTCGATGGTGTTCGTTTATACTTGTTCACATCATAAACCTTCGCACAAATCTGACGTTCTTGAGCTTTTTCAGATCAACTGTGAAGAGCAGATCGCTCACACCCGAGTGGAACGAAATCTGGAGAGTCAAGAACGTTCCGAAAACATCAGAATTATCTGTCAAAGTTCTCGATAAGGACACTGATGCCCCTCGTCACGATGACTATATTGGCAAGTTCAAGACGAGTATAGACGCAGGGGTTAAAGAGTGTGATATTGAGGGACCCTGTTTCGAAAGGACAGAGGAACGTTCCGGCTAGAGGTACAACGATGTACCCGAAATGCTATATAGTGGAACTAATGCTTTTGTAGATTGAAACAACGCCCTCTATTGATCCTGCAGAACCCAGATACCTTTTCGATGGTCCTATTCGCTACTCGAGACATTTTTCTCCAACAGTCGGACGTTTGACAAATCTCGATGATGCCCGTCTTTACTCTACATGGAAAATGTATCTCGTTGGCGTCCCAATCTACTTTGGGGACGTGTTTCAGCACTGGAACGTCGACTACAAAGCAGCACAGAGTATTTTTGGGTCAGGACCAACGTCCCTCACGATCCGCGCAAGTATTCATGCTGGCCACAAGATGCTTTATGCTCGCAGTACGTCCAATGGTTTCGGTATTATTGAGTCGGCTGAGGATGTGATGAGGCTGTTTGAAGACGAACGCCCATCTAATCCGGACAAGGACCAGCTGGAAACTAAGGAGGAGGTTGATACAACAGTAGTTCCCACAAAGGAGAGCCTCGTTACTCACCGCATTAAGCCTGCTGTGTATACATACATCATATCCGGCGAAGACGACTCCCTCCGTTTTTCCGAGACTGGTGCTGCTTTCTTTGTCGATTTCGCATCCAAGCATGCTCTCCATGCCAACTGTGCTGAGCAAGTTCGCTATTCTGGTGAATTACATTTACGACCGCGTGCGAAAGATGGCTCTTGGTGCGGCTGGCAAGGTTTCGATGACTCCATGCCCGATGCCTCAGTCAACTGGGAGGTGCTAATCGACAATAATTCTGGCACATATTCTCCAGACAAGGCAATGCTGCCGACTCTGAAAGCACTTATTGACCGAAATTTTCCTGGATTGGGGGTACTGGCTCTAGACAGGGAGGACGAGGAATTGAAGAACAGTGTGGATGCGTGTCGAGATTATGAACAAAAATATCGTGGTGTAAAAACAGATTAAACTGGAGCATTTCAAGTCGTTCAGAGCCAAGTGTGTTAGGTTGAGCCAGGGGAGTACTTATGATGATGATGAAACGTTTACTCGCACCGTGTTTCTAGGAGTACCCACGTTTGTTACCCGGTGACCTTTTCTGTATCTTAATTCCTGCTGCTAATCCGATTCTACATATGTTTTCAGCCTCGCTAGAGACAAGATATTGCAAGCTGACTTGTACGACTGTAAGTCCCCATCACCTCGGTCTTCGGTTCGCTCATGAGAAAAACCTTTTGGACAGCTAGCGCAAGGTTACAGCTCTGACTCTCAATGTGTTGAACTAATGGCTGTACTTTTGCGGGCCCGCTCCTCAACCTGTTTATATTTATATTTTTCATGCGCGCTTCACAAGGCCCTCACCCACGGTAAACACGAAGCATCAGAAATGAAGTCAGGAAAAACATAAAGGATGTCCTGCATGCAAATAACGCTCATCATACTTATCGATGACAATAGGCTGCAATTTCATACAAATAAAGGATCATACAAACAAGGTAAGCTGGGCTTCTTTGATGCTTGTTTCTTTTTACAGCAAGTTTGGCGCCCGTCTGATATTCCTATGTTCCTTGTAGGACTCAGAACGCGCCGACATCTACGCAACTATAGTGAGCAGTACTGAACGGTACCAGGTAATTTCCGTGTTTGAAAATTATGACCTTTGAGTTGCAAGATTACAGGAATTTGGACGGAAACTTATGGCAGTCCAAAAAATCTTGTACTGGGTATATGCGGCTCGCCACATCCACTATGACTCTTTTTTTCAAAGCGCTTATATAAATCACAAATTCAAGCTCCGTTGCCTCGAGGATTTATAAAACCCACAGTGTTTTTTTTCGAAACTCAAGATGGGTTCCCCTGATCCCACCAGTGGCGTCGATAAACAGCCAGTAAAGAATGCTGGCCAAACTAAAATCGAAACTCTACAGCTGGGGGTTTACCGTGTCTGGATTGCAAGACAGAATTCGCGGTTGTTTGCACTTGACCTCTCTGGGACTCTAGAATCGTGGCGTAAAAGTATTACGGTGGTGAAGCGACTCGTTGGCGAAGTTCTTAATATTGTTCCTAATTTGGTCTTTTTGGTGGCCCTCGCCAAGATCTGGGACTCACTTGAGGAGTTATGTCTCTGGCATTGGAGACTCGCCTTCTGAAAATTGTATGTGATCGTACTTCATTTTTCGCTCGAACTGCCCCTCAACGACATTGGTTCCAGATTGAGATAGGTATCGTTTCGAAGGATGGGGTAGATGCTAAAGTCATGGTTATGGCCGTCCTGGCCAGGATATTATTTGGGGTATGCTCTTCTCTGGTCTATCATTGGAGGTCCGTATATGTTTTCGGGTCGTCACGTATAGTACTTAATGATCACTTTACTAGTAAGGGCGTGGAACCTCGAGCTAAAAGTCGGGTCGTACATCACTACGACGATTTTTTGCTGTCGGGTTGGCTGTTTTCATTCATGTCCGGTAGCAGACACTGATACAGATGATTTACAGTGAGACTTAAGATGGACCTTCCTTCACTTTCAGGTTGGACACGAAGTACATACCGGTTGGAATCGCTATGCTCACAGTCTTTCCCTAGATAAAAGTGACCATCACGTTTCTTCTGGGTCACCGTGGTCAGCTTTCATGGCCCTTCTGGGATTATGCACAAAGCTATTCGCTGTAGTCAGTCAGCTTGGTTTGATTTCCCACACTGTTCGGTCTGGAAACCATGGAATGATATTCGCCATACTATGTATTGGAAAGCCTCTGGTAAGGTTCTTTCAACAAGATCTGTGGTCAATTCGTGAGCACTCTCATTCTCACACTATCCAGCTTTACTTGTTAAAGACGTACATACAGCACATATTGCGGAGACCACTAATACCGACTATCTCAGAATGAAAGCCTTACTCCGTCTCGAGGAAAAAGAGTATAGGTTGGATATATTGAGTGGCGACTTGGTACAGTACATCATATCTGGTGTGTTCCTCCGCCACGAGTCGCTGCTATCTACCTTTTGACTTATGATTCCAAGAATTCCGAAAGGCTCGAGAAGGTCTCGGAGAAATATCTACGGATTGGCCTGGGTCGCAGTATTGGGAACAACGTGGTCCTACTACAAATCTAATTGCCAGTATTGCGGGAGACCTTCCATTGGTTGGTAGGATTGACTTGAAAAAACTGGTGTACTGATCAGCTTTTTAGATGTATTACGCTGCTGTTGCTCTTTTCAAGCCTGCTGCGATGAGTTTATCAACTATTGCATCACTCCAACAATCAGCTGTTCTTTTGCGTTGGCTGTTTTGGGATATTTTCAACCAGGCAGACGTTCTCCGTCAAAACATTAACTCGTGTACAGCAACTTTACGATTTGGAGAAGACTGTCCAAGTGATCAATGACGGTGATATTCCATATCCATCGAGAAAGAATCTGAAAAAGGTATGGCGCTCGAGCTACGGTACGTCCTTTCGTCCTGCTATGGGTATAGTCGATGTGTTAATGATTATGATGTAGAAATGTCACCTTCTCGTATCCTGGAACCAAAGAAAATGCGAAAGTCCTGGATGACGTATCATTCAAAATCAATCCTGGGGAACTTTGTGTTGTTGTAGGATCAAATGGAAGCGGCAAGTCGACTTTTGTAAAGCTTCTGACTCGTCTCTACGATGTCAACGGGGGGAGTGTACTTGTTGACGGAGAAGATATTCGCCGCTACAAGATAGCAGATTTACGACAAACAATCGCTACATTATCACAGGACCACTTGTTATTCCCTCTATCACTTGAAGAGAATATTGGCCTTGGATATGCCGAAGGCATGATGAACATGGACTTCATTTCGGAGGCAGCGGAAATGGGAGGGCTTCTGAGGTTTTGGGGAAATTAGATAAAGGCTTGGAGACTGTTTTGGATCATTCTGGTCTCCAATATCGTGTCAATGTCGACGAAAACACAGAACTGGACACAGTGTACAAGAAGCTCAAAAAAAGTGTGGAAGTATCCGGTGTGTTTGCCTTCTCCGTTCCATATCACTGTCCATTATTTGCTTACTCCATCAAATATAGGTGGTGAACGACAGCGCCTTGTAGCGTAAGTGGTAGCCTTCGTAATAGATCCACTCATTTATCTATTTATCTAGCTCTCGGACCTTCATGCGGTTCAAATCCAAGAAAATTAAGTTTGTGGCCGTTGATGAGCCAAGCTCTGCTCTTGACCCTGAAGGTGAATTAAAGCTTTTCAACAACTTAAGGGAAGCTAGGGCAGGAAAAACCATGGTCTTTGTCACACATAGGTTTGGACATTTAACGAAATATGCGGACAAAATATTGTAAGTGGTTGTCTACCATCCTTTTTTTTGCGTTGGTTGTGACTTCTGAGTTAGGTGCATGAAAGATGGTAAGGTGGCCGAATGTGGAACCCACGAAGAGCTTATGCGCAAAGAGGGCGAGTATCACAAGATGTACAAAACCCAAGCCGAGGCATTTCAATGACGATCTAGTAAATGGTTCTTGAATTTTACAGAATCAGATATAAATCTTGTATCAAAGAATCAGTTAGGACAGCTAGATCACTACTTAGTCAAAATAGAGAGATAAGAAAGTTATACTTTCACACTGTGTTGAGTTGAATAAAACATACTGTCCTTATTTTGCGAGGCATACGCTCTGCATGAGGTTGAGAACCCAGACAGCCTGAGCGCGTAATTAGGACTCTGTCCTGACTCCGATCCAAGGGAGCAAGCGTTTGCGCGGCGAGTGATTCTATTGACAGTGAGTCACAGTTCTGGATTGAATTTCTCACTTAAACCCTTCGATCCCTTGACGGGGACTACCTCAGATCTACCTACCTGGATCGCTTGCGGAGACGTCCGGGAAGTAAAAAAGGTATATTGAGCTGGTTCCCCGGTCCATGTTTATCGGAACACTCGAAGGGGACAAATGGTATGCGTTGAATCACGACCACCCAAGCATGTATCAATGTACACCCTGAGAACCAACTGGCCATCAAGCCAGTACTACTCTATATATGCATTAAAAGCTCTAGACAATTGTCAAGGCAGTGTTTTTTTTAGCAGTATGTAGATTGCGCCAGATAGCGTACAAAGATAAATTTGTAGATCGTATTGGGGTGGGAGAAAGGTCATGAGAAAACTAGATGCAAAACCGGCGATATAAACGAGAAGAGTCTGCCTTTAGGAAAGACTTTTCGGAAACAAACTAAGCAGGAAAAAATAGAAGCATGCCGATGGGAGAAGAGCAGAAAACGGTAGCCACGGATAGATGGATGCAGTAACAAAGGGACTACAGCAGTACAGGTCAACGTCAAGACGTTGAAAGGAACCTATGAATTAGAAACTGGAGGACCAAAAACGAGAATCAAAAGCAAGTCAACAAGGATACATACGGAGCTGAAGTCTAGATTTTCAGTATACACATATACAGAGGAGAAAGCAAACAAACTCCAGAGCGCACGAAAGAGATCAGGCAGGCAGTCAAGCTCCAGCTTTGACTACAGCTTAATCCCTTACTCCCGACACATACTCTCCCTACAGATCGCATCAACTGTCATTGGCCACTCTGAAAATCACCGAATCCCTTCAAGTTTAGCCCAGCACCAAGTCCGAGGCTATCATCGTCATCATCCTCCAGGTCATCCGCCTGATCATCAACGGTCACGCATTGCCAAAGTGGGGACCGAGTATAGGGTCTCGACCCGCCAGGCGGAGAGCACAATCCATGGTGAACACTACCAATTTGCCTGGACGTAAATCGTTCAGTTGAAGCATCTCGCCTTCTGAGAACCATCCTGGCTACAAGCTGAGCCATACTCGTAATCGATCTTTTCTTCTTTGATACTTTCTTCGAGAGTTTAGTCGAAGCCTCCGATGAGTTCATGTGAGAAGAGTTTTGTTGGGACGAGGATTTTTCAGTTATGGGCTTCGACTCTCCAAACAATGTTAAGGATACCAGCGCCCCGATCTCCCTGCACCGCTCCTTCTGCCGCTTTCGTGACGACCGAACATCAAATTTCTCTTGCATCTGCGGTACGGTGATCTTAACATCAGGGCTTATGTTCCTACGCTCTTGTTCCTGCAGGGACATGCTCATCTCGAGCTCGTGCTCTCGACATTTAGCAGCCTTCTCTGCCACCTGTGCTTGCCGACGTAGAGCAAGAAGTGCACGCAGATCGTCCTGCAATTCTGGATGAGACATGAGAGTAACGTATTCAGGACCGAGATCTGCTTCTCCGAGGTTGAATATCCGAGAATCGAGGGACTCTAATAATATATCGGGAGAGGAGGAGATGGAGGATGATGAAGGAGATGGTAGTGACATGGGAGCATGTTCATTATATTCGAAGTCCACATCAAGTAGTAGAAGGCTAGAGCCGGGAGCACTAACGGCGATGGTAGAGTCGGTGGTAGCGTCCAAAGTGGAAGACGAGGGGTCCCAGTCGCATTCCGATGAGAACAAAGACGAGGCTGTTGGCGGCGGCATGGGAGATATGTTCACACCAGGTGCTGGAAATGAAGCCAGCGATAAACCTAATTCCGCTTCGTCGTTGTCCTCCTGAAGGTCAAGAGTTCTCACGCAAGGGGACTGAGAACCAGGTGCGCCACCATAATCACCATAATGGTCAAAATAGCTGGAATAGCCATCGAGATCGAGCTCCCGATGAGCTATTAACGGTGAACTCGGGTAAGGGAAATCCCCGAGTTGCTCAGAAACGATGCCAGGCAGAAAATGGTCCATGCTATATTCACACAAAGACTGAAGGTGACGTTGGTCTTGATGGTTATGAGAAAGAAATTCTTGTCCAACATCAATATATCCCAAGGTAGAGTATAAAGAGTGTGGCGTCCATGGACACTTATCTTCTTCGAACATACTAGAAGGAGATATAGGTGACTCGTCTTCTTCGAGGAGCAATGTTCCCAAAGGCCCCAAGTCGAAAGGTGCAGTGGATTGCGCCACTGCGTTGGCTTCGTCATCGTAAGCATCGTGTGGGTTCGCAATGAACTCTGGAGATAATGGTGACAGTAAGTGCGATTCCTGCCCCAATGGAATGGTCTGGAGAGAAAGGGCCAGGTTATAACTGTGGATAACCTCCATGTGGCGTTCCAAAGCCAGCGGAGCAGAAATCAATGTACTTGTTTGATCATCACCAAACGGTAATTCCGTTGTCAATGTCGGTAGGGTAGGCGGAGGTGACAACGGAGGAGAGTGCGCGCGCTGAAAGACGACAGGTGAGTCAAGAACACCGCCTATCTGACTGGTGTCGATGTCATCCGAGTGGGCAGATAGAGAACCAGGAAGCGGAATACGTCGAGTGGCGTTGCTGTCGGTGTACGGGGGTGATGGATAAGGTTCCATAAGCTCATATTGTTCGTCATTTTTCGTTAAGATTCTTCCAGAGTCAGGATTTGTTGCGAAATCATCACCATAAAAAAAAGAAGCTGCAGACCCTACGCTGAGGACGTGCGCGCGATCAGAAAGGGACATGAACCTGATGATACAGGTTTCTTTCAGGATAAGATCAAAGCCAATTAGCTTGACGCACCAATTATAATTATGTAGACAAAAACTATACAACAACTTGAGCCAGAAAATCTGAGCCTGGGTATACTGAAATACCAGGTATCATAAGCATAGGACTGTCTTGGTGCTCGCTGCACTCGTCGACGAGGTCCTGAGCCACAATATGGGACTGGGGAGCTCTAAAGATGGTGGTGATAGAACAAGTCTCCACCTGTGATCAACGCTCAATGAGGCATCAACATTTTTTTCGGCGGTTCGGTCCGGAGGTAGTTGATATTTGTAATTACTTTACCGGATTATTTGTTTCCGCCGATCGAAGCCGATCGATCTCAACAATAAGGGGGTCGAGGAGCAGCCAAAGCGATGGATATTAAAGTGTTTTATCATGAAACTAACGTATTACTATATACATACCTTACATACATACATACAAGGTTTAATTGTCCATATTCAGAGCTGCCTGTTGAAAGCGGCAGCCTCCTCCTGCCTGCGGGTTTCTTCTTGCCTTCGTACATCCAAGGTAGGGAGGACCCTAGAATTGTTTCTGTCCTCGCGTTCGAACGCAAATGAACTTGAAGATGACTCGGAAATTACCCCTCCAGAGGGCGGCTTGGTTTTGGATGTGTCTACCTCCATCTCCTGGGGTTGTCCATCCTCTAGACAGTCCCGTATTGTCGTGAGTTCAATGCGAACAACAACGCCATCCAATGTGGAAGACTTTCCGGTGGATAAGTCGGGATCATTACCACGAAGCGCATGATAGAGAGCCTTTACGCCGCGAACCAAGGCCTGAAGAGAATCAGTCTCCTAAAAGCACGTATTTGTTTCCACACTTACAGGATCCGAGGCCACTAAAAAGGCGTATACAATTGCGCGACCGCCATAGAGGAAATCACCTGAGAACGTAGTTCAATGAGATTTTCTTCACGTCATCTCTGTCAACTTACTCAAGAGCAGGATATTATAATCCTGAATTGGGAGTTGATTAGTACAGACCGCATTGAAAAGACCACCAGCAAACTCACAGCTTGATTATGAATTCCGTCCGAAATTGTGGAGTGAAGGACTGTAAATATGCTGAGAAGGTTCACAAAACAAGATGCCAGCGGATACAAAACTGCGGTGAAAGATGTATACTATAAGCATAGGGAATCCAGATCGACGTGATAGATCTCACAGATGCGTAGAATAATCCGTCTATAACTGTTCGCGTGTATTACTTGGGGTGCGCTCGAGGTTGGCGTAGAGACAAAGACACGCTTGGTCCGTGCCTGTGCGGATACTGCATATTGGTGACTTAAACGCATGCTTCGAATACTAGTAACACACCTGATGCCTCAGTAAGAACAGTATGACTGAAACAGAAGCCACAATTTCCCCAAGAGCTGTAACAGCTGTCCATGCCACCTGGGTTGATATCTGGAATATGACCCCAAAATCAATCAAAAACAAAACAGATGAAATCATGTCCTTACCTGCCAAGCCAATCGCTGGATTTTGTTATCATTCTTGTACCAGCAATCCCTCTCCAGAGGGTCCCATCCATATTGATTTGCAGCATAGGCTGGAACTACCAGAAAAGCTGACATTACAAAGGAGACGATAACGTAAAACTTTTCCATTCTTTGGCCGTTGAAGTGGTAAAGAACGACGAGTCTGCTCGACGGAATGTCTTTGATATATTCAGATCATCAGTTAGGGTGGGACGCACTGAAGATTAAGGGCTATACAGAAAAGGAGAAAGCTCGAGAATTGTAAAGTAAACTAAAAAAATAAGCGATGTAAGTAAGGAGGCGGACCGATATACTGGACGAACCTGAAGAACAAATATTGAAAACCCGCAAAGAAAGCCGGGATGTGTCACGCTACCGCCTACAGCACTTGATATAGCAAAGATCATACTAATATTAATAAGATATCAGCTAGGCGCAAGTTCCGACAATGAAAAGCTCCTACTTCGCAAAGACTACTATCGTCACTATCCGAAAACTAACCCGATCGAGATATGGGCGTGAGGTGGGATGCAGCCATACTGCACCAATAACGAGCAAGACGAGAAAGCAGAGCCCGGATCCTACAGCAGAGGTCACACTCCACGATAAGTTGCTGGTAATTAGGGAGAACAGTCAGAGTCACAGCTTGTTAACGGGAAACAGAGTATTCACGACATCGTCTCCATATCGGAGGTGAATGTGAGATTCCCCATGTTGTGTGAGCTGTTGGAGTGTTAGGCGGGTCTGAAAATGAAGGGGATGGGCTGTAAACGCAGGATTAATGGAGCATGCTGCTGTTTATGAAGTCCCGGTTCTGCGGATGCCGGATAAGGAGCTTTACGGCGTGTGGTGGATGGTTCGAACACCGGTTTCTGAGTCCCGACACGGTCGACAGCTAGAATTTGGATTTGATCATGAGATAGAACTTAATCGTCTTCCTATGCTATTATCGGTCTGTTTTAGTCTGCGGGTTGCAATCTGTCCTCTTCATTCTGGCACTCCAGCATCTTTCATTTATACTAGCGCACGTAGCTATTCATACTGCACACCTCCACTGAAGCTATGCAGTATGCTCCACAGATGACAAGTTTTGGGAATAAGAGACGAGAAAACCTTATCATACGACATGGTCCAGATTTTCGGAAAGTGAGGAACCACCATTAAGGTGGGCATTCAGCGGAAAGTAAGTCACCGAAGGAAACGGGCAGTAAAGTCAATGCGTTAGATTAGTAAGGCAGGCGGCTCGTACGCTGCACTTAGGTGCCCATTGAAGCACCATGCCTGTCCACCTCGACTCAAGGGGTGTCAAGAGGTTTTATAGAGCCTGAGTGGAGATACAAAGTCATACTATGATGGGTTGGAACTTGAAAATAATTTGATGTAAGGTACAAGGAAGACAGTTAATTTCGAGCCTCGAGGCCCTGCCAACTTCACTTCTGGTCTGAATGCGAGGGCCACAGCTATAGACAGCCACATACCCTGCTCATCGGTAAATAAGCGCCTATTTCTACTTAGGAAGAATTTAAATGAGGCATCAATGAAGCTAGGTATTATCTGCTCGCGATCAGGTTAGCGAGGACTAGTAGTTTGGATCCTGACTCGCTAGCACCTGCGTCCGCGTAGTGATTTATCAAACTCGCCTCGTGTTGATACAGAGCAGTGTACCAGTAAAAAAAAATAACGCCTTTAAGTTTAATCTCGACTCTTTTCTTCTACTTCATCAGACTGAGCATCAGACTGGTTATCACCCTCAACGTTTTTGATAGGACCATGGAACCACTTCTTTGCCGACAACATCCACCAAGCTGCCGCAAAAAGAAAAACACCACCCATTATCACAATGGCATAGTCTGTAAGAATCGAGTTAAAAGTATGTACGAAGACACCAAAGATCCACGTACTCATGTCAGACCCTGTAGCATTCGATACCGGTGGAAAGAGCAGCACAACGATAATAAAGCACACCCAAACCACTGCAATCCAACCTATAGGCTTAGAAAACCGTCCCAGGGTAAATGGACCAGGTGTTATCTTCTTCCCGCCACCAATGACAGACAGGAAGATAGGCAAAGTGTACGATGTATAGAGACCAATCACTGCAGCACTGGAGATAGTCAAAGTTGGCTGGCAGCGTCGAGAAAACAGCGAATACATACCCAGCCAAGGAGTTTAGTGCAGTCTCCGAAAAGCCGACTACCCCATACATCCCCGAAACAATCATCACAAGCCACACTGCATTCACTGGCGTTTGCGTATGTGAGTTTATTTGCTTCCAGTAGCGAGAACCCGGTAGAGCGTTGTCTCTATCAAATGAGTGAGAGATTTGTTAACACAGTCGAAGCAACTGATAAACTATAAATCTACCGGGAAAAGGCGAATACTACCCGAGATGCGTCTACCCCTTGCGCGGCCCCGGTAACAAACTACTGCATTTCTAAATCCCACCTAAAAAAATAATCAAAGGACCTACCTGCACCACGATGACCAAGCTCCATATCGTTAGCATTCCTTTCTTGCCCAGTACATTCAGAAACACTTGTCCCATAGGTAACGGAAGGTCTGACGACACAAGATTGCTGATTGAAGGTGTAACGAACGATACAACAATCAAGAGGACCCATCCGAGGCCTGCAGTAGCCCCAACACCAACAAGTATTGCAATCGGAGCCACTCTAGCGGCTCCGGCTACTTCCTCAGAAATGTGGGCCGCGGAATCGTCTGAGGATGAACTATCAGTTTGTGTTACATTACGAAAAAAAGGACTAACACCCAGTGAGGGTCCACATGGGTGCAGTAAAAGCGAGTATAAATGCCCAACCATCTACATGGATTTGATAATGAGCAAAGGATTAGACTGAAAGTAGCTATTTCACTATTAGACCATCCGGTATTATTCTCGAATAATGTAAATGCATCTTTGGTCGACACTTTGTTGTCTGAAACGACGAGTAGAGCAATAATGGCAGCAACAGTGGTCCCAACTGTACAAGTAGAGTCAGTATGTATATTACTTCCTAGAATGGCATCCACTCGCCGTTTATTATCACATAGAAGAGGTTAAGACGAGCGAGGATGTTCGTCGCGGCTGAACAGACAACTCCGTGCGCGAACAGAATGGCAAGCAAAATCCCAAAAGTCGCTCCTGAAGACAACACAACTGCACCATCGGATGCCACAGAAACAGCGGTGGTGATCATCTGGGCACACGTGAAATCAATGGAGCAGACAAGGGAAGTTTGACCAGTGATATTAGCCCATCCTGGATGACAAGGATGAATGAATGACTAAGGGCAGCCAGATTTAAATACCTGTGATCCAACTTGCGAGCGCGGAATATTCAGGAGGGGCCAATTTAGCTGCGAAGTAATATAGCCCTGCACTTGTACTATGAAGGACCGAGGTGGGCGGAAACATTAATATATGTAATGATATCGCTCGACAAGTGAACTCACGGCATAGCAGAAGTCATTTCCGCCATCGAAAGCGCGACTGTCAGAACAAAAAGACTGGGGATGAGCCAGCCGAAGACCATTCCTGAAATCTCATGTGAAGCGCTTGAGGGAGAAAAATCTGCAGCTACAAACCGACATGTCCACCTGAAATTTCATGTCAAGCACTTGATAAGGGAATGAGGAAATCTTCATCCACGGACCACTTTCCAAACCAAACGATAACGTGGATGATACAGAAGCAATGACTCCCATTATTGAGAATGCAAATGCTACCGTCTCGATTAGCTAGTAGTACCCTGAATATTTTTGTAAATTGATCGTAATCAAGCCTTGAGCTCACCGAGAATTCGCGCTTAAACTCGCTTTTGTAGCCAAGTTTCGCAAGGAGGATGTCGTCCGCGTGCTTGAGAGAGATGCTGTCAATGTTTCCCGACGCGTCTTTGAATTTCTTGACCTCATTGCCACTCTGCATTGCTAGGAAAAAGAAAGAGGGAAGTATCCTGGAGTTATTCCAGGTTTTTGTTGTACATAAATAAACCCGGACATGAGAATGGTGAGATTTTTTTTACAGGATTGTCAAGGTGAGTTATCGTAAATGTATAGAGATAGGAAAGCATATAGAGATAGGGATAGGAAAGTATATAGAGATATGGAAGCATATGATGCTCACCCGTATAGACATATTGACCTGCAATAAGGAGTTTGACTTCATACTCGAGTCCAGCTGCAGAAAAAAGGAGATAAGTAGATAAGAAGCACAACTGACGTGGAATTTATGTTTGATTTCATCTAAGTAGGCACCGTCCAGCTTGAGAAAGTGCTAATCAAGTACTACAAACGGGGTTACAAGAAATCTCAGGCTGGCGCCTGTGTGTCAAACGCGAACAGCATTAGTGCACAACGAAAGTGAACCACTCCGTGAGGCGTAGAGTTTTAAGTTTAATTGGTTCCATTACAGTGTTGAAACCGGTCGGCTGGAGCTTGAGCTCGAGATCTTGTTGGAGCTGAGTCTGTTTTGCCCAAAAGTGGCAGGTCCAGTGCAAGTAGGTCTGACGCTGAGAGAGGTTGTAGATTGTTTTTGGACAACGGAGACTTGTTGGCCGGTTGAAAGGTTAGACGTGTTCTGGATTGTGTTTTGGAACGAGCGCTTATTTTTTGCATTGGGACGATAATTACAATTTCGGCTTCAAGTGCCGTCAAGTGCCGTGTCATTCTCTCCGTGTCGACGTCATTCACCAAATGACCTTCAGAGAAAACTCTGAGGCTTCTGACTGCTCTCCCCGGAAACGTCTTTCTCATCACCCGTAAATGCCTGCTAAGCGTGTCCTGATTGGTTTTGGCGTCGATGTAGATGCTGTCGCTGGATGGTGTGTATAATCCACACTTTGGATCAGAATTATTTCCCTTAACCCAAGATTCAGGCTTGGATCTTATGGCGGAGAAGGTAAGCGATTGCCTCCACTTCTTGCTCGACGACAACTTACACGTTATCCAAGATTCCCCCTCAGATATATCACGGGTAAAGCCACAGACAAATTTCAGTCGCAGGTAGATCTAATCACCAATGCCCCCAGGGAATGTTTGCAGGCGAAGTTGGTGTCCCTCGTCTTCTGAAATTGTTTAAAAAGTACAATATGAAGACAACTTGGTTCATTCCCGGTATTTCTTGCCTCGATACATTTCCTATATTCCTACTTAATCACCGACGATTGTAAGGTCATAGTCTGGAGACCTTTCCGGAGCAGATGGCCGCTGTACGTGATGCAGGGCATGAAGTGTGAGGCACGAATCTCATTATTCGAGGCGAAACTCATTGATTCCGTTCAGTGGACTTCATGGGTACTCCCATGAAGTAAGCACGCTTTCAGTACAAGCCTGCGATTAATAACTTTTTGCCAGAATCCTGTTGCGTTGACCTTCGAGCAGCAATGTGACATACTGGATCATACTTTTCAGCTTTTGACGAAGTTTAATCACGGTAAACCTCCCGTAGTAAGTGCTCTACTTTTTCTTACCACATGTGAGGTATTTACAGTGCTCTGGTTAGGGAAGCGTAGCACCTTGGTGGGAGACCAGTAAAGAGGGTGTCGACATCCTGATTGAGAAGGGAATAAAATATGATCATTCGGGGATGGGTCATGAGTGAGACTAGATCGTTGACTCTCCACTTGATTCGTTTGACTGGAATTGCTGCTTAGCTGTCAAGCTTATTACATGCGCGACGAAGACAGCTGGACAAAGATCGATTATAAGGCGAAAGCTTCAGCGTGGATGAAACCGCTACAGAGAGGCAAAGAAACTGGACTTGGTATGTCACTCCATTCGATCTCATAACGGAGCCTCTCTGAGAGCTATTTACACAAAGTTCAAATTCCGGCAAATTGGTGCGTTGGGCCCACCACTCGCTAGTACAATATTTAACAATATCCCTAGGTATCTCGACGATCTTCCTCCCATGATGTTCGCCAAGCTTTTCTTCCTGAAATATTACATGACCTCTCACGGTCCAAGTCTTTAGGTTCATCAAGTCAAGCCCTAACTCTCATGGCTGGGTTCATAAAGTCTTCGTCCGCAGAGACAGTTCTAATTCTACCTGTAGGTCCCCACTCGGGATGTCGAACAACTATGGAAGGATACGTTCACGTACTGTTATAGGTGAGTTATATGAATGGATTGTGATGACTTGAAACGATTGCGCGATAGGGAAGAGGAAGAGTTCATCTTTCCCATTACCATCCACCCAGATGTCAGCGGGTAAGCAAGTTGATATATCTCATGCTTCCATTCTTATCGCAGGACTCGTACTAGACGGCCTCATGTTATTCTCATGTTGGTGAGTTGTATATCCGGACTTGTATATCAGGACTGTGGAATGGCAGCGGAGCTAACGGGGAGGCGCTGTTGTAGGAGCGATTTATTGAATGGGTCAACACGCATGAAAACGTTCATTGGGTCCCAATGGCACAGATGGCTGATGAATTTAGGGCCAAGGTCAAACCAGTTAAGGGCGCAAAAATGCCTCGAGGGTTTACGGATGCGTAGACACCTTGACTCATGAAATAGCTAATAGGAATATGTCTATCCAGTCGTTTTCGTCTTCAATATATGCATAACTTTGAGAGTTTTCTAATCGTAGTACTAGTTGATGAAGAGCCCATGTGATGAGCCACACGCATGACCCCTTGTCCTTCCACTTTCATTTTCATATGTCACGGCGTTCCACCATTCCTTTATAGTATGTTTTGTTCAGTGTTACCGCTTATCTCATTCAAGCGATCGAACTTTTCCAGGCATAAGTCTTCCGATTCCAGCCCATAAGTAATGGCACATTTGCATGATGAGCTAGCATCAAATTCTGCTCGAGTAGAGGTCGAAACACGGTATGGAAAGGTGATTGGAGGTCGAGCAAGCAATGGTACTGCAGTGTTTCTTGGTGCGTTCCAATATCTATGTTCTTTGGATCGGGAGTTTTTGAGCCTATCGGTGTACCTACTTTAGAGATTCCGTATGCGCCACCCCCGTCCGGTTCGCTGACGCAGAACCCCTTCCGAACAACCATCGATATCCTCCTGGAGTGGAATATCTCACGGAATCTAGCTGTGAGCCAGTTCCAGACTCTGCTACCTATTCGGTAAAGCTGAAGGAGAAATTATTTAGACTGCTTTCAGCCCCACAATGATGGCCAGGCAGGCGGTAGGTTATAGCATTGATATTCGTCGGATCACACCTCTCACTTGCAGCTCAGACACCCCCTTCCCGGATAAAGTGGGATACGGAAACCCCACAGAAAATCCGTTTGTTGTATATTTTTGATACTCCGCATTCTCTAAGTGTCAATTGTAGGTTATTTTTGAACATTATCTGCCCACCATCATTTGATCCTTCCATAAACGAAACGGTTCAAGCCTTTCCAGTCAAAATATACATACATGGAGGGTAGGGAGTTTCTCAAGCTATGACTATCTTGTCCAAACCAAAAACCTATCCTCAGATTCTTGCAATTTGGATCTCCGCATGGTCTACGAGGCCAAGATCAATTCGTTTCTGCGGAATTCTCAGAGGTTAGGGTGAATATCGGGTACCGATTGTCTGCGTTTGGGTATCTTGCCTGTGACAAACCCCGATTGAACGGAAACTATGGGTTCAAAGACCAATGGCTTGCGTTGGAGTGGGTGAAAAAGAATATCGATGTTTTCGGTGGTAAATGCAACAAACTTGACATTTTGGAGGAGACTCACAAACTGGTGCCATAGGTGACCCACACAACGTTCAAATATTAGGTCTTTCTGCAGGAGCACATTCTGTACATCAGATCCTGCATCATGTATCCCGTTTGCCTGAGTCAGCAGAAGCTCCGTTTCAATCAGCTATTTTGATGTCTAATGCTATCGTGCAAGTCCCTCCCATCATTGAACACCAGGATACCTCTTAATACACCTCTGTTATAGAATGGCCCCCAAAACCCCTGCGGAGCTCAACTCTCAGTTCGAGGCGTTATGTCGTGCTCTTCATCTCGATCCTCATTCCCCGGACATTTTGAATACTCTCCGCGACACGTCTGTTGTTCCCGCATCAAAAATCTGCGAGGTTATCGAAACAGATGCTATTGGGACAGAATTTGGAACATTTCGAGGATGCGTTGACAACGTTTGGATGGCTTCTTCTCCCGATATAATGACTTGGCAGCGCTCGGGCCAGTTCGCGAAGAATTTGAAGGAAAAGGGCATTAAAAGTATCGTAGTCGGAGATTTGACGGAGGAGTGGTACCTCTACTCAATAGCGCACCCGATCTCATGTGCAGCGGATGTGGCACCTAATCTAGAGCGCTACTTTCCGGCGGAGGTGGTACAAAGGATGATGAAGATGTATCGTCAACTCGGAGATGATGCGGAGCAGGAGGAATGTGTTCGATTGTTTGGAGATATACTAAGCGATTGGCAAGTTCACCTCCCCGTTCGAGTACTCGCCCGGGATTTGCACCAAGCTGGATTTCCGTTTCTAAGGTATGAGATAGCTTGGACACCGGAGCAGATACGACCTGAAGGCGGTACGTGAATATGTCCTGATCAGATTGCTTGAAATTCACCCACAGATACAGGATATGTCACACATGGAGGCGATGGTTATCTATGGCATCTTCGGGTACCAGACTTGACCACAGATCAAGTGGAAATCGCCAAAAACTGGCTCAAACAGATAGACAAAGAGGTAAAGATATTGGAGAAAAATGGCCTACAATCACGAAGTGTGAAGGACATACTGAAGCTAGGGAAAGATAGAGAGATTTCTTGGTCGGTAGACCAATTGTGGGACGACAAGATGAGGCATGCAAAAATACTAGCGGGAGAGCAAGGGTCATGAGATTTCTTTTGGTATTCTCCGAAACCTAAACTACTTTCCCCCCAAGTTGCAAAAGCTTTAGTTCGCCTCTCTGCTGTAAAGTGTTCTGGTCGTGCAACGAAAGTGCTTGAAAAGACGTCGAGCTTGTTGTACATTCTTTTTATTTTGTTTATTCACCTTTGCGCTATAGCTATAACGTGTAGTAGCGAATGTAAGTGTTAGGACTGTTCTATAGGAGGTTCCTGCCTGCCAACAGCTAATGGGATAGGCTCCCTGCCAGACTACGCACCGGTTAGAGATAGAGAGAAGAGAGTGGGAAGAGCAAAAATTATCCGCGTTCGTCGATCATCATGTGTTTCGTCCATTAGTTCCCGCAGGTCTCCCAAGTGATAGAAGTGTTTAGTTGGCAAAGCAAATATTTAAGAAGTTTGCACGCCACAAGCAAGGAGACCATGGTCCAATCCCGCCTATTGACTTTCCCCGAATCCCCGTAGTCGTACTCTGGCCTCGCGGTGTGCTTGGACATAGGAAGATAATGGAATACCGTCTCGGGAGGGCCTCGGCAGCATGAGATTGGGGAGTCGACTCATTTGATAGTATAGAGATGCTTTTGGGGTGGCATAAGGCCAGTGCGAAGTTGGGTGGAGAGGACGAGAAGTTTGCGGGCAGGTTGCGCGAGCTCCCAAAAATTCCTGCTGGTTTTTGTGGCTAGTGTGAAGTTAATTTCCTTGAATTTGGCGTAACTTGGGGATTTCTTCCATTGCTTATCATGTTGCTTCTCGAGGGTTCGACGAAAAACTCGAACTGCGATTGTTGTACATTGACAGCTAATAATCCGACCTCGGAGTGTCTTTTGGCCCTTTGAGTATGACAGGCGGTGAGGCTAGGTATCTTGTTCCTTCGAATTCTCTATGGGCAGATATTGTTAATTTTCGATCCTGACGAGGGGGATTTGATGATGAGTTTCCAGGTGGTACTTCGTGCCCTATAGCTTCTAGTAGGAATGATTGTTATGCAGTAGCGGTTTAAGAGAGAAAGTACCTCATTGAAAGGATGTGGTAAGAGCCAACTCTCAAGCTTATGTCATCACGACTGTTCTGTGTTCTTCATTCAAATTCATTGTTATCAGTCCAAGGCTCCAAGAGTCCAGACGTCCAAGCGTTGTAACGTTAATGTGGTGTTGAAACGTTGAAGCTTGAAGGGCTTTGCTTTCAAAGTATGATCCAACCAGAATAAAACAACTTCCGTTCTTGGATACATGCATTCTTCGCGCATGCCGCATGCAACCTCATGGATTCCCACTGGTGCTGAGTATTGAATCTAAATCTGATTCTGTTGGTTATATTTTGGGATGTTCGAGTATAGGTAAATGCAGCGACAATTATTCTGATTTTTATGCGAATTAGGGATGAAGTAAGGGCTGGAAAGGCTCGGGGCTATTCGGGAGCGTCGAGATTGGCCCTACCTCGGTAATTCCAGACGTCGAGGATCAAAATCGCTCGGCCTGGTCTCCCCGTGGAACTAAAACACGAGGGAATCGGACAGATTTGTCCGCAACTTTTATACTTCCTTTCGCATAAAACCTCTTCCTTCTCGCTTTTAATTTTCTCCATCTCACGCCTTTTTCACGATATGTGGTCGTTCATCAGGGCCACTGTCCTCACATTCTCTCTGGCATCTACATGCATTGCGTCTCATTCTGACTCTCATAAACGAGATATCAACAGTTTACGAGCAAGGAACATCATCTCGGATGGCTCGGATTTGCAAAGCTCGTACGACTTTATTATCGTTGGCGGCGGTCTCGCCGGTTTAGTTCTCGCTTCGAGACTGTCAGAGGATACCAATCATACCGTACTCGTACTGGAGGCTGGAGAATCGGGTGATGCCAATATCACCCAAATCAGTGCGTCACAATGGCGATAACCATCAGCGAACCTACTTCTCACTTTATCCCAGACACGCCCGCCGATACTTATTACAGCTCTCTAGTGGGATCCGAATACGACTATGCATACCAAGTTAGTGTCATGGCCTCCCGTATCATTCCTACCTCATCTGCCATGATTTAGACCGCGGCACAAACAGGCTGTTCCAACCGAAATGTGCCTTGGCCGAGAGGCAAAGTCCTGGGCGGATCTTCCGCTATCAATGGAATGTATCTCGTCGTGCCCAACGAACAGGAAGTTAACGCGCTGCATGCAATCATGAACGATACGGATGAGTTTTGGACCTGGGACTCTTACTACGCGGCTATGAAAAAGAGCGAGACCTTCGGTGCTCCTTCGGCTGCTGTTGCCGCTGAAGCAGGAATCCAATTCAATGCCGCTTCCTATGGATCAAGTGGTCCGATTCATTATTCTTATCCTGGGGAAACATTCGGTCTAGTCGGAAACTGGACGCCCTCTCTATTAACCCTCGGCGTTCCCACAAACGCTGACTCAGGATCAGGAGACAACACAGGTGCATACATCACCACTTCAGCCATAAATCCGTCAAACTGGACAAGATCGTACTCCCGCTCAGGATATATTGACCCCCTTCCACCACGTTCGAATCTTGACATCCTCACGTCAGCTACCGTCACGAATATTGTCTGGAAATCTGGCACGTCTGGTAACCTTACCGCGACTGGAGTACAATGGGCATCTTCGTCAACGGCTGCACCACAAACGGTAAACGCCAACAAAGAAGTCATTTTGGCGGCAGGAGCGATAGGTAGCGCGCAGGTGTTACAGTTGAGTGGTGTTGGTCCGTCCAAATATTTGCAAGCTGCGGGTGTAGACGTCCAACTTAATCTTCCTGGTGTGGGCCAACGTCTTCAAGACCATCTGGTGAGCTATCTTCTTTTCATGCTGATCCTATCTGATGTACATACTGTAGAGTGCAAGTTTGATCTATAACACAAACGCAGAAACAGCTGGAGCTGAAGAGAATACTGGAGACACTTCTGCCAAATTTCTTTCCTTCATCAACTCGGCCACAGCCTATGTTAATCTCACAACCCTTCTTGGATCGGCCGATGCGACTGCCCTTATTTCCTCGGCACAGGCAGCAGTGAGCTCTTCTGCCTCGACCTTACTCCCGCTCGGCGATCCCACTGTTGCGGCGGGCTACGAGGCTATCTCTAACACCATCACTAACCAGTTCTACTCGGCCAACGTCGGCCAGATTGAGTTACTATTGAGTATCACTAGCACTGTAGTTGTTCTCCAGGCCGCTATCCAGCATCCTCTCAGGTAAATCCCTTCTCTCAGCGTATTAAACAGTTGAACCCATGTGCTTTATCACAGCGTCGGCGAACTTTATATAACCTCAAACTCAGTCTTCAATTACCCCTTTCTCAACCCTAACTACCTTGTGCATTCAGCTGACCTCACCATCCTGCGCGAAGGTCTCAAAATGGCGCGTTCGGTTTCGCAGGCCTCCCCTATCTCTTCGTTCCTCACGGGCGAAACTGTACCTGGTTCATCTGTTTCTACCGACGCACAGTGGAACACCTGGCTTGAAGGTGCCGTAGGAACAGAATTCCACCCTACCGGAACGTGTGCTATGCTTCCGCTTGAGCTAGGAGGTGTGGTCAGCCCGTCGATGCTCGTGTATGGTACCTCCAACGTGAGGGTAGCAGACGCTTCAGTCTATCCCTTTGAATTCTCTTCTCATGTATGTTTCTCATATCAACTCTTCATATCATATATTGAATCTGATATGGTTTGGTTTTCAGCTTGGTGCTCCCACCTACGGATGTACGTTCTTCATGACGCTCTTTCTCTTCACTGTATATTAATCCATTCCGGTTTTTAGTGGCGGAACAGGCAGCAACTATCATAAGAGATTTTTGGAATGGGGTATCAGTGAATCCTAACTCTACGAGCACTAGCGCTGCGCCGGCCACAACCTCTCCCAGTTCGGTAAAGTCCTCATCGAATGGTGCACTTCATTCGATTGTTTCGGTTGGGGGATTCATTTGTGCGGCGATCGCCTGCCTCGCTGGATCCATTCTATTATAAGACGAGCATAATGCTTAGCCTTACATCACACCGTGGTTCTTGGGATTTGGAGTTGATCTTACAGACTTTCTTCCCGAGCTTTTTTGGTTACATCTTCATCTGGACTTGAACTTATTACTATCCTCTGTCATTCTTTCAATCGACCATATTCACTCTTTCACTATCTACACTATTTACCCACTGACTTCTAGCTAGACTCGAATCTTTCTGTGCACTTTTTGAGCAGATCACGTATCGTATCCAGGTTCTTCACTTTTTTGCATAATGTTAATGAAGTATCATTATATAGATTTGTACATATGTTCTTCGGTAGCTAACTTTATAGCATGTTTACTTGGGACGCCGAATGTTCTAGCACGAGTATCACTCCCCCGAGGTTGTTAACAAGCAGTGGTGACCTGCAGAAATTTGAATATATCCCGCTTGTTCTCTCAATTATTGTCGCCTTTGGACAGCTCTTTTTTCGCCCAAAGGGAGCCAAAGGGCTCCAAAGGGTCCTCTGTAACGAATTCAAATCAATCAAAATCCGCCCACTGAGATCAATGATGCATGGACTCCTCGCCTAAATAGGTTAGCCAACTGTAGCCGACGGTTGAACCCAGCGACTCATCGGACGAGTTTCATGCAAATTCGAATTTCGTACTTATATATAGCGCAGTCATAGTATTGTCACAATTTTTTTCCCTCTCATGGCTCTGAGCAGCTTTACACATTCTTTTACAACTTTGGCAGTCACCGTTTACCGTATCTTGGTAATCTGCCTGTCCCTTCCTATCCTTTCAGTTCGTGGAGATTCTTTTCTGGTTCGGAGTAATGAGTATTTTGCTGGAGCACTTGGATATGGACCATACCAAAACTATTTCTCGGCCAATCATACACCGTGCGTTCCAGGAAACCTCTCCACTTCTTAACCTGATCCAAATCCAGAGCGGAATGGAATTTTGTCGTACCGGTGAATAGCAGTGCAAAAGCACATTTGTCGACTGGATATATCTTTACTGCACCTCGAGGTCAGCTTTGTGATAACGTTCGGAACCGTCGATTTATCTGTCCACAGGTAGTTCTGTTTTACAGCAAGGAGCAACTATCTATGATCAGTCCGGTTTCCTCGTATGGGATGGCTCAATCTATGGACAAACTCTTTCTTTTTCCGTTGTTACCTACCTCAACGCACCGCATATAATAATGTGGACAGGAATAACTAACGCGAGTGGTGTCGGAAGTGGATATGACATTCTTTTAAATTCAAATTATGAAGTGGTCGCGAACTTGTGAGCTTTCTATGAACGAGGTTGTTTCCTTTCGCTCATTAGGTGGACGTTTAGTACCACTGATCTGCAAGGGGAAACTGGCCCTACGCTTGCCGATTTTCATGAGGCGAGTCTACGTATAAGCTCACTGGTAGAGAATAATCTAATCTCTGACATATCACTCCAGGCTCAGATAACGACCAACAATACCGCGTTAATGACTGCGTATCAGCCCAGTTCGTTTGACCTCTCACCGATCGAGGGACCGCAGCAGGGATGGATTCTAGATAGTGCGATGCAAGAGTTAAACATTACTAGTAGTAAGTCAGTCGTGGTCGTATCTGGTGTACACTCATGTCTGGATCGATCTCAGATGAAGCTCTCTTTACCTGGATAGCATCAGATCATGTTGATCTCACAGAGTGCTATTACACTCTTGGTGATGGTGGGGGATCAATATCGGAAGCCTTTGATTTCTTTGTGTGTATTTTACCTCTGGTCGCGATACTTACTGCTTAGCGCCTCTGACGATTTGGCAGCACATCAACTCCATAGAAAAGGACGATTCCGGGAACTACTTGATAAGTTCGCGTCATTGTTGGGCTGTATACTACTTGAATGGAACAAACGGAGACATCATCTGGCGTATGGGCGGAAAAAACTCATCGTTCAACATGGGTAATGGGACCAACTACAGTTGGCAGCACCATGCACGCTGGGTAGAGCGGAGTGATACATACGCGACAATGACGTGAGTCTTTCTTTGAGTTTTTTCTTTTTTGACGTCCCTGACGCGTGGAACCAGGTTGTTCGATAACGCAGGTAAGATCACTCGGAGGATATGGCTTTCGGCATCATCTAAGATCTCATTAAATGCAGGTGAATATGGACAGCAACAAGAATCAATGTCTCGAGGGCTCTATCTTGGGTTAAACTTTACGAACATGAGTGTAGAGCTCCTCCAAGAATTTTTACCTTGGAACCAAAGCATATCTCAGGTACAGTGGTTATTCAGAGTTTGGATCTCCCTAGTATAAGCTATCTATCCTGTCCTCAGAGCCAAGGGAGTATCCAACTTCAGCCAAACGGTAATTTCCTAGTCGGGTGCATTTCAATTGTTACTCGAGGTCGAATGAGAAACTGATGACCTGAGACAGATTTGGCCAGCTCCCTTGGATAGGGGAGTACAACGCTCAAGGTGATCTGCTATGGACTTCACAATTTGGTGTTGGAGATGTAGAATCGTGTACGCCGCACACTTTTTTGATATCAACCAAGCCTTGAATTAGTTTTTATAGACCGAAACCTGCGATACAATTGGACTGGAACCCCCACCGATTCGCCCTCCATCGAGCTTGCTCCCTCCCGCAAAAGCAATCTGCTCAGCGTCCACGCGTCTTGGAACGGGGCCACCGAAATAACAAAATGGGAACTAATGGGAGCTAGCGACTCTTCGGGATCAGGCCGAGTGTCCCTCTACAACGCAACCAAAAATGGCTTCGAGACAACAATAATTGTGTCCACAGCGGTAAACTCTTACAGCTACTATGCGGTAAGGGCTATTGGACGCGCAGGTCAGGTCTTGGGCGCGAGCGATTTTGTTAATTCTACTAATACTGCTACTACGACTACTACGACCACTCCTTCTGATACTCCTAGTAGTACCAGTTCTGCGCGCAGCATATGCGGTCAGATCGCCTTTGCTACTGTATCGGTGTGCGTTGCTGCATTTTTGTTTTTATAATAAGCGTACTATTAGAATTCAGCATACTTTTTGCATCCGTGTGTGCAATTTCAATAACCGATTGAACACAGTCGATGTTTGGAAAATAAGCGCCCGTAGTCGGAACTCCCCGGTTCCTGCCTTGGCCTCTAGCAGCTGCAAGTCATCCTTCGACCTTACTTTTTTTTTTTTTTTTTTTTGTTTTTCTTCCAAAACCATCTATTGTTTACAATCCTGAACTTCAGGCCTCGGCTGCGATCATCTGCCATATTTGGAAGACAATGGATAAACAATTGTTCGTCAAATTTGTCCACAAGAAGGTCTTGTCTGGTTATTGTCTAATGCCACGCGAAAACGGTGCTTGGGCCTTCCAGGAGCCTCGCTATTTATAATCAGCTTCAAGCTGGTTGGGCCTCCGTTCCACTTCCCCCCTCCTCGCCATGAAAACAATGAAGCGAAATGCTACTCTCCGACCAAAAGTCAATGCTTACACTCCCCCGTGGCGCTTTCTTCTGCAAACCTACCTTCGGAACGCACTTTGTCCTGCACCCACCTCTGGCGGAGTACCTTTGCGTGAAAGACCGAAGGAGAGACCGTGGAACTTTTCGATCTCTGCAGAAGCCTCAGGAGCAAACGATTCAGTAGCTTTGACGAAATCTACGTCGCCTACTGTTGTTGAGCTGGATATCTGGGACTTTAGAACCATGGTCAGAAAGTGTAAGCCGTTCTCAAGCCAGTCCCATTCGAACAGTCACTGAATGATAGCTTTACCAGATGTTGACGGTGCTCCAGACTGTTTCATTACCGAGAACGACAAGCCTTTCATGGACATGCCATGCTACGATGTCAACAGCTTGACTGAGGGCCACGTTAATTTTCTGTCTCGTGTCAACACTCAAGATGAATTTATGCTTCTCATAATGAAATTCATCTTGGGTCCAGTAACTGAATGTTGCCGGATTCTTAACAACATCTCGCGCAATGTACCTTTAGCAAAATCACTCGAGTTTATTGCGTTACGTGGACCACACAGTGCTTCTGTTGTCGACTGGGATGTCTTGAGGATCGTATGTTTGCTTTCCTCTTTAAAAATATCAATCGTTTACCGTATGCATATAGCCCGCGACTGTGCATGGTGAAGGAGCACTATCAATAATCTGTGTTCCGCCCTGGAAATTAGATTTCGAGGATTTACGTGCGTTTTCCATGCCTACGAAGGTAAGCTAGGGAGAGCAGAGATATTTTCGACATTTCTTCATGTCTTTTCAGATTCCCGAGAATTATTCTCATCCTCGTTTCATGGAGACTTCAGCGGAGGCAATCTCCAACGCCAACAACCTATGGCAAGTGGTCAGTCCCGTGCTTGATTATCGATATAGTAGTAGCCGATTATTGACGCTCCCATTATAGGTCCTTGACGCATGCGCACCTGCTGGGCCTTGCTTTGTAGTTACAAACTATGTCTTTTGGTGTTTCGGAAAGTTTAGAACTCCTCAAGGGAGCAGTGAAAGCGTGAAGGGTAAAGGCAAGGCCAAGGATGTCGATGAAGGTGAGTCCGTAATAGACAAATGTGAGAAAATACTGAATAATAATTCTAGGCTGGACGACCGTTACTGTTAGTACACCCATTGAACTCGAGATGAGTGTTCCGAATAGCGTCCGTCTTCCGATGATGACTGAGCCTATGGGCTTGGGCTGTACGGTTCCAGAATGTTTGACGTTCTGGATCCAGATGACTCGAGGGGCTGCCGCCTGGTTGCCTCAGGTAGACTAGTACTTATCTCCCAGATATCTGGTGTTGTAGAAGCAAGTAGCGTACCTTACTGTTTGTGGCGCTGCCCAAAATGATGCCGGCGAAGTGTTCCCGTGCTTGCGTACTAAATTTTCTTCAGTCTGCCTGTAAGTTCGATGACAAGTCTGTACCTTTTCTTGCCTCCCAAAGAGTAGACGACGTAGTTCCTCGTAGTTCGGAGGAGCAGCTAACGCTGATGTTTCTGATAGAACCTAGTTGGCCAACAAAGGCCAACAGTGGCTGTTTTTTTTGCCTTGCATCACCGGCGGTTCGTTAGCAATAAGTTGAATAAATGTCTGTCACCGGATGCCAAGTCCTTCAATCTGTTTTAAAATTTAAATAGAATAAATACCAGTAAATACCTCGGGAGGATTTTTAAAAAGCTTCGTCCAGCGCTTTCCTTCCCCGCCTCCCCATGATTTTGCGTCACACTATATCTCTCAGAGATGCTGTTCTTTTTATGCTGGGAGCATCTCTCATGCATCTGGTCTACATATTCTTTTCCCCGACGCCAAACGAAACATCGTTCATCATAAGCAACTATGTTCACCAAGAAGCAGATACAGAACCTCTGCCGCCGCCAATTGATACCTTTCCACTCAAAAAACCTGTTATTCCACCAGATACCCCTTCGGAACACGTAGTCGAGTTGTCTCCAAGCAAGGAAATTGCGGCTCACTTGGCTCCCGAACTCCCATTGACATCTATCGTACATTCCGCGCCAGGTTATACCATTTTTCGCAATCTCTACATGTCTAATGGCACGCTATTCATCCACTCACCCAATCGCTCCTTCCCGGAAATTCGCATGATGATAAGCGTTAGTATACCTGCAGAGGCAACTCGTGAAAACATGGAAGCTCGGGAACCAACTCCAGAACTTATGCAGTTTATTACACCGGAAGAGGCACAGAGGAGATGGGGCGGAGATGTTGCAAACAATGTAAGGAACAGTGTTTTCACCGTAGAGGGAAATACCGTAGGTAGCCATTTATCTCCACTCTCGTCTCCTTACTGATAGCTTTGGCTTAGGCTTTATTCAATGACCCTTCACAGTTCCTACGCCACTATTACCACTTTGTCGCCGAGCTTTTTTTCGGACTTCAGGCATTCTGGCACGGCGCGTTTAGCACGCCAATCGAATCTATCATACCTGACCCCAACAAAAACTCCAACCTAGGTGGTAAAAACTGGAATGCGTATCCAAATGATCCTCAGACGCATCACAAATCTCTATATCAACTGCATAACCCAGCTCCTCCTCCGATCCACCGTTCCATCTTTATGCACGCTGATGCTCGTGGTTGGCGTGATGATCCTGGGTTTAATTCGTACTTTCTTCGTGCTGCATTTCCTGCGATGTCGGTTGAGCACCAAGAAGATTGGAATGACCGGGTAGCGGCAACTACACACTCATCTCGGGACCGCGCGTGGCTATTCCCTCTTGTGATCTTGGTAGACCGGAGTGCAGCGTTTCGTGAGGATATGACTGGAGGCCATACGCAGAGAACAGCTGCACAAGCTTGGGAGTATATGCGAAATTTGGGCAGACTTAGAGGAGAAAGAGTAGGTGGGTTTTGGGAGCCACTGAGAGATGCAGTCCTTCGCTTTGCTGGCGCAGGAGATGTATTAGCCGAATATCGAGCTATGGAAATGTTATTAGGTGGAACAGAAGATAACCATGCTGACTTTTCGATCGAAGATGGTGCTTTGGATGCACCTCTAGAGCTACCCATGCCAAGCAAGGTTGTGGTGACCTATATTAGCAGGCAGGGCGGTTCAAGGAGAAAGCTCACCCCAGACTCCCATGAAAGTCTGGTGACCGCTTTAGAGGAACTGGCAAATAGAAAGGATTTCGAACTGAACGTCATGAAGGCCGAAACTCTGACAAAAGATGAGCAGTTGCAAGTAATCGGCCGTACCACAGTGAGTTGAAAGGCTAGGCTGACTTCGAGTTGACTATCTAACTTAACTTTCGCAGATTCTTCTTGGTGTACATGGGAACGGATTGACGCATTTACTATTCATGCCACCAACACGAGTGTCTGCAGTCATAGAGATTTTTTATCCTGGAGGATTCGCGCACGATTACCACTGGACTTCTCGAGCTCTAGGCATGCCTCATTTCGCAGTGTGGAATGATACGTAAGCTGTCGCTCTCTCCCGCGCGCTCTTCGACTAACAGTTTTGTAACAGTTATCATACTCATCCCAACGAACCGACAGTTGACTACCCCGAAGGCTTCCAAGAAGATTATATCCCTGTGCACGGGCCCACCGTTGCAAAAATAATCGAGGATCGGCTCGATGGCAAGATTGGGAAGATGTAGTGTGGCTACGTCTTTCACAAACCCAACTCCCGAATTCTATTCCATAGAGGCGTCCGCTTAAACTAGCATAGCTCCGAAAAGCGCGCGCTCTGACCTTTACATGCTTACGATTATGACTTTGACCAGCAAGGGCCCATCGACATCCTTCTCTACCCCGGAATACACATCTCCCAGTACTTTGCGTATGTACGCTTGCATCTTCTAAATTATTTCTTTGTTATATCCTACATCTGTCCTCATTTACGAAACCCCCATCCCCCGATCCTACTTTTATGTACTAAGACCGTTATTCCTCACGCTCTTTTGCTCGATCATGCCCACCTCGCTTGCAGCGAGATGAAATCCGTGTTCAAAGTGTCAATAGTAATTACTGGTGTACCATATGTATTTGTTACACTAGCTGTAAACTGTTGGACCCACGGATGCACTGCAGTGGTTCCTTCTTTCCTGAACTGGGCAGAACAAGATTAGTATGAGATACTGAGAGGTTATCGTACATTACGCCCAGGTACAGACACGGTTCCAATTGTTACGGCTGTAGTAATCATTCAACTTTATTGGCTTCTATCTAGGACCTCATTTTCCAACCCCCTTATTACATAGACGGTGGGCTGGTTGATAAAGGTCTGTCCCAAATTGCAAACTTCAATCAAGTGTTCTGACATAACTAGTAATAATGTCTCCAGTACTAGTTCCGCCAGGATTCAAACAACACCCTCATATTTGCTTGCCTTGTGTGTGTCCTCTGGTTGCAATGTACCCGTCAAATAATAAGACTACTTCACTAGCTCCTCTTATATCTGTCCTGTCGAAGATTATAATAAGAGCCAAAATTACATCCAAGATGAATACAAAATCATGCATACAATCAGCCTCAACAGAATATGAGCGTCTACTTACTGACATATGATTGTGAAAAGTATTGGTGGAATGTATAAGGCTACATATCCTTGATTGTGCGCACCCACAAGGTATAATCCCGCCAGTATAATCGTTACTGCCAGTTTAGCAGTTTAGCGATGCGTCTTACTCTCAAACTGCCTCAGAACTCAGGCAGGGTCGGGCCTGCTGACACAAGCAAGGTCAAAGCGGTCATTTTATCACCAACAGTTCACCACGACGCCAACACACCAGTGCTTCAATGCCTTAAAGACCTGCAACTACTTCTTTTTACCTTTCTACGATGAGTAATTTCGGAAGTGGCACCACAAGAGAAGACACTTCAATCTGTGTACGGCTGCTTATCAGATACCACCGGGACAGACCTGATTTCAACCACCTTGACCCCGATGGCCCGCCAATTCCAACAAGCGCAGTGCAAAAAGAAATATCGAAACTGGGACTGGTAAGCATCTATCATCTCCCTAGAGTCGCTTTGCCTCAAAATTGTCTTACTTCCACTGCCTATCTGCAGCCTTACTGCCGGAACGATCGTATTGTTGTGCCCCGTCAAGGTCGAGTCCAAGTGGAGTGGTATTTTCCTTCAGGCTCGGTGAGCCGTTATTCGTTTTTCTTCTATTATCATTTTTACAGTATACTGCCGCATCAGACAGTGCCCAAGACTATCGCACACAAATTGAGGCCACAACGAGGCACCGCACGGGCGAGAGAGATCGATGCCTGGTTCAAGGAATTTTACATGTGCGTTATTCACTGCATAATGCTTGATTGATTTGATATATCTTTTTCCTTCAAAAAATCGCCAGTTATCGAATAACAGTAACATGCAAGGAGAAAGGATGTTCGTGTCTTTTGCCATCTTGTTCAGTCCACTCTGACATTTCGTCGAGTAGCTCCGCCAACGTTGATAGCCAAGCATCCCGATGACGGTTTTAGCGCAGACTTGGGCCTGTACCCTGTCTCCGGTTTCACGAATAGACAGTTAACAGATGGTCCGTACAAGCATATTCCGACTGCTCCTTACGGCTTGCGACAGAGCCACATTTCTGAAGATGGTACGGATATCCAGCAGCACCCGGCACCTACCCGTATATGGGGAGCCCCCTCTAGCAACCAGTCTTCTCCGCCGACTAATGATACATCTCCAGCACCTACCCGTATTTGGGGAGCCCCCTTCGGCAGCCAGTCCTCTAATAATCAGTCTTCTAACAACCAGTCTTCTCCACCGACTAACGATACATCTCCGGTTGTAAGTTTTCCATCTCAATATTTTGGAGTCATACTAACGCTATCGCGCAGAAACTAGGGCGTTACTCAATCTTGTCTGTGAGACAAAATGGTAACAATGATGGTGTATTACCCTTTGCGCCTACGCCTCCTCGTTCGCCAGCAGCGACCACAGACGATTTCGAGTCGTCTAATTCTTCTCTAGTCCCCCCTCCAACAAGCGCAACGGTTGTCGAAGACTCTCATAGCTGGTCAAATCTGGATCGGATGGATACAAGTCCTAGGTCCAAACTTGACAGATACTCACGGTCGCCCGTTAGAGAGGTTTGTAATCCTATACATCATGCCTTATATGAACTCATTCTTGATTATAGTCGTGGCGGGACGACAGCTCAACATCATCTCGGAAGCTCAAACGTGCTCGCCCTAGGTCGTCATCTCCATCGTCCCGCAACCTGGAACAACGTCCATCAACTCGGCCTAGGCTCAGTCTTAACGAAGAGGCAGTGGCAAGATATCGAGATCGAGGTGATTCCAGAAGTGGCCGACATCATCTATCTCCGGATCCTATCAGATTTCGTACCGGTCTGGAGAACGCAAATGCAGCGGCTTCTACTACTTCAACCCAATCAAGAAAGTCGCCACCAACTGCACCTCGTTTGAACCGTTCGGGACTATCTTCAAGTAATATCACTCACTCGTCCAGGAGGACCGCATCGCCGCCGAGTGCGTTGCAGACCTCGAACAACGTAGGAAATCATAATAATGAGAATAATCATTCGGAGGAAAGCGCAGGATCCACCATTGAACTGGATAATCTTAACGCACTGATATCGAGCCTACGTGAAGGAGGAGTAACTCCATCATCACAGGAAGCATCACAGGAAGCATCTTTTAACCAGACTAATGCGTCGGTGGCCGTTCCAAACCTGTTATCTTCAGAGCTTGATGCTCTCCTGAAATCGTTGCCTTCCTTAACAGCAAATTTTCCGCCGCCTGTCCCTCAGGCTGTGCCATCTGCCGAGTCGAATTCGGCCTTGAATACAGAACAGACGCAAAGAACTGCCGCGTCGTTTACTCCTACGCAGATGCCGTATGGGTATTATCCGTATGGATATACAGGGTATCCATACCCATTGCCTCATTATGGAATGCAGAATCCAGCCGCTGTTCCTGCGACTCCTGCTCCTGGTCTGGGTGCTATGCCTCCGACTACGAGTACTACGAATGAGAACCATGTTACCGCAAGAACAGAAGTGGTCCGTGTCAAAGAAGAGGCTCCGGATAATGACATTATAGCACCCGAGAGTGATGCAAAAACCCGGAGAGAAGCGACCAAACGTGTTGTCCAGCTACATTCGGAACTTGTCAGTTTGAGAAAAGAGATTCGCAATCATGGTCTAAAACAAAAGACAATCCTGGCAGAACTTTCAGAGTTGAATGAGAAACGAAAAACGGATTTCGTACTTGGTGAACTGGATGACTATGATCTGGGGCTCGACGAGACTCAATTGGGAAGTGGACTTGAACTCGGACTGGGCCATGATGATGATGAGATGCTGGACAGGCCCAGTTCGAGTGCCATTGAAACAGGTGAGGATTGTATTATTTCGCATCGTTAGAACTGACTTTTTGATTGCTGTCTCTGCTTAGAACTTCAATCCAATTTGCTTATTCTACAAGCTGAACTGGGAAGTGAGCGGAAGAAACGAAGAGCTGCTGATCAAGAACGGCGAGATGCCGAGTTCGCTAAACGGGCGGTCGAACGTGCTCTCAAGGAGGCCGAGAACAGATGTCTGGATGCTGAACGTGCGTTGAAAGAAACTGAGCAAGATCTACGAAAAGCAGAGAAGGCTCGAAAAGAATCCGAGCACGGTGAACGGGAAGCTATTGACCGCCGACGCGAGGCCGATCGAATGCGTCGGGATGCTGAGAAGGCCAGAAAGGATGCTGAGTATGCTATGCGGGAAGCAGAAGATCGACGGAAGGATGCCGATTTTGCGAGGACGGAGCTGGAGCTTGCGAAACGCAAGCTCGAGAATGAAAAGAGGGATGCGGAGGAGTGGAAACGAGCTGCGGAACAGGATAAGAAGGGGGCCGAGTCTGCGAAGAGGGAAATGGAGAAGAAGTGGCAGGATGCGGAGACGGCTAGGAAAGAGGCTGATGAAAAGCGATGGGAAGCTGAAGCGTTTGTGGCGGATGTTAAAAGAGAGATGGCCGCTCCGTTTATTGTCCCAGCGCTGATGGATGTTGGTCGTTTTCGTTTCTGTTTTCTGTTCACTAACTGATACCTATGTTTCGCTAGGCATTTTTGAACGTGTCAAAGTTGAGCACGATGAGTGGGGGGAGTATGACTGGGGCGACGCTCGAATTGCATAGGAATGGAGGGTGAGCTGGAGCAGAAGTTTTTCCGTTTCTCCCATTGCTTCTTGCTCAGTTGTACTACGCATTTATTTTTCCTGGGAAGCTACAGTGGCTTCGTTCATTATCCCCGTTATCATTATTGTAGATACCAGCATAAAGAATACAATCATTTCATTCATATCGTTCTGAATCGTTTCGAGGCACCCAATTGCAAGCGATATTGAATTTCGTCATAAAGCTTGGTGTGACGTCACAAACGCGTAGTCCCAAAGCGTCGAGACCCCGAACACCTTATAATTTGTATTGGACAAAAAGATTTTACGGAAGTGTTACAGCACCGTGCGTGCAATAGGGCTGCAAGGAAGTTTAGAAGAAGGGATGCATGAGATGCAACGCGTGTAAACTTTTCCTCGACTCTACCATGGACTACGACAGGTGGGATGCCCTGCTACACCACATTTTCAAACAGACACAAGGTAACACCTACTACTTCTTTCTCTTCAATGTTCTAACAATCTAGATCAGGCGATGCTTGGTTTCGTCCAGCTGAAGAGAATCTGTCTTCAGGTGTAGCAATCCGCGTCTCTGATGGCTTTGACGATCCAGTAAATGGTCCTCAAAACCCTCAATACCGCGTTTTTCCCTACGAAAATGCTTCATTGGAACCTTTTGAAGTCGCGGTATCTAAACTCGGCGTCGTCGTCGCAGTCAAAGTCCGTTCAGCAGCTGTGCACGCTGCGATTTCCGAAGCAACGCAAACTGCTCCAGATGAAAGTTCGTTATATGTCGACGCCAATACGCGAATTCAGATACTGGGTACCATGTTGCAGTTGCCGTATGCGGATAAAGAACAATGTGCTGCGTTTATTAGAGACGAAAGGGTACTTGTCGTGTGGAGTAACTCTCTCGAAGAGATCATTCCCACTGTCCAGGATTTCGAGGAGAGGTTGATTAAATTATTGTGGAGGACTGGGGTTGGGAAACCACAGTCGACGCTTGCCAGTGGGGGAACAAACTCGTTCTATGGTAGTCCGAGTATGGGTGGAAGTATTTCGGGACACGAGGGATCTGGCTCAGAGGCTCATTCGGGTCTGGTACCGGGTGATGTCAAGCAGCAGCAGCAGTCACAATCTGTTCCCACAACAGTGACAAAAAGGACTTGGTACGGAAAAAAGTATAGCGTCACTGCGGCTCCTACGGCGGTCAGTGATGCACCTCGCAAAATCGCACTTTTTGCACCGATATACAATGGTCTCGCTGCTGGACTCGCGTTATTTTTTATTGGTAATGGTATCAAGACTCTTTTACTCGAATTCCTTCTCACTGCACCAGTCCCTTCAACTCCGAATTCAGAGCCAGCAGGTGCTCAGAGGTATCTTCGATTCGTCCTCATCATCACGCTTCCTCTCCTCTACTGCGTCTCCCTCTTTTTCGCACTCCAGATTATGCAAAACGTGACCATGGCAATAGGCCCAATCGCGCACTACCACCAAAATTCTCGGTACTACAGCGCTATTGAACCCACCGAACCCATTAGCTCTCTCTCCGTCTTCAATCCCAATGCCACAGAAGTTACATCTATATCTGGGAAAGAACCCTTACCTCATATCACCATTCAAATGCCCGTCTATCGTGAATCTCTCGAATCTGTACTTGCTCCATCTATCGCATCGCTCAAACGCGCAATGCAGACTTATGCGAGACAAGGTGGGACGTCGAGTATCTTCGTCTGCGATGATGGGATGAGGACAAATGGGAGTGCAATGACAATGGCGGATCGAGATGAGAGGATCAGGTACTATCGCAGTGAAGGTATTGGCTGGGTCGCTAGGCCTAGGGAGGGGTGTCCAGAGGGTGGGAAAACTGCCGCCACGGCCAACTCCCATCCTGACGCGTTTAACGCGTCGGATGTGGAAAAGGGCTTGGGCTCGACCAAGGCGGATAAGAGTGGACCCAAGTTACTGACGTTCCACCGTGCAGGCCGATTCAAAAAGGCGTCAAATATGAATTATGCATTAGCACTGAGCTTGTGCATGGAGAGGCATTTGGCGCGGTTGGTCGAGGCGAGGAAAAATACCTCCAACTCTAATTCAAACACCGGCACCATCACATCCCATGGCAGAGGACCCTCAAACCTCAACCCAAATGCCCCTGCTGGCGCTTCCCAGCAGCAACACGCCAGGAAATCATCTCATTCGTATCCTCCTCATCGCCGGGACCCAAACTCGAGCGCCTCGTCAAACTCAGGTTCACCGCCGCCTCCAGGTGTGAACAAAGGATTTAAGATGTACGGAATGCAATACCTTAATCGGGAAGGTGACGATATGAACGTTGGAGGACTTTCGGCGTCGCCTTCGCATCCTGGGCAAGGTTTGTTTCGTCCCATTTCCTCTTCTCTTTATCTTTCGTTCTAGCCTTCGGTTATTAACTGTCTTATCCAGGTCAAATCGGATCGCCCGTCGCTCCCGTCGCTCCCGGCGGCGTCGCATCCCCGACACCCACCACAGCAGCTTTCGGAATCGGCAGCGGCGGACAAATGTCTCCTCTCATGGGTAATCGCAGGGAAGAAAATCCTCTTGGCTCAGGTTTCGCCAACACAACACCCGGTACCCCAGGTCCAGCAGCCGAAGAGGCCTATTACGAACTCGGTATGCCACCTGTGGATAGCGCGTATGATGGTTACTATGATGACGAGATGGAGGATTTGGAGGAGGAAGCGTTGGGGATGGCTATTGAGGAGGTGAGAGATGTGTTCAATATGTATCACGTGCCGTCGACTGATGGTCATTCGTTTGTCGCAGATGTGCGAAGAATCCCGGACCCTCTCTGGTACAGACTACGGATGGAAACCCTGGGCTGCTAATGGGAAAGCTATGCGTATCGGGGAAATTATTTTGTTAGTTGATTCAGACACGATTGTGCCAGAGGTCAGAATCTCATCTCTAATATTCTTTTCCATGTTCACTAACCCTTACCCTGTACAGGACTGCCTCCGCTCCGCCGCCCGTGAAATGGCGCTCTCCCCCTCCGTCGCCATTATCCAGCACGAATCCGACGTGATGCAGGTCGCTCACCATTATTTCGAAAACGGGATCGCCTACTTCACGCGCCGAATCAACAGGTGTATATCTATGGCCTGTGCCAATGGCGAGGTCGCGCCTTTCGTGGGACACAACGCATTCTTGAGATGGAGGGCAGTGCAGGATGCGGCATTTGTCGACGAGGACCCCGTTTCATTTGTTAATGGCGGCGGAAAGACGTTTCATACCGCATCAAACAAGAACGATAAGCAATTACCAAGAGAGGGTGTACTAGGGAGTGTGACACGAGAAAAGTTCTGGTCAGAGTCGAATGTTAGTGAGGATTTCGATATGGCGTTGAGGCTCTTGGGGAGAGGGTACGATATTCGGTGGGCGACGTATTCGAAGGGTGGGTTCAAGGAAGGAGTCAGTTTGACGGTGGACGATGAATTGAATCGTTGGCAAAAGTACGCGTATGGGTGTAATGAGTGAGTGCTCCTTCACTTTCGATTTATTTATATTTGTTAATCAACTCCCCCCGTAGACTCCTCTTCAATCCTCTCGTCCAGTGGTGGCGTCGAGGGCCCATCGCGGGGCAGATCCATAGGTTCATATGGAGTGATGCGCCGATACATTATAAGCTTAGTATGCTTGCTTGTGAGTGGTGTTCATGGTTACTACTGTGATTCTACTTTTTCTGACTTTTTTCTTCTCCCTTCTCTCAATCCCTCCCCCAATCCCCTCCCCAATCCCCTCCCCCACAGACATGTTCTCCTACTACGGCATCGCCGCCTCCGTCACTATTGGCCTCATCAACTACATTGTCCTCGGCTTCGCTCTCCCTGTCGACGGTTTCTACATGCACTCGTTCGAGATCTGGCTCGCTACAACTGTCGTGTTCTTTGGAAGCGGGAATATCGGTTATACGTTGTTAGAGTATAGGTTGGGGCACAGGGAGTTGGTGAGTTTTTTCGTTTAGGTTTCTCATCGCAATCTGGTTCAATTTTGGACCGGACTCTATTTTCGGCTTTCTATTGTGGTTTTTTCTATCCCTTTTTTCTTTGTTCTATGCATTTGGTTTCTCTGTTCCTTTGTTCTTCGTTTGTGGCTTTGGTTGGGTTCTATCGGTCATCATGATCTCGGACATCTTGATTGGACACATCTTCTCAAACTGCCGAAAATTCCCCAACTACTCCTCCCTTCTTCCTGTCCCCTGGGTTCTTTCAGGTGGGGCCTCCGATACTCCTCGCTTCCGGTTGTCGTCCGACTCGGTCACTACAAGAGTCCTCGACTTCTGGCCTTATCGTCTCCGCGGAGATGACAGAAGCGCTCTCCCTGCTCCGCTAACTTCAAGAACCAACACTTTGGTCTTCGAGGCGTGTTTTGGTCCTGCTTGACAGCGACACCAACACTATTCCTTCCCTACTCACTTCTACGTCTGCCTGTTCACGGTCGGTGATTAGCGGTGATGGATTCGCGTTTTTGGCGTCGTGTACAGTCTTTGTCCTTGCGCCACATACGCCACTTACTATCATCGTATCCGCACCCGTGCATCAATTTTTGGTACCAGAGGAGGTGGATGTATTGGAAGGACCCCGGGAAGCGCTTCCCTCCCCCTCCCATTTTACAGCTCTATTTCCTCATCCATCAATTAAATTCATAGCACGGCATGATTTCGTCTGCCGTACTGTGTCATGTCGTTTTGGCTTTGGCTTTCTGCCTGGCGGAATGCCATCGAAGGAGGAGGTTGCAAGGAGGTTAGCTGACTGGATGAAAGGATGGGGAAGTCGGGGAGCAAACGTGCCGAACCCACGCACATACCGTTACGTTTTTTGAACAGACGGACTGAACTTTACACTGTTATTCTCGACTTGGGAGTTACTTCCCATTCTCACTGATACCCCTGCCCGACCAGACTTCTTCCATGTCTTCCATGTCCATGTTCATTACTCCAGCATTGCGTTTACATACTCCGATCGCCCCCTCCCGCTCGCTCCTATCTTTGTTGGTCATCTTTCAACAGATACCAGGAGGTAACCATCAGCATCTCACGCTGTGGTTACTTACTATGAGCATCCTTGGCCACTGCAGACAGAGCTTATCTTTCGTTATTTCAAAATAACGTTCTGGACCATGATTCGTGTTTATTTTTCGTCTCACGTTTTCTCCTTTCTATACATATTTGAAGTTGTAACGGTGGATAACTGACGCGTTTCTTTTTTAGCTCTGGGCATTCCTGGAAAATGTGATGTGGATACCATTCTTGTGAGTTCATATCTGACTCTTTGCATGCCTTGTTATTGTTTCGTCATTCATTAAACCTTGATGATAATGGCTGTGCGAGCCTCGAGGGCCGTTGGCGGTGGTTTTTGTTTCACGAAAGCGAAGCGGTGCGCGCTGAAACGGCAGGGGCGGCACACCCTTTCTTCCTATCTTGCTGGCCATGTTCCCTATCTGTTTATCATTCTATCGGGGCTGAGTTGTCGGCATTTGCGGTTTGACCGTGACTCTCATCCATCATTGAACCTTTCATTTCCGTCGTCTCTTTCCTTTCATGTCGAACTTCTCCTCCTCCTCATTGCCATCATGAGTGAGGATGAGTCAACAGCTGGAGTACGGATCCGGACCGCCACTTTGGTGCACCACTTGGCTCGCATCAGTGGCGTAGAGTATCTTTTGGCGTCTAGGCGTTCAGAGTCTCTCGATTGAAGACCCAAGCGTTCGTCTCATCGTTATCCGGTCTCCAGGCTTGAGACCGGAAAAGCTAAAGGCTTTTTGTTATCTGATCTGATCACCTTTGCATGATGTTGGCTTCGTTCTTTTACTAACAAACATTTTCCATATATACAGCTTCTTCTTCTTTGGCGGTCTCGGTATCCCTATCAGTCAGGCTATCCTGGCGCATCTGTTCTCGTACAATATCACTTGGAGTGCTACGGTTAAGGAAGTCCATAGGTCAAATTTCTTCAAGGAAATTCCGAAAATCGCCAAAAGGTGGGTGTTTTGGTTTACATACAGTTGGTTTAGTTGGTTCTAAATTTGAAGCGCAGGTTCTGGTTCCCACTCATTGTATCGCTCATTATCATCTTTGGTATGATCATCCTCAGCACGACCCTTGTCCCCTTAGGTTGGCGAATCGACGGTGCGGCATGGGCAGTCATGTATGTTGTTGCTGGACCTTGAATCACCCTTTGCTAATAAATGTATAGATTCCCCCTTGCGCTCGTTACCTCCTGCCATATCTTATTCCCTGTGCGTTTTTTCTTTGCTTTCCTCATCGAAGGGTCGCTTACTATCGTTTTGTTTTTTAGATTGTCTTGAATCCCTGGTTAATGGTGTTTTCATATTGAAAACACTGTCTTTCTCTCTTGCTTCCTTGCTTGCTATCGAACGCTACTGATTTCCAATCATCCTGAGAAAGAACTCTATCATACCTCACTTATTAATACCAAGTCTCTTTGATACCTTTCGGGCCCAATATACGAACCTCACACGGTTTTTCACGTTCATTCCTACGATACTTTCAAGCTTTCACGATTTTTGCTCTGCTTTTGCTCTTCGAGCGTCGATACATACAATCGGACATACAGACTCGTTTTTTCCCTCCATTTTCTGCATAGATATGATGAAATTTTTACGGCTGGCTGCTTCTACGTAACACATACCCCAGCATCTGTAGTTTCCAGTCCTCGGACTCTACGTAACGAAGTTACTGCTTATCGGTGTGATGAAACGTATTGAAAGGGAAATGTCAAAGCGAGCCGTACCAGGGTTGCGATAATGCGCTCGTTTATGATGTCATCCCGTGCAAAAAAAAGTGCCTGGAAAAAATTGTGTGACGATCGGTGGCGGTCTTTTGCCATGCAGCCGTTTTGACTTTAAGTTCTCGCGTTTTACCAGCATAAACTCTTATGGCTCCCCCCGTTGTCGACGATGTGCACGACTGGTCTCCCGATGAGCTCTATGGCTCTGGCAGCGTTGGCAGCATGCGGCCACCGCCATCGTCGTTCAATTTTCACCTTGGCTCTACATCGCGTCGTTCCTCGATTGAGAGTATCAGCAATACTCCTGGTGGACTCTACATGCGTCGGTTTTCAGGCAGCGATGACTATCATCAAGAACCAACTGCTGCTGCTGTTCAGCCGCCAGAAGTATACCCAGTCGATGAACTTGGCCGTCCAAATGCACCGTTCATGTCAGAATCTGGTCATGGCCACGGACCCAGTTTCAGCCAGAGCCCCAGTGGCGGTAACGCAGTCTATGCAAACAGCGCTGCAGCCAGTCTCGCATCCAAAGGGTCCAATCATGACCTTGCTCGCTCTCGCAACAACAGCATGACTTTTCGTGCCCCATTCCTTAGTCCTGCTTCTAGACCCTCATCCAGTCTATGGGCACCACCCACCCACACTCACTATCCTCAGACCGGCCCGAATTCTCCCAATGCCAGTTCTACCGCATTAGCCTTTGCGCCTCTACCACGTTCCAAAGAGCCTCTCCCGTCAACTTTACTTTCGGAAAAAATCCGAAACGAAGAGAAACCCTGGCTATCGAAGCATGCTCCACGAGAACGACTTTCTTACTTTCTCACTGTCCTTTGTATGTTTATTGGCCTTGCTGGCGCCGCCATCTATTCTTTTTCGGGTTAAGGGACATCGACCTGCTCGATGAATCACAGCTTTGCACTGTCTTTTTCGACGATTTTACCTCGAATTCTCTCGATACATCGATATGGCAGCGCACAGTCGAAATGGGTGGTTTCGGAAACGGCGAATTCGAGATCATGACGAACAGCGACGACAACTTGAAGATCCAAAACTCACAGCTATACATTATTCCTACCCTCACCTCCAACTCGATAAACACCTCGGCGATCTTCAACGGATATACTTATGACCTTGGATCGGACTGCACGACGACGAATAAGACCGCGTGTTCGGCTACCTCGGATTCAAGCACCAACACTGTGATTCCACCCGTACAGAGTGCGCGAATAACCACCAATGGAACTCAGTCATTAAAGTACGGTCGAGTGCAAGTACGCGCTAAATTACCGAGGGGGGATTGGCTATGGTAAGAATCAAACGGCGTTGTATGCCCAATCTCATCTATTCTACCAGGCCGAGCATATGGATGCTACCAGTCGACAATGCCTATGGACCATGGCCACTCTCCGGAGAAATCGATGTATGTGTTTCGATTTATTTCATCGTTTTATATCTTGACCGTGACCTCTCCCAGCTAATGGAAGCGCGAGGTAACGGTATAAACTACCCTGCTCAAGGCGTCAACTATGTTCGCTCCTCTCTCAACTACGCCCCCATGGCTTCTCTCTTATCGCAATCTACCTTGTTCGGCTGGTGGGACACCAAGCGCCTTGATAGTTCTTCATGGAGCACTGGATTCCATACATACACACTAGAGTGGACTGATAAATGGATGCGTATGTCGTTTATACTTCCATCGATTTTCGTGTCCTTGCTTAGGCTTTTTATTTGCAGGCATGTACGTCGACTCCCGGCTTGAAGCCATGCTTGACCTCGATATCAAGAAATCCCAAGAATCCTTCTTCAACCGCGCACGCTACCCGGCAACTGCAATAAATTCGAGTACCGGGGACACTGTCGCCGTTGAGAATATCTGGAGCGAAGCCGGAGGAGGATGGAACGCGCCGTTTGACCAGGAGTTCTACTTGATCATTCAAGTTGCGGTTGGCGGGACGTCCGGCTGGTTTCCTGATGGTGCTGGGGGTAAGATGTGGACGGACGGTGACACGGACGCCATGTTTGACTTTGCGAAGGCTCAGGATGAGTGGTCTGCGACGTGGCCAACTAGTGTTGATGATAGGTCGTTACGGGTTGATTGGGTTAAGATGTGGAAGATGTGTTAGAGGGAGGGGAAGGGACGTAAGGACATGGTTTGGATTTTGGATTCTTGACATAGATATATTATATTTGCTTGCTGATGCTCATTGCTGTCTTTGTCTTTGTCTTGTCTTGCATTTTGCTCACCTTCATTAGATGTTTTGAACTTGTTAATTGTTGGCCGCGGTTTATTGTTAGTTCGAACGTGCAGACACACGCTGTTTACCTACTTCACCTATCTGCACTAGATACCCCTGCTCTTCATACTTTGCTATCCGTGTATTATAGGTTTGCACTTAGCTTACTGATGCTATGCGTAGATATCGCTAGCCTCTCCTTGATTCTAACCATACCTCGACGCGTTAGTGTCAAGAGGTTTTAGAGTCTGCCTTCCTCCTCGACCGAGTCCCGATTTTCTGGTTAGTGCACTCAAGTTGCAACATTATCAGGACTGCACTCATTCATCGAATGGCCTCAGTACCGTCTTGGTTAATATACCAATCGTTTTAGCTCAGCTATGCCATGATAGAAGGTTTTTCCCGGATACCAATGGAATTTCTATAAATGAAAACGAAGTCTATATGTCTATGAATGGTAAAATAATCTTCAGAACCGTTACTCGATCCCTCAGCCCTCAGCCCTCAAGAGTCCCCCAAAGAGTACACACCCCACTCTTAAGAATTTTAAACCTTTACAAACACGCGTCGATCCTTATGAAATCGTGCTTTCGTAAACGAAGTCAAAAACGAGAAAACGAACGAGATGAGAAGATAGATCAATGCTTACCATATAGTATACAAACTGCACCCACTATCTGCATCGATCCAGAATACAACGATACCGCTGCCCAGTTATTACCAGAAGACGACAGCACGATACCAGAAATGGATGAGCCTGCAAATTGTCCTAATGGAAAACAAATTAGCTTCTAGTGCTCTGTCTCCTTGTTTAGCAAAGGCCACTCACCCGGTGAATTAGCCAAGATCATAAATCCAGTAATCGTCGACAGCCCCTCAACCCCGAACATCCTGGCGCACACCACAGGCAACAGACTCATAAACCAAGACCCAATCAGCCCATTCAAAATCGAAAACGTTAGGATTGCTGCGTAAGACCGAGCCAAGGTCCAGAATATCATTTGGAGCATACCACCCACGAAGAAAGAGAGGAAGAACATGTTAGTTGCACCAAAGGTGTCTGCTAGGCGCCCAGCGGTGATCTATGCAGGATGGTGGGCTCAGATGATTGAGGTGAAAAGAGGTAGAGCACAGACTCCTTGATAATGTTCTACTTACTCTTCCGATACCAACTAAAGAATGATATTGTCGGTGTTTATTCTCTAAATCAATTCGAGATTCAGATACTCACGAGAAAAATTCATGACTATGAGGGGAACAGTGACAAGAAGGGAGTCGGGATTCAAAGTAGGCACCATTTCCCTCGTATATGTTGTGCTAAAGTAGTAGGGTGTCTTCGGACTGATGAGGACAAGCAGAACAGACACATTGAAGACACATACCAAAAACCCAAACACTCCAAAAAACATGCTGAAAGCAACACTAAAAAAAGTACCGTTGATTTTCCTTGGAAGCCAGCGCTTTTTGGCCGCGGGATTTAAGCCTGGGTGTGCCCTCTCTTTGATCAAAAACCACGCAAAGATCCAGATTAGTGCGTGCGCTGTACTGAATGCGATCATGGTGTGTCTATAGCCTATTTTGAGGATCCTATCACTGAACGGTCAGATGATAGATGATGGAGGTATCGATATCCTCTAAAAATAACTCGAAAAGAGTACCTACAGTTTACGCATAATCAGCGTTTCGATTCCACCCCCGATACCTGACCCAGCGACCGCAATGCCCGTCGCCAAGCCTCTTTTCTTTAAGAACCACTGAGAGCATAACGAATAATATAAAGGCATCCCAATCCCCTGAGAGATGCCGAATAAACAGCCCTGAAATAAAAACAGCTGGTACACTTTGGTGGCGAATGCCGATGCAAGTAGGCAGAGGTACGCTAGCGCGCAGCTAATGGCAATCATTCTCTAAGGGTATCGTTAGCATTCCAAGTTGATAGTCACTGTATGAAGTTCGCTCATATATGTGAGATTTGACAAACCTTGTAGCCGCTGGTTATGATATCAAGAATCGAGTCATCAGCGAGGTATTCGTACACTTGAGGTTTTATTAATACTTACAATCGATCCCCCAATCCTCCGAACAAGTATGAACTCCCATTCATTGTCTGTAGAGTGACGAGTCAGTAAGCGTTGAAGCTCAGAGCACTTGTTCGTCCGGACCCTTGATCGAAAGTTGTCCACTCACAAAGTTAGCAAGACCGACAGTTATGGAGAGAACTCCGAGGCTGGTGTTGGGAAACATCGTTGTATGATAATAGTCTTGTAAGACACCCCAGTTTAAGCCAAAACCAAAAACAGTACAGGCGTAAAGGAAACACCCAAACACGACGAGCCAGGCGCGGAGTCCGCCATCGGGATAGGCGTCCTCAAGAGCAAAGATAGATGAGGCGTCGGTCGAACCTGCCTTCTCGCTCGGAACGACACTCTTCTCTCGAGTTAGAGGTTGTTCAAGCTCAGCTGGAGGGTTATAGGGATGAGCAAAGGTTGCCTCAATGGGCATAATGTCCCTGGACTGGACGACATAAGGAATAGCAAAAAAATCTTCTTCGCTTGGAGCCGACATGCCAGTGAAGGGGCTGAAGAGAAACGCGATGCGGACCAGAGAATGGATAAATTGGGGACAGCCAGAGCGCGATTATAAACGACCAATGTTTTGTTTACTTCTGTTACTGGCAAGAGTCAACATATGAAGCGAAATTTGCAAAAAGTAATAAAAAAACATGCCTATCGGAACTTGATGCTTGAAGATCTGCTTTTGATCTCCTTCTGCATGAGCACGAGTCCAACGGACCGACCTCCTGAAACGCATGAGCTGAGCTTTATATTCAGGTAAATAGATTATTGCAGGATTCATTGAGGACTGGCACGTAAATTGTATTAGTATATTTACAGGTACACTAAGTATGTTTAGATGAGTTCGGCCGAAAAGAAAAATACCATACTCACTGAGAGAGAGACTGTGGATTCACAGGGTATAGAACGACTGGGTACGACTAGAAATCACTACTGGCCCCTTCTGCTGGGGCAAGGCAGGCATAAGCAATGCCCCAGAATAAATTTTTCAGGACTCACCGCAGCAATGGGAGATTTACACGTCTGAACTAAGTCAAGCCCTTCTCGAGTTCGAGGCATCACGGGTGTTGGATTTTCGCTATCTTGTAATTATTTAATTAGCGGAGATTTTATCGGAGCTTGAGGCCTTGAGGCCTTACTTGAAGTGCTGAGGAAGGTGTTTTCTTACTACATGGTGTTCCAAGAGATAGCACTCAATAGGTGCACGGCACGCCCGCTCAGCTAGGCTCTAGCTTTCGGATGTACACGCTCCGCACTCTTGAAGATTGCGTGATCTATTTTCTTGAACTTTTGAACAGTAGTAATTGTCTGCACCGGGTGCATGGATGAAAGGTCACCTTGTGCACTATCCAGCGTGTGTAGGCACCCGAACATTTCGCAAGGCAGCTCGAGGATTGAACAATTGCGAAGATCGACCACGATAAGAACATCGAACTGAGGGTAGAATGGCACTTTAGGGGACGACCAGGGCAACGATATAGACAAAATTTGTTGGTCATTCAACCGAAAATAGAATATCTATCGAATCGAGTCCACATTGAACAAAATGAAGAGAAAAGAACACTAATCGCAGCAGTTGAAAGGCTCAGAGTAGACACTTTAAAAAACTCACCGGTGTCCATACTTATGACCACCTTCTCGGACAAAACAATAAACAACGCACACGGCCATCCTCGCTGACTGGCCACACCTACGCATTTCCCGTAGGGCCGTAAATCTGCTGAACAAAGGCATGGCAGTGTGTCACCAGTGTGACCAGAATTTGTTGCCGAACGTGACATGCCTAACATGCCGGCGATTGATGCTCAAAAGCACTGCCACTGGTAAGTACCTCTTGGTCGATCAACAAGTAGGCCTACTACATATTTGGTACCTTTCTGTGGCTTGACGGACGTTGCAATTCGAATGCATACAGGTGGACTGACTCGGAGCAACATGCATGTAGGGTGCCACGCTTGTGATGACCACATCGAGACGCCGCAGCGTCGGTCCAATTTCCATATCCCAATCATATGCATTGTGTCAACTCGCTCTGCTTTCTTATCCATCATCCATCATATCTCCTCTCTTTCCCCTGCCCCAGAACCACATCTTCTCAGATGCCTCATCACTCCACTATCTGAAGCTATTTATTTTCTACTGGGACCATGTGGTCCCCTCCGCTAAGTTTCCTACGGGGTGTTTTTTCACTGGAAGATTGCCGATAGGAATGAGGAAGGTTATTGGGATTCATCAGATGATTTGGATTCCGAGGACTAACCGACTAACTAAATCATTATACTACCTCCTGTGTACCTATTCCGAATCTACTGCCTCTTCTCTGGGAGGGTTTGCGGTCTACCTTCCCTTTGTGGGTCGAGCCCGCTGCTTCTCTCCCTTGAGGGGCCGGCTGTTCCCGCGCGGGAGAGCGGAGCCGAGTATAATACTACTACTACTGTATGGACAGCATCTCCTGGACATCAACTTCATCCACAGTAATTTTGCCCAGGCGAATACACTTCAGGTACTTAAGTATGAACATCTTGATCCTTGACTTTGTTCTGTCGGCCTAGACCTAGTACACAAAAAAGGAAGTCATTATATGTTAGCATATAAGGGAATCCGAAACTCGCTGTAAGTATTACCGAAGCTAAGAACCTGTGTTAGCGGTGTTTGTGTCGCAGAATTGTTTAGTATTATTCAAACCGTGTTCCGTACTATGGAGAGGAGGTGAAACTCATTTGGTACATCGAGCTGCCTCAAACAATTTGAGCTTATTATTTTGAAGTGCTCAAAAACAATGATTTGAAGAAAATCTTCAGAACTGAAATGAAATTCGACCGCGCCCGTTCCAGCCGGAAATCGGCTATTCCAGCCCGTCCGAAGTTCACTGTGGCTAATACTCCGCGACACCCTCATGCCTAGCAGCGTACGATTCTAACTTGGCCGAGCTGGCCGCAATCACTACTAGTCATTTCGGAAATCAATCGGAAGGAGCAAAGAGGCAAGGGGCACTGCCGATACCACATACTTAAGCTAGGCAGACTTTTTGACCAAGTTCATCACTCATGATTCTCACGGTTTTCGCTCTTACTTCTCTTTCTATGCTGGCGCGATGTCAATCAATTCAAGCTCCAGCCATTCCTCTTGCCGTCCGTTCTCCTTACCTCCAGGCTTATCTTGCGCATAACACTGGAGCTAGTGTTCCAAATTCGTGGCCAAACTTCTGGACAACGGATCACGTATGTTGACCATTTGGCGGTTTCCTCTGCATAACGATCAATTCCTCGTATAGATTCTAGGATGGAGCGGCTTGTTGCGTGTAGACAACGCTTTGTACGAATGGCTAGGGGATGCCGCGGGGGGGCCTGACCTAAGTCTTGCTAATAACGTTACCGCGAAGCCGGCGACTTTGATCAGTTTTCAAATCACACCCACTCGTTCTATCCTCAGTCTACAGGCTGGGAAAATGGATATCAATGTCACATTCCTCAGTCCTATCGAGGTGAGTTTTCGAAAAAATATTTGGGACCAAATACGCTCATCCTCTCAGCCCTCAGACCTCGTTCTCCAGTCTTTCCCATTCACCTATATCTATTTTGAGGCCTCTTCAACGGACGGTAATCTTCATTCGCTACAAGTATATCAAGATATAAGTGCCGGTATTTTAAACATTTTCTCGGAAACCGTCTACGGTAAAATTGACAGTTTTGATAGAGTGGGTTGGGTTTGATACAATCGATGAAGTTCAGTGGAACACAACAAATGGCGCTATCATCTGGCATCAAGTTCAGCTTTCATCTCCTCAACCGATGACCGAACAGAATGACATGGCCCAGGATGCAGTGGCCTATCATGTTACAGCTTCAGTAAGCATCGTCACAAAAGCTCACTGCCAGATACTGACCATTTAATACAGGGATCAAATGTTACATACCAGACAGGCTCCGATCTCGATGTTCGCAGCCTATTTCTTAATAACGGGAGTCTGGCTAATACTCAGGACCTTACCTATCGGTCTATAAAGAAGTGAGTAAATTCTAGTCTAGCAAGGATACTTGCATATAACCCAAATGCAGTTCGTGGCCTGTGTTCGCATTTTGTAATGATTTAGGCAATATCCTCTCCACCAATGAGCCTGTAGTTTGGGCAATTGGACTGGTTCGAGACGGGGATATCGTTTACTCCACACCATCCGGCAATCAGACTCGTCGGCCTTATTTTTTCACCAAATATCAAGATGTTCCATCAGCAGTATGCACCTGTCCTATCTTTCGACCTGTCTGAGTTAATCAGCCTCTATAGATGTCGGATTTCTTGAGCGACGCCTCAAATGCACTCCAACGTGCAATCCATTTAGATAACAAACTCTCAACAGCTGCGACATCAATTTCCTCCAACTACAGTGACCTCGTTTCCTTAGCTTCCAGACAGGTTATGGCAGGGCTCGAAATCACTATTGGAGTCGGCCCGGACGGACAAATAAATAAATCAGACATCCTCGTTTTCGTTAAGGACACAGGGAATTCTCAGTGAGATGTTTCCCAAGTTTCCCCTATACTTGTCACTCATTAATTCAGACGAACCAACCCAATGGAAGTGCTGTATGCCGCACTACCAGCATTTATCTACTTCAATGCGTCTTGGATTGGATACATGCTCGAGCCCCTATTGCAATACGAGAATTCAGGACTCTACGCTCAGTCATTTGCAACGAGTGATCTAGGTGATACATTTCCAGCAGCTATTGGGGATCCGAGTCCTGACCTTTCAACTGCGATTGAGGGTACAAGTGAGATGCTGGTTATGGTATGGGCGCATGTAGTGTTCACCGGGGATGTATCGCTAATATCTCGATATGTACGTCGATCCCCCGACATAGACTTCCATTCAATGATACAATTTTTTCGCAGTATTCTACTCTGAAAGCATGGACTGAAACTCTCCTCACGGAAAATCTGTTGATACCAAATGGCTAGTAAGTGACCAATGTTGTTCTATCCCTTCAATGATCTTATTGTGAAATGCCGGTGTTCGTAGTGTTAATGCAGACGGAGTGAGCAACGCTAACATGACCAATTTGGCCATTTCTGGCATTCTTGCCGTCCGCACGATGGCTGAAATAAGTCGTACTCTTGGTAGGTCTGATGATTACATGTCTTACTCTGTACGTTCACCCCAAATGGATGATTTTGTGTGGTACTCTAATTTTTTCTTCCAAAGCGAAATGCTTCTTCCTTGGTTTCTTTATGGCAAACCCTCGCTGTGTCTTCTGGCCATCTGACTTCGACGTATGGGGCATCAAGCTCTTGGGGCATGATGTATAGCCTTTATTCAGACAAACTGTTTGGATTTAATCTTGTCAATAGCAGAGTAAGTAGTCAAGTATACCAGATATTCTTGATACTAAATTCTTGTTCCCCGTAGATTTACACTGAGCAAACTTCTTGGTATATTACAGCTGCTTCATTAGGTAACTCTATTCGAATTTCTTATACACTGCCATGCACGTCTGAAATGAACACTTTTAGCTTCGCCTTTTGGTCTGCCCTTCGATAGCAATGAAAGAACCACAGTGAAATCTCGTAAGTAGCAAAATCAGTTATATTTCTTGATCGGCTTTTGATTGTTCATGAAATGCTAGATTGGACGCTCTTCGCGGCTGGAACAGTCACTGACAACAACACCAGAGACATTCTAGTTTCAATGGTACATCAGAGCGCAACAAACCCGCAGAGTTTCGAGGTGTTCCCTACAACGTATAGTACCATAGACGGCACAATTATAGGCGGAGGGGCCAGGTAACTTGTTTCTTCTTCCGATGGCTAGCAGTTAACAACTCTTCAGTCCTGCCCAAGGAGCAATGTTTGCTTTACTTGCTTTGAAGTAATTCGTTTTGTTCATCTGACCTTTATTTTGCTCACTATCTCTGATAGTCTGACCAAGCAAACCATCTCTGGAATCACTCCAGTCAGTGATTCCTCTACTAGCAAATCACGAAACACTGGTACCATTGTAGGAGGTGTACTTGGGGGCTGTGTTTTTGTGGCTATTGGGATATTATTTTACTGCCATCGACGCTCGATGGGGAGGGGTGAATTAACAGGTATTACGCCATACCCTACTGGGTGGCTCGGGGATCATTCCAGGCTACAGTTATCCAGCGTACTGATGACAGATAGCAGTTTGTCAGGCGGTCTTTCAAGCGCTGTAGTTTCTAGAAGTAATCTCCCAACATCCAGTAATACAGTTATAGAGGAAGTGGTGAATTTGCACGGAGAGATAGAGGAAATAAGAGGGCAGACGCCGCCTCCCGAGTACTGTGACATAGACATTCAACCCAACAATAACCTAACTTCAACTAATAATTTACTAGATGGTCAATATTAATTCTTGTTCGAATGTCGCTTCAAATAAGTATCTCCAAAGTTCGATGGGTACCAGTATCGGCTTTTCAAATCATCGTTTCGTTTCGTAGACCTATCATTCGCGTTCCCGACAACGTCATGAGTTTCTTTCAGGATCAATTCGATATCCTGCACCAAATCGTGTCCCAAATCCGCTTTGGCAAGTTTCCGTGCCAAGAGTTTTTCTGAACAAGATTCAATATCTTGTTTTTGAGATTGATATAAATCTATCAATGTTGCGAGAATCGCCTGAGAGTTTTTCATAAAAGAGGACTGAATGTTACCCACCCAATATTTGGGTTTCCTTGTCAGAAGGTACACGCATTCGTGCGAGTGTGGTGGCCGACTCAAGATACTGATTCTTGCTATATCCTGAGAGAGTGCGGGAATGGATAAACAGTATAGCAAACAGAATCGCGACGACTTACCAGCTCGAATCAACCGCTCGACCTCTTCTAACGCCGTTTCCGAAGTCTGAGCAGGAGTCAGGTTACACATTGTCATGCAAATGAGTATTCTCCACTCACTACCACCTCAATTAAGCCTAAGATCCGTCTCACTTGTCTACCAAACGGAGTCTTCGAACCAGGCAGTGGTTTGAAATCTACTAGTAGATCATTATCTGCAACGATATGAGCTCGAAGGTGTGCGATATAGCTCTGTAGTGCATTTGACCGAAAATCTAGAGACTCCTGTAAGTGGGGTATTGTTAAATTCCTAAATTGAGTGATCTAAATAGTAAATGCGAAGTTAGAAAACTGTAAAACGACTTGATAAAAATTGGCTGACTGATCCGAGGGTTTTTCCAGAAACACTGGCTAATTCGAGGGAGAGATCGGAGGCAGCTTGAAGGTTGATGGTTTTTTGTTTCTGCGTATGGGAATAAAGTTGCGGAAAGATTATCATGCGTTTTCGGGCTCACAACATCAGATGCCAATTCGTTCAGCTCCAAAACCGAAACAGGTTCTGGCTCATTTCCGTTTTCTCTATCAGGAGAACAATAGCTAACTTGTTTCTGAGCTTTAGAACGAGCAACCTTGATGAATCCCTGGCTTCAAAGGTTCGGAATGTATAAGGCTTGACATGAATAACTAACTGAAGGCACATACAACACTCGGCTCACTTCAGGATCATTCTCATTACTTATTCCGAGCTTTTGAGCTACCAGAGACCGAAGCCGGGCTTCTCTGGAAGGCACGGTAGAGACTCCCTTTTGTTTCTGGGTCGTCAATCGCGCTATACGGATATGGTATGCGTGTAGTGCCTAGGATGAGGAAGATAAAAGAGCTTCAAATTTAAGTGGTTAAGGCTCACTGTTAGAGTATCCTCAGTTTGTCGTGGTTTACTACCCGAACTGAGAGTCTCCAGATGAAAAGCATTGACACCGTGATTTTCGCCTGAGTGATGGTGGAAAGTTTTTTTCGAAATGACTTGAGGAGATTTCCTAGGTTCAAAAAGATATTCATTGCTCCTCAGTTATTGGAACGAAACGGCGCACTTCTTCAAATCAGCCAACAATTTACCCATTTCTTCGAATCGTCTGATCCTTTCCTGTTCCTTCTTTTCTAAAATATCCAGCAGGAGATCAACGCGATTTTTCGCCTGAAGTTTACTTTTCAGAGTGTTGATATGGATATCTAGGCAAATTTCAGGTATACGTTCGGAGCGATACGATGAAGCATACGCGTTTCTTCAGTGGATTTTGCTTTACTCTCAAGTTGACTGGAGTAGATTTCCATATCCTTCCTCGCTTTTGCTAGTGCGGAGACTGCAATATCATCTGCCGTACGTTTGTTACCCGTCGCAATTGAGCGTGGTTTGATCTTTGATTGGGAGTGAGTCTTGTGGAGAGATTCTGTAAGACTGAAAGAGGTAAGCAAGGATAGACTAGGCAGGTGGAAATACGAAAATTCACCAGAGTAGCCGAGTTCGCGCCTCGATAACGGCTGCTCTGCCCTTCAGATGCTCGCTGATGAATGAAAGTGCATCTTGTAGAGGCCCACGGCATAAGCGCACAAATTCTTCGAGAGTTACAGAGTCCTCGGGTAGACCTAAATCGATGAGTGAGTTGTAGACAACTTCTGGTGTATCCGGCATGTGAGTTTCTGTTCAACGTGAGCTATTAGCGCCTGAAGCGCCTGAATAATATCAGGTGACCCCGTAGCGCCTATCAAGCTTGACGCGTCGATCAAATGTCCACTAAAAAAATAGCGCATGTATATCCTCTCTAGATCTCTCTTTCTTCGCCAAAAGAAAGTTGTCATTGAGACTGAATTCCATGCTCCTTCTCTGTCAGTTCCCAGCTCTACTGTTGATACCCATCACCGCAAGGGCCAACGCGACCTCATTGATGTCTGTGTCCACTGTCCGAGTCAATCTCTAGACTCTGTGCTCATTGATGGCGATGAACTGCTTCACTCCTCGCCGGTATTCATCTCTGTCTTTGTCTAAAAGCGTGTTTTTTTTCTTCTTTCTTCATCTCGCTTTTTCAGGGATTCGATGTTTCCTCGATTCATTCATCTACCTCAAGTATCGCCGCTTGGTCCCTTTGTACAAGCTCGGCTCAACGAAATAGTACGTCTTTTACCTTCTTTTTTGTATGTCGCTCTTACTAATTAAGTGATTACTTCAGTTCCAATCTCAACCTGCGTGTGATCCTTCAGTGATCCTTCCAATCGTTCTTGCATCACTGAAGATGTAACTGTGGTTCTGGTTTCACTAAGGTTAATAGCCAATGCGTCTGCACTTTGACGGTTTGCAATGGCGTTTGCGGCAGTTTTCCACATGCAGGTCCTTCGCTTTGAACACTTACGTGGATCATATTCATCGGTCTCAGTCTGTTCGTTCAAGGAACGCGTCGGGGATCTCACGTACGCTGACGCTCAAGCATCCTGTGGTAACAAACACTCCTGTGGTCTTCATCTGATGGGCTTGACTGTATCGACGTCACAACCCCGGAAAGTTGTGAGCCTAGCACAATCATTTTTCCGGCGAAAAGGACAAAATTTTCTTTTAGGCGGAGGCTGCTTGTACGTACACCCTGGGTCGCAATTCCCCCAGACGACGCTCGCCCTAAAAGGTCAAGACTGTATCGCACTCACAATGTCGTCACCTCAAGTGCTCAGCCATCGCTGCGAAATGGGTCGATGTGTCGTTGACATTTGCGCCGACAGTTATATCGCTAGTGTGGACGGTTGCATCTCCGGCAGTTCTTTCAAATTTTTCCTTCCGCCCCCGGTCAAAGCTGATAACAATAGCATGGATAGGCTACCTGGTAGCGTCGTTCGGGGAAAAAGACTCAGCTCGAACGTTTGATTTGTCTCGTTCTCACTCGTCGTGTTTTGATTTCTATTTTCCTTTGCACGTACTTGGCTAACCATAGCATCCTCCTTTTCCCGTCGTTTTATTTTACATTGGTATAAAGTATGTGTCCGCTGTAGTTGAATATCAAATACGTAGAACCAACTTTCGCCGAACCTCCTAAACATGAATCTCAATATTTCTAGGCTTTAGTCCTCCGTTTTTGGTAAATTTCTGTACATGAAATGATCCTCTATTGAATAGCTCTCCGTTTACTAAACTTGCTCAGTGGTCTTCATCGCCGGCTCGTCAATGCTTTTCTTGTAGCTGTAAGAAACAAAATAAAATCAGTTACCAAGCACAAAAAATATCCCGAGGCCGTAAAAAGATGAAACGAAAGTGCTGACCTATGTCCGAACGCTCTCATACCCTCCTTTTTCGCCTTCTTCAAAACGCGCGCCATCGCGTCAATACCCCTGTCCAAATCATCAAGTGGGGGACCGAACGACAACCTATACAAAGATCAGGCTAAACAGTAAGCGACAATCTAGATACCCACCTAACGAAATGATGACAGGGCGAATTAAACAAGTTCCTCCTGTGCGAGGGGTTGATATCGAAGAAGATGCCGGGAATGACAATGGTTTGTTCTTTAAGAAGTTCTTCGAAGAATGTCTAGAGTTGGAATTAGCTTCACAGTTGAAAGGAACGAAACGATGTAGTACTCACCAGCCCGTTATTCAAGGGACTGGGCAACTTTTCCAAATTCAACCAGATATAAAAGGTGGCCTGAGGAGGGCTAGAGATAGATAGACATCACAATAAAAGTTTGTGAGCATATACTTTACTCCGAGATGGAGATACCCCACTCACATATCTACATCCAAGTGCAATTCATTCCTGAGACGATGGAGTCTGTATAAAGACATAATATCATCAGGAAGATCCTACTGAGAGATAGAAGGATGGACAAACACATGATCCCTCTTCATCTTGAAGTGCTTTTGCAAGGCTACTTTTTCTTGTTGAGCGCGCGCGGGTTCGAGGAGAGGAATGGCAGCGATTTGGAGGCTGTGAATGAGCAGGGAAGGAAACAATTGTAAAACAATTGGGTGAGAGTGGAGGAGGAGCCGTAGTGTGGTTTTGATAGCGGGGAGAGAGATGGATAATGGTAAATTAAAAGGAAGGCGGTCGATTCAATCAGTTAACGTTCACAGCAACAAAGCCTATGAAGCTTACGGATGGTTAGCACCTCCATCCAAGAAGGACCCACTCTGACTTAACGCAGTGACGAGATTCTTAGGTCCAACGACCCAGCATACACGCCAACCAGGGAGACGCCAGTTCTATGCGATTTTTAGAGTCAGGCATAGGCGGTGATGCAGAGAAATCATTTATGAAGTGAACGTCAAGATGATAGTTAGCGTCATTGAGCAGAACAACAATGTTCGTCAGGCGGTAAACCTACCTTGGTCAGCCCGTCAACGATGATAACTGCATCCTGATTCACGTCCTCAATGTACTCCGCGGAAGAGACAGATTTGCCAATGTCTTTTTCGTTGTCGGGGTAGATGTACCAGGAATAGAACTATTTGCGGACGAGGAAAGATGAAGGCTCCGGTTAGTAAACGAGACAATGGAACAGATGGCACGATCAGATATCATGAAGGGGAGTATCAGCATGGTGGGATGTCAAGAACACACCTCATCTAAAATAAGAGTTGTTCCCTCCCTTCCGAGCGATACAAGTTCTTTGAGCTCTTCGCCTTTGATAACCTGCCCAGTCGGATTTCTGGGATTGGAGGCCAAGATGACAGCGAGCCCTTGGGTTGCGATGTCTTTCTTTGTCTGTTTGATGTCTAATCTATACTTGTTGGCAGGATCTAAGGCTGTAGGAACCGGAACAAGCCTCTGTTTGATGATCAGTGGCGGGTACATAGAATCATGCCAGTGGAGCGTACCTTGAAGGCACTAAGTACTTGATCATAGGCGGTGTAGTCCGGGATTTGATAGGACTGGAAGAGCGTCAGCATGAATACTGATCAAAATGAGAAGAGACAACAACGTACGGTATACACATCGCCAATGACAGCTGCAACTCTACTCAATCCTGCTCTTCCTCCAGGGACAATGCAGACGTTCTCATACGTGTATTGCGACTCCTTGTTTTGACGGTATGTCACATTATAGAGATTTGCGACTGCTTCACGGAGGGCTGGTGTTGTGAAAGTAAGGAACACATATAAGAGAAGAATTGAATGCCCAGCACAGACCTTTGACACCCGTGGTTGGCGCATACTCCAACTCGTCGAAACTAGGTCCGTGTTCAGTGATGAAGTAACATAGGAAAGCCGTAAGCCCTACCTCATCTCAATCTTGGACGGTCTAAGAATAGGAGGGGAGAGACGAAAAAAGGTCAAGATGTCATCATTAAATTCCGCGTAGAACAAGTCACCTTTCGGGCGCGCCTGGTACAAAAAGTCAAAACTTCATTCAAGTCTGCATTCAACAAGTTTACCACCGACCTGGTATGGGGAACACCTCTGGAGCGCCTTGGCCCAAATTCGCCCAGGCGTGCGAGTTGGTATAGGAAAAGCCATTAGCAATGGCTCGGTCAGAGCAATAAATTACGCCTGTGCTACCGGGATGCTCGATTCCGGGGACGGTCTCTTCCTCCGGGTTAACGGTCTGTGGCAAAATGCCTTTGGCTGAATGACCCGCGCTCTGACGGAAAATTTGGTGGGCTTCGGAGTCTTTTTCATGCTTCATGCTGCGCATAACGTCGAGGACCTGGTGCATAATTGAGGAAGAAGATTTACGGGGAAGATGGGGGAAATGCATGGCGAGGGTAGAAAGAAAACGAAAGACAACGCACCACGTCTTTAAATTTGGGAGTTCCTGGCCGGGAGGCGAATGGGCTATTGGTTGCACTCATATCGATGAAGTAAGATTAAAATAATCGATGCAGGCTAACGTCAAAATGGGCCAATGCTTTGACGGGGAACGTGTAAGGCTTGTGGTTGACGGGGGTGATGGTGGTAACGACTTAAGAAGCAACGGTGTTGTGCTCTTATTTTTAGAATGAGGCGAGGCGATGTTCATCAGACGCGTGCAATTCCAGCAAATTTGGGCGCTAATCCAACAAAAGCGCGTTTTTTGAGTGGGAATTTAAAGTTACAATACTACAGGTCGCAGCAGGTCGCAGCTCCAGCTTTACCAGCTACTATCCTCCTCCGTCGTATACAATCCATACTCATCTTTTAAAGGATCGAGTCCTTCTCGGTCTGTCCGCGGCCCTTCCGTCCATAACGCCTGCGAAAACTACTAAGGGAGGTTCAAAATCGTGGATAGTTACTTACTTTCCATGTCTGTTTCTGTTGGCTTAAACGTCGCAAGTATCCTGCGCCACCACGCAACGAGGACATGGTACGACACAGTGGAGAGGTAACCAAAGAGTAAGAGCATATGGCTCTATCGGACCAAAGATAGAGGGCTTTCAATTCTGTGAGCTGACCTTGAGCGACAGATGTGTGAAATCTCTGAATTCAGAAGTAAATCATCAGTAGGTATACGCTGCAACCGAGATGTACCAGAATATTGACGTCCACAAGCATGATTGACAGTACTCTTAATCTCTTCAAATTTTCGAACAATATCCTCAAAGAAGACTGCCGGAGAACTATCTGAGGGATGTTGAGAAACTCTAATTGAGCTTTCATGCATAACAAATGGACTAGAGGCATTGCGAATTTACACTCCCGCTCGTCGTCGGAAAGAATACTAAAAGAGGTGAGTGGGGAAGCCGAAACAACTACCTCGAGCCAGCTGAAAAGTTCTAGGTATTGGGATTTACTAGCCACACCCTGGTGACGTATCACAAGTTTGTGGAGGTGTTCCAAGCCAGTGAAAGCGTCCTTGTCCGTATCCGGCTAAGAGATTTGGTCATCCCCGGCACGACGGCCAATGTAGGGCTGAGATGCAACATACCAATCTGGTATTAAGGAAATTGTCATAGAATAAATCTAGTTCCTCGAGCTTACAGGTATATTGGAGAAGTCGAAGCAAGTCCCTGTTTGTGAGGGCGTGGTGAGGACCTAAATGAAATACGGAAAGGCTGACAATGTGAGGTTGAATTATGGACAAAGAGTCCAGGGCATACGCATCCTACGTATACAGAATATAAGTTGGTTATGAAGAAGAAAACAAGCAAGGCACACCATGACGCTGAAAGAGCTACATTGTTTAATCCAACGTCCGACATCAATTATTACTTCTTGGGAAGGGAGCCCCAACCGAATGGAGTTTACATTATGCAGACGACTCAGACAAGAGATATCAGATGTAGAAGTGCGGTAGAGAAGATTCAACTCGTGCAAGGAGCCGCAATTTGCCAAAGCAGAAGCTGTCAGTTCGATCAGTTCGTGCGGTATCGGAAGAAATTGACTCTTCTGAGATGCAGAGAATGGAATATGGCACAACGTGTAGGAAGCCACATTGGGAAGCTTGGCAATTGAATGAACCCATATGTTTTCGGGACCTTTGGAGCCTGAGTTCGTGTGTCGAGTACGTCGAACGTAATCGCTAAGAATAACTGGTGAGAGTCAGTACCGAACTACTGTAGAATGAAAGGATTACTTGCATAGGAACCTCACAGATCGAACGTACGATCTGAGATACGGATATTTGTCTAATGTCTGAAGGGCGCCAAAATTAACACCTCCCTACAGAGCGAACTAGTCAGCATATTCGGAAGAGAAGTATTGAGAACATATTGCACAGTTTCGGAATTAGTGAGTGTTTTTAGCGTGATCGTTCGGTAGAGGTTGGGTAGGGCAGCTTCCTTGAAGGAGCTACAGACCAATGTACACCGATAGAGGGTATCAACGTCACAGCTCGAGAGTTGAAGGATTTCGCAGAGAATTTCAAGAGGTAGAACACCAATAATCGACATGAGAGTGGCCAGAGACTGTGACAGTGTAGTGAGATCAGTAAGCGGCGCGCGCTTACTTTTAAAAGACTTTAGCGCTAGAGGCATCGTGCTATGTACATGAACTGTCACGATCCGTGAGTGCGTGAGCCGTCGCGTCGCGTAACGTCAAGCAACTTGTGAGTAATATCTTCGGAGATGATGTAGATGGCTAGTATATGAAGCTTTCGATGAGATGATACAGCCCTAAGTATACTGCGCTTGAGCTATCGGTGGACTTGATCGATTCCAGCCTCCAATGTGAACCGCTCAAGTAGAAGCACTCGACGCTGAGCGCTGAGGCCTGAGGATAAGCTTGAATAAATGCCATGGTAGTCACGTTTCGATACAATCTGAAACTCAGAGGACATTTTGTATACATAGCTAGCTGTGTCCAATTCATGATTGAGGTACTAGGCAAAGTCAAGACTGCCTGTTGGTCTGGATCTCCGAACCCTAGAATAGGCATTTCCTCCATCACTTCATCAGCAAGACCCTCAATATCATCTCTTCCTTTCATGACTACTGCTAGTCTTTAACTTTCTAATTCTAGATGCGATACGGATATTAATGTACCAATATTAATGTACCCCTGCTCATTGTACTCTAATCCCGCAGTACCTTCTTTACATATCGAGTCCGAGTCAAGCCCATTCCATAACTTGGGGGGGTTGAGGAGAGCGCTCAGCGAGGGAAGTTGGGCCTTGGCCTGAAGTAAAGATGAGTAAGTATCATCCAGGCTGATGGCACTGGCAGTGATAATGATTTGATCACGGGAGACAATTTTGTGAAATGATAGCGGGACAGCGGCTGAGCGCTGAGCTGAGGCCTGACTTGTTCACTTTTTGCCATGGTGGCTAGTATGCCACATGCGGGAGACTGGAGACAACTGCAGATCCGGCCATAAGAAACGCGGACAAGGTGAGGAAGTACACGTGGATGTCGCGCAGCTCCAGTTGAAAGGCTAACAGGCGAGTCAATGCAATTCTGGCCGAACAACTGACATGTTTATCAAACAAAACTTATCGAAAACGCGTTCAAGGTGTGTTTGCCATTGGATGTAGGAATCCACGTCGGTAATAAGTACTTATGTTACAGTGAAGATTTCAAAGCTCTGAGCCTCTGAAGAATGATATTTTCTTAAAGGTTTTTGAGATACATCAAGCTACAGCAACAGCTACTATAGCTGGCGACGAAGAACTCTGAACCAGCGGGGGCAGATGAAACGTTTCTGTTTTGTATTTGGCAAGTTGGCTGCCTTTTTAGAACAACAGTGTCAACACGAGGCGATTGTGCCTTGAAGGCAGCTTAGTGCATGTACGTGATACCTTCTTTTCTCCAGACTCTAAAGCAAACTTGGTTGCCAACCACTACGTCGCCGTCTTTCCCTCCTTCACTTTCTTTTTTCTCCGCGACGTTCACTAATCTTTGGCGAGATATTATAAGGCAAGCTATTACAATCCAGCCAATTTCGTTCTCGCCCGTTGACTTTTTGTGCTCAGTTACCGTTTCGTGGTCGCATTAGCTTGGTACGTATGTGCTTGAGTTCATCGCGTTCAAACTTTCTTGGTATTTATCGCAACTCTTCCAATCTTCAGACTGTCATACATATGTCTATAAAAGCGTTGACTACCGGCAAGTATTTCACCTCAATTGCTAACGATGATACTCATTTCATCAATCAGATTAATCGTGGCGACTCACAAAACAGCCTAACTTCTAGTTATCCTCGGCTCAAACTTTCCTTATAACAGCCTCATTTATTCAGGAAGCACGGAATGGAAATGGCGACGCTTTTTCCCTCCTCCTCCGCTCAACCTCCACAATGTACTCCAGTCCATAAAATCAGACGCAAACCGGCACCATCTTTACTCAGTCCCATAACACCTATTACGTCTTTATCTGCTCCGGATGTTGAGTCTACACCTGCAGCGGGACAGGTAGATACGCGAAGATTATCGGTTAGTACTTATTTGACTTTCATTCAACCTAGGTACTAACTAACGCAAACAAATAGTCTACGAAACCTCTTATCACCCATTCTCGGACTATGTCTACTTCTCTTGCAACAGACCCGCGTTATCCTCCTCCCGATCCAAACGATCCATTCGCTCCGTTAAGCGTGTTGAGAGGTCGCTCATCTAATGCCATTCTCTCCGCTTCGTCGCACTTTCCCAGAACCGACGTTACGATGACGGATATAGACGCCACTCCAACTCCATCGTTCATGTCGCCCAAAGCTGCCAGGACTCTAGGCGTTTTCAGAGGGTTACCCACTGAAAACCAGAAGAGAAGATTTGAACAATCTCGAAACAGAGACTCGATGTGTTCCTTTGAGTTGTACGCTGATCCTCCACATGGTGATAGTGAAGACGAGAACTGGACGGTTATGACACCTAAGAAGCCGTCTACAGGTATCAGATCTAGAACACCGAAGACTTCTACACCTGTCAAACCCAGTACTGCCGGCCATTACACACCGCACAGTCGACAGCGAGCTATCTCCTCAGTCCTCTCCTCGCCATCTATCGATTATTCAAATAACACATTTACTCCGGCGCCTGAGGCGTTTCCTCCTCCTAAACTCTCACGAGACCGCAGCGAGAGCAGTGCTAGCTCGACTGGGACTGGGAGTTATAGCCACAGCGGAAGCACGAGCGATTCTGCAAACAGCACATTGTTGACCCCTGAGGGTAGTCTGCCCACCGTTTCTTTAGGTTCTGGTTCTGGTAGCTCTAATGGTTCTCAAATCGACATTTCCGACGCCTACGCTGTCACAAGGACGCTTTTATCTTCGTCTCAAACACATCCGTATGCTCAGTCGGAAGGCCATGCATATTCTCCCGCTTCCCGGGTCTCTTCATCTTTCCGCTATGCGTACGGACAAAATCGCACGCAGATAAACTCTCCCGAAAACATGGAAGGGGCAGGGCAGTATCTCCAACTGGTAGTATATCCAAGCTAGCCCGGTTCTTCGGGAAGGGTCTTTCTCGAAAGAGCAGTTTGGGAAGCGTAAAGCTATTCGATGGGTCTTCTTCATCTAATGACGAAAAGGCACAGGTTGTCTCACTCAAATCGAAAGCCTCGCCTCCTTCCCGAGGACGAGGGAGAACGAGAAAGTTGTCCACCTCGACAATCAGCATTTCTGGACCTGTTACTCCTCCAGTATCCATTCAACACGCATCTGGAGTTCCTTCTGTTCTGAGACAAGTGAATAGACCACGAAGGCAGACGACTTCCGGGCTTCCTTATATGTCTACATTCTCAAGGTCCAGTAAGCTAACATCTTCCACCTCTGCATCATCTGCACCAGTCCCTTTGGCATCCGCTAGCGCGACTGGACTCGATAAAACTGCATACGCGCATGCGAACGAGTTTGGCATTATCAGTGACTTGCAGGCGGAGGACGAAATCAGAGAAGACATTGACATTTCGCGATTGAAGCCTTGGGCAGCATCAATTCCGAGGAAGAGGAGCTCACTTTCATTGAGCACCTTACCGATCCTTGCAGTCCAACAAGATGTTGAATCTGTTACGAGCTCTAGTTTTGAATGTACTCGGGAGACGGAGGTATCAACTTCGAGTTTGGTCCTCCAGGATACGGAGACAGAAGCTAACTTGGCAACACATGAACCGAGCAGACGCAAGGGTAGTAGAGAGAGTGCTGTGAGCGCTGGAAGTATGGGAAGCTCATACATTCATGTTGAAGGATCTCCTAAAACGACTAACAGCAAAACGAGGCAGAGAAAAGATCAGGGTGACTATCTTTGGCCTAGGCGTGCTCCCGTGTCCCCGCGAAACAAGACAAGCGGCGCTTCGAAGTCGGGCGGGCCAAGTATAACTGGAATCAGGTTTCCTGGGTTCCGCCGCGCACAAACTAGTAATCCAGCACCTTCTCAGGGTATCGCTGTATCTAGTAACGCTTCCGAGAGCGTGCGAGGACTGAAAATCTCAAACCCGATGTTGCAAATTCCTCACCAAGTTCTTGAGCCTCCATCGCCGAATCCTTTCTTGACCCAATCGTCTAAAGGACATGAACGGGCAATGTCAGATTCAGTACTCGAGCGGTTTGAACAGCCCTCCGAATCCGTAAACACCACGTCCCTGAACGACCTTGAGCCTTGTACTCGTCTTCCTACCTCCGCTGAGCTTGGAGCTCTTCTATCACTCCCTCTTCTTGATGAAACTGGGCAAATTGCACTGTTCGGTGACATCCTCAATACCTCAGATAAGCCGGATGGTACGACCGTTATTGTCCTATTCATTCGGCACTTTTGGTGTCCTCTGGATCAGGACTATGTGCAGGAGGTCAGAGACTTATTACAGAGACTGTCAAATGGTGCTGGATGGCTTCTCGCTACGGAGAGAGGCCATATTCCACTCGGAAACGGAGTAGGAAAGGAGGAGCTTCCAGAGGTCATCATTGTGTCGAATGGTTCCTCTACATTAATCTCGAAATACCAGGAAATTTTTGACCTTCCCGGAGAGAAGGGGTCCGAGTTGAAAGTGAGGATGTACACCGATCCAACTTGTCAGACATATAGTGTACTGGGATGCATTGATACTGGAGAGGCATGTGTCAGTTCTTCATTTATAGCCTCTTCTCCTCCTTCTCTACATCCGGCCACTGATAGTCCAACCTCTGGTGAGGGTATTGGACATATGCCTTCGCCAAGGCATGATACTGGACCACCGCAGGTCGGGATGGATCACCCTAGAAAGAAACATAGTAAATCTCGTTCTTGTGCTCCGAGCTCCACCTCTCTATTTATTCCTTCGTCCGACATCCTTAATCAGTCCCACTCTTCAAAATCTGAAACTCTTAAACCCGAACCTTCAGTCCGCTCGCACTCGTACATCAAACATACTTCTGTAATTGGCGGGATTGCTACGGTCATACTTCGTGCTATCAATCACAAGATGCCCCTATGGGAGAAGGGTGGTGCAATAAAGCAACTTGGAGGCGAATTTGTGTTCAAAGTTATGAATGACGAGCAAAGGTAATCCTCCGCGCAGACCAGAAGTTGATACTTCTCTGATTATGCTTTGCTTAGCTGTGGTCTCAAGGTCGACTGCATGTACGCTCATCGAATGCAAAATACTCATGACCATACTTCCTTCGGCGATGTCCTCAAAATTGCTTTAACTCCCTCTCCCCCTAACAATCCCACTTTCTTTCGTACAACTTCATTCATTCATTCAACCGACCAAACTACGGATGCACCTCCTCGTGAGCGTTTCTTCCCTCCGCCGTCAAACTGTTTCGACATATCTCGGCCTACTGCATACTCCGCGCCATGTAGCCCAACCATGGGCATGTCTCTGTGCCAAACAACTCAGACGAATGCATTTGCTGCGAGTTCTCCATCAATGCAATCCTCTGATGCCTGGTGGACCTCAAAAGAGGAAGGTCGGAACGAGGCAGAATATATTGCAGAATTAGATCGTAATCCAAGCTCATGGGGAGATCGACTTCACATCCTCCGATCCAAAACTGGTTCTTCCGACGATGTATCTGAATCCGTCAAGGGAATTCGCACGAGGGATTCTATGCGGTCAAGTGTATCCGCAACAGCTAGTTCAATCAGAGCTATGCGGGCGGTGCGAGTGCCGAGAGGTCCTAGAATGCGCCTGCAAAGTGTTAGCGCAGAGAGCCTGTCGGTAAACCGAACTCGGGAGACCATTCAAAGCTTTCGTTCTGGAATGGAAGGCATCGAGAGCGTACTGGAGTATGGCAATTTCATCAGTTCGCCAGATTTAAGTAATTTAGGGCAAATCAGAGGCAGGGACTGGAGAAGGCGTAATGCGATGGAGTCAACGTCGACGTTAGACTCGAGTGTTTATTATGATGCTCATGATGGAGCCTCGGTCGATGGTCTCAACGACACCAGCGGGGAAGTTACTGTTGATGTATTTGCTGTCGACAGTCGGTCGCCTTCGCGAGTGTTTTCAAGATCTAGGACAAACTCACCAAACTCTCTAGAAGCGCGAGACCGAACCTTTGACAGTGACTATTCCGTGTGGAGTGCTGACCGCACAGAGCATCTCACCTCGATCTGTTCTGAAGTTTCGGACGATCAGCATGGTGATACCAAAAGGCTGAGAGAGCTTTTGATGACGCGTGCCAGCGGTAGGAGACGTAGTGACTGAAAGAGGCGACCTCATGTTTTTTGTACTTGAACCATCCTGTTGTACTATTATCTTGTGCGTGACGTTGCGCTTTTGACTGTGCGATAGAGTATTTCCATTTGTTATCTATGTATGTATTCATTCATTGTACAATGGCTTTATTATACTTTGATTCATTTTCTTGGAACTTATAATTCCTTCGCGTCGCTGTAAATTCGTGGCAGTCCATGAACCCGGGCCAATGCTACCACTGCGTTATACTTCCACTCGTGGTTATCTTCCCAGAATACATTTTTGGAAAAAGCGCAACAAACCAGCAACAGTGAAGTTGCAAAGCAAGCTCTCATTATAAAACTGAAGATGTCAGACTTTATCTAAACGACCAAGCAAAGCCTTTCCTGAACCTTGGGGAGGCTTTCATGGGAGGGGCCCCAGATCTATTACCAGGATCCCTTCCGAGTTCGCCAAAGACACTAGACCTAACACAAGTAAAATGGGTGGAGAAAGGAATTGGAACATGGAAGAACATGTATTCGAGATTTGAGTCGGAAGCCAGTCTTCGAACGCAACGACAAAAAAACGGGTACCATTCAGGTGGGAAAGACACGCCCTATCGAGGTATTGGGTTATAGTAAAACGAAACTGCTGTTCCACTGTACGGTCAAGATCTGGGACTTCGACGAGGACAGTTCGATTTGTGAGGTCAAGTTGTGACTCTACTAGCTAGCTGCTAGGCCAGCCACGTCGGATCCCATGCAGCATATTCTTGGTTTTGTAGCGTTGAAGACAATTCTGTCCAATATTGAGCCTGCAGGAGAAAACACCAAAATCCCGAGAGTTCCGACGAGATAAATTTCTAGGATCCGCGGATAAATCGAGAGATGGTATGTAAAATAGACGCCCGCAACTTTCACCGTGGTCCAACATCACTGTACTCAAAATTTTAATGCCACAACCCACGCTCTTTGTCAGATTGGACAATTCTACCGAGACTATGGCCCTTTATAAGGCCTAAACTCTTTAATTGGCCAGAGTGAGTGTCCGATAATACTAGCACTCATTCTTCCAGCATCCTTCCTTTGTCGCGCATAACCTGAGCAGAATTTAATAATCCGACCTACGATCGGACAATCACTTTGCTTTATGAATTGCGTATATCCCGCTTAACTCTTGTCTACAACTATCATCCTAGTGTTCCACTCGCACAATGTCTACAGGAACTAAAGTCATACAGTTTACTACATTCCCCGCTAGCGAGGCATTCATGGAAAATCGTGCTTATTTTTCTACGAGTCTCGAAAGGATCGCTGATGCAAATGGACTTATCAGGTGTGCTAATATGACGAGAATCTCTCCTTCCTTCAACGTCGCGCTTACTTTGCGTTTCCAGCTCTTTCTGGGGTCTTCAAGTTCCAGAAGAAGGCGCCAAGATGGGATATTTGATAACAGGTATACTGAATCTACATACACAGTGTACGAGAATATTGACCCAGTCATAACAGTCTGGGATTCTTCCGAACACTACCGGAAGTTCACCACCAGCGACCTCTTCACCTCGGGCATGGCCACTCTTAAGGAAGCTGCTGCAGGAGACCTAACACGGTACCAGGTAAATATGGTGTACGCCGAATCAGTCATACAAGTCAACTTCTTCTTTACCTACTTAGTTTATCGGCGTTCATGGATCCCCAGCACCCGGGTTAAATGCCAGTATCACTGAAGTAGTGATCGTTAAACCCAATGCGGGAATCTCAGGCACCGAAATCAAGGAGGCTGCGTATTCCCTCAGTAACATTTTTAACAGCCATGGTCACCCAGCTGCTTTTGGGGAGAGCGTTAATGGAGATGGCGTTTACCTTATCGTTGTTGGTTGGCCTTCCATATCGGTACGTATCTTATCTCATCTGTTTTCCTTTCGAGACCACTTTCGCTGATTGACTGTATACCTTTTCTTAGGAGAGTCGAACCGTGGTCAAGACAGAACCTTTTGCATCGAAAATCGGAGCCTTCGAGTCTCTAGCTAAGCTGTCACTTTCCCATACCAATCTTGACAGGCGTCCATAACTTGCTTACCCGGCAAGTTGTTCCATAAATTATTCAAAGTCGGTCCGTGCAAGATGATCTTGATCGCGATAGCAAACTTGTTGCCCTCCTACGCTGATTTGGTAGGCTGTTACAGGTGATTTTCCTGGGGGAAAGGCTTTTGTTTGAAGAGATGCGGGCCACGTATCATTTACCTACCTACCTCTCTATATACGTTGACTTGGCTATAAGTAATGTCTAACGCCTAGATCATCACTCACAGGCGCTATTTTATACGATAGATGCGAAGAACAATCACTACTGAACCATAATGATATTTGCTATAGCTGTGTGTTAGCAACACGATATATCTTCTTCTCCAACTTGCGCCCGCTCTGAAACTCGCGCTTATTACCTCTCAACTGTTTGATCTCAGTTCCACCATCTTCTCTACTCTCGTGATTACAACGGTCTCTTCATTACTTTCACATGCATACAGAGCACTAGCCAAACCCGCCTTATCTCGAAGCTCACATCGGACTGCCCACCGTTAGAACTTGTATTCAAGCGAAAGGTAGAATAAAATTGTAAGCAACTCATAGGGATCGGAGTGCACCCAACGGTGTCTGAAAGGTAGTCGTAGACAGCAGCAATGTGTTGGTGGTTGTAGCCAGTGATGAACACGGTGAAGTAAGAACTGAGCAGCACGCAATGTGCTCACTAGTTCCTTTCAGTGAAAGACGAAGTAGTGCATATTTTCCGCATCTCTCTAGCAGATTTGCACTACAGGGTGTAATCATGTAATCCTTTCAGGTACCTTTCTTCTTCTTTGAGAAGAAACCATTGAGGACTTTCGGTTCTCGGGTAAACCGGAGAAGCAATGCACTTCCCTGGTATGCAGCTGCAGAGGACGGCCTTACAAGAGATTAAGTTGCCCAAGATTTGGACGCTGGTTCATCCGACGAAACAACACAAGCACCTTATCTTCATTGGACGCTAGCTCCTGCTAGCTCTAACACCGCTATTAGTTGTATATCACAGCTCAATCACAGCAAAGAAACCTCTATCCTGGGCCCAGAGCTGAAGCATACCCACAAGAAGCTGATAAACGGGTCACCCTCATATTGACCGTAGTACCTACTACCCGTTGCGCGAAGTCCGAAGCCAGCTAGATTGAGTTAGCCAAACAATGGTTGGTGTGACCTGGTTGGTCAACGACGTCTCTTCCATCATCCGCTTAGTCAACCCTTATTGACCGAATCCGCTCTTTGCACTAGCTAGAAGCTGTAGGTACATCACATGACACACTCTGGCGTGATCGATCATCGGAGTTCCAGAAATAGAGCGTATTTGCAGCCGCTAAAAACGTTACATGTAACGCGGAGACGCCGATGAGACGAAACACATGACTTCAGTAGTTATTGTTGTGCTAGCATCCGACATGGAGCAACAATTTTCCTTTTTTAGACATATCTGACCACTCTGGTCAGTTTGACGCAGGATGGTTCTTCCTTTTATGGGAATATCTGAGTGTGATGGTTATGGATCTTCCCTTTTTTGGAAATATCTGACGATCTCACAGAGTTGTGTCATGCCAGAACTTCCTTTTCTGGGAATACCTGGATTAATTTTGAAAACAGCATTAAATGCGTAGCGAGTGCTTCAACACGTGATAAATGAGACGCTGGAGAGACGAATCCCGCTGCAAATACGCTCTAATAGCAAAGAAGCGCTCGTTGGTAAAGCTTACGCTAGTTCCAAGTTTATAACGGCCATCTAAAGTCAAAGATGCTGGAAAATCAAGCAGTAGGACTCACCTGAACTTAGATACGACCGTTTTTTTTGCAACCTTGAAGCGTGGTTCTTTTCTACTTAAGAACTCAATTCAAGACTCAATTACTCTTAAGTTAGTTCTTGGCATTTTTCCTTCCGACGCTACCAAATATATCTCACCATCTCATCTGGGGCTACGTGCGATATTTCTATTGACTAGGCTGACCTATCATATCTATCAAGTTGTTTGAATCTTATATCGCCTCCAAATTCTTCTCGTACACGTAGCCCTAAATAGTAAACATCATCCAATCTTTGCACTAGGCTGCGTCGCTGCGCTCCCGACTAGCTGTAGTGCTAGTGTCCTCACTCTGTTTAAGCCTTCAAGCATAACGACTTCGCTGCTAGTATCGATTTCTCCAGAATGTCATCACGGGAGTTGTCAGATGGATTTCGAAACGACCTGCCTATTATGACCAAGTTCAAGTTAAACAACAGCATGGGAACGTCTAAACAGGTTCACTGATGCTCTTGGCAAGGTCTCCTAGATCACTGGTGAAGGCCGGCAGCTTTCGAAGGTCGATTTTCAATGGAGTGAGTTTTAAAAGTATCCTAAGCTAGCTCAAGTGTTTACTTATAATGAATCGTAGTTTGAATATGATCTGCACAAGTACATTAGAGAATATACTGAAAATCGGGTGACTTGTCTCCCAGAACTCGAAGCTCCTCGGGGGAAGGCATCTTTTCCAAGCCTTCAGCTACTCGATCCATAAACTCAGCTCTCTTCCTGTTTATCCTTTTGTACATCAACACTATTATGGGAAGGGTAATGAGGCCAATTCCAACAAACATTAACTCGATGCCGTCTATAAGAAGTGTTTAAAAAGACGATTTAGAATATAGACCCGAAATGCTTACGACCCAAAATAAATCGTGGTTTATCTTGTGTTCTGAAGATGTTACTTGCAATAGCGCCAGCAAAGTTGCCTGATTCAAGTGGATATTAGCGCTCGGTTCCAAGCCAACGATAGACTCCTGCTAACCTATACCAATGTGAAAAGCCATTCCGACTCCTCGCTTGTAAGACCCGGATAGATTGTTGGAAAGCCTTAAAGAGTGTCAGTAGATCTATATCTCGGCCTCAGCCAGCAACATACCATACTACTACTCCTGGATGGGAAATAATGATGATTACAATACTTAGGCGGTCAATAAAGAAGATTAGTTACCTGGAAAGCCGGCATATGCCCCTGCAACGACCAAGAACGTTCCGAAATACTTTGCCCCGGATGATGCATTTGAGATGTTGATTGCGAATCCGACCAAACACAGTATCAGGGACGCGAAGACGAAAGGAGAGCGGACGAGAAGTTTGTCGGAATAGTATGCAAAAATGCCTAGCACAGCGGCTAATAAAACGTTGTTGAATCCTCACTAGCACAGAATTCGAAGATCTTACTTGCAAAAATGTATGGTGGAACAGTTAACAATTGACTATCAGCGGTTGAAAATTGGCCAAAGCTGAGCAGATTGTGTTGAGTATAGGCAATGATGGCGGCAGATAGAGGTACGGTACGTACTCATCGATGATGGTCCTAGTACGCGTTAAACCGATAATAAGTATTGGGATTCATCTCGAAGAGTCGAGACTCCAAAACTCACGGAAGAAACAGGGTGATACCGTATACTTGGAATGGTGTGAATTAGGCACAAGAGGCAAGTTTTTGCTGTTCCACTCACGAGGACAAACTATAGACATATAAACCAACAAATGCATCCAGACCTGAGTTAATCGATTAATTAAGCAAGCAACGAATTTGCGACCCACACTTACTTGCCAATCCGTGAATGCGCTCAAAACATACGACAGCTTGAATTCTTCGGCCTCTCCGACAGATGAATTATCAAACTCTAAGGGGATTTTAGGAGCTCGCAAAGAAACTATTGAAGTAATATTTACTTTTCTTCCAGACCACAAATGCACGCTCTTCCGGCGTCAGAAAACTGGCTGTTGCTGGAAAATCGGCTAGAACTAAACAGGGAATCAATATGTATCTCCAAAAAATATTTCAAACTTAGATTTACTCAGGTAGGCCATCAGACCAACACACACAGTGGTAATTCCTTCAATGATCTGCAAATTTTAGATGAGCCGAGTATAAGCACGGAGTAAATCACTATTCACAAATATCCAAGACCATCCTTCCAGTCCTTTGATCCCATTCATGAACGAAATCCCAAAAGCTAGAAGACCAGAGAACGCTCCTGCTATAGTAGCTGCCCCAAAGAAGAGGCCGACTCGACTCTGCAGAGCATTTTGAGGATACCACAATGTAAGGCTAGTGATTGCAACATCAAGGTCAATTTCAAACCGAACATTTGAGTTTACACTTACAAAAACGTAACCCCAGGGAACAGGCCCGCTTCCGCAACACCTAGACAGACACGTACGCCCACTAGTTGAGGATATCTGCGGTTTATTATCCGAGTCAGACGTTTGTCTCGAAAGAAATATTTCTTGCGTACGTTTTGACGAGCCCCATGAGTGTCCTACAATTGTCAAAGTCAGTGTACGATGAGCAAAAGCACCTGTTGCTCCAGTCCATGCTAAACACTTACATGATAATGCCCCAGACAACCTACGAGTCCCATTTTCAAACTTTCGAGATCATAGATTTCAACATAGAGGCAGAAAGACTAACGGTAATACTAGGAAGCCAGCTGTGATTCGTGAAAGAACCGATATCAAGTAAACGTTACTATTGCCATATCTCGTATCACGACGGGGATAAACTTACATAGAAGGACGGAATCTCTTCAATAACAAACTAGTAAGAAGCACTCGTCATTGGAGAATGAGGAAGACAACTATGCCTCGACTCACTTGGCGGGACATTCAAAAATGCAATACGGCTGGTAATACAAGATATTCAATTAGTGAGATGGGGTGGGGAGATGACATCTTACAATGAAGAACATAGTCTGCGAAACTCAAACACATCAGCATGCTTCTACTATGCCAAAGCCCGGCATAAACGCACCAGCGCAATGTTGTATTGATTACCGGTCAGGTTCAATTGTGTAGTCAGACCTTGAAGCTTGGCGTTTCCTAGTACAAAACTATGGGTGAACTTCCTGGTTTTGAAGAGGTTCAGAAGGAGTACCAATATTGCCTGAGGTAGGTAATGAGCTTCCGTGAGCGTACTTTGACTACAGTGGTATACTTACCACGATCCATGAAAGACATGAGGTACATTAAACAGAGTATGGGCATGAGTCTGAGGTCAATCTTGCGCCATAGTTTGCGTTCTTCTTCTTCGGAAAGAACAGGTGGCGGAGGGAGTTGATTGTCGTATTTAGCTTCGTATTTTTCAACATGATCTGTGACCTTCTCTTTTTCCAGCGGTGAGATGGGTGAACCAGACATGGCAGGAGGACGAAAGGCCGACTGCAAAAGCGCTTGCTCGTTATATAGTCGTTCCTGGACCTGGACGTGATGTCAGATAAGAACTGTATGTTAGTCCCATGACGGCAAGAGACGCGAACATGAGAAAGTTCTTTCGCTTTCGTCCAACCTCACCGTCGGCTGCTCAGCTGACCTGAAGACCATCAAAGGAAGAGGGAATTAAGAGAATGCATTGAACTGTATCCGAGTTGCCTTCCAGCTTCTTATCGATCTCATCTCGCGCTAGCATCCAGGACACTGGAGTTGGAGTCACCATTCGCTCTTTGTTTTGAGGTATGCACGGCTTGTAAATGGCAATAATGAGAGTCGCAACGTACGTAAGCTGCGCCACTTTGCAATAGCTTCCGCGTTGCACGCGTATTGAGCTCATATACGAGAGGGGATACTGCATTGAAAGCACCTGCGTCACAACTAACGCAAAGCGGGAACTCTCTTTCTACACCACATTAGGAATGGATTTCTCAATCTTTGAAATATAAGTTCATATGGATCTTGCATCTCGGCATTCTAAACCTGCGCAGAAATGTCTACCACCCCCATCATCCATTTGAGCGACGTACAAACCCGGCCTCGAATTTTTACAATCTGGGAGAAACACAGACACTCATCGGCCCATTGGTTGGTAGAATGCGTCGCGGAATTCGTACGTCATACATGGTGATTTTTGCTCCAAGTGTTCACTCTGTACTAAAACTGTAAAACTAGTTCGGCGTGTTCTTCTATGTCTATCCAGGTAGATATTTAACCTTACCACTCCCGGAATCTACTCAGCTGAATGCGAAAATTAGGTGTAGGATCCCAACTCGCTATGATCGTGGGCAATATCTTGAAGCTTAACGGGATCGGTTGTATGTAATATCTTCATTTCCTGGGCCCTCTTCAGCTTTAAACACTTTTAGCTGTTCTTCAAACTGGCCTTGGCTATCTCACTGGTATCGTTTTCGGTACGTGTGACGCATTTACGCTTCCCTACTTTTACTAGTAGTTGACCTGCGATCTTTCAGCGATCGCTGTGTGCAGCTCGACAAGTGGAGGGCACTTTAACCCTGCCGTCACCGTCGCCATGGTCGTATACAGAGGCTTTCCTCCGTTCAAGGCGATAAGGTAAAATTCGGCTTCTTCAGTTTACCGGTATTCGCACCTTAAGCACCTGTCTCATACCAGATACATCATCGCACAAATCCTTGGTGCATATGTCGCTTGCCTTCTGATCTATGTCCAGTTCCACGGTTTGATCAAAGAGAGCGAGCTTGCTCTTGCTAGTGCGGGCCTCCTCGAGTCAACTCTATTCACCCCAAACGGCCCTGCGGGGGCATTTGCTCTGTCCGTTACTCCTGGATCTAATTTGGGGAATGTATTCTTGAACGAGTTTTTTGTGGTATGTATTTATATCCTCGCAATTCGTGTGTCGCAACTGGTCGTATAGGATACCTTTTTGGCTGCTGTGATATGGGGATCGCTTGACCCAACGTCTCTAACGATTCCACCATCTTCTGCTCCTTGGGTGGTTGCGTCAGCCTAGTTAGCAATTCCTCCTTTCTGCTTTGCAAAAATTTGACATTCCGATATTCAGTGGTGCTGCTGTATGGGGATTTTCTGCCATAGGATGTGAGAAATTTTGCGTAAGACTCTTACTGAGTATTTATATGGTGTGTTCTAGTGGCTGCCAATACTGCTCGTGATCTGGGGGGACGCTTTGCAGCCTTGACAATCTATGGAAAGGGCGGTCGGTTGGGATTTGTACTCTATACATAGTTCTTTCTGACTGTCGTTCTTTAGCCGCAGGAGGAAATTACGCGGCCATCGCCGCGCTCACCAGTATTCCAGCCACTCTATTTGGAGCACTGCTGTATGAAATATTCCTCGTCGACTCCGCTCGAGGTAGGTCATTTCAATATGTGTTATTTGGTTATCCTCTGACTAAATACATTAGTGCTCCCTTTCGCCCAACGTGAATTTAGGGATGCGCACCTCCACCATGCACACAACCCCGCACGAAATCAGTTTTCGGACGGTTCTTTTGGGGAAAAAGTTGACATCGAGCACAGGGGTTAAAGAGTGCGTGTGGAGTAGCATTGCCCATAGTGATCAAGAACGTACAATACACATTTACCATGATAGTGCTGTAATATGCAGACGTCCAATCCAAGTTTTTCATAGTGTACTTTAGTCGCAAGCTCTCAACTCGTGGTGCAAAGGAAGAGATCGAGGGCTCAAATTATCGACAGTATTGAGCTGCATTACTGATTTTCTTGCGTTATGTGGAATTGGGTTCTGCAGTCATATTTTGTAAACGTATAAGATAAATACATTGACATACAGATTTCTGGCAATATGGATGACGGACGGACGGACAATTGTATTCTATGAAGGAGGGTTCAACGTTCACGTCTCAGTAATCGTCGACGTGAGCAAACAAAGACTAAAAAAAACATCGGTAAAAGGTTCAGGAGATATACCAAACAAGACCTACATGTGCATCTTCATCCCAAAGATTCAACCCAGAACCCATCAAATCGACGACGTCGTCGTCAGTGAGGCCGCAATTTGTCAACTTTTCCAACGATTTGACCGTCTTTGACATGTAGCCCGGCTTCCGCTTTGTCTTCCGCTTGGGTTTAAGGGACTCCGAAGGTTAATCGTGGTTGGCATGTTTCGTTTCTTTCTTGGAAGTCTGTGAAGTGGGCCCTTGGCATCCGACTTTGGTGGAAACGACAGAGTTAGGCTTTTGGTTGTGGGCAGGATCCGGCTTTTCTTTCGCTCGTTTCACACGAACATTTTTGGTCGACGAAGTAGGGCTCGGTTTGTCGACGTTCTGAGTTTGACCAGGCCTCGTTTCCCCGGGGGCTTTGGGTTTAGCCTCGTATCTAGCTTTACGGCGATCTTGGCGATCCTGCAGTAATTGACGAATTTCTACCATGCGAGAAGGATTGTTCCACCACTGTAGTCGGAGTGTAAACTTGGAATCCCTGCTGGGAGCAATGGTAACATCCTCGGGTAGGCCAGACGTCGAATGACTGTGGTAACATCGTTCGCGCTGACAGTTTCCTAGGAGAAATTGCAAACAGACATTTCGATCACTGAAAAGAGAATAAGAATGGAGCGACATGAAAACAGAAGCATAACAAGTACTTGGTGTCCCGTATACTGTTCTTATCAGGTGTGTGGGAATACGGGCAACCCCGCCATCACATTCTCTGATATTGTGATGCCAGCAGGGAGCTCCAGGTCGAAATTGACCAGGCGCGATCTCCTTGAAAGGACGATGGTCATCGCTCGTGGGCTGAACAGGATCAGTGTAAATATCGGGCCAGGAGAGATCTCGTTCCCCGGCCAGCAGCGTAGTTCCTGTCCTTTCGAGTATCTGGTAAAGCGTTTTTCGAGTTTTTTTGAGACCTGGGAAATTCTGGGCACCGAGGGCATAGAGCGTATCAATGTCTTATAGAAGGAGAAATTAGTTTGGGCTAAGGGAAGGAGATGAGATCCCTCACCCGCCACAGCACCACGCAAATTTCCGCTTTTCCAACGGGCGATAGCCCTGCTATACCGAGCCTTTCGCGACCGAGGGTCAAGTTCCAAAGATCGAGATGCAATTACCTCGGCCTCTTCGTACCTAAATGAAGGAATTGTCTGTTGAGAAGAAAGTAGAGGTAAGGAATTGACTCGATACTTGGAGTGTAAGCTCATTATAGCCAGCAGCTAAGGAGGCGTAGTGATTGGAGACAGCGAGAAATTTAGGAAGTTCGTCGGTCATGGTTATGGAGAGTACCAACAAGATAGAAGCTTAAATACAAATCTTTTCAGTGGCCCATCAATGTTCAAAGTTATGAGGACAATGGCAGCCTTTGGCCATTATTGACGCGTTTCTGGAAATCGCGTCCAAGTCGCGTCGTCGTTTTGGATGAGAAAAGCGCCTAACGGGCGCTATTTTCATTTGGTCTTTGTCCGTTGTCCCTTTTGCTTTTGCTACCATTGTCTCCTTTGTGTTCGGAGCCAGTGGCAGAATACCCAGTCTTGCCATCCTTCTTCTTTTGGCTAACTTATCCACGAGGATAAAGATGCTTTGAATTTTAACAATAATCACAGAGCTAGCCGACGCATCCACATCAGCGGTTATTGTTCAACTCGACCAGCCATGGCCTCGTCTGCCCCAAATTCCCGGATCCTTAGATATTACAGTAAACTGGTTGAAACCTATATCCAGCTGTCCTTGTGAGTTGCCTCATTTGTTTCCAGTTACCATAGCCTTATTTCCGATAGATACGAAGAGGCAGAGGCTACTGCGACCCGTGTACTGACGGTTGACCCGTCAAATTCAACTCTCGTCGTGCGCCTGAAAAGAGGACACGCACGTCGAAGATTCGGAAACCTTGTCGGAGCGCTGGTCGGTGCGTGAAACAATTGGCTGCAGAATTTATGCTGATCTGGCCATCAGATTTTGAAACTGTTCTTTCTTACCCACCGAAACCCGATACGCCCCAAGTGCTGCATCATGACGAGGCTCTTCGGCAAAGAGATATCGTTGTCAATGCTCTTGGCTTTTCATATGACCAGTTGGTCCTAGTTCACGCCAGTCAAGTAGCAAAATACAATGAACCCGCTTACACAGAAGTTTCCTCGTCGCTGGACGACAAGGATCTCCTCGATGAACCTTTCAACAGTAGCTGCAGATTCTATAACCATTCTGGGTGTCGTCGCAAAAAGTGTCTATTCTCGCATGCCCCAGATGCTCGGAGCATTCGGGACAATCGGTCAGTTAGTTTCCGTCTTGTTCTCATGTAGGCTTAATGCAAATTGCAGCGGAAGGAACGTTTGCCTCTACTTTCTAGTCGGACGATGCAAGTGGGATATGTTTACATGCATCTATTGCCACTCAAAGGACGACCTCCCATCAGAGTACAAGGTCGAAGATGAAACAAGAGTGGCGTGGTGGGATGATCTTGAGCGTTGTGAGGTGGTACGGGATCTTATAGTGAAACGAGATACCGAGCGCAAGAGGATACACGAACTGAACGAGCTGGCCAAGCAGCGTAATACCAACAAGTCGAAGAAAAAGAAGAAAAAGAACCGCAGTGGCGACTCGAAGGCGGTTACGACACAGAACAAGGCTGCGAGTTCTTCGTCGCAATCGAATGGTGATGAAACACTGGTATTCGAGTGGGAATCTGAATCCGAATCCGAAGATGAGCTGGAGGATGCATGAGTTTGAGGAAGCCAAACGTCTTAGTGTGGATCTACTATCGTATGGAGTCAAACCCTGGGAATCACGCTCAGCCTCAGTATGATTTGATATCATGCGAGAACAAGCCATCTGACATTCCCGTTACAGACGTTAATCGTTGCTCTACAACCATGATATCCCTTCTGTTGGTGTATCTGCAAAAGCGAAACTCATAATGAATGCATAATGTATGCTACGTACTATCTAGTAAAATTATTGACACTTGGGACTCTTTGTACTGTTACGCGGATACTTGACTGTACTTTCTCTTTTCCCCTTTTCCTCCCTCGCCTTGTTTAGTAGTTAATTGTTACCCTTATTATATGTCTTTCTGACCACCGTATCTATCCTGGCGCTCACACTGGCTCGAAATTATATGCAGCTTTGACACCGCCCTTTTTGAACAGCGACAAAAATTCTGTAATTCCTTATCTTGAAGATATTCTTGCCAGTCATGATGGAGAGATTAAGTATAACTGCTGAGCATAGAGGGATGATCAATCGATTATGAATCCCATCGACCAGCTAGTCTCTGGTAGAAGCAAGTGCTCTAGTTGGGGTGAGTAATTCACAGACATGGCTGATACTTACTTCAACTTCTGCAAGAGTCACTGGAAAAGCCGAGTGTGGCTTCTTCAGATATCTGAGGGAGAAAAAGTATCGTCCATACGATGGGCTTGGTTCGGCTTGCCCCGGACAACCCCAGACTGCTTTATACCTGATGCGATTAACGGTCAAATACCGCCAATGGGCGGGCCGTATGATCGCGCCATAGTTGTAATATAGAGTCACGCGCATATTTGATGCGGCGATCACAACACCGTGGTGGAGCAGTGGGCGCTGCTTAAGCGAGGTTTCACTGCAGAAACGTTGGGAACAGGGTTGTAAAATTTAATGCCAAGGCCCAAGACCTCTCACGACTGGTCGGATGATTTGAAAGTCGGAACTGGAGCGGTATGAACACACCGTGTTGAACATTACTATAAAGTAGCCGTGTATTGACCCTCGACAACTTCAACTTGGAAAGATGTTCAGCCTCCGCCCAGTCAGCGCATTTATTCTGGCAGTTTCTACAGCCTCTGTCTTGGCGGGAACATTCGTTTCCCCTGCTGCTTTCTCGACAATCTCGTCCTCAGCGGTGCGTTACATCTTATCAGCTTTCTTGAAGTTCGAACTGATGGATTCACGATTAGGAATTCGACTTTACTTGGGTATCTACCCGGTACTTTAAGGAGTCAAGCCAATCCATCTCCGTTCTGCTTGCGCCCAATGCAAACTTTCCTTTGGAAGGTATTGTCCTGGTAAAAGACTTGATTGCAACCGCGCCGGGTGTCGGAGAGGCTGGGCCAACATACTCTGCGTCGTTGACGCCAGAGTTTGTTGCCTCATCGTCGCACACTGGAGATTTCGTGTTGGTTGTCATCGAAGATTATTTCGCTTATGGGGTGAGTAGATAACTGGAAGCCTAATGAGACTCGACTGATAATCACTTCCATAGGGAAATCCAGCAATGAGCGTAGAGTACCAAACAATTACCCTTAGTTAGAAGCTAGTTGTTAATATATTGTCCACCAAGTGTCTTTTACTCTCTGGCTCTGAGTTTCAAAAGATTGAGCACGTTAAAGCTAAGTAAAGAGTGATTGAAATCTCCAATGATAAGATTAGATTACGTAACCTGATTTGATCTGAGCGCTTATCTCAAGCGCTGCAAACGCCACGTTCATGCTTTAGTACACTCGGAGTCCACTGGTGCTTGTCGCTTGTCGTAGAAATCACCATTTGGGTCAATATCATGGGGCGTCTACTTCGATACAGTATAGTTTTGATGCTTATGGTGCGAAAAAATGAACCGTTCTCTTTCTGGCAATTACAATAAATTATTACAGATAAGTCTCCATTACATCTTGACTTGGACGCACCACCGGTATTGGGAAGCTACTAGCTTTGGGCTTTCGAAATTCACGGCGCATTTCCAAGAGGAATATACCAGCGAAGATCATATTAAAGAGGAGCCTGCGAATGAACTCGCGAATGCTACCTATGTCATGCTAGTGCGAAATTCGGATTTGGATGGAGCCATAAGTAGTATCAGAGCTTTAGAAGATCGGTTCAACTCTCGCTTCGGCTACCCATATGTATTTCTCAACGATGAGCCGTTCTCTGAAGAGTTCAAACGGTATAGTATTCTATGCGTTGTTGGACACCATTCGTTGACCATTTAGGCGCATATCCGTCCTCACCCCTTCTAAGGTTGAATTCGGTACTATACCGAAGGAACATTGGTCCCAACCGGATTGGATTGACGAGAAAAAGGCTTCAAAAGCCCGCCAACAAATGGTTGCTACCAATGTGAAATACGGAGGTGTTTTGGTCTTTTTCTTGCCAGATAGATTTTTGGGTACTGACAAATTAATAGGTAGTGTTGCATATCGCAATATGTGCCGTGTAAGTTTAGCTTTTTCCCTTGTGAAATATCGACTGAACACACTCGGACTTCTGGCAGTTTAACTCTGGAGTGTGTACATATCCTTCTTCATGGGTTGAATATCGACTGAACAAATCCTTGATAGTTTTTCTACCGACACGAACTTCTCCAACCGTACAAATGGTATTGGCGCATTGAGTAGGTTTTCTTCAGGTATATCGAACACACCAACACTGACAAACGAATCGCAGACCAAATGTAAAATTCTTTTGTGACATTCACCAAGACCCGTTCAAATACATGGAAGAAAACAACAAAACTTACGGTTAGTCCCCCCGCTTTGCTTGTTCTCGGTCTGCGATCCCATATCCCAGGTTTTACCATCGCTGTGTATGAAATACCGGCAACCATACCGAGTCTTTGGCCTGCTGTCAGAGGTTCGTACCTCAGCACCTTCCAAGACTCTTGCATTCCCAACATTCACAGAATTTATTGACGATCATCCTGAGTACATCGCAGAGGATAATGCTATGGGATTCATTTCTCAAAACAACGGACTAACGTACAATCGGTGCCACTGTATGATTTTGAGTCTCCTTCTTCGAACTACTGTACCTAACTTCATGCGTCGAAAGTCTGGAGCAATTTCGAAATTGCCGACATGGACTTTTGGAGGGGGCCAGCATACAGTGCATTTTTCGAATTCTTAGATTCCACAGGTGGTTTTTATTACGAAGTGAGTATTCTTCCATGAACCTCATTAGTGACTATAAGTGGCACAGCGTTGGGGGGACGCGGCAATTCACAGTATTGGGGCGTCGCTGTTTTTGAAACGAGAACAGATTCATTTCTTCGAGGAAATAGGATATCAGGTATGAGGTATCGTTTCTTTATGAACACTTCATACTTAATATAAACAAAGCATGACGACTGGTATCACTGTCCCCGACCCGATGCTATCTGGACGAAGGGAAGGTGCTCATGTTCTCAGCGAGGCAGCTTTGGTAAGTTTTGCTTATTGCCAGCCCGAGGGATTATATACTGATAATGTACCATACAGATTATAATCATGAAAGCTCTTGCAAGCCTCATTGGGATAGATTTATTACTTCTTGATCAGTGAGGCAGCCATATATACTTATGTAGCAACTTTCTACGATAAGTAACATAGTCTTTTATATTTCAAGTCAAAACGTCTCCGAAATCCGCCTAGGTGCCGCTGAACGCGTATGTACTCTCAGGTACTTAACTCTCTGAGTGGAACAAACTTTGCTTTTACCAAGTTACAACATATGCACAGTTCCTGACAATGAGTTTAGCGTCACTGGGCCGTATCAGCAACTTATCAATAATCTGATGCGGCGCGCCGTTCGTTGTCAGGGCCCAGACGCCGAGTGCCTAGCTCCTAAATCTTACCTTCAAGCAACTTTATCTCCTCAGAAACTTTAGGCGGCTGGCGCGTCTCTAGGCCCTCATTTTTTTTCTCGATCAGATATTTGTGTCACTTTGGAAGAAAACATGAGTAAATTAAGTTGGGCTCGCGTTGGATTATACGGAGCTTTGGTATGTTGAGATTGGACTTTGATTTCCCACTTACTTAATGATGCTCTTTTTTTCAGCTCATATTCTCTTTCATTCTCTTCGTCCTGTCTTGCGCGCGCATAAACTATACTCTTCATCTTTCTCGCGGTGATCCTTTGAATAATGGCCGAGATTTCTACGGTAAGTATTTCCTCCGCCATTCGGTCTCGATGCGTCCTGATTTTCCTTGATTGCACAGATCCGGTAGTTCCTGAGCTCATTTTTACGACGCTGGTCACAATGGGCTGGTCTGGCCTCATGTAATTACTTGGGCAACTCTCGTCGACGAGGTTTGACTGAAATTCAGTACACAGGCTCTTTCTGTTCTTCAAGGGCACGCTGAAGATTCGGTTTCTAAGACTGTATGGCGACGAGCTTGTAGGCTTGGTCATCCTTTGGCTCTTTTGGATAGGTGGAGCTGCTGCTGCATCAGTGAGTCTTTTTCACGCTAGATCTTATGTTTTTGATATGTACCAACGCCTGTGCGCTGCACCTGTAGACTCTTTGGGGAAACCTGTCATTCTGCCAACAATTTCAGGCGTGTCAGGTCCTTTCTGCCCTCGAGACATTTGCTTGGTTTGGGTGGCTTACTTTGACTGCAATGATCATAATTTCGGTGGTAGTTGTTATACAATCACGAAATAATCAGGGTAAAGGCCTTGCGGAGTCCATTCCGACTCGTTACGATACGGTGGGAAACAAAGAGCAGGTTGAAATAGCAGTTTAAGATACTACTTGTGGATATGGCCGAAGTTAGGTACTTTAGTACCTCGTCTTTTGTGCATATACCCAACTTTGATTACTTTTTGTATACCCTATATCATAAATATTACCCTAGTTGTATCTCGGGTATAGCGCGATAGAAATGGTTAGGTTGAAACGTGCTCGTCGTCTCTTGTGTCGCTGTGATTTTGGAAAAAACGTCACTATCCAAGTACCGAACAAGACTAACACGCTTACGCCTGCCCTTAAACTCCGTTAGCGCCCATGCTGCGCGTACGGACCCCACTTAGACCCGTGTTTGTCGCGTGCAAGATAATATTCCGTTCGTATGTATGAATAATTTCTGAGGGAACATCCGGAAAGGCCAAAACCCTCCGTTATCTGCGCATTGCAACACAATAGTAGTGGTAGTATTGCCGACGTGGTCCCATTTAGGAACCGGGGATCTTACCGCCCCATTCACTGGTTTGGTTGACGGTTATTGGCAATTATGCATGTTCTGGGCTATTGTGAATCGTGTATCGATGCTGGACGCACGCCTCAAGTTCCAACAGACGTTTGATTTATTGGATGCTGAGGTTTAAGGTGAGTCATGGCGCGTAGAAGGTGTAATCGTAGCGTCACACCTACGCCAGTACACTGCACGTTTCGCAACGCAGCAGTGGTTACTCCAGGTACCATCACCAATGCGCAGGGGGTAACAGGCCTACAACTGAAAGAGGTACATGCCTGTGAGATTTTTTTTCCGTTGGGAGGTTTAATTTGAGAGGTTTAATGCACACTCTCGACTCCTCCAAGTCGATTCAGAAAGTTAACAGCGGGAGTTCATAATGAAAACGTTATCGATGTGTAATAGAGCGGAAGGAAGGAAGGAAGAGGTAGAGGGCAAGATACACGCAAACAGGCCCAGTGATTGACAGCGAAATACAATCGCCAGTTATAGTATACACAGCGCCGTTGTTATAAAAAGGCCAAGTCCATACCTCCGTGCATAACTCTAGTTCCAACACCCCAACCCCCCCCTAAGCCTAAGCCTTCCGGGTCTCCCTTCCAATGCATACCCATTACTCCATGACTTTACGATCTAACGCCTTTACCATTATGACTTGGTTGGTTTCCTGCATGTGTCTACTGGCACCTGTCTCTAGTAAACCTGTTATGAATTTGAAGCGAGCAACCACCGGGGTAAAAAAGATTCAGCCCAAGGTGTTCATCATTGATATGGTAAGTGTTCAGTTGAACATCCTATTCGCCTATCATTTCATGCCGTTTACCAGTTCTTGCCCGAGGGAGAAGCGTGGTACAACATACCAGAATTCAATGTTCTCGAACAAAATATCACCATCCCGGGATTTTCACCGCTTTACCCAGACGCACACTGTACCGAAGACGGCTCTATCTGCCAAGTTATCACGGGCGAAGCAGAAATCAACGCCGCCTCGACACTATCCGCCTTGGTCTACTCCGGTGTATTCGACCTTACGACAACATATTTTCTCATCGCTGGTATCGCTGGCATCAACCCGAAAGTGGCAACGATCGGCGATGTGACTTTCGCCAGGTTTGCGGTGCAGGTCGCGCTTCAATACGAGATCGATGCACGAGAAATACCCGCCGATTTCCCTACAGGCTATGTCCCACAAGGAGCGGTCGTCCCTAATCAATACCCAGCCGAGCTTTACGGAACAGAGGTTTTCGAGCTAAACGTGGCGTTGAGGACGGCGGCCGTAGCTTTCGCGAATAAGGCGACCTTATATGACACTGCAGCCACACAGGCGGCACGTAAATTATATGCATATGACCCTGCCTTTGCAGGTCCGTCGTCTTCTGGGCCTTCTGTCGTTGAATGCGACAGCGCGACCTCCGATGTGTACTTTTCCGGTGCTCTTCTAGGCGAGGCGTTTGAAAACACCACTACCCTCTTCACAAATGGATTGGGAGTTTACTGCACCACCCAGCAGGAAGACAACGCGACGCTTGAGGTGCTTCTGCGGGCAACCTTGGCTGGTTTAACCGACTTTTCAAGGATAATCCTGATGCGTACCGCGTCCGATTTTGATAGGCCTTACGAGGGACAGACCGCAGTAGCAAACCTGTTTGGAGATACTCCAGCATTTGAGCCTTCTGTACAGAACATCTATCTTGCTGGAGTTCAAGTGGTTGAAGGAATTGTCAGTGGGTGGGCGGACACGTTTGAGCAGGGAGTAAAAGCGAGTAACTACATTGGAGATGTCTTTGGTTCTCTGGGAGGAGAGCCAGACTTTGGCCCGGGGAGTACTGGAAGCTCAATTCCAGAACGAACGGGTGGCAGGAAACGTATGTTGAGATCTTTTTAAGACTTTTTTTTTGATGTGTCTTTGATGATGATGCTTTTATGATACTTGATTCTTGTACTATGTTGATATCTTTAAACGTATCTTAATTTTGATAATAATTACTGCTTCACCATGCTCGATTCTTGCAGTCTAAAGTACTGTTGAAAGTCCTCCTGTCCGCCATATTAGTGGAAGTCAAGCGAAGAGAAGTTTGAGTGCGACATTCATTTGCCAAATTTGTAGACTTAAGGGCGAATACCAAGAAGGAATTATGAAAACCGCAGATGTCGTGGTCATGGTCCTAGTGTGGGAGCATCGATCGAATGCGGTACTTTGAACTCTCACTGGTGATAGTTCAGAAGTTCAGAAGCAAGTCAGATGCAAAAACAAAGTACATTTACAAGGCCGTATATAAAATTTGTGCACCAGTAGGTAAGGAATATGTACATGCGTCGACGATCTACGATAATGGCTAAACAATACATGAATGAAGATACAACAAGAAACAGAAGGTATGCAGTATAGTATGTACACAATGTTCGGTATCTGGGGAGATAAATGATTGTTTCTGGTATTTGCACGGGAAAGACGGACTCGAAAGGTTCGGGGAAGGAGACAACGATTGTCATCACCAGAAGTCAGGTTCGCGCCTGTTCACAATCGTCATAAGCCCTCGCACACTTCCTTCACTTGCCCTGTCCAAAGCGGCAGGCTGACCACAAATGGCAGCCATAGTCGTGGAGGTAGCGGCGATAGTGGCATACGCAATATAGTGTATCCGTACTTTGTACTTTCTGTTGGCTGGACTAGTGGCAGACGACCTACGAGCTTTTCGAGGAGTTGACGTTGGGGAGGAAGGTGAAAGAGGTACTGAGGGTAACGGCGGAGATGAGGGAGAAAGTGGTGGAGGACCCGAGATCGTGCATGACCATCTATGAACGTGTCAGCAGTTAGTACCAGATCTAAATTTACTAAAGACCAAGACTAAGTACTAACTCTTCATTGGTCAAAATGACCCTCTTTCCACCTCGAAATCCCATACCAATACCGTTTTGACCTTCGATGGTTTCAATCAACATTGCTCTAGTCGCGCGTAAAAGCACAGGGAGAGTGACTCCACCAGCGCAAATGAAGTGATCTTTGCAGTCAATTCGTTTCATTTTCGGATCCACGTTTGACTGTGCAGGCCCAGACGAACAAGTCCATGTAGTATTACGCGTCTTGGTTATCGGTATTTTGGAATCCCCGATTTCTCGCTCAGTCTCTCCATCGGAAGAGCTGTGAGTAGACGACTGTGAAGATGACGACAAACGACGACCATGGACATGTATAGGACTTATTGCATTCGCTCCACGGCGAATTTTACCGAAAATATTTGCAACCGCCGGTACGATTGACGCCGACGATGAAGACCTTTTCATTTTTGGAGAAGAAGGCAGTGAGGGAGTTTGTACAGCATCTTCGGGTTTTGCAATGGGTGAAAGAGGTGCTGATTGTTTTATGGTGAAAGCCATAGTAAAGACCTGGGATTGAAAGAGTTCTTTAGTATTGAACGAAGAAAAGTAAACTCTCTACGCACGCACTTATCAGCACACTCGAGAGAAAGGAAGGAAAAGGTCGCCGCAGTTAAAAGAACTCAAGCCGCAACCGAAAAGAAAAGACTGTGGCGCAGCCCTGCAGGAAAAAACGTGTTTGGTTACGGAATACGGAACGATGGCACGGCTTATTCCGCGTCTTTCGTGCTTGAGCCTGTCGTGTCTGAGCCCAGCGTGCTGCAAGCAAGGCTGCGACACAGGCCATTGCTCAGCCAATCACGACGTGTAGACCGAGAAACGATATAAGAATACCAGGGCTGCAGAAATTATAAACCATTGAATATATACCACCAACTACTTACAAACGAATGGCAGACTCGCATCACAAAGTACATGCATGAGTATAAAATACGCAGTCGAAAGTTCATAATAAATTATCGTCCACATCCGAACTAGAAGAGGGCAGCACCTACAACCGCCAAAGCAAAAGCTGCTGCGGTATTTCCCATGTTTATCTTAGGTAGCGCTCCATTGGGTTTTCCAGTGCCAGAAGGAGTGCTGGCAGAAGCTGTGCCACTAAGTGCATCGCTTGAATTTGTCGTAAGAGTGGCTTCTGCAAGTGCCAGGAATGCCGCAAAGTTGTTGGGTCCAGATTCAACTGCGTTGATGGAAAATACCTGACGCAGGACATGAACAAAGAGAAAACTCAAGTAAAGAGGTACTTACCATGCCAGAACCACAGTGACTAACGGGACTTGTTTGCGCGCAGTAACCCCAGATCGGTGTGGTCTTTTTCAAGTCTTTAGATAGAACGTTTTTAAGGATAGAAAAGTACTTACGTTGTTGACCGTAATGGAGAAGGAAGGACCAGTGGTGTTAGCAGCGACGGGGTGGCTAAGAAAAGGTTAGAAAAAACAAAGCAAAAATATCACCAAGGGGCTTACAATCCCAAGTTGAACCCGTCGGCGAGGGGAGTACAAGGTTCACTAATTCATTTTCTCAGTACAAAGAACGTATAACTCGTAGCAAGCGACTCACGAGAAGCTGGATTGCACAACACTGTGGTTCTTCGCGAGGAAGGTGAACTCCACGATATCTCCAATGGCTGCGGTAATATTTGCTGGTCCGAATGACAACTGACCATTGATTCCGACAGTAATGTTGTGAGTAACAGGACCGCCTGCAGCGTATGTGGGCTCTGGGTTATTAAACAGTCAGCACTTCAGAGCACGGGGAGAGAATCATCAGTGATACCTGGTGTTCCTACGTAGCTGGTATAGGTCGATACCCAGGTTGAGGAAGCATCAGATACAGTGGCGGTAGCGACTGCCCAAGATTGCGGCGGAACGGTAGTGACAGGGGGGAGAGCTGATGCCTGAGTCCCGTTGAGCTCAATGGCGAGAGCTTGGAACGCGGCAAACGACGTGTTCGAGGATGCATCAGGCGGGTTGATGGCGAACACCATCCCTAGTCAAAGTGTTCAGTATACACCTTGTGTGAGTGATTACAGCGCCAAATTACCTTTTCCACAGTGGCCTGTTTGCTCACAATGAACCCAGATAGGATTTGTATCATTGACGGTTATCACAAAGTTGGGCAGCTCCGGGTCACTATCTGACGCGACAGGTTGACTGCATGAACCATCAGACAGTACTAATGAAGGACTGGATAATACTCACAATCCAGAGCTGACACCTCCGGGGAGTGGAACACAAGGCTGTGGATGAAAGTATTTAGCACGTTGGACAAACATAAAAGCTACGTCCTACATACAGCAGCGAAACTTGATCTAAACGAAATCGTCAGAGAGTTATTACAAGTTTAGTCATGTTACTATTAGCTAAGTACTCACTGGGTAACCGTATGATTTTTTGGGTGGCTAAGTGAGGCAAAGCGGTGAGTAGATGATGAAAGAGGTACTAAGAAAGCAACGACTCACAAAATGAAGTTAACCGTGTCTCCAACCTCTGCTAGAACATACTCGGGATAGTATATAAATTCACTGTTTGGGCCAACAGAAACATCCCAGCTGGTCGCAAGAGTAGCAGGAATAACAGCAAGAGCAGCAGCGATCGTAAAATGCATCATGTTCGAAAAACGAGAAAAGAAAAAGAGAAGGAGCTGAGAGCGATAGAGAGATGAACGCCGTCCTTTTAAAGTTTTTATGTATACTATACCTGATCCATGGATAGCATGGACATTTCGGTTTCATCCCATCAAATGAGGTACTGTAGGCTGCTGAGATAGAACTAGGCGGATTGCCCTGGAGATATCAGGTCAGAGTTGATATTCAAATGTGGGGCTTCATGGAACCATTTCTCTGGGTCCAGTCAGTGGACTGTCAGTACTTCAGTAATGGCATTCAACGATCAGCACTTCAACCTTCATTAAACCTGGGAAAAGGTGAACGGTGAGACCCCCTGGGTTTCGAGATTAAAGGTCGTAAGTTACCCAAAGAGTGCAAGAGCCACTAAGTACGTATGGTGGCACGACCGAGAAGACCATCTTGTAGGTAAAAACATCAACAGCTCTTGGCGTCGCATTTTCGGTGCTGACTAATCCCGGTCTTCTGACATCGCATTCCAGGGGGACTATCGATATGGTCCGTCCCATTGGTGCATTAGTGCTCACTAGTTAGATATACACCAAGATAGAAAAACTACTCGGACGACGCCATACGAGGCATGGCCGAGTTTTCACAGCTTCTTGACGGCTCTGTTAGTGGGAGGCTCACCATTGTGAACACACAGGTTTGTTTGCAGCCTTGCGTCCGTTGATGACCGAGACCAGTGTAAGTTCCGATACAAGAGCTATCAATATTAGTATTAGACACCGAAAAAACCCGTGAAGTTTGCAATTGGTATCGAGTGTGGGTCACGGCGTGATTTCAGTTGGATTTCAGTAACGAGCAAGTAACGAGTTTCGACTTCCAAACGGATTAACTGGTGAGCTAGGCCAAAATCGTGCGACTTGTGTGCTATCAGGTGCTAATATCAAGCACCCAAAGCCAAGAAGACGACCGAGATCAGCGAAATTGGCTAGGTTTCACGCTTGTGCTATAACTGGTCAAAGCTGTACTTACGATGAGAACTGATGGCGATCAAAAATAATGTGACCGATCGCGTAGGGCCCGCCCCCCGGCTGTTCCTGAATGCGCCGGTTTTCCTTTCCTTGTCTTCTCCTGCTGTAAACGAGCCAAAAACTTGAACTGCAATTGAACACATTCTTTCTCTGATTCACTCCAAAGTACCATCCGTTGAACCACTTATCGATCAACAGCTTTGCACACCGTTTGTCGAATATGGGGGCCACCCCAGTTGCGTACCTTTCTGGTTCGATGAAACTTTTTGGCTCATCGATTCTGGCAAGTCCCGACTCCATGACAACGTTAACAGCCCTAGTATTCCCATTAGGACCCCGGTGAATACATGTTAAATTCTTGGCGGAAACGTCCGACCCATATCATGCCTTCGACCCTCATATATGCATTGTCTATCGGTTTTAGTACACAGCAGGCCGCCCGCTTATGCTGCTTATAACCTCTTATAGCGATATCTCGAGTCTGAGTTACCGCCCCTGATATTAAGCTTCTGTCTTCTGCACACCCCAAACTCAGATTCTCCCCCACTCTGTATTGAGTTGTCATATTTGGCTTGAGAGGGAGTGGTTCGATGATCTAACACTCCAGCACTTCCACTTACTTACCTTTCAAATTTGTCGACCGGCCAAAAGGGATATTTCTGAGGTTCGACTTTCCCAATGAGTATCGGTTAAAGATTCAAGCATGGGCTTCAGGCTCCGAGTCGTCAAGCCAACTATCTGCTGTGTGTTGCAAGTGTATTGATAGCTTTCAGCTGCAAAAAAAACAGTACGATGCTTCGATATCAGGAACAGTCATCGCTAATGTCTGAAATGGGGCTGAATTTGTGGGAACTTTCAACGACATACATATCACCGACCGACCCCAAGACTGGCCCATTCTGATGTCGCTGTCGAATCTCCTTGCTGAACGGGGAAATCATGCTCCAAATCGAACCGAAGAATATCTTGAGCTAGCTAATGCTTAATTTACCCCCAGAAACGAACTTTCAGCGGTATCATCTTCGGCAGATGTTCAGCGGTGATTTTCTTGTTGCATTACTCTAATCCCCTGGAAGATGTGAACCTTGACAGTTCCATCCGACTTCTTCAATGAAAAGACATCTAGAAAGGAATTAGTTCAAGATGTATATTAAGTTTGACTGCTATGAGGAATGGAAAGGAGCCAGGATGTCGTATGATAAGTTTTTGGCACCCGCACATAGATGGGAATGAAAAGCACGATATGGATATGGATCGCACGGCCTGGTTGATATATGAATGCTTTCCGTTTAACCACTCAGGCCAAGTTGTTTAGCCCAAATGGTGTACTGCAGCGGACCCGAAAGAAGTATACTTGGAACTTGAAGAATACTGATATTATCGATATTAACGCCTCTGAGAATTAGACGGACCCGAAAGAAGAATATTTGGAACACTGATTTATCGATACAAGTACGACGCCTCTGAGAGTTATACAGGACTTTTTTAGGCGTTTTCAGAGAATTTTACAGCTGTATTGTTTAAAGGTACTCACACTGATCTTCTATAAGTAGATGATTTTTCAGGATAAGACACGGCGTTCCGAGGCTGAAGTATTGACTAGTACTGAATGTATTGAATATGATTATGGGGGCTAAATGAATACCCGCAGTTCATCGATGTGAGGCTTCAGGGATCTGGTGAGCAATAGTTCTGGTGGGGTATACCGTGTTTGGACGTGCAAGTGGTGATATCGTTCCACATGCTTGAGCTGACACTAAGCTGACAAAAAAGCAATGTGAAGTAAATGATACATCTTACATCTGATATTATATACATTACTAGTCATCAGCGCTTAAATAAGTCTACAAGCGTGTATACCTCTCAATAAAATGAAGGACGGGCAATGGGTCAGGCTGTCCAGCCAGTAAGCTAAGGGCGTAGATCTAACATCTATGACAGGTTTTTTTTTTCGTCGGTATATCGCGCAACAAAGCCAAATATGGAACAAAGAGGTAGACGCTGAGAATAGCCCCATTTCCGTTAGAAAAATATACAGCTGTAATGAGTCACAAAGCGCAATCCATGGCCTAAAGACGGAGATGTGTTCCAGAACACCTGTGCGTCACTATATCTCACAGATGATATAAAAGAGTGCGCACAATCTGTCGGGAGACACTACCAAAACCTACATCTACTGTTCCTGTCACGTTTGTCGTATCGTCCTAGAAAGTGACTAGACTTTATATGTCATGCATTGAACATTTTTAACGCAGACTATAGGAAATGCACGACAAGAAAGTGCGTTGGTCAGACAAGAACGATTGTTCTATGCCTCTTCCCAACAACTCCCCGATCTCCTCGTCGTCAGGGTCGCCAGGACCGATGACCCCGCCCCCAGAGCTACCGGCGTGATCGCAAGTGTTTAACGAATATCTAAGGTTCAAGCGTAACCTAGATATGTCGTTGACCTCCAGAAAGACCCTAGAGAAGGAACTTGATCAGCGAAGCGTTCGCAGGCGGCCACGAATCCACCACTTTCTCAGATCACTGTCGTGTCCTCTAGACTTCCGTTTGCCTTTCGTTTTGGAGAATCGAAACACGGCATGGGTGTTACAGTTGAGAACCTACTACGGAACCTCCAT